>VDFB02047230.1:310786322-311114174 GCA_007258455.2 Sequoia sempervirens | reverse complement strand
TTATAACACCAAAATATTACATTTGAAAATATTTTTCAAGTTAGATATTAGACACGAATTGGATGTCCAAAACAAATCAAATATCCGATTTGTAGTACTTTGGCTTGGGCATTGCTATGGAGCAACGTACTAACAACCAACCCAAAAAAAAATTCAACTCAGGATGGAGGGAGAGATGGAGTGAATGAGACAGAAAGGGGGGAGAGGGAGAGATAGCTCAATAGATAGATGGGGGAAGAGGGAGTGACATAGATAGTGGGAGATATAGAGATATAGAGGTAAATGTGGTATATACCAATCACCCCTCCTATATCTCTATCTATTCATCCTTATCTCTTTATCTCTCTACCCCTCTCTATCTCTTTGTCTCCTTTTCTATTTATATGTTTGTCATTATCTCCCTCTCTCTCTATATTTTCTTCCCTATATATATTTATCTTTGTCTCCTTAAGTGTGCAATGGGTACATTGAAGAGGTATTAAAGGAGAACTATCATATCTTTAATCAAATGGTATGCTACCTTGAGCATAACTCCCTAAGGACACATGCTATCCTTGGATTGTTGACATGAAACAACCAATCAAAATTTAGTTTCTCTCTCTCATATTAATATATATTACTATTATATTAAATATATATTATATTAATTATATTTTGTATTATATAGAAATATACTTATTATTAATAATTAATTATAATAAGTTGAATAATTATATTATTTATTATGTAAAATATAGCTAATATATACTTAACTATATTGTAGAATATTAAAACCTAGCTAAATGGCACCAAAATTTTCAACTTAATTAACATACTGTAAAACCTAACAAAACCAGGTTGTAGCTTGTCAAATTTGAGAAGTGAAAGGTCAATACCAACGCCGAGGAAGAGTTTGGAGTAGGGAAAACAAGGTCAATGCCAGCGCCAAGGAAGAGTTTGGAGTAGTGAAAACAAGGTCAATGCCAGCGCCAAGGAAGAGTTTGGAGTAGTGAAAACAAGGTCAATGCCAGTGCCGAGGAAGAGTTTGAAGTTAAAACAAAGTCAATACCAGCACCAACGAAGAGTTTGGAGGAGTGAAAAGAAGGTCAATATCAGTGCCGAGGAAGAGTTTGGAGTGAAAACAAGGTCAATACCAACGCTGAGGAAGAGTTTGGAGTTAAAACAAGGTCAATACTAGTGCCGATGAAGAGTTTGGAGGAGTGAAAACAAGGTCAATATCAGCACCGAGGAAGAGTTTTGAGGAGTGAAAACAAGGTCAATACCAGCATCGAGGATGAGGTTGAGGGCACTCAGGGAAAATCAATGACCAAGGGGCAATTGAGTACTATAATTTTGGCACCCTGATTCTCTTTAACCTTTAATTTTCATGCCTAGTTTCCAAAGATCTTCTTGTACATTGGCAACCCCATTCTCGTAAAATGGTATAAGACAAGACAAAAAAAATAAAATAGCTTAGTCTTTGAAATTTTTATCCACCAACCTCAGGTCTTGGAAAAACTCCCATAATCTACCCACATCTTGGTTGAGGTCTAGGATTTCATCACACAGCCTTCATCGCATGAGTCTGAAGTAATTGTAGACTTAGCCCAAGTATACGCTAGGCTAAGGTAGATCTAATGAATGGAAATAGAGGCATACAATTCTTCTTTAATACCTCCACCAAAAACATATGCAAGGTGTTAGTTGTTTTTATGGTAAGCAGGTTGATCTTCTAATCTACCTATGCAATTTCCAATTCCAATAAAGGGCAGCTCAAAGGACCTAGACCAACTGATAAGGATTTGAAATACCTCCTACACTTTGGGCTCTACAGGACCCGAGAGGGTGATCCCT
This sequence comes from Sequoia sempervirens, assembly GCA_007258455.2. NCBI lineage: Eukaryota > Viridiplantae > Streptophyta > Pinopsida > Cupressales > Cupressaceae > Sequoia > Sequoia sempervirens. Next base: position 311,112,341 of record VDFB02047230.1, on the reverse strand, counting down.
TAATCTATTTACAACCTCTGCACAATCATCATAAACAACATTAACAACAATAGATAATCTCATTTAATAGCTCAACATAATAGGATAATACCAAATAGAATTGGCTGTTTATCAATAATATCAACTATTTGGAGCATGAGATAACTACAACAACATTTCACAAGATAAGATAGTCATTGATTTGCAATTTGTAGCAAGCTCTAGGTAAAGGAAAACAAATATTGAACCATACGAATAAGTACAACTTAGATTAGTGCCATATATCCATTGGAGGAGTCAAATTTATAAGCATTTAAGGGTTTATGATAGATTTAACACATAACATATAAGATCCTTGACAACATTGCTTTACAATCTCATCAATATGTATTCTAACCCAATACTACTTATCAAATCCTTATACATAACATATCCACCTACAATCCCATTCAAGAATTTTAATTAATTCCTTGAATTAAACCTAAACTAAGAATCATACACAACACAACAGTGAGATGAATGAAACAACCCTTGATCATTTTATTCAAAATTACATATGCTTGTACAATGGAGAGAGTTTGAATTAATCATATCAATTCAAATGCCGATCGTCATAAAACATCAAATCCCCATGAATTCAAAACCTACTACAAAATGACTCAAAACCTAAATTGCATTTTCCCTAAAACCATCAGACTTTACAATTTGCTCTACAACTTCATCTAGACTCGACCAAAAATATCTAACTTGCTAACCCATACTTTTGGCCTTGAAATCCTTCTTATAGAAAAAGAAGGAGAAAACAAGCATCGGTCCAGAAAGCACACGTGTCACCAACCAATTGGACTACCTTGTGCTATTCCAAAAATTTGTTACAACAACAATCTCCCCAGAGAATCTTCTTGTTCATCGTGCCCACTGAGAATGGTTGATGCAACAACAAAAAACTTCAAGAATTTTGTGCCTAGAATTTCACCAAAAAAAAACCTAGAATATGTTGTAGCTGCAACAACTAATTTGCAAACTGTTAGTGGCCTACTCATTTTCATTCTTCCTCAGTTAAATATACATTTACCCATTTTTGGTACTCTTCATTAGTTGGCCAATCAAAATTGATCACCTCATTCACCATGACACTATAAGGTTTATACTTAACTACCACATAATTCGCTTCTCTTTCAAAAGACTCCAAGAATGAGTTGGTGCTAATGATTTTGTCCATACAGCTCACCAACAAATCATAATTTGAGTTACCCTATTTTTGAGGTTTTTGTAGTAAAAAAATTATATAAAGGGGCTCTTACACTTTTTGTGATTACTTTAGCTTGTGTAAGAGGCCCCATGGATACTGTTTTAATTGTAGGATGCATGAATAGGGCGTAGGATGAGAAATAAAGAAGGTATAGTTGTTGTCCTCAATAGTTTTGTGAAGAAAAGCATGTCAAATGAGAGGTTCAAGCCTAGGTTTCAACAAAACATGTATGGGAGATCTAATTTTATGAATTTTTATCCATGTGCAGACCTAATGGGTTGTTTCTGAACACTGAATATAAATGATATACACACACACACATATATATATATATATATGTGTATGTATATGTATTTTTAAATGTAAATGTAAATGCAATTATTGGATGCTCTCCTAGAACAATAAATGCAACATATCATTAAATAAATCTATATCTATGTATATAAATGTGTATTTCTAAATGCAAGTGTAAATGCAAAGAGCATATGGTTTTGTAGTGTTATAGATACAACATATCCATAAATTAATGTAATTGAAATTCTAAATCTTCAACATATATAATATGAAATCGATCAAACTATTAAACTACATGAGAAATAAATGAAAACAGTAAATGCATATGTATGTGTATTTGTAAATGTAGGTGTAAAATAAATAAGAATAATGAAAATTATAAAAGAATACAAGGAAAGGTCTCCTTCCTTCTTGGTAGTGATAACCTCCTCCACACACAATCCTTAAAAATTATGAATAGAGGAATATAATCTTTGAAGAACTCAAGGTTGATTCTCTCCTACCTAATGAAATTAGTCATTTTATCCTTACAAACATTTATAGTGATTACTAGAGGCACATAGACCAATTCTTCATAAGAGAAGAATTTGATCATACTTTTCCAATGATGGCATTATGAGAAAACCTTAGGTTAAATGAATAATTCCTAGCTAAGTTCTTTAAATCATGTCCAACCGTATAAGAGAAGATGGCTACTATGTGTACCTAGATACCATGGAGAAAGGCTCCTTGGGCTCTTTCATCAATCATCCTACCTTAAAACATACCAAAAGTCTCCTAGCAATTAGACATAAGAAGATTTAAGATGACTTAAAAAAAATTTATTGCCAAAGCATAAACTTATGATGACTTAACCAGGCCTAGTACACACTCCCTCCCCATTAACCACTTAGACATATGGAAATTAAATGTAAATTTGCTGCTATTTTTAGTCATGTAGGTGTCCAATAAACCACTTGGTGGTGTTTCCCTTCAAGTTTATTTACTTGAATGAAGAGAAAAAGTCCTTTGATTACAATTAGAGAATACATTTGAGGGCTTGGTTGTGTAATTGGTGGACAATAGTCACATTTAACACTTGTTACAAAGTTTGGGAGTTAAAATGTTAAGTAGATTTGATTTGTGATGGACACATTTGGACAGTAGTAACAATAACTTGCAATCTATCAAGACTTGATTACTTTATAACCTGTGAAATTCTAGCCATGAAATGATAGATTAATCATAAAGTCACCTTGGGATCACATCACCATGAAACAACTTCATCCAACATCCTTATGAGTGAAGGTACCACCAAATAGGTATTTTTCAGATCTGTCTTCCTCGAGTGAGGGAAATTTAGGATGAGAAGAAGAAAGCGAGACATGTAGTATGTCTAAAAGAGGGAGATCAACTAGAGGTCAAAAGATTAGAAGAATATTTCGTAAACGCATGGAATTTTTTCTTGCTAAAGGGAGGTCATGTTCTTATGATGACGAGAGTATAGGCAATGTTGAGGTGCCCTTGAGGTAAAAACATCTATGGAAACAATGGGTACCCAAGGAACTTCCTCCAATAAACACTGATTTTTCTGTCAATGAGAGGATATACTGTATAGCACCATCATCATTACATGGTTTGGGCCTATTTTGCATGGATGGCATAAAGGTCTGTTATGACAAAGTTACTAAATTGATGGAGTATGTTGGACCCTATTACAATTACAAAGATTGGATGCAACTGGTTCGATATACACTAAGTATGTGTAGGTATGCACTATCAGCAAATTATATACAACTATATAGGAGTGGCTATGTACATTGACCAAAGGCCAAAACCACCAGGGAATATTGTAGGGTTTATAAACAGTACACGACCTAGGTCAACAAATAACCAACCCAATTGCATATTCGAGGCATACGAGGGAAACTGTGTATTCATATGTGCGATAAAATCAATAACTACAAGGGAAGAGTTGCTAATCGATTACAATTTGAATCACTTAGTTACAAACATAGTTACTATAGGGGTGGTACGTACTATGTACCATTTTACCCAACCTCCAATTAATGACTCCAATATACCATTTTATTCTTATGTTTTTTTTCATAAGTCTATTGGTTTCGTTTCAGTAATGTTTTTTTATATTTAATTTCTATCATAGTAAGACATTGATTGTATGGAGAAGGCTCTAGCCCAGAGCATAGATCGTGATGTATTTTCAGGCGCTTCTACCTGATAGGTTTACCTCATTGTAATTGTACAAATTAGATATGAGCAAATTTTTTTATTATTATATTTTTTTCATAAGTTTATTGTGTTAATTTCGATAATATTTTTAATATTCTTGTTGCAGTCAACTAATTGGGGAAAGGCACCAGCAGTAGACAAGAGCATCCATAGTGAGGTGTAGTCAATATTTGGTGATGATGACATTGGTTATTCAACAAACCCTCTTGATATGATAAGGAAGATCCAAAAAAAATGCAATGAAGAATTCGTTAAGTTGATATTCATAGTGCCTCAAAAAGATGAGATAAGAGAGAGGGTTAAAATATTGACTGAGAGATCACAAAAATTGCAAGTAAGCTGTCATGAGGTCTTTAATTATAACATAAGTTCATTCATGGTTTTATATTTTGTACTATTTTATGTCATGAACTAAAATATGTGTTGTTTTTACAAGATTATTTGCCTCCTCATCATGCTCTTGGCCATGATCAGGGTACTGCAAGTGCTTCCCGAGGAGTAGGGATTGGTACAAGTGTCCATCCTAATCTTGCTACACATACGTCACATCATCTGACCCCATCATCCATGCCTATATTGTCCTCTAAAATTTCAGCAACACATACCATGTAGGCATCCATTAATGCACCCTCTGGCAGCGAACACATGCCAGAACATGTGTCAGGACATGTACCTAGGGATGCAGAGGCCACTAGTACTAGTGATGTTTTAGCAACATTTCTTAGATCTTCCTGTATTACTAGTATGAGAACATTTTTGGTCACATTTGTGGTGACCGAGGATTTCGTTCCCATAAAGATAGAGAAGGTCCCAAGTACTTTAAAATGTTTTAATTATTATTATATATAATCCAATTGAAATTTACTTATTGATCACTCTTTTTAGACTATTGATCCCATGATCATTTTGTAGGAAATGATATTTTTTATAAACATCTAAGTGATATTATATTGGAGCTCTTTGGGCCCACCATACGTACGATTGGAATTCCCAAAATCAAGATTTAAAAGATGAGCTCATTAACCATTTAGTTGTGTTGTTCGGTGATAAAACATTCAACCGAACCAAGGTCCTTAAGAAAGTTGGTACCTATCTAAAGTATGTGAGGGACCAATATAGGTCACATTTAGAGAAGAACAAAAAGTATGAGAATCCCCCCATGATTCCAGAGAGGGAGTGGAATGACCTAGTGTTGGATGGAAAGAAGAAGGCTGAAAAGAAAAAAAGGAAAGACACCACTAGGCCAAGGAAGGTATGTGATACTATCAACAATGTAATTATATACTGATTACTCTTTCTTTTTACATAATCTACCATATTTCAAACTTTTTATAGGCTACCCGACACATCAAAGGAAACAAAGGAAAGACTAGAAAAACACGGGTAGCACAAACTTGGCTCTGGTGGTTATATGAAATTAGTCGCACGAATTGTAAGTATTAATAAATGAAATATAGTATCCAAATAATAAATTGAAAATAATTTTGGTTTTATCACACCATAGAAGAAAAATTCATGATCTTATGCAAAAATGTAGGACTCTAAATTCAATAGAGTTCCCACAGAAGATGACCTGAATATTTCCTTCCAGCAAGGCTATGGAGCCATGGCTGAATGCCTAAGAGTCTTGACTAGGAAAACACAACCTTCCACTACATCTGAAATGTAGGTAAATAAACTCAATAAAGTTTATTTAAAATTGAATACTTATGCAATCTATTCAATATTAATTTCCACCATAAAGTAATTACATGCCTATTTGTTGTAAACATTCAAGCAATGATAATACTGCACATGACATTGGAATGCAGCCTGGTGAGGGTGGAGCACAACCTATAGATGAAGGTCATGGTGTGCATCCTAGTACTTTAGAGCATGTAGAGCGTGATCAACATGTTGAGCATGATTAGGCTAGAGAAGATCAAGAACATGATGTGGCCCATTAGGTAAAGAGGACCACTCTAATGTTCTTTTAAACATATTTAATTGCAATTGGTGTATTAATTAATGTAACCTTTTGTGTTTCAACTTTAGAGCATGTAGAGCATGATCAACATGTTGAGCATGATTAGGAACATGATGTGTCCCCATCAGGTAAAGAAGACCACTCTCATGTTCTTTTAAACATATTTAATTTCAATTCTTTTATTAATTAATGTAACCGTTCATGTTTCAACTACAGATCAGGATTTAGAGGGTGTTCAGCATGTTGAGCATGAGTCTATAACAGAAGTTCGAGAACATGATGTGGACCCATCAGGTAAAGAGAACCACTCTAATGTTCTTTTAGTTAATGAAATACTTGTAACAATAATAAAAAAACATATCAATTTAGCATTTCTTTGTTATTGCAGTAGACCCCCCCTTGCAGCAGCGTCCACGTCATGAGATATGACTACGCGTACATTAAGATCACAAGCAAAGGGTAGAACAACTAAAGGGGGGACAAATGATTTAGAAAAATGATACTCCACTTCATATTTTTTTAGCTTTAAAAAAGAAACAAAAAAGAAGTGATTGTAATCATATCATGACAACCATATTTTTGATAAAATGTAAAAACTGAAAGAATGAATATTATATGTTAATGAATGAATGTGAATATGTTAATAAATGAATGTTATATGTTAATGAATGAATGTTATATGTTATTAATGGATGAATGAATGATTAATGTTATATGATTGGGTATGGGGAATTTAGAGTGATGTGAGGGGGGGGGAAGGGGCCAAATGAGCTTCCACTGTCATGTGGTTGGCCTTGTTAAGTAGAGAATATTAAACTATTCTTGAAACAAAGAGAAGCTCAATAAGGTAATTGGTGCAAGAGCACCCATAGTTTACCTTAGATTGCATAGAAGGTCATATTTTGGTATTTGTTCAGGCCAACTTATCATCTTTCCTTGCTCATTTTTTTGGTTGTGCCTTAGTGGCATTTTTGTTTGGGTGTTGATCTCTAATGAAGGTCATGTTGACCATAGATGAGGCATCATTAGGATCTAGTCCAAAATAAGGTTTTGGGTTTTTAGGAAATCATGCAAATTTTTGCAAATAATGCTCAATTAGTGCTACAAGTGGGCAAGAGAGCCTAAGGAGGAGCATAACTGAATTGGAGACCCTATTTAGGTGATGCTTTGGCATTGGAGTGGGGTTGGAAGCATTTGTATTGCTATGAAGTTTTGTGAATTCAAGGAAAATAGTGTGTTTGTGTGTTAATTTCCTGTTTTTACATTGAAGAGAGCTTTTAATGGATTAATCATGGTGTTGTAACTTGTGTAGGATGTAGATTTGTTAGTCTTTAAGCTTGGTGTGGCATCTAGATAGCTTTTTCATTCGATTTTAATTATTGTTTGTAAATATTTTTGCTTCCACACTGTTGCTGGTCTAAACCAAACAGTTTCAAGAAAATGGGGTGTTAGTTCACTTTCCCACCATACTAATTGTATAGCCCTTTGGGAATAGTGACTAGACTCCATGGCTGTAAATATAGTAGGAGTTAGAGTCTTTGTAAACACCAAAGCTGCTATAGGATTCTTGCCCTAGGTGAGCTAGGAAAAGTGTCTGGCTAGGAAGACTTAAGTGTAGAGCACATAACTTGCAGGGGTGACAAATTCTTGACAAATTTCCTTTTGGGGAAGGCAGGTGGAAGTCTTTCCAAGGTCTATTAAATAGGAGGAAACTCCACCAATTCATCTGGTCGGTGAAAGACTTGACAGTTTGAGAGGAACCAGAAAATGGCTTAAGAAACCCTAGTATTTTCCCATTTTCAAGTTAAGCCTTTGTACGGACAACTGAGGCCCAATACATCAAAAATATTTGAGAGGTGGGTGAATGAACTAGGAATCTCAAAGAAAGATTGGGGGTTGTTTGGAAATATTTAGAGAACCAACCTATTTTCTCAGAGAAGGAGGCCTAATTGGGGCTCCTAGGGCTAGTAGCCTTCCAAGACCTAAATGAGGGTTTGGTGATAGCGACCAAGAAATGGAGTTAGGTGGACCTTCAAGAACCCTAGTAGGATGTATTGAATACTTTTGAAGCACCTCCACACCCTTGCAAAGTTAAACTCAATAATTTGGAGGTTTGTAGCCTTTAGGGTGAATTAAGGGCTAAGTGTAGAGTTGCAAGTTTGTATCAAGGTGAACTTGATAGGAATAATTATGTTGGTAGTTTGGGTTGGCAAGGCATAACCAGGGAATGGGTGCTGCCACAATAATGGGTTACACTTTTTGGGACATCTTGATTTTTGCCTGAAATCACATATTTTTAGAAAATACAATGATTTATAACTTTAAAGGTTCCATTTAAATTATTTTAATTAAAAAGGGATTGGTCAAACCCCCTTAGATCAAACGCCCTTGGATAGAACCTTGTTAGATTTAAACCATACCTACAATCGAGTCTCCACTACACCTATCAAAATGCTGATTAAAAACCACTTTTGATTTACCTTTTGGGTGATTAAATGAATTCATTTAAAATTTATTTTTTGTAAGCCTACAGCCCTTATTATAAGCTTCCCAAAAAGTATAATTTTAAATATGTTTAATTTGATTATTATATTTATTTTTTCATTTCATGTGAATGCAGGATTTTCAATGAACATCAAGTTCTTTATTTCACACATACAACAAAATAGAAAAATAGAGAAAAAATTTCTAAAAAATACATGTCCACTAGGTATTGATGTCCTTATTCCAACAAAAAAAGAATAAGTTAATTCAAATGAATACAAAAAAAGTTATGCAGGCCAAAGTACACCTCTGTCCAAATTATAATTACACTAACTTGGAAATTTAATTAAAAAAAATATATGTAACAAAAAATTATGAAAAAATATCCATCCCCTAGATATTGGTGTGAAAAATTTGTATTTTAAAAATTAGAATTGTATCCTATCTATAAAAAAAAGTTACATGGGCCGAAATAAACATCATTTTTTAAAAATGTTGATTAGTAGAAAAAAAAAGTTATTAAAAATTACATAAAATGATTCACAATTTTTTTTTTAATTTTTTTAAAAAGATATAATTAGAATCTACACAAAATATCTAACAAATAACTAGTTTGATTCACCTTCAAAACCTCAATGGTTTAGCTGCTATAGGTGTAAGAACGTGAATGTCTAGTGAAAAATCCTGATTTTAATGTCAAGTTTGGCCAAAAATTGTAACCCATTATTGTGGGATCACCCGGATCCTAAGTAAACAAAGGTCCTATAGGTTGAAGTGGTGGAGAGAGACACCTTAGAGGTCTTCCAACAAGACTTAGAGCATGAAACTATGATTGTTTCAACCAACCTCCCTATCAGATTGGTATTAGAGTAGCAAAAGATTTGGGACAAAATCATATATGTCAGAGATTGAGTCTAGTGGTTCTACAGACATGGTGAAAAATGCAGAACTGGCCAAGAAGGTTGAAGAACAAGAGGAATACAATAGGCTATTGAGGGAAAGAATAGCCCAACTTGAGCAAGTAGTGAGTAATGTGCAGTTAGAAGGAAGGGTACCAAAGAAAGAAGAGGTTGTAGAGGAAGACAAGATCCCTGAACCTGACCCTGTTTTGCAAGAAGAGCCTTTCTTGAAGGTATTGAAGGCTTTGAGTGGAAAAGTACTTGAAGGTAAACCACTGTTTAGTGGGAAAATGGAAGCTGATCTAATCATGGATTGGATAGAGGGAATGGAAAACCATTTTGAATGTGATGGAGTCACTGAAGCATAGAAGGTGAAGGTGGCAAAGTCAAGATTAAGAGGTTCTACCTTGATATGGTGGAAGTTCATTCAGACAGAGAGGGAAAAGGAAGGCAAGAAACCTATTTCCACTTGGAAGGGAATGGTTGCCAAAGTGAGAGAAGCATACATGCCAGATGATTATGAAATTCAGTTGCTCAAGAAAAGACAAAGCTTGAGACAAAGAGATCAAGATGTGAATTCTTATACTGAGGAGTTTCAAAAACTTTGCATGAGGTCTAATGTAACTGAGGATGAAAGTCTTAAGGTGGCTAGGTATCTTAACGACTTGAAGTGGAACATTCAAGAGGAGATGACTCTTCTAAGTCCCAAAACAATGCACCAATGCTATCAATTGGCTATAAAGATTGAAGAGAGGAGTAAGAGGAAACAAGATCAGGCTTCTAAGAGCAAAGGAAAGAAAGAGATCAAAGAGGACATAGAGGTGGATACCAAGGTAGAGGGACAGAACAAAGAAATCAGGGAGAGACTAAACTCACAGAGCATGGAGGTGAAACAACTTCTAGTGGAGGCCATGGAAGAGGCAGAGGACCTCAAGGAGGTTCAAATAGAGGAAGAGGAGCAGGAAGAAGTAGCTCATACTTTGCTAGTATGAAGTGTTATAACTGTGGTCAAGTAGGTCATCTAGCTTATAGGTGCCCGGAGAAAGCATCTTCATCAAATATAGAAAAGAGAGTAGCATATGTTCAAGAAGACACCATGAGTGTTAAGTCACCAGAGGTTAGTCACATTGAGTCAAAAATGGGGGAGAACTTGATGTTTAATAGGGTTCTAATCAGACAACCAATCAAAGAAGAGCCAAAGTAAAGGAGAGCCTTATTCAGGGAAAGATGCAAAATATTAGGAAAGGTGTGCAAGGTTATAGTGGACTCAGGGTCTACTGATAACATAATCTTTGAGGAGGCAGTGAGGAAGTTGAAGTTGGAGAAGGTTCCCCACACTAATCCTTACAAGGTGACATGGTTGAACAAAGGGTAGACTGTTCTTGTAAATGAGCAGACAACGGTGGAGTTCTCCATTGGAGGATATAAAGACAAGTTGATTTGTGATGTGTTACCCATGGATGCATGCCATCTTCTATTGGGAGGACCATGGCAGTATGGCAGAGGAGCCATCTATGATGGAAAGGAGAACACTATCTCATTCAATAAGGAAGGAAAGATATTCAAACTATAGTCACTATCAGATGAAGAAGAAGGCCAGTAAATGACCCCTAGTGTCTTGTTAAGTAGTGGCAAGGAGTTTATCAACACTCTACAACAAGGAGGGGAAGGATATGTGGTCATGGCACAATCTAAGGAGGAAGATAAGAATGAGAAAATAGCCATACCAGGAGCAGTCTAGAAGTTACTTGAGAAGTACAAGGATATAGTCAGTGATGGAACACCAGCAACCTTACCTCCAAAGAGAGCCATCAGTCTTCAGACTGACTTCATACCAAGGGCTTCATTTCCAAACAAAGCAGCTTACAAGCTTACACCAGATCAGAACCTAGAAGTAGCTAGACAAGTGTAGGAGTTATTAGACCAATGACTAATTAGGAAGAGCATCAGTCTATGTGTAGTACCAGTGGTCTTAGCAACCAAGAAAGGTGGTAAGTGGAGGTTATGCACTAATTCTAGGGCTATCAATAGGATTACAATCAGATATAGGTTCTCTATTCCTAGGATTGAGGACTTGATGGATTGTCTTGGAGGAGCTCAGTATTTCACCAAGTTGGATCTCAAGAGTGGATACCATCAGATTAGAATCAAAGAGGGAGATGAATGGAAGATAGCCTTTAAGACAACTGATGGGTTATATGAGTGGAGAGTGATGCCATTTGGCCTCTCAAACTCCCCTAGCACATTCATGAGGCTCATGAATGAAGTGCTTAAGGACTTCACAGGGTTATTTGTGGTGGTATATCTAGATGATATACTCATTTTTAGCAAGAAAATAGAAGAACATCTAAAGCATGTGGAGTTGGATCTTAAAAGATTACAGGAGGAGAAGTTAGCCATCAACCTAGAAAAGTGTGAGTTCTTCATACAAGAGCTTGTGTATTTAGGGTTTGTAGTATCCCAAGGATCATTGAAGATGGACCCAAGCAAGGTGGAAGCTATCCTAAATTGGCCTACACCAACCACTAGGATAGAGGTAAGAATTTTTCATGGGTTAGCTTAGTTTTATAAGAAGTTTATAAGGAACTTTAGTGGCATATGTGCACCAGTACTTGATACAATCAAAGGTGGCCTAAAAACTAAGTTCAAATGGACTCTTGAAGCTGAGAAAGGTTTTGAGAAACTGAAACAAGAAGTGGCAACTCAACCCATCCTTTTATTACCTAGCTTTGATAAGTTATTCACTATGGAATGTGATGCCAGTGGAATTGCAGTAGGAGGAGTACTCAGCCAAGACGGCAAGCCTGTAGCTTTCTTTAGTGAAAAGCTCAATGAAGCTAAGACAAAGTATTCTACCTATGACCTAGAACTGTATGCTTTAGTGCACTCACTTAGAAAGTGGAGGCATTATCTCCTACCTAAAGATTTTGTAGTGTATACGGATAACCAGGCACTTAGCTACATCAACACACAGGAAAAGTTGAGTAATAGGCATTTGAAATGGATGGAATACCTCCAAGCTTTCACTTTTACCATCAAGCACAAGAAGGGACAGTTGAACAAGGTGGTAGATGCACTAAGTAGGAGGTTGCTGATAGTGCAAGATATACAGATAAAGAGCATTGGAATAGATAGTTTGAAGGATCTCTATGGTGAAGATGAAGACTTCTTGGAGGCATATAAGGTATGTTCTGATTTTGAGAATCACTTTCATAGTCAATTCTTAGAGTATACATTGCAGAATGGGCTTTTGTTCAAGGGAAATCAGTTGTGTGTACCAAAAGGTTCTATGAGAGATAATCTTATCCAAGAGAAGCACAATGGTAGTCTTAGTAGTCATTTTGGTATCAACAAAACAATGGAACTAGTGCAAAGGTTCTATTATTGGCCCAAGTTGCCATGGGATGTCAGAAGGTATGTGGAGCAGTGTGTAGTTTGTATGAAAGCCAAGGGGGGAGCTAGCAATGTAGGTTTGTATCAACCTCTACCCATTCCCAATAGACCATGGGAATGTATTAGCATGGAATTTGTGGTAGGACTCCCTAAAACTAAGATAGGGTTTGATAGTTTCTACGTGGTGGTAGATAGAGTTAGTAAAATGAGTCATTTTACTCCTTGCAATACCACCCATGATGCTAGCTACATTGCTTATCTCTTCTTCAAAGAGATTGTGAGGATCCATGGATTGCCATTAAGCATTGTATCAGACATGGATGTGAAGTTTATAAGTCATTTTTGGAAGACTCTATGGAGCAGATTAGGTACTAATTTTTCTTTTGGATCAACCTACCATCCTCAGACTGATTGAAAAACTAAGGTGATCAATAGAGTGTTAGGTAACCTGCTTAGGTGCCTCACCAAGGAGTATAGACAGACATGGGACTTGGTCATATCACAAGCTGAATATGCCTACAATGACAATATGAATCGGACCACAAGTAGAAGTCCTTTTGAAATAGTGTATGGAATGCACCCAAGAGGTGTGTGTGAACTTAGAAACCTAGGAACTATAGAGCATAGGAGTGCCCATGCTGAAGATTTCTCTCAGACCATGAAGGAGATTTAGGAGCAAGTGAAGAAGAATATTATAGAGGTTACTCACAAGCTGAAAGCTAAGGTGGATATGTCTAGGAAGGATCTACAATTTGCAGTAGGAGACTATGTAATGGTCCATCTCAACAAGTCTAGGTTGCAAAAAGGAACATCAACCAAGTTGCAGATGAAGAGAGTGGGACCATGTAAGGTGTTAGCCAAGTATGGAAAGAATGCTTACAAGGTGGAGCTACCTGCAGATTTAGGCATTTCACCAGTGTTTAATGTCACTGATTTGATCAGGTATAAAGGACCAGCCACTGATTTGGATTAGAATAGTATAGATGTCTTGAAAGATGTGAGTAACATGGACTTACCTCCTAAAGACAAGTTGCAAGCAGAGAAGATCTTGGAATCAAGGGTGAAGAAGTCTACCCAGTATAAGGAGTACATGGAACATCTCATCAAATGGAAGAATAAACCAGATTCTGAGGCTACATGGGTGGATGAAGATCAGTTCAAGAAGTAGGGTATTGATTTATCTCTGATCTCTCCCCACATTCATTAGTGTTTGTGCAGAGGGGGGAGAATGGTGCAAGAGCACCCATAGTTTACCTTAGATTGCATAGAAGGTCATATTTTGGCATTTGTTCAAGCCAACTTGTCATCTTTCCTTGTTCATTCTTTTGGATGTGCCTTAGTGGCATTTTTGTTTGGGTGTTGATCTCCAATGAAGGTCATGTTGACCATAGATGAGGCATCATTAGGATCTAGTCCAAAATAAGGTTTTGGGTTTTTAGGAAATCATGCAAATTTTTGCAAATATTGCTCAATTGGTGCTACAAGTGGCCAAGAGAGCCTAAGGATGAGCATAATTGAATTGGAGACCCTATTTAGGTGATGCTTTGACATTGGAGTGGGGTTGGAAGCATTTGTATTACTTTGAAGTTTTATGAATTCAAGGAAAATAGTGTGTTTGTGTGTTAATTTCTTGTTTTTACATTGAAGAGAACTTTTAATGGATTAATCATGGTGTTGTAACTTGTGTAGGATGTAGAGTTGTTAGTCTTTAAGCTTGGTGTGGCATCTAGATAGCTTTTTCATTCAATTTTAATTATTGTTTGTAAATATTTTTGCTTCCACACTGTTGCTGGTCTAAACCAAACAATTTCAAGAAAATGGGGTGTTAGTTCACTTTCCCACCGTACTAATTGTATAGCCCTTTGGGAATAGTGACTAGACTCCATGGCTGTAAATATAGTAGGAGTTAGAGTCTTTGTAAACACCAAAGCTGCTATAGGATTCTTGCCCTAGGTGAGCTAGGGAAAGTGTCTGGCTAGGAAGACTTAAGTGTAGAGCACATAACTTGCAGGGGTGACAAATTCTTGACAAATTTCCTTTTGGGGAAGGCAGGTGGAAGTCTTTCCAAGGTCTATTAAATAGGAGGAAACTCCACCAATTCATCTGGTCGGTGAAAGACTTGACAGTTTGAGAGGAACCAGAAAATGGCTTAAGAAACCCTAGTATTTTCCCATTTTCAAGTTAAGCCTTTGTACGGACAACTGAGGCCCAATACATCAAAAATATTTGAGAGGTGGGTGAATGAACTAGGAATCTCAAAGAAAGATTGGGGGTTGTTTGGAAATATTTAGAGAACCAACCTATTTTCTCGGAGAAGGAGGCCTAATTGGGGCTCCTAGGGCTAGTAGCCTTCCAAGACCTAAATGAGAGTTTGGTGATAGCAACCAAGAAATGGAGTTAGGTGGACCTTCAAGAACCCTAGTAGGATGTATTGAGGACTTTTGAAGCACCTCCACACCCCTGCAAAGTTAAATTCAATAATTTGGAGGTTTGTAGCCTTTAGGGTGAATTGAGGGCTAAGTGTAGAGTTGCAAGTTTGTATCAAGGTGAACTTGATAGGAAGAATTATGTTGGTAGTTGGGGCTAGCAAGGCATAACCAGGGGATCCTAAGTAAACAAAGGTCCTATAGGTTGAAGTGGTGGAGAGAGACACCTTGGAGGTCCTCCAACAAGACTTAGAGCATGAAACTATGATTGTTTCAACCAACCTCCCTATCAATAATGCACTTTTTAATATAAGAAATGCATCACTTGAAGCATCAAACCAATATACAAAGCTGAAAGAAAGTGCTAACTTTTCACTATGGTGGCAGAAAAATGATTCTTTATACCCTGAATCCATGCTCTGCATCATAATTTGAAGTTTTTTCCATTCCAATTTTTTGAGTTTAGTTTGTTTGTATGGATTTGTATGAATACCACATTGTGTTGTGTGTAGATTTGGTTTCAAAGCTCTATTTCTTCTGTTTTTAGTGGTGACATAACTCTAAAATTTGAGTTTTGTGCATAACAGGTTAGTGGAAAAATTGACAGGTCTGAAGGGTTAAGAGGCTCGATTGAGATAGATACACAGATATTTGGATCTTGTTGTTGATGGGAGGCTTCGACTTAACCATGAAATTTTGTACCATCTGCAGGTATGCAAAATTTTCTCTACTTACATTCGTTCTTGATCATAAATGTTGTAAATGATATTAATGCTTCAAACTTAAGATTTGTTTCATAGTTATAATGATCAAAATGTTATACTTTGCTATACATTCAAGCATTCTCTTGCCCCCTACCCTTTGCTCTCTCCCCCCTCCTTTTAAGAATTTTCTTTGTCATAAAAGATTCATATTTCTGTCTCATTTACACAAATTTATCTGAAGCACTAGGAGTGAATAGAGATATGTAAAAGATGATGGATTATGTCTAAACAAAAACTTTCTATCTTATAGATAATTAAATCCTTAATATTTGAATAGTTTAGAGATCGAATAATGCTTGTATATGCATGTGTAGCAATAAGGGAGCCTATGTGAAGATTGAAATTTAAAACATCACTTTGGTATTTTTCCTTAGGTAGTGAAATGATATTTTGAGTAATACAAACCTACACAAACATTTATATTTTTTGGCTTTGCATTGAAGAAATTTTTTTCTCTTATACCTACCCTCGACTAGACATGGAGGTATATAATATTGGTTTTTGGGTTTATTTTGTAAGTAGTTAATTTCATTGAGGAAGACTAAAATCTTCTTAATGTCCTGTGTCAAGTGTGAAAGCATATGAATCACTTGCTGAAGGCACCATTTTATATTCATCCAAAAAGTAGTTTGTTCTTTTTTTTATGTTTCTTACATGTGTTTTTTTAGGCTCTCGAAATGTAGCTCAGCTATTTCCTTTGCACTTTTCATCTATTTTGATGATTACAGTAGATTGTCCTCATAATTTTTCATGTAGATCTATTTGTAACCTTATTTTCTACCAGTCAATTTGCAAACCACTCACATAGTAAGGACCATTTCACTAAATTGTAGTCATCCATTACTTCATATGTTGCAAGTTGTGTCTATGTGCCAATAAATCCTGATGATTGTGAGAACTTTAATCCTACAAGTGTACTCAATCTTTCTCAAGTAAAAGTCTTACCTTATTTTATAGTACTTTAAATGGTTAATTCAAGGTGCTTCTTTAGATCTGAGATAGTTGAACCTTGGATTAAAATATGCTATTAGATGGGCAGCATAATGATAAAACTGAGGTCCATTGAACACAAATTACAAACATAATTTATTGGACTATGAATAGTGTTACATTTATAATTATTTCTCCTTTACCTACCTCTACATTAATGAAAAAGATAGATCCCTATAAATCTAACCATTAAAGTGTTGAAATCTACAGTATCAGCAGGACTCTGGAAACTATCAAACATATTCTTTTTGAATGTTTTTATGCTCAGGAAATTTGGTACTTATTCTGCCATAAGCTGAAGGTCTGGAATAGCAATGGTAAAATTAATTGGCATGATATTTTGTTTTGTAATTTCAAGCTCAAGTTTGATTGTAAGCTATTTTGGTATTTCTTATCCAATGAGATCATATGGAATTTGTGGAAGGTGAGAAATGATGATAAATTTAAGGGTATCAAGAGGGTACTTACTAAGTCTTGCAAGAGAATCACTTTCTACTTTGTTACTCTGCAGGTTTCAACTCTTTTGGAGATCTCAATGGAGAATTTATTGAAGTCAATAACTGAAGGTGTTGCTAACAATACCATAGAGGATCTAAGAAGTGGACCCACCTATAGGTTGAGCTTGGAAGAGACCATGTTGTTCCAACATACATTTGATGAGCTCCAGAGAGTAATTGATGAAGCTGCAAGCCCAGAAAGATAGCGCGCACCCCAACAGTTGGACCCCCAAGGAGAAACAATGGTGAACCTTGATATTGAAAAAGTCAACAATGAGGAGAATGTAATCAACACTATGTATTGTTTACATTGATTTGAATAACAGCAAATTGTGGTGTTGTTAACAACAATTTGTATTGTCTATTCTGGTTTGGAAAACAACTGGTGCTTTTTGGTTTCTTTCTTGTTCTGTAAAGTACTGATACGGTATATTTCCTGTTATGGAAATGCTTTGATGTTGTACTGATCCTAATGTCAGATAGGCATTTTCATGATATGTAATGGACCTTAAACTATTTTCAATACAAAAAAAAGAAAAAAGATAGTAGATATTGGAAGTTCATTACATGTCTCATGTATGTGTTAGTATTTTAATTTTGTTTAAGTTGTTCAAGAGCTTGATTAGCTCAACAATATGTTCTACAACTTTTGTTCTCTTGATGAGATCGGTGTGACATTGGATCTATCTTGCTGATGGAAGTCATCGACAAGACATGGACTATCAAAATGAGTTTTCTATCTTGTGCCGATGATTGATCTCTCACCGATGGGTTGGATTCGGTGGTCATCGCCAAGAGTCTCCACAATGGTACATTTCAATGAATATTTTTTTATAAAAAAAATTGCATTGTTTTGTCGCAATTTCAACGAAAACCACCGACGAATCACCAAAAATGTCTCATGAAGTTGCTATAGCTGTGATGAAGGCTTCATCGTAACTCCTTGCCTGATTCATCACAATTTCAATGAAGTCCATCGATGAATCACAGAAAAGGTCTGACGAAGGCTTCATCATAACACCTTGCCCATTTTGTCACAATTTTGATGAAGGAAACTGACAAATCATAGAAAAGGTATGACAAAGTTGCTTAGCTACAACAAAGGGTTTGTCATAACTCCTTGCCCATTTCGTCGCAATTTTGACGAACTCTATCGACGAATCACATAAAAGGTCCGATGAAGTTGCTTAGCTGTGACGAAGGCTTTGTCGTAACTCCTTGCCCATTTCGTCGAAATGGTGATTAACTTTTTGTCGATATTCCAACAAACATATGAGTCATTTTATGATGCCAACAACTGACGAATCTGCGCCGTTATTTCAACGTTTAATGTGCCATCATAATTTCGATGAAAAAATAGCGACGAAATTGTTTTCATCATTTTGTCACTTTTTTGACAAATATTTGTCAAACAACTGATGAACATTCGTCAAAAAAAGGATCCAAATTCAGTAGTGGAAAAAAATTCCAAAAACATCCTAATAGCTTCCATTCTAGCCACTAGGGAAAATGTCTCTTCCAAATCTATACCTTCAACTTGTGAATATTCCTTGCATACAAGTCTTACCTTATCCCTTACAACTTATCCACTTTCATTTAGCTTATTCCAGAACACCTATTTTGATCCAATCACATTTTTATTCACAGGCCTAGGGACTAGTTCCCATGTCTAATTATTTTCTATTTGTTGCAACTCTTCTTTCATAGATTTCATCCAACTCTCATCTTTGCATGCTTCACTCATAGGATTAGGTTCAACTTTAGAGACTAAACACAGATTTACCTCAGCTACTACTTTACTTCTTGTCTTCACACCTTCGCTTTTATCTCCAATTATTTGTTCCTCTGGATGATTCTTTTGTACATACTTAGGAGTCTTAATAGTAGGTTCTAGCTCATTCTCTTCTTCTTCTTCTTCCATTTATTCTTCTTTCTCTTCTACTTCTTTCTCCTTATTCTCTTTAGGTACATGTCCAGAGATAGGATCAACAAGTTCAACTTCACTTATCTCAATAGGTCTACATATGTCTTCATCAACTTTCACATTAGCACTTTCAACAATCTTTCTCAATCTTTAATTAAACCATTTGTATACTTTGCTAGTATCAGAGTATCCAAGAAAGATTCCTTCATCACATCTAGCATCAAACTTCCCAAGATTTTAATCATATCTTTTAATATAACATCTGCTTCCAAATACCTTGAAATACTTCACAGTAGGAGTCTCTCCAGTCCATAACTCAAAAGGAGTCTTTGTTCTATTGTATCTGATCTAAACTCTATTAATAACATAAACAACAATGTGTATTGCCTCTCTCTAGTACACATCTGGTACATTTGATTCTTCCATCATGGTTCTAGTGGCTTCCTTTACTACCCTATTTTTTCTTTCAACTACTCCATTCTATTGAAGGGTTCTTAGAGTAGAAAACTATCTTTTTTATGCCATTTTGTTCACAGAATGAATTAAATTCACCAGAAGTGAATTATCCACCTCTATCAAATCTCAAACACTCAATTTTCAAATTTACTTCATTTTCCACTGTTGCTTTGAATACCTTAAACCTATCTAGAGCCTGAGTCTTTTCTCTAAGAAAAGAAACCCATGGCATTCGAGTATAATCATCAATAAGCAACATGAAATACCTATCACCATTCAGGCTTCCAGTTCTAGTTGGACCATAGAGATCAATATGAACTAACTCCAGCATTCTAGTAGTAGAGTGCTCTTTTCCCTTAAAGTTGCATCTATGTGTTTCCCCAATTGACAACTTCTACAAATAGCATTAGTAGGTCTTGTGATTCTAGGAAGCCCTCAAACAATCTTCTTTGAACTGATTTTCACTAGGTTATCAAAATTTACATGTCCCATTCTCCAGTGCCATAACCAACTTTCACTAATTTGAGATAAAAGGAATTGACCATGAACTCTCTTAAGCTAATAGATGTTTCCATGCGTTCTTCTTCCAGCAGCAACCATATCTCCATTTTTGGATCCTTTTCTAATTTCATAAGTATTATTCTAGAACACAAGTTTAAAACCATTTTTATGTACATATGACCAACACTTATAAGGTTATGCCTCAAACCCTTCACATAATATACATCATCAGTACTGTGCACTCCATAAAAAATAATTGAACCTTCCCACAAATATTAGCTCTTGAATCTTCACCAAACATAACTTGGTGTAGGAGCACCCAAGGCCTTCAAGGAGCTCTTCAAGGATCAAGAGCGTGTAGGGGTCAGGAGGACCTTTCAAGTAAATCAAAACATCAACTATGACCTTTTAAAGCCTATAATGGCATTTGGAAAGGATAAATTTGTTAAGAGAGTCAACTGTCCTAAGGGTCCTAATAAGGACCCTAGGACTAAAATGCTATGTAATTGGAATGATCATGTTCTAGGGCTTTAAATAGGAATATAATGCTTTAATTAGGTCAAATAAGGTTGGATATTGAAGATCTAATAGGTTTTAGGTTGTGGAGTTCAATAAATTTCAAGATTGGAAATTCAAATTTTTGAATTCCAATTTGGGCGGGTAAATGAGTTTTGTGAGTTTTAATCACTTTGATGTAACTTAATCAACCCCAAATGGTTTGATCAGTTGGGGAATGGTTTTATAACCCAAAAATAATCATTTGTATGGAAGTTGGGCATTTGGAGCAAGTACTGTACAGACTGTTCTCAGAAAACTCAATAAAATTTATGTTTCTTGCATTTTTTTCTGTGTTTTCTTAATGAATTACTAATTCCTATTGAAGGTATAAGCAGTTGGATGTATTAGGAGTTTGTATTTGTATGTTTTAACACCATTGAATTCTCTAAAGACAATAATAATCAATTTCTTTGCATTCTACAACTAACTGCCCTCAAGGTGGTGTGGATTTTCATTGGTTTTGAGAGGTTTTATGGATGATTGATCCATTTCATGGAGTATTATGACTGAAAACCTATGAAATGGATCAAATTTAACATGTACCATAATAAACTAACAAAGTAATGTGCAAGGAAGAGGAAAACTAATGTGTGCACAGTGATTTAGCAAAGCAAAAAGCATGAAGATGGACCCTAGGGTATAGCAGTGGAGGATCTGCCTTAACAAGTGATATATTTTTGAGTTGTAATAGTTGAGAAATGTTGAATTAATGGTGAAAAGTCTAAAATTAGGATCTGGAAGTGTTTGGAAGGCCTAGAACCAAGAAGCCCTAGTTTTGAGGCAATTTAAGGAGGGTTTTGTGTTTGAGCATGTTAGATGTGTCATAGAAGCCTAAAAACTTGGAATCCTTGGTTTGAGAAAATTTTTAGAGACTTTTGAAAGTTTCATGGTCAGGGGTTGAGTTTAGAGGGGGGTTGCTTTGAAAAAGAGGGCTAATTAGGCCTAGTTTTTGAGGAAGCAACAGGTTTTGGAAGGGATTGTCTGAAGCAAGTGATATCAGGGTTTGTATATGTTGTTTGTCATCACAAATGGTATCAAGACATAATAACCCAGCCAAAATAACCCTGGACAGAATAACCCAAGGTCATAATAACCCATGGACAAAATAACCCATGGTCAAAATAACCCATGGACAGAATAACCCATGGTCATTTTAAATCAAGCTAGTAAACTATAAATGACATAAATTAAATTATAAATATGATTGTGAGGCACCATAGAGGCTATTTAGGTCATTTTTTGACCATATATCCATTATATACCCCTAAAATAGCCTTAAAACACCTTTAATATGATTAAATAACCTATAAAATGGTAAATAATTATAAAAATAAAGGCAATTTCGTGGGAATAAGTTGATTAAGAGTTATTATGAAAAGATATAAATGAAGAAGGTCTACAAACACGTTATAGTGTCGATGAAGTATTTGCATATGAGATCAAGAAACTTGTTGCATTAGCTTTCGTGCCTTAGATGGATGTAATTGATGCATTTGAAACACTTCAACAATCTCTTTATTGTTGCATTAGCTTTCGTGCCTCCATTAGGGTGCCTGGGAGATAGCTTGAGATTGCAACCTTGTAAACCTTGAAATCACTGTGTGTTTCCAAAAGTCCCATAGCCTCTGCATCAGAGTGGTATCAGAGCCATGAGTAGGTCCTTTAGGGATTGAAGAAACAACAATGGAACCAAAAAATCAATTGGCAAGAGAGTTAGAAGAGTTGAAGGAAATCTTGGAAAGGGAGAGAAGACAAAGAAGGGAACAAGAAGCAGCAAGAGAGCAGGCTAGAGGAAGGTAAGAAAGGCAGTGGAGAAGGGAGAGAGAGACCATGCAAGCAAGGATAAATAACCTTGAGAGGAGTAGGAGGAGAGAAGACCAAGAAGACCAAGAAGACAATGATGAAGATGAAGAGCATGTGAGGGTAAATCAGGAACATCAAGCAGATGAGACAGAGGACCCTGAGGAAAGGAGGTTACTGAGATTGTTGAAGGCAGTACAAGGTCATGGAGGAAAGAGTCACATAGATTTTCCTATCTATCAAGGGAAGATGGATAGTGAAGAGGTGTTGGGATGGCTTGATGCCTTAGAAAACCATTTTGAGTTTGAAGAGATGGATGAAGAGAGGAAGGTTAAGTTTTCCAAAACTAAGTTGAGAGGTACAACATTGACATGGTGGACTAGTTTTCAGAATGATAGGATGGCTAGGGGATTGGAAAAAGTCTCTTCATGGGCAAGGATGAAGAGTTTGGTCAAAGAGCAATTCCTACCATCTAATCATACAATTCATGTGAAAAGGATGAGGTAGAATTTAAAGCAAAAGGACTTGGATGCTATGTCCTATACTGAGCAATTCCACAAGCTTAGTATCAGAGGAGGTTATGAAGAAGAGGATGAGAAAATAGCCAGGTATATCAATGGCTTGAGGTACAATCTACAAGATGAGATTGGTTTGCAATTGCCAAGGACATTGGGAGAATGTTTTTAGTTGGCCATTAGAGCTGAGGAAAAGGTGAAGAGGAATCAAGAAAGATCAAGCAATGGTGGAAGAGGAGGTAGTTCAAACAGGGGTATAGGTAATAGAGAACAAGGACAAGGAAACAATGACAAGAGCAGCAATGACAAAGGTAAAGAGGTATTTTCTAATCAAAGAGGTGGATACACTCCTAGAGGAGGAGGCAGATTTGGACAAGGTAGAGGACCATTCACAGGTAGGTGTTTCAATTGCAATGAACCAAGGCATCCTTCCTTCAAGTGTCCTAAATGGGAACAAGCTGATAGGGGCAAAGATAGGAGAGCTAACTTGGTACAAGAAGAAGAGGACAAAAAGGAAGAATCAAAAACATTCATGGCAGACCCTGTGATTGATGGTGAGTTTCTTATGATCAAGAAAGGAGAAAGACTTCATCAAGAGCCAAAGGTAACTATCTTTAAGACTAATTGTCTCAGTCATGGTAAGATATGCAGATTACTCATAGATTCAGGGTCACATAGCAATTTAGTTTCAGTTGATATGGTAACCAAGTTAGGGATTGAAACATTTGATCACCCTACTCCCTACAAGGCCACTTGGGTAACTCAAGGACAGCATGTAGAGATTTTTAAGAGAGCTTTTGTAGATTTCTCAGTTGGATCATATCATGATAGGGTGCTTTGCGATGTCATTCCAATGACTTGTGGTTATATCATCTTGGGGAGACCATGGCAGTATACTAGGCAGACATTGCATGATGGTTTTCACAACACATATTTGGTGCATAAAGATGCAGTTAGATACAAGTTAGTGCCTTTGTCTTTGGAGCAGTCAAATGAAAGTTTTATGATCTTTTTTTAGAAGAGTTTGCAGGTGAATAAGCAGGGTGAGACAGGGGAAGACATTGGTAGGTTGAGAAAAGACAAGTTGCAGCAGGGTTGTGAAGGATATAGTCCTAAAAACCAGAATTTGTGGGACTTGGACAGTATTAAGGTGGGGAATATTGAATGCCCTATAGTTGAGGGTGATAATGGTGGAGTTATTTCACCAAGGAGATAGTGGAATGAGGGCAGGAACAGGGCACAAGAACATACTATTATCAAACAGAAAAGAGGACAAACCAAACCCTGTTTTGGTTCTCACATGATGAATGTCAAGAGTGCAGATTGGCAGAAGAGGAAGACAGTGACTTTGGAAGATTACATGCCCTGTCATTTGAGGATGAAAACATATGAGAGCAAGGGGTCTTTTGGTGGCAACATGTGGGATACTTCTTGGGGCAAGAAATCTTTCTTTCTTGGGGAGAATGGTGAAGGAGCACCCAAGGCCTTCAAGGAGCTCTTCAAGGATCAGGAGTGTGTAGGGGTTAGGAGGACCTGTCAAGCAAATCAAAACATCAACTATGACCTTTTAAAGCCTATAATGGCATTTGGAAAGGATAAATGTGTTAAGAGAGTCAACTGTCCTAAGGTCCTAATAAGGACCCTATGACCAAAATGCTATGTAATTGGAATTATCATGTTCTAGGGCTTTAAATAGGAATATAATTCTTTAATTAGGTCAAATAAGGTTGGATATTGAAGATCTAATAGGTTTTAGGTTGTGGAGTTCAATAAATTTCAAGATTAGAAATTCAAATTTTTGAATTCCAATTTGGGCGGGTAAATGAGTTTTGTGAGTTTTAATCACTTTGATGCAACTTAATCAACCCCAAATAGTTTGATCAGTTGGGGAATGGTTTTATAACCCCAAAATAATTAGTTGTATAGAAGTTGGGCATTTGGAGCAAGTATTGTACGGACTGTTCTTAGAAAACTCAATAAAATTTATGTTTCTTGCATTTTTTTCTGTGTTTTCATGATGAATTACTAATTCCTATTGAAGGTATAAGTAGTTGGATGTTTTAGGAGTTTGTATTTTTATTTTTTAACACCATTGAATGCTCTAAAGACAATAATAATCAATTTATTTGCATTCTACAACTGACTATCCTCAAGGTGGTGTGGATTTTCATTGGTTTTGAGAGGTTTTATGGATGATTGATCCATTTCATGGAGTATTATGACTGAACACCTATGAAATGGATCACATTTAACATGTACCATAATAAACTAACAAAGTAATGTGTAGGGAAGAGGAAAACTAATGTGTGCACAGTGATTTAGCAAAGCAAAAAGCATGAAGATGGACCCTAGGGTATAGCAGTGGAGGATATGCCTTAACAAGTGATATATTTTTGAGTTGTAATAGTTGAGAAATGTTGAATTAATGGTGAAAATTCTAAAATTAGGATCTGGAAGTGTTTGGAAGGCCTAGAACCAAGAAGCCCTAGTTTTGAGGCAATTTAAGGAGGGTTTTGTGTTTGAGAATGTTAGAGGTGTCATAGAAGCCTAAAAATTTGGAATCCTTGGTTTGAGAACATTTTAAGATACTGTTGAAAGTTTCATGGTTAGTGGTTGAGTTTAGAGAGGGGTTGCTTCTTAAAAGAGGGCTAATTAGGCCTAGTTTTTTAGGAAGCAACAGGTTTTTGGAAGGGATTGTCTGAAGCAAGTGATATAAGGGTTTGGATATGTTGTTTGTCATCACAAAACACATCTAAAACAATCATTAGATTGGAGGTTCAATTGTAAAGTTTGAGAGAAAAGTCAAAAATCCTTCGCTAGAGGCCTAATTGGGCTAGAAGGCTTGTCAAGGTGCAAAAATTGGGTTTTGTCTAAGTCAGTGGCTTGGGATTTTGAACCATTCAATACAAGTCTAGTTGAGTCTTTTAAGAGCATTCAAATGGTTTGGAACCATAAAGGAATCTTTTAAGTCGCAAGTGAACCTTTGAGCCTTGCCTCCATTAGGGTGCCTAGGAGATAGCTTGAGATTGCAACCTTGTAAGCCTTGAAATCATTGTGTGTTTCGAAATGTCCCATAGCCTCTACATCATAACTAAACCACTATCATATTTCTCAAGTCTAGTGAACTTACTCTTAGCTTCGATCATGTGATTAGAACATCCACTATCAATTACCTAGTAATCTTCATCTTGTCTTACATGAAAAGTGGCAACCAAGGTACCATCCATCTTATTCCTCTTATTATCTAGAGCCTTCTTGCTTACACATTTTCTAGGGTTAGTGGATACAATTTTTCTTTCCAAAGATAAGAATAAGCATTCAATATCGTCAACCTCATTCTCAAATTCATCATCAAAAATCATTGCTTCTTCTGTAACATAGTACAAATTCTTATATTTCTTATCCTTTCTATCATTATCTTTATAATACTTGTTCTTCTTATGTACAACTCTATTTGGACATCTTGAAGCATAATGACCAATATTACCACAACTGAAACATTTAAAGGGAAACATGCCTTTATAATTTATGGTACCTTTCTTCAACTTCCTAGTGAATTTTGCTTCCAACTCATCATCACCATCACTATTTGGTTCGTCTTCAATATTCATTGCCTTAAATGCCATTTCTATCTTGTCTTCTTTCCATAATATTCACATTTCAAATGCTTGCAAGGTGTCGAACAACTATTCTAAAGTATACTTCTTAGGATCATACATTTCTTCAATAACCGAGATCTTATCAATGTACTAATCCAATAGGGTGATCAGGATCTTCTCAATTATATCTTCATATGATAGTTTTCCTCCTTTATTTCTAACTTCATTTTCTGTTAGTTCAACTCTCTGAAAGAAGCTTGTAAATACTTCACCTTCTTCCATTTTTAGATTTACGAATCTACGCTTTGCCACTAGCTTCTTTGTCAATTTCACTCTTCCATTTCCTTCATACATGTCTTCCAGCTTCTTCCAGACTTCATATGTAGTATCCAAAGAAAGAACCTTAGCTCTCTCATTTTTAGATAAGCCACTGCAAATAGCATACTTTTCCTTCTCATTTTCTTCATAAGAAGAAATCTCATTTGCAGTAGTAAGACCACTAGATAGGGGTGTATACTTTTTCTCAATAGACTTCTAGGTCTTCAAACTAAGAGAGATAATATATCCTTTCATCTGTCCCTTCCAATTATTGTAGTCAGTTCCATTAAACATAGGGATCACCAACTTATGTGCCATCGAATCTTCCTTAAGCAGTTAAGCTCTACACCAAGGAACCTAGCTTTGATACCAATTGTTAAATAGGAACAGGACAACTAAGAGGGTGGGTGAATCAGTTGTCATAGAATTCAAACTTAATACTTTAAAACTTATCAATTCCATAACCACACTATTTTGTTATTAAGTAAGAGCATGAAACACAAATAATACAAAGTGAATCAACACAATGAACACCATATTTTTACATGGAAAAAACAATAATGGAAAAACCATGGTGAGGGTTAACTCAAAATATAAAGAGATTATAAAACTGAATACAAAGGCTCACTACCCAAAAGAGGACTCAATTCCCATATAAAGGACTCACTATCCAATAGGGAGGCTCACTTCCTATAGATATAAAAGAGAAAAAAAGATCCACCACATCAATTAACACACATCTGTAGTATTGAATAAGGATTGTAGAAACCTTTAGCTCACTACCTTCAGGAATCCAACATAATAAAGAACTGTTGTCTCAACTCACTCACATACCCACTTCTGCTCTTATGACTTGTGGCTCACTTTCCTCACTTTGCATCACACTGTCATACAATTCTTCATAATTTGACTTATTTTTATACCATGTTCAACCTTAGAACCTTTCTCCAAGGTTAGCCACAAATACCTCATTTCATAAATTAAAACTAGGTTGGCAACTCAACATTCCCGTGGTGGAAAGGAATGAGAGTGGACCAATACAACATTTAACCAAGACCAAAAATAATGTCTCAAATCAATCACATGCTCCTCAATTAAATTTTATTCTTCAAATGAAGTGTAAACAACAGGTCGGCCAAACCTAATGAAAACACAAATGAACATTGATTTACATGCTTCCCAACAAGAAGATGACACACAGACTCCAGAACATGCTTCATTATGCACAAGAATACATATCATATTTCTTTAGATACATCTAGAGCAAATGCAATATGCTTCAAACTCTGAACACTTTTCACCATCCATCTGGACTATGCAAACCCATACTAAAACACTGAAACATAACTTTTGAATCACCAAACTTCAACCTTCTTTTCCAAAACCTAGAGAACACCATCTCAAGACATATCCTAGATCTGCAAGATCTAAAAAAAATAGTGGAGGACTAAAAAGCAGAGAAATTTCTCTCAGTCCACAGAACATCAATTTTTCAGGAATAATTCACACACCGTTGAACATAATTTTCATGTATGATCACACTAGAAGCTAAAATGTAGGATCACCATTATCAAATATTCAGATCCACACAAACATAAGATCAACATATGAGAAATGTGGAGCACATTCTAAAAACATTCATCACTTTGACTTCTCGTCTTTATTAATTTTCTTAAAAGTACTTGGAAACTCATCAAACCAACACATCTGCAACACCATAAAGATAGCTCCATGTACTCACAATCTCTCAATAGCATCTCAGCTATACATGTAGAATTTGTAACATACTGAATTGTGTTGACACCAATGACAACATCACCAAAACTTGCTCATACTTGCAATACTAAGGAGAGGCTACGAAAATTAAAAAGGTAAGATACCCTTCAAATGCTTTGACTATGGTAAAGTAGGTCATTTTTCTATTAAATTCCCATACAATAAGAAGCATAACTCTGAACAACAAGTAAATTGAAGAAACCCTACTTCCCTTTTAGAAAAAATAAGAAATGTTTTTACATCCAAGAGGATAGTGATGTATCTAATTCCTATGATAGTTCAAATGATGACCTAGATTGTGCTTTTGTGATGAAATAAAATGAATTTATTTTCATGGAAAAAGAGTCCAAAAAATAGAAAAATGGAAAGGTAGAGAATCCTAGTGGGGAAGGTAAAGAGAAAGAAGAAGTTTACCTAGAAGGATAACTCCTTTGTACTCTTGATGAGATATATGACTTAAAAGAGGAGATTGAGAAGCTAAGAAAAGAGAATAAAATTTAGAAGAAGCTTTCCCAAAAGGATACTGACAAGTTAAGAAATTTTTTTGAAGAATCTAACCAATTAGTGGTGAGAATGAAGCTTCAAGTAGAGGAATCCAAGAGAATAGAAAATTTATAAAATCCAAAATAGAATCGGAAATGGACAAATGTATGAAGCTTGAGTAAAAAAAAGTTTCCTTAAAAAAATATTTGGAGAAGGTTATAAAACAGATTGAATAATTTTCGAAGTTGAAAGGTGGCTCAAAGATCCTTTATGGATTGTTAAGCACACAAAATCTCTCTAACAAAGGAATTTTTTTCTTAGGACTTGAGAAAGGTAAAAGCACACTTATGGATACTTCTACAAAACTAGATGAAAGATTTAGAGAAAAATAAAAGACCTATTCTAATGGTGAAAAAGTCAGTAAGGAAAGTTCAACTAAGGGTGAGGAATACTCAATTAGAAGAATAGAAACCTACTATAGATGAGAAGAATAATTAATTAGTTCTTGATCAATAGAAGAAGAAGTTGAATCCTAGAAATGATGCTTCATGCCATTCTTTTATAGTCATCAATTAGAAACATGAAGTATCTTTCTCATTCCAATCCTCTTGTCCTTGTCCTATAAGGACAAGAAGATTGAAACAAGAATGATACTTCATGTGGTCCTACAAGGACAAGAGGATTTAAAGGAGAAAGATACTTCATGTTGCTAATTGATGACTATACAAGAATGACATGGGTAAACTTTCTAAAGGACAATTCTCAAGCATTTGAAAGATTCAAGATATTTAGAAAAATGGTTCAGAAGGAGATTGGAAGAAGAATCAAATGCTTAAGATTAGATAGAGGAGGAGAGCTCACGTCAAGTGAATTAACTGAGTATTATGAAAACCATGGAATAAAGAGACAATATTTTGCACCAAGAACTCCATAGTAGAATGGAGTTGTAGAAAGAATGAACATGGTAGTTAAGGATATTGACAAAACTATGTTGAATGAGGCCAAGTTGCTAGACATGTTTTGGAGAGAAGTAGTTCATACATTAGTATATATTCTAAATAGAGTTAAAATTAGAGAAAACTGTGATAGGAATCCATATGAATGTTAGTATGGTAAGCTAGCATCTGTCAAGTACTTCAAAGCTTTTGGTAGCAAATATTGCATCAAGAGAGAAGATAACTTGGGAAGCTTTGATTCCAAATGTGATGAAGGAGTATTCCTAGGGTATTCCACTCAAATAAAATCTTACAAGTGCTACAATAAGAGGTTTCATAAGATTGTAGAAATCATCATTGAAGAGAACTTAGATTGTGAAGAAGAAGATGTTGCAAATGAAGAAGAAGAATTTGAAGAAGAAGCTACAAAAGCACTTGCTAAATATGTTCAAAAGGATCACCCTACAAATCATATTATTGGTGATAAGAATGAAGGTGTATAGATAAGAAGAAGACTTTCCAAGAGCATGGAACTAGCAAGATTTTCTCTCTTGTCACAAATTAAGCCTAAAAGCTACACTAAGGCTAGAAAAGATGGGAGTTGGATAAAGGAAATGGAAGAAGAGATAAACCAGATTGAGAAAAGTAAGACATGAGAATTGGTTCCAAGACCCCCAAGAAAAAATGTAATAGGAACTAAATTGGTATTTAGATATAAACTCAATGAAGATGGTGTTGTTGTAGAAAATAAATCAAGATTGGTGTGCAAAGGTTATACACAAGTTGAGGGCATTGACTTTGAAGAAAAATTTGCACCAGTTGCAAGATTAGAAGCTATAAGAATGTTTCTTTCTTTTTTAGTTTACAAAGGATTTAAAGTTTATCAAATTGACATTAAATATCCATTCTTGAATGGAAACCTAGAAGAGGAAGTCTACACAGAGCAACCAGAGGGTTTTTCAGCTATTAGAAGAAGAAGATTATGTTTACAGATTGAGAAAAGCATTGTATGGTCTAAAGCAAGTGCCTAGAGCATCATATTGAAGGTTGGACTAGTATCTACAACAACAAGGATTCAAAAAGGGATGTGTAGATAGTAATTTATATTTCAAATCTAAAGGTGAGCACATGATTATTGATGTTGTATATGTAGATGACATCATATTCAGTGGTAGCAATGACAAAATGTGTAAAGTATTTGGTACCCATATGCAAGATGAATTTGAGATGTCAATGCTAGGAGAGTTGTCATGTTTCCTTGGTTTATAGATTACACAAACTGATGATGGGATATTCATGTCTCAAACTAAGTATGCTAAGGAAATGCTTAAGAAGTTTGGAATTAAGGATAGTATGCCAATTAGTACTCCCATGATAACTATTTGTAAGTTGACTAAATCATATGAGTCCCAAAATGCAAATCAAACTATGTATAGTTCAATGATTAGAAGCTTGATGCATTTAATTACATCAAGGCTAGATTTTATGCAAGCAGTATGTATGGTTGTAAGATTTCAGGTTGCTCCTAAGGAGTCACATGTCAATGTAGTGAAAATAAATTTTACATATATATCAAGAGAGATATTGACTATGGATTGTGGTATCCCAAGAGAAAATATTTCACTTTAACAACATATGTAGATGTTGATTGAGCTAGAGGTCTGGATGATAGAAGAAACACAAGTGGTGGAGCATTCTTTTTTAGAAACAAAATTATTTCCTAGATGAGAAAAAAGCAAGAATCAGTTACTCTATCCATAGTAGAAGCAAAGTATGTAGCAGTAGCAACATATACTTAGGTATTATGGATGAAACAGACTATCAAGGACATAAAGGTTGAGTACAATAACCCTATCTCTATTCCTTCTGATGATTCAAGTGCAATAAACATCCCAAAGAATCTAGTGATGTACTATAGGAAAAAGCACATATCAATCAACTATCACTTCATTAGAGAGGATGTTGCAAACAAGGAAGTCGACATGGAATATGTTCCCACCAAAGAACAAGTTGCTGACATATTCACTAAGCCTCTTCCCAAGGAACATTTTGAATATTTGAGGTAGAAATTTGGAGTAATTGATCCCATATCATATCACTAAATATTAGTCATAGAATGAGTCTAGGGGGCACTTCATTGTTATTCTATTCATCCCTAGAAATGAAAGAATGAATCAAGTCAGGTAGACATGTTTTACAAATTTCTAATGACTTGATGGTTGCAAATTCATGTATTTTCTTTCCCTTTGGATTGTTTGTCCAAGGGGGACAATACATATAGGGGGAGTCAGTGTATAAGTCCTATGGCTAACCCTTTTTCATTGATGTCAAAGGGGAAGAAAATGTTAGGAAATTTAGGAAGATTAGAGCAATAGATATTAACAACTCTATCCAACTTAAAGGATAAAGAAATAATAATGAAGAATAACACATAAGAGATCGACACAAAAATTTAACGCGGTTCACCTAATATGGGCTACATGCATAAAAAAATTAGCCACTGAAATAATTATCTTATCTACTACAAAAAACCCAGATTATAGTCTCACAAATTACCCTCGCATTCAAGGAACACCTACTCCTTAATTACACTACAAATCACACCCTACGTACATCTCAACTTACATCCCCCTTTTATTTCACTCATTCTTAAGGTCATCCTAATCACACCATGTCATAGTAATGATTATCCTACCAATGAGAAACCTGAATTTGAAATATAGTTACATCATTATTATCAAATACAGTTCAGTCCAGTGATCGTTGATTCACAACAGTGACATAGAAACACCAAACAAATTTATGCCATGTGTCGAAACATCACTCGTCCAATGTTGTTGACCATCACACCATTCAAGTCCCACTTTGAAATAATCCATGAGTCAAATAATTCAATCCTCATCACCATATTAGCTTGTCTTGAGTGGTCCCTACCTCCATCAGCTTGTTGTGGGAACCAAGAACTTTCTAACCAAGTTATGGGATTAAGAATTTTTTAAATCCAACAATATCTTGATGGGCCACTTTTCCATTAGCTTTTAAACCTTCACCCAATAGCCTTTGGGATTGCCAAGTTGGAGGTTTTCAGAACTTTGAAACTCTTGACATGAGGTTCAAAAGCTCTACTCCAACGTGATCGCATGAAAAAGAAGACACAACACCAAAATTTTTAACTAAGTATTTGCACAATCAGTCCACCAAATTTAACTAAGTATTCTTCATCAATTTTTCATTATTTTTCTAATTAATTGCCACATACCAACAATCTCCCACTTGGAGACTGATTAGACTTCACACCAAAAAAATATCCCACTAGGAGACTGATCTTAGACGATACCGCTACACTTGTGACTCCCACTAGATTATGGGTCTGGCTAGATTCTTATATCCACCATTATTAGTCATGAACACCAACCAAAATTGAAGAGGATATCAGCTTCTCCCTTGTCACCGCATTCATAAACATATTTGCTAGATTGTCGTCTATTTTGGAAGAATGAAGAACATCTCATTTTGTTGTTTTGTGTTGTCACTGATGTCACCATGCTATATGAGTTGTAACTGCAAGGTTAAGTTAGATCAGGTATCTGAATCGGTATGTAGTTATTATCCTCTGATATTTTGGTTTGCAACTCTTTGCTATTGATTATTGTTGCTTGTGGTTTTGGGAAATGGTCTATGGATATTGGAAGCAAGTATGTTCAAAATATCACGTATTTAGGTGCTCATACAATGAGTTAGCATTACTCTGTTGTTGCATTTTTGCTATTAGGTCTATCTCTAGTTGACCTAATGGATAGATGATGTAATGGTGAATTAATTTTGAGTTGTGGATGTATGTGTGACCTATCTTAGGTCCATGTAGACATGATGTAGCATGTTGAGCATTTGAATTGTCTTTGGAAATATTTTGTGAATGCTTGAAGCTAACAGTTGATTTTTGGTGAATAAGGGTTGCATCTAATAAGGTTGACCTAATTGATCCTTGTGAATGTATCGGCTATATATTGGATGGTTTTGAGATTGAATATGTTTTTGAAGATGTGAATGTGAAGAAATGTGAAAATGATGAAGTGTGTTAATTCAATTTATTGAGCTTCAAATAAATACATTATCAATTCATTTTTTGGTTGTAAGCCATTTTTTCATTGAAATTCTATAGGTAGTGAGCCTCTCATTTTGGACAGTAAGTGGTGGTAGTGAGCCACCTTTTTTGTAATATTTTATAACTAGTTATACTATATTGTGAGCTAACACTCACCATGGTTTTCCCATTTTGGGTTTTCCACGTAAAAATCATGGTGTTTATATGTTGTGTGATTTCATGTTATGTTCATGCTCTTGCTTATCTTTTCTATTATATGCATTGGAGTAATTGGATGGTATTTGTTCAATAAGTTTAAGAAGATATTGATTCACCCCCCCTCTCAGTATCTTGGACATTCAACAATTGGTATTAGAGCTTGGTTCCTTTGAAGAAGCCTAACAACTTGAGGAAGATCCTAAAGATGGAACATATGGATGATAAAGTAGAGCTCTAAGCTGCACTTGAAGATCTTGATAAGGTTAAAAATGAAAATAGATATTTGAAAGAAAATATTGATGAGGAAAATGAATGTGTCTAGAAATTGAAAGAGCAATTGAAGAAGTTCAAAAAAAGGCATAGGGAAGTAAGTGAGCAGTTGAAGCAAGATAATGAAGAGATTACTGGTTTGAAGGTGCAAGTTGAGGAAAAGAAAATAATTGAAGAATTTTTGAATAAAATGATGCAAAGCAAGTCTGATGAATGCACTAAGCTAGAACAAGAAGTGAATTTGACAGTAGAACTAGAGAAAACAAAACTTTGTGAAGATAATTTTAAATCCAACTCTGACAAGATTGATGAGTTTATTGTAAGGTAGAGACCTTCTAAAGAAAAAGGTGGCTTTGGAAATGAAATAGGTGAAAGCTCATAGGATAATCAAAAGACTCAAGATAAAGGGAAACATAAAAGAAATCCAAGGAACTTTGCTAGAAGACTGCCTATTAGACAATCAAATGCTCAAAGGTATCCATCCTTCAATGGTGTTTTTTTTTTTCATGTAGTAGATTTGGTCATAGGGAAATAGAGTGTAGGAGTAGGATGAATCAATTTCCTAGTTCCTTCTCCAGTCAATGTTTTGCATGCAAGAAAATTAGACATAGAGCTAGTGAATGCAAAACTCAGATGGTGAATTGGTCTAATGGAGGAAGAATGAATCCATCTTTTAATGGCTACTGTTATACATGTAACAATTTTGGACACAAATAAAATCAATGCAAATCAAGGGTTAATGGAGGATAAAATAATCAGAAAAATGTTGTCTAATGCAATTGCAACAAACTAGGACATATCTCAAAAGTTTGTAGAAGTAAAAAGGGTAAGTAGACTAATCTAGTAAAGAAGAATGAACTAGTGAAGAAAAATGAAAAGAATAAGGTTAAGAAAGAAATGAATAAGATTTGGAGGAAGAAAGAAGAGCCTAAAATGATAGATGCATCTATGCTCTCATCTGGTACAGACAATTCCTTCAAGAATTAGGTCTTAGGGGGAGCTTTAACAGAAAATTGTTTGAACCCCTTGATGTTTGGTGTGTCAGTCTTTGGCACAAGGATATGTTATAAGAAATGGATAGTCAGAGGTTATGCAAGTAGACCCAAAAGAAAAAGTGCAGGCATGATCATTTGCGGAGAAAATTAGGGTTTTTTGTGTTGAGAAGAAGAGTTTTTAGTAGCTTTTTTAAAACTACTGCATTTAATGTGAATTAGGGTAGTTTGTTGTTTTATAAAGTGATTTAGTAAGGAATTTTAATCACTTGTGCATTTGACATAATTGGAGAGCATTATGGAGCATTCTTGAGGTGATTTGGAGTTCAAGATGTGCAAACCCTAGTTCTGATTCTTTGCAAAGAAAAATGCATTCTACTCTTCTATGTAAGTTGTGGGTGTAGACACTGAAAAAATGTCCTAAGTCTGCAAGTGTCATTTTTCTTGGTCGTCCTTCAATAATTGAATAACTTTAATTATTCAATTAAGTTTGACCACATTCCTCAATTAATTAAATAATTTGTAATTATTTAATTAATTCACCTTCTCATCTTTATTCTATCCCGATCAATTAAAATTATTTAATTGGGTCACTAATATATCCATTTCTTCAATAATTAAATAAATCATTTTTTTTTATTTAATTATTTATCTTTCATATATAGTTAGATAATAATAATAATAATCATTATTTGACCTTTTATTCTTCTATAATTAAATAATTGTCAAAATTATTTAATTGTGTTTCATTCCTCTCTTTTGGATAAATAATTCAAATTAATTATCCATGTCTAATTTTCACCTCTCCATTTAATTAAATTGATTAATTTAATTAAATGCTCCTTTTGTCATTTTCTCTAAATAAATAATTTGGATAAATTATTTATTTGCCACTTGTCATTTTCCTTCATTTTGAATAAATAATTTAAATTTATGCACCTTCGCCTAGTCAAAGATACACTATCATTATTTCATGTCATAGTCTTCATGTCCCTGTCATAGCCTGTATGTCCCTGCATGCATGTTTGCCATGATTCCCCCAAGAAAAGCATATTCTTGGTGCATCAATTTTGGACCATTGATCTTGGAATCCTTCTAGAGGATTAATCTCAGCCATCCATTTGAAAGGTTGTCTATAAAAGCAACCTTCCTTCTCCATTCCAACTTAACAGCTAATTGTCTCCAACTTTTTTGCTACCATTTGTAGATTTTGCACAAGTGTTTCAACAAATCTGAGGGAAAATTTGCATAACAAGAAGAAGGAGAGCAAGAGAAGTGATTCAAGTTCAATGGGGAGTGTTTTATTTCATTATTTTCATTTTGCTCCTTTCATATGATTGTATTCTCTTGTTTGGATGAGGTTTTATAGCTTAGAAGTGTAGGCTAACACTTTGTCTATGCTATTTGATTTCTAACCCCATCTTAAATTTGGTGAACCCGACGTGAATCTTATAATTTTGCAGAGAAATTTATTTATTTTCTTATTTGTTTTCACTATTTTGCAGGATACAGCCAAGAATTCATATGAAATCCTATCATCTTCTTTTAAGCGCAAAAAAATGGGCATATGGAATCTTTAAAAATTATTATCTAGGTTTTGTAGGCCTTGTTCTTATCTTTCCGTAACTTCAAACGGTTTAAAATTTCATTAAGATTTGAGAAAGTTATGACCATTTTAGTATTTGTTATTTTTTAATCTAACTTTTAAAACCCACGTTTTCTTTTGCCAATAACAATTTTTTGTGTAGAATTTTAAAAAATACTTTCTGGGTTTTGAAGGTTTGATCTTCAACTTTCCGTGGATTCAAATGATTTAAAATTTCATTAAGTTTTGGGAAAGTTATCATTGTTTTAATTTGTTGTTGTCATTAAACTTTTCTTTTGACTTACTAATCTCTTGTTTTCAGCATGTGGCACAGCTTGGAAGGAGTCTAAAAATTGTTACTATAGAAACAAAAATTGAGCTTTTTCATTTCTTTAGGCATAATCAATTTTTCTTGCTTTCAACATCAACAAATTTCATTTACACTCATGAGGATAAAATGAAGCACAATTTGCATGTCACTCATTTGGTCTTAAAATGAACAACAAATTGCATATTTCATTCATGGGGCTTAAAACAAACAACAAATCTGCATGAATCACTCATTAGGCCTAAAATTTACAATTACAACTTGCATTTTCATGTCATTGGGATAAAATGAACACAAGCATGCATTGAAACTCATATGGTTAAAATGAACTTGCATTCTCACGGCATGAGTTTAAAATGAACTTTGTTTCAAGTTAAACTTTTAAAAAGAACAAAGTGTCTTGTGTTTCCTCCTCACATTATTAGTTGGTAATTAAAATTTACAAGTGTCTTCAAATTTTGTCACCTTGATGCAATAATCGAAGTATCCTCTCCCCTTACGCATTCATGTGATCCTTGGTATAAGAGAAACAGTTATTGCCTCTAGAACTTGGGCCTGCCTTGGTGGGAAAAAGTACTCACCCCAAGGCGACTCAAACCGGTAACAATTTTTTTTGGCCAAGCTACCCCTGACCAGTATATAAATGTGAATCCTAATGGAAAGCCTAGGATTACAAGTGCAGATGTGTCATATGGACCAAGTAGTACTCCCCAAAAACCTTGTTGAGCTTAACCTCTTCAAGATAGAGTGTCTCCTAAATGAAGTTTAATCTTGCACCTCATGTATGGCCACTCGAATGGGGGTCCCGAATTAAACAACTATTTATTTAGAATCCAACCATTTTCATTTGTTGCTTGGTATAGTGCAGGGTACAATATCATGCCCGAAGACACTCACTACTGACTCCCTTGAGTAGAGATAGCAATTCTTGGGATGTGATTACCTAAGAATCCAAATTTGGTGTGCCCGTATAAGTGCGTGCAAAGAAGGGAGCATGTGCCACCAAACTTCTAAGTTGTCTACTCTCGAGAAGGATAGGTGTTCAACACCAATCCGAGGTATATCGGTGGGCTATACCAAGTATGAAAACCCTTGGCCTACTAGGATTGTGCTTGTCTTACGTGTGTTTTCTTACACTAAAACATCGTGCTTGTCAAGTGTTTTCTGGATTTTCAAATAGTATTTACCACATTCACAAATCTAGACACAAATAATCGACCTCAAACAAACATCACACCTAGTAACTTGCAACACCTCAAAACATTTCCAAAATCATCAACCAAATATGTCTAACCACTATCCTCCATATTCATCCATGATCTATGAACGAAACCAAAGGATTGAATATCTTGACCATCATTTCAAAGAGCTTGAAAAACAACTAGAATCCCAACATTTGAATGAAGTGATGCAATCATCTCATAAGTCTTTATCCTCACCCAAAACTACATCATCCAAGTTCAATGTCCATGAATTTCCGCAAAGGCTAAATGAGAAACCTAAATCTATGTCCTCAAACACAAATAATATTGAGCAATTATACCATGTCATGCACCTATCTCCATCTCCCATAAGTCAAAATAAACCTCATGAATCTTTCACCCAAGTTAACGAATCTATCCAACCATCCTCTCATCATACCATCTCCATCCAATGAGTCATGTCAATCTATTAGTCCAAAGCATGCTAGCATAGACTCCCCTACACATCAAGATCAAAGTATTCTTTCCATTCCATCCAAGGATACCAAAAATCTCCAATGTTCTCCAATCTTTGACCAAGATCCCATCTCTCAAGAACCTCACGATGATCCCCTTATCTCTTTTTGTTTCATCCAAGATGATTCCCTTTCATCTCAAGAGAAAAGTATCCTTCCAATTCCTCCTTCCACCTCAGCTAATCAATCCATATCATCTGATGATTCCATTTCATCCCAAGAGCATGATAGTTCTTCCATCACATCCAATGATATACTACCATTTTTTGATCAAGATATGCTTTCCACAAAATCTCAAGATTCCCTTCCTCATCAAGATCAAGATAAACCTCCATTCAAGGATACCCTTTCATTCCATGATGATGTCCATCCTTCTCATGATCAAGATATGCCTTTCATACCACTTCATGATGAGTCCATATCTAATAAAGAGCAAGCTAATCCATCTCCTACACCATGTGATCCTTTTCCAAGTCAAGATCAAAGTACCCCCTCATCCCCATATCAAGATCGTATCACCCATCCTAATTCCCCTCATGATCACAATCCTCC
This sequence comes from Sequoia sempervirens, assembly GCA_007258455.2. NCBI lineage: Eukaryota > Viridiplantae > Streptophyta > Pinopsida > Cupressales > Cupressaceae > Sequoia > Sequoia sempervirens. The sequence goes on along the minus strand of VDFB02047230.1, from coordinate 311,072,556 downwards.
ACAAGAGTATATCACCCCTATTCAAGCTATCCATGAACCTCTTACCTAGCAAATGGGTTCCCTCACTTTTATCTAAGGTGGTCTACTCGAAGATCTTGTTATTCCTTCCATATCACATCCACCTCACGATGGACTTACATCTTGTTTCATAAATAATACATATCCTGTTGGCAAATGAATGTGTCAAAGTATGAACTAAAAAGGAAAAGGATTAGGCCTTCATGAACAAGGTATCCTAGAATCCCTTTATATCCAAGAAAATCCATATTATCATGGCCTTGGTTATACACCTCATGCTCAAGACATTGGTACCCATCGTAAGCCTAGATTCCATCAAAATAAACCTACTTATCCTATTCCATCAAACCTTCCATCTATCCTTGGTCCTTATCATCTAAACCCTAGTTCATTAACACTTCTATCCATATTGGGGCCCTACATCCCTCGATCTCCTATTCATCAAGAATAACAAAGGCACACATCCTTGATTCCCTCTCAAAATTCTACCTACATTAACCCATCCGTAAGACCTCCATATCAGTCATCTCCATCCACCCATCCCATTGCTTTTGGAAACAATTTGGGTGCCAAATGTCAAAAGCTTACATATCAAAATCTACATGTATCAAAGGATCAACATGTCTCCTTGAAGAGCCATGCAAAAATAAAAGAAAATTTGATCCCAAGTCAAAATAAAAATCCAAAAGGCCACAAAGGCCCATTAAATCAAAAGGAAAAAATTCAAAGACCACAAAGGTCCTTAAAACAAAAACAAAAATATCAAAGCCCACAAAGGCCCATAAAGCAAAAAGAAGAATCTCAAAGGCCACAAAGGACCATGAATCAAAAATCAAAGTAAAAAGCTATGTGGATTCCTAAAAGTCTCGTAGAAGCAATAAAATCTAAATTGGCATCAAAATTCTCTAATCCAAAAGCTTCCTCCTATCGTCCATCTAAAAACCTATCACCTTCCAAATTCATTTTTCCTCCATCACTCCACCACCTTTCAAGGTGTGTGCCAATGTTGATCTTTCCATTATTTCCATCTATCCATCAACAAGCCTTCCAACCTCCTATCCATTATCCAACATCCATCCCCCATTATCCTCCTTTAATCCAAACCTTTGCATAAGTCCTTAGCTTCTTCCATCATACCATTAATATACCAACGTTTATGAGCCTAATCCTCATTTCTATGGTTTATTAGAGCACATATTCGAGGGATATTAGCCATGAAACTTGATGCTTGATTCCTCCCTCCATCTTCCTATCATGCATATATTACCTTCCATATTCATTTATCCCTATCCATATCCTATCTTCCATATTCCTCTGGCACTTTGCACTTGGGGGAAAGTTTCATCCCTCTTATCATGCATATTCATGATCCTCTTTATGTTCATCCTTTACCTTTCCACCTTTGATCTTGACAAGGTTGAGGATCTTCTTGAACATCGTATATCTTATCCTATACACTTTATCCATATATTCATACCATATCCTTCACCATATCCATATTCCACCATCCTATCTTAATGCATCCTTTCTTCCCTTCCTTGGTCTTGATGAGGAATAGGAGCAAAATACTTAGGCATTGTGTCCATATCTTATCGATCTTGATCATCCTATTCATTATCCTTATCTTTGCATTCTTCCATTCCATATCTCCTAGCTTATCAAAATCCATGTCCCATTTCCTTCCTTTGTTCTTGATGAGATTAGGGGAAAAATTACAAATGCATGCTTTGGATTCCCTTTCATATCCTTATGTGTTACCATTCCATCATAGTTCACATCCTTATCATTTATCCATGATTAAATTACCTCCAATGTTGGTCATCATGTCCCTTTGCAACCTTGAATCTTATCATGTGAATCATATTTGAGCCTAGCTATAAAACATTATCCAATCCTCATATTCTTTTGTCAATCGATCATCAACAATCATCAATCTTATTGTACTTAGAGGAATCAGTGATCCTAAGTACTTATCATCATCATGCCTTATGGAATCGATCATTCCTGGCATCCAATCAATGAACCATTATCATCTTTTGACAAAGGATATGTTGCTTGTGTGACATGTTTTGCAGTGAATCTTTCATTTTGATCTATCATTTATCCATGGTTGCATTACCTCTACTATGGAAGATCTTATTCCTTCAATCAATCATATCACATTTCATCTCACTCCATCTTTAAAAATCCAAAAAAAAAAAAATCATAAAATATCTTGAAAAAACTCCAAAAAAAACCATAAAATGTCCTAAAATAATCCAAAAAAATCATAAAATGTCCTTAAATAATCCAAAACCAAAAATAATCCCATAAAATGTCTTGAAATAATCCAAAAAATCATAAAATGTCCTGAAAAAATCCAAAAAATCATAAATGTCCTAAAATCCAAAAATCATAAAATATCTTGAAAAACTCCAAAACCATAAAATGTCCTGAAATAATCCAAAAAAATCATAAAATATCTTAAAATAATCCAAAAAAAATCATAAAATGTCCTAAAAAAATCCAAAAAAACATAAAATGTCCAAAAAAAAAAACGACACTTTTAGATCACCATACAACTTTGAACTTCAACAAAATCAAAGCACACAAGTGTTGAAAACCAAGCAAACATTATAACATATATATCAACCCATCTTACAAATCAAACCAAAATCATTAACTATAATGAGAATCAGTTTTACATCGAAGCAGGACTCCTGTTTGTTTGTTGATCTTTGCTTATTTTATGGTTTTATCTTTGGTGACATGTCTTTTAGCTTCTTCAGGATGTCTTTGACTAGAGAGGCAAGGATGGGGCATGCTCTTTTGTTTGTTGTTTGTGGATTGTTTCTTATTCGCAGGATGACTCTTCTTAGGACATGGTTGTCTAAAACAATCGAGGACCTACGAGTCTAATGTGGATGAGAGAATTCCTTGTCTGATAGTGTCTTCCATGCAATAAGTATTTAGGTCATCTAAGGTTCTTATACCTAGATGCTTATACTTCATTACTAAATAAAAATGCAAACAATATTCAGCTCATCTAGATGTTCATGTTATCTAGACGCTTATACTAATTTGTGACATAATAAGCCTGATGATGATAAAAGCACTTAAAAGGTACAAGAGGCTTCATCACCTTCATTCTCTTCCATCTTGCATTTCATTTTCTTCATCTTTCTTGTTGCAAAGAAATAAATCAATTGCTTAACTCATTGATATATGTCTCTTGAATCAAATCTCAAATCAATCAATCAGTCAATCCATCATTGCAGCACCAACATAATTCTCAATCAGCTTCATCAACTCATCAACCTGGCTATACTGATCATTTCCATCAATTGTTCAATTACGCCCATCAACTTTGCATTTTCATCAAAATGTACATCACCGCTTTATCACTTGCGCAATATCAGGTATCTAATCACTTTCTAGACATCTATTGAGAGATTAATCTTCTTACAATATGTTCGATCAATCTCTCAAGGGGCATATCATTATTATCATAATCCTTACCAAGATATCTTTGGGGCATGTATCAGTTGATCAATCTTTTTCTTTGAAACAATGCGACAAGCTGCACTGTCTCAAAGAGGGGCAAAATGTAGACACTGAAAAATGTCCTAAGTCTACGAGCGCCATTTTTCTTGGTCGTTGTCCTTCGATAATTGAATAAATTTAATTATTCAATTAAGTTTGACCGCATTCCTCTATTAATTAAATAATTTTTAATTATTTAATTAATTCACCTTCTCATCTTTATTCTATCTCGATCAATTAAAATTATTTAATTGTGTCACTAATATATACCTTTCTTCAATAATTAAATAAATCATTTTATTTATTTAATTATTTATCTTTCATCTATAGTCAAATAATAATAATAATCATTCTTTGACCTTTTATTCTTCTATAATTAAGTAATTGTCAAAATTATTTAATTTTGTTTCATTCCTCTCTTTTGGATAAATAATTCAAATTAATTATCCATGTCTAATTTCCACCTCACCATTTAATTAAATTGATTAATTTAATTAAATGCTCCTTTTGTCATTTTCCTCCATTTTGAATAAATAATTTAAAATAGATCATTTATGCACCTTCACCTAGTCAAAGATACCCTATCATTATTTCATGTCATAGTTTACATGTCCCTATCATAGCCTGCATGTCGCTACATGCATGTCTATCATGATTCCTCCAAGAATAGCATATTCTTGGTGCATCAATTTTGGACCATTGATCTTGGAATCCTTCTAGAGGATTAATCTCAGCCATCCATTCGAAAGGTTGTCTATAAAAGCAACCTTTCTTCTCCATTTTCAGCTTAACAGCTAATTGTCTCCAACTTTCTTGCTACCATTTGCAGGTTTTGCACAAGTGTTTCAACAAATTTGAGGAAAAATTTGCATAACAAGAAGAAGGAGAGCAAGAGAAGTGATTCAAGTTCAATGGGGAGTGCTTTATTTTATTGTTTTCATCTTGCTCCTTTCATATTATTGTATTCTCTTGTTTGGATGATGTTTTATAGCTTAGAAGTGTTGGCTGCCACTTTGTCTATGCTACTTGATTTCTAACCCCATCTTACAGTGGCTTTGTGTGAATCATCTTTTTGAAATTATTTGAGCTCAAAATTGTGAAGAATAGAAACCCCTCTAGTTGTTAAAGTGTCGAAAATACCTAGACCATCATATAGGAAGTATTCTATGAGGGTTTTTGAAGATGAACCTATGGGCGCCTTCTCATTGATCCCCCATGGGGTTATGTCGACTGAAGATACAAGAATGTACATTCGAGTCAAAATTGATGGATTTAATCATAGTAAGTTGATAGATATTTGGCACAATGAGCTCACTGGAGATAATTTATTGGTGAAACCTAAATATTTGAATATTATTGAGAATAAATTGGATATATGGAACTACTTTCCTAATTTCAATTCCACGACTGATGATAAGTATGTAAAACTAGTTCTCAATAGAATGCATGATAAATTCTTGTAGACTGATAGACCCCATCTAATAACTAAGGAAGCAATTAAGGCTACTACCAGACTTTGTGACACTGGACCATTAGCCATGTTGAAAGTTGTGAAGAATGAAGTGGTGATGGAACTCACCGATGCTACATATGATAGGAGAGCACTTACTACAAAGCCTATCACTAATCCTTTTGTGAAGTATGTTGCTACAATGAGGTCATAAAATTTACTTCACCAACAGAGAAAACTTGTTTTCTGTCATAGCTATTTATACTACTTTTGATATGGCAGTTAATGGTACAGATTATGATCTATGTGAACTTCTCTGATAGTAGTTGGTTGAGAACTTAAGAATGACTAGAGAAAGGAAGTATGCATTTAAATTTGGTTCCTTGATTATGTGTCTATTGTTCTATTTTTTGAAGAGACTTCTTGGAAGGGATGATATGTTATTCTAGGATACATCCAAACCAGTGGCACATTAGATCTTTGATCACATGCATAATTTGGGTGATTTGAAAAACAAAGATAATGCTCTAACAACATTCTTTTTTGTATTCAAGAGCAACATGAATGAGAGAGAAAGGATTCTGAGGAAAGTTGTTGAGAAATACAAAAATGATATCATATTTCATGTCTCTTCTGACGAATGTATGATTGAAGTTGTTGAACCTTAGATGATATGGATTCAATCATTGGGTTATGAAATTATAGAAGATGAAACCAAAGGCTATGTGCAGATATTGCTGAAAAATTCCATAAGATGTCAATGAACCTAGAATTGGCACTTATGTTGAAAAACCTATGGAGGTTCACTTGGAGCACAACAAGCCAATAATAAGAAATAATGTAGAAAAGAAGTTTAGAGAAGTAGGGTACACTGATGAAGAGATTGCACAAGGAAGGGCTAAGAGAGAGCAGATGGAGGGAGAATCATTAGGACCACGGAGACCTGGAAGGACTGCTCCTTCTAAATCCCTCATTGCCACTACAGTGAAAGTTAAAACTAGTGTTACTGATAAAGGAAAAGTCCCAGCTCCTTCCAAACCTAATACACAATCTGGGAAAAGGAAAGAGACTCCTTCGGTGGTTCTTGGGAAGAGAGGAAAGAAAGAAAAAGCTACAAGGGAGAAGAACCTCAACATTACTGATGATCAAGATGAAGATGAGGAGGACCCTGAAGCATAATTGGTATGGAAGAGAAGAGGAATCTTATCCTCTGGTGACGGTGCTTCTTAGGAAGCTAGTATTGGTTCTAGGAGATTGCATACTGTGTCATCTTCTAACGAAGATGATGAATAGGAATTTAGTGTTCATGTGCACACCAAACTAGAGTCGAAGAAAGAAAAATCATCTAAAGAAGCCTCTCTGAACCAGGAAGAATAGAAGGACATTCTAGTAAGACCTAGTTCCCCTTTCAAATTAGAGGTTATAGTCAATTCTTTGTTACATTTTGAAGATATGCTAAAGCCTACTGTAGAGTGTTATGATCAAGTGGGTAGAGAGGATAGAAAAACATTAATTTTACCCACTATTCAATATGTTATCACATTGGATGTTAAGTGGGATGATGTGAAGAATAATGTGCTTGAGAAAATGTGGGAAGCCTTGATGAAAAGGATATCAAAGGCTATTGAATTAGAAGAAAAGAGTAGAAATAATGCATTTAAGAAACTTGGGTCTTCTTTGGTCCCAAATGATCTGGAAACTATGAAGAAGATATGTGTAGATATGTTCCAAATGAAGAAACGAGTGAATATTTTGATGACAAAGGATAAGAAGCAGATAAAGAAAATAAGGAAGGAAACTGTAGAAGTAATTAGAGATACAACTAAGATGCACTACCATCTAGTTATGCACCAAATTCTAGTGAAGATGTTTCCATAGAAGAAGTTGAGGAAGATATTCCTTCTAGTACATGTGATACATTTATGTGGAAATAAACGACAGGTATTTATGTGGAAATAAACAATACAAATATCCCTTCGGATACAGGTGTTGAAAATGATTCTTTGAAGATGGAGAAGCAAAATGAGGGTGAAGTTGAGCCTAAGAAATATGATGATGCCTCTTTGGAGCATACTGAAGGTGAAAAAGATAATGTTTAAAAAGGAAATGGTAATGATGAAGGTGAAAAGGATAATGCTAAAGGAGAGCAAGATAAAAATGAAGATGAAGGGAATGAAGAAGAAGGATACATAGACAAAGATGAAGATAGAAAAGGTGTAGAAGAAAAAGAAGAAGAGAAACAAGAAGAAGAAGAGAAAGTGGAAGAAGATGAAGATAAGGAAGATGAAGAAAAGAAAATTGAGGAATCTACTTGGAAGAATGAATAAAATATAAGGCAGGTTGTAGAATCTCATAGATCTCCTAGAGAATTCTCCTTCGGTGATGATGTGTTGAAAGGATTGCTATCCAAGTAGATTAGATTCCAGTCAATGATTCCTCTAAAGCTTCTACAACTTCCTATGATTCAAGGCAGTGTGGACTTAGATAAAATTTCTCATGTTCATAAGTTGGTATTGGATGATGCATTGCATGAATTTGGTAGAAGAGAGATTCTAGAGACACCGAAAAGGGATAAAACTGACTGAAGATTCTCTTTAGGCATTAAAGGAGGCCACAAATGATACTTCAATAGATACATCTCTCACTCTAGTAGATAATCTAAGATTATTATTGGAATCCTTTAAGGAGTATGCCTCTAGACTTGGTGAGAAGAGAAAGAAAAAGGTTGAGGAGAAGTTGGTAGAGAAAAGGTTGTTGGAATTGCATGACAAGTGTGCTCTGGCACACACAAATGTTGAGAAGAATCTAGAAGCTATACAAATTTGTGAGACTAAAGAAAATGTTGTCTTTTCTTATTACTTGAAGTGGCTAGATGCCACTCATAATATTAAGGATCTTATGGACTCCATTGAGTCTTAGTTAATTACTATCTCTGGTACATACAATGTATCTAAGGACAGAGATAGATCAACCTAGAATGCCATATCTACTCATAGAGATAAATTCTTTATTTTATAGAAGCGGAAGAAAGAAATCATCACAAAATTTGGTCAATTAGGTGACCTTGTAAGAATGGAGTACACCTTGGTTGCCAATGCTTTGGAAAGTATAGAAAAAATTGAGAAGATAAATCTAACTCTTGGTACTCCAAATGATGCAGAGGAGAGTTTGGTGGTTTTGGAATCCCTGAACAGGATGTTGATTGCTACAAAGAAGAGTTGGGAGAATGGTAAATCAACATGGCAAGGTATTCTTAAGGAGCTTCAAGTCTTTCCATCCTCCAGTTACTATTTTATTTTCAATTTTTGTTTTTCTTTTTTGGGCCACCCTTTTTCCTTGATGTCAAAGGGGGAGTGAAAAGTGATAGAGGAAGAGAATAGTGGTGATAGGGGAAGAAGTGTTGAATATTGGAGGCCTTGTAAATTTTGGTATATGTTACCATCAATGAAAAAGGGGGAGATTGTTGGAAGAATGAAGAAGAACATATCATTTTTCTATTTTGAGTTGTCAATGATGTCACCATGTTATATGAGTTGCAACTACAAGGTTAAGTTAGATCTGGTATCTAAACTAATATGTAGTTATTATCCTCCAATATTTTGGTCTGCAATCCTTTGCTATTGATTATTGTTGCTTATAGTTTTGGGAAATGGTCTATGTATGTTGGAAGCACGTATGTTTAGAATCTCATGTATTTAGGTGCTTGTACGATGAGATGGCATAGCTATGTTATTGCATTTTTGCTATTAGGTCTATCTTTGGCCAACCTAATGGATAGATGATGTAATGGTGAATTAATTTTTTGTTGCGGATGTCTGTGTGACCTATCTTAGGTCCATGTCAACATGATGTAGCACATTGAGTGTTTGAATTTTCTTTGGAAATATTTTGTGAATGCTTGAAGCCAACAATTGATTTTTGGTGAATAAGGGTTGCATCTAATTAGGCCAACCTAATTGATGCTTGCAAATGTATTAGCTATATATATTGGATAGTTTTGAGATTGAAGATGTTGTTGAAGATGTGAATGTGAAGAAGTGCAAAAATGATGAAGTGTGCTAAGTTATTTTACTGGGCTTCAAAGGAACTGAATCAACACTTGTTAGGTGTACATTATCAGTTCATTTTTTGGCTATAAGCCATTTTGTCATTGAAATTTTGTAGGCAGTGAGCCTCTCGTTTTGGACAATGATTCCTGGTAGTGAGTCACCCTTTTTGTAATATTTTATAACTAGTTATACTATATTGTGAGCCAACACTCACCATGGTTTTTCCCATTTTGGGTTTTCCACATAAAAATTTTAGTGTTCATGTGTTGTGTGATTTCATGTTCTATTAATGCTCTCACTTATTTTTACTATTATATGCATTGGAGTAACTGGATAGTATGTGTTCAATAAGTTTAAGAAGATACTAATTCATGCCCCCTCTCAGTATCTTGGACATTCAACAATCTGTATGTATCCTTTCCAACTTTACCTATACATCTTCCAACATTGACCAAATGAAATGATATCTCAGTTGTATGTGTTTGGTTTTAGAGTGCAAGGAAGAATTATTTACAAGATGTATGGCACTTTGGTTATCCGTAATCAATTAACTTTTAGCCTGTTGTTTTCCCAACACATCCATGAAGATTTGCAGCCATATCATCTCCTTTTCTACCTCTGTTATAGATACATACTTCGCCTTCATGGTGGATAAAGCAACCACCTTTTGCAACCAAGAAATCCAACTCACTAATGTCCCACCAACTATAAAAACATAACTTGTGGTACTCTGCCTGGTATCTATATCCCTTGTCAAATTTGAGTCTACATAGCCTTGTAAACTAATATTAGATCCCCCAAAACATATACATTTATTGGATGTACCTCTCAAATACATGAGAATCCATTTTATTGCATTCCAATGCTCAACTCCAATATAACTCATATACCTGCTAAGAACTCCTTTGACATGTGCAATATCTGGTCTCATGCATACCATTGCATATATTAAACTTCCTATAGCTAAAGCATATGGTACCTTGGAAATTTTTTCTTCCTCCTCTTGTGTATTTGGAAACATATCCTTAATCAATTTGACATAACTGGGAAAAGGTGTGTTGAGTGCTTTTGCATTCTCCATATGAAATCTCTACAACACCTTTTCAACATAATCAACCTAGGATAATTTTTTTTTTCTATTTTTCCTATCTCTTGTAATCTTCATACCAAGGATTTGTTTTTCTACCCCCAAATCCTTCATAGCAAATGAATTTTCTAACTGTTGTTTTAACTCCTTAATGTGAACCATGTTAGGCCCTACTACAAGCATATCATCAACATATAAACATAAAATAATGTATCTATCATCATCTAACCTCTTAAAGTAAACACAATGGTCTAAATTGCACCAGCTATAGCTATTTTCAGCCATAAAGATATCAAATTTAATATACCATTGTCGAGGTGCTTGCTTAAGCCATATACTCTTCTTCAATCTGCACACTAGTTTCTCCTTATTTTTTACATCAAAACCTTGTGGATGTTCCATATATATTTCTTCTTCCAAATCACCATGGAGAAAGGTTGTTTTCACATCTAGCTATTCTAAATGCAAATCTTCAGCAACCAAAATACTTAAAAAAGTGTGTATAGAAGTCAGTTTAACAATTGGAAAAAAAATATCATCAAAATAAATACCCTTGTTTTGTGCAAATGCCTTTACAACTAACCTAGCTTTAAATCATTTCTTACCTCCATCCTCCTCTTTCATCCTATAAACCCATTTTTTTGGTAAATCCTTTTTACCTATAGGAAACTTGCATAAGTCCCAGGTATAATTTTTAAGCAAGGAGTCCATTTATTCCTCCATTCCATGCTCCCACTAAACCTTGACATCTATTGATGGTGTTTTCTACACAACAACAAATCAGATAGAATATGATATCCTATCTCTCTTGAAAGGTAAATCTCTATCAGCAAGCCTCAAGAGATAACCCCAAGGTCTCTAATGTCAAGTCTTGATAATACAAAAACAACTCAGTGATAAATGTGAAAATGTTGGTAATCACAAGGGGCCTTACAAAATAAATACTAGAAGCTTAAAATTCATCAAATCTTGCAATATGTGGATGCTTTTGTAATCCTAAACTAACTCAAATTTAGAAGAAATAGAAAAAGATAAAGGATTAAGAAATATTTCTAAAATTAAAACCTAAGATCAACTATGCAAACAATCCAAATGTTCAAAGTGGACCAATCCTTCCAAAACCAATTCCTACTAAATGCAAGTTAAACCTGCAATAAGACAGAAATAGTGCAATCTTCTAATGAAATCAATATTTTTAGATCATGGAGAATTCAAACAAATCAACCTTATTTTATAATTGAAATGAATAAATACCCACAATTGAACTTCAACACACAATATTTAGGCCCAAGCTAACGTTACACAACTTACAATCAAAAAATTGCTAAAAGTGGACCAGGGATTTCTCAAACACTTCAAATATTGAATCATCAACACAATTTCATCACATATAAGCCTAAAATATAACATGCAACTATAACTTCAAAGAAATTTTTTAAGATTTGGAAAACAAGCACCATGCAAAAGTGAATAACATGGGAAAGAACACCAAAGCACAATGTCTTTACTTGTATTGAATCCACCCAAATTTTCAATAATTCATGTATTCACAATGTTACATCACTTGCTCTCAAAAAATTCTAACTCTTTCTTAGTTCTAACTATCTCAACTATGTCTAACCGTTACAAATGAAATTGGGGGCTCAATTTATAGAGAAATCATTTTAGGTCGGCCTAGAATTAGGGTTACAAAATTAGGTCAACCAAATAGGTCAGCCCAGAGAGTTTTTAAATAAAATTACATTTAAAATTTTCAAGTATGCCCTAGGTTAGCCTAGACCCTTCTAGAAATATTCCCTTCTTGGCACAAAATTCTAGGTCACTCCTCATGGTTGTCATGTCATGTGACTTGGCACTTTTCCGTAGGTTGCTCCAAGATGGATGTTTTCTCCTTCCTTATTGGATTCTAACCTACTAGAGTCTTCTTTGACATTTTCTAATATCTCTTTCAAGTTAGTTGGATCTAGAGTTGGAATAAATTTTATTCTTATCTTATGAGTTTTCAACTCATCAACATATTTGGGCATCATTTTATTCCATTCAACTTGTAATTCATGATATTTTTCTAGCTTAGAAATATAGATAGTTGCATCTTCAAAATGATCTTTGGAAATGGGAGCACTATCAGATGGAGCACAAATTTCATGCTGCCATGCCTACAATCTACTGATGTTCATATTTTTCTGGACAAATTTTCTTCTCCTAGACATTATTTCTAGAAAAGTGATACAACTATCACATATCTCCATTTTCCCTTGCAACTTCATTATCTTCTTCAGGACCTTGGAGAGGAGTTCCTTCCTATAGTTTCATACTTCCAACCATTCCATTACTTTTCCAATATCATCAGAAGTAAAGATGTTAATTTGAGCTAATTCCTCCTTGGGCACCTGAAAAATCTTCTTGAACTCTTCAACAATTGATTCATCAGTTTTGTTACAATCAGCAGCAAACTAAGAGGTATCCTCCAAGAATTCAATAGGTTTGGCATGGATGGTGAAGATCTATTCAATAGAATCATCACCTCTCTTGCTAAAATCATGTAACCATATCTAATTGTTGTGGATTGAGGACTTCAACCTTTCATTTTTGAGACAGTTTCCTTAGGCAATAATCCTTCTAGGATTGAACCCTCATCACTAGCAGTTTGTAAAGGTTTCATCAAGTGTTGAACATACTAATACACATCATTAAGTTTCCTTTGCAACTTCTCCTTCTCCTCAGTTTCCTTGTCTGGTCTTCTTAAGATAGCCTGGGATGATTCTTGGAACTCTTCCTTCTCTTGTTCCTTAGTAGTTGGAACAAGATTAATTATTTATACTTTGTATTCGATGGGCCTTATGTCATATTTTTACTTATTCTCTGCAGGAATAGCTACATAAACAAATTTGTTCATAAATTCATCCCTTGAGAATTTGGAAACATTTCTGGCTCTTTTCATTTTTTGGGTTGTCCCCATTGCTCTAAAATTTTATCCCAGCTGGGAGTCTCCTCTTGAACTATAATTGGATTTTTTCTAAGCCTCTTTTCTAGCCAATCTAGGGAAAAAACCACCTATATATCTATGTCAATGGAAGGAGCCTCTTGTTCATCCTTATCCTAGGTTGGACTATCACCAATTTCTTCTACATTTCTTTCTACTTCCTGTTGATTTTCCTGCTCATTAATCATTTCCTTTTGTGGGGACTGGGTTGCATATCTTGAGTCACCTCTTATTCAATATTTTAGCTCTAAGCTCCAAAGGTTGATTTCCCAATTTCCTCCATGAACTTTTTCCACTCCTATATTTATCTCCTCAATGAGCTTGTGATGCAAGGCAATGTTAAACACTCTTGCAATGGACTCCTTAGTGAGATTGGCCATGACTCTACCTCGAGGTTCAAAAAAGATCCTCTTATCCGATTCATAATGCCTTGCACACTCCAAAACCAATTTAGGGAACAATTGAGTGGGAGGGAACCCTTTTTCTTGAGTTAGGCCAATGTGAGTAAGGATGTGTGCCAGTTGAGTGGGTACACTACCAAACATTCTTTGCTGAAAGTCATTGTAGTCCACATGCCCCATATTTGTATCTAAAATCTTTCTGAAGTAGAAGAAATCCTGGATTTTGGCCATATACCTTTTAAATCACACTTCATTCTTTTAGCTCTCTTTTTCACCTACTCTTGCATTGCAACAACTTTTGTTTTGGAAGTCTTCTCATGGCTCAACTCTCCCTGCATCTATTAGAGAAAACCATAATCATCCATATGCAAATAATAACATAACTCAATAATACATGGCATTAATTCAATGAGATTTATCAATATATGCTCAAATTACACCATTAAACGTTAACCATAACGACAATATAAACCCAAATGGTAATGCAAGGTAGACCATTCACTTAATGAGATTCCATCATTAGACTATCCAAAAAGCGTACAAATGAATCCCATATTAAACATGCAAATTGTTCAAAATTCAATAATGAATATCACATAACCCCATTTGCAAGCTCACTTATTATCAAAACTTGGAATTTGATGTCATTGAAGAAAGCTCATAAATTCCACCCTATGGTGGATTCTCTAGCCGAATTAGAGCTTAGGTAATTTGAGGGAGATCAGATTTTATGGGATCCTATCGAATGTGCACTCTTAGATCTTGATCAAGGGATCCCAATGCACTTTTATGGGGAGGTCTTAATGTAATAAAGCTCATGTAATGCCATAATCATTCAGCTAATATATTATTTTGAACCATACATATCAAAGTTCATTTTGTCACATACATTGAGGATTCATGGGCTCGAAGGATTCATAAATTCTGAGAGAGGTTAGATTCTTTGGGAGGATTAAGGCTCAAAAAATCTGAGCTTGCTCAGAATTACAGAAGGCAAATCAAACTTGAAAATTTACTAAGTGTCAAATTTTCCCTCAGTTTGCACATAATCTTGATTTTGGGATTTTAAGGTAGCAGAGGATTTGAAAAATACAAGAGAAGCTAGATTCTCCGAGCGGATTAAGGCTCAAAAAATTTGAGCTATCTTATAATTTTTGATGGTTTTCCCTAGCCTAAAAAATTTCTAAGTGTTTGCACTCATTTCATATCAAAAGTATGAATCATGATCATTTACCTAGTTAAATCCATTTCAACTCCTTGTGATGGTTTAAACTAATCACTTTGCACAACAATCCCTTAACATCATTCATTTTATTGATCAAATCCACACTCTAAACTAGGGCATTTGAAGTCTCAATATCAACACAAAAGCACAATAAGAAGGGTGAATCCCAAAGATTTTAATGAACCCTAGCATCTCATTCAAATCAACATCCAAGAAAAAACCTATTGACTACATATTTAGAGGATAAGAAACCCTAAGAATGACACCAAACAATCAAATCCACTCCTTCAAAATCCATATACAACAACACATACTCTGCAATCAATTTCTCATTAAGCTTAAGACATATCAGATCATCTCGAAACAAAACTCAATCGAAGGTACAAAGAATAACCTACCTTGAAATAGTGCACAAGAAGAAGGAATCTAGTGAAGGCTATGAAATCTTGTAACAACCATCGAAGAATTACTACCTTCTCTCTAGGGCTTGGAAAATCGCTAGATGGGGAGCAAGTTTCTCTCAATTTGTTTGCACACAATATCAAAATGACAAAGAATGCATCATAAGTTTCAATTATACCCTCCATTTCGGATTTTAAACCCAACTAGCATGTTGTAAATGATTTTGAAAAGGCATTTGTAAGGCTCAGGGATACAAAAGCATCAAGGACTTGGAAAATCCGAGGGAGCTTAGAATCTCCAAGTGGACTTGAGTTCAGGTAATCCAAAGGAGATTAGATTGTTTGAACTTCTCCAAACTTAATCAATTTTGGCCTCTAGTTGAAATTTTAAGTTAAGGAAGACTTCAAAGAGCTAGACTTATGATCATGATATTGCAAACAAAACACCTTGAGAGCAAATAAGACATTGAATTCTTGGGTGAGACAAAACCAAAACTGAGGAACCTACCCATTAAGGGGAAAAGGTCAAAACCCTAAGGCAAGCAGACAAACAAAAAAGACAAGAAAGAGGGTCCCTACTTTCAATAGGGAATGTGTGTGAAAAGTGGACAACAAATGGCGACTCCACTGGGGAAATGCTCTAGAGAATTTTGATGAAAAACTAGAATCAAGAACCAAAAACTTTGGTTTCGGTCCTCACATCAGGTCAACCATAAAAAAAGTTTCAAAGCCAATGGACAATTAGGTCCTTCCTATGATGAAATCTCAGTGTGTGTAAATGTGTTCATTTTCCTCCCTCAACTACTGCAAGGAACCAAGGTCACTCAGGTCAACCTACATAAGGATTCTAACTTCAAAAGAAACCTAGATAGAGAATCGCTACCAGTCAAGTGTCCATAGCCCCGATGAGGTTATCGCTATGATTCTCCCAAACATAGCTCTACTGCCAACTAGGCATCCATATCCCTGGTAGAGATATTTGGATACTCCCAATAAGTTGAATTTACTTCTTTTGATTTTCCAATATTTTCCTTTTTCTTTTCTTTTTTGATATTCTTTTCTTTTAATTTTTTCATTTCAACCTATGAACAATGAAGTTCACACTTAGGGCTGAAAACCATAGTGGTGTTGAAGTAGAAATGTGATTTTTCACTTGACTAGACTTTGCAAGGAACCTCTGATAGCCCCATGATTCTTAAGATGTGTGTGTAAGTATAAGACTCGAGCACATTTTGGAACTAACGTAATCCAAGGACTCATCCACTTTAATTTTTTATCACATGTGATATTGAATAAAGGGCTTCCAATAACTTATCCTGGAAGGATGATTAAAGTTTGTAAAGTAAATACTTAGAACTATCCCTGATAATACAATGGTTGTTATGTAGGTACAACACTCCCATAAGAGAACAGGGGAACCCAAAACTAGAGAAGAAAAACAAAACCAAACCCAAACCTAAACTAAAGTAAACCTACACTAACCAAAACCAAAAGCAAACCAAAGTAACCAAAGTAGAAAAATAAAAGCAAAAGCAAACCCAAAAGAAACCAACACCTAAACTAACTATTTACAAGGGAGAGCTGGAAACAACTTAGGCCAAGAAATAATGCTTCAAATACTGCCTATTGACAAGAAATGGGACATCCTCCCCAGTAAGGGTATTCAAATGGAAAGCATTATCTCCCAATATCTTTGACATCTGGAAGGGGCCAAGCTAGAGCTTGTCAAAATTTCCATGTTCTCCCCTTTTTTCATGCAATCCCAATATAAGACCAGATCAAAGATTTTGAATACTTTCATCTTGTCTTTTCGATCAAACCATCTTTTAACAACACCTTGGTGTTTAGAAAAATTCTCTAGTGCTTCATCTCTCTTCTCTTCAAGTTGTAGAAGCTTAGCCAAATGAGCCTCACGTATATCCCCTCCATAATAGTAATCATTAATGAATTGCAAGGTGGGTATTTTCAGCTAGATTGGAAATACTGGTTCAATACCATACACAAGGTGATAAGGAGAGGTTCCTAGAGAGGCTTTGTGTCTAGTATGATCTGCCCAAAGAGAAAATCTGAGCTGAGTGTGCCAATCGTTGAGATTTCTCTCTAATAGTTTATGGATGACTATTAAAAGGTTCTTGTTTGTGGACTCAGCCAAACCGTTTCCTTGTGGGTAATAGTTAGAATCAAACTTAATAATGATACCATGATCAAATTCCCATCTAGAAAACTTTAATGAAGCAAATGCAAGACCATTATCACAAAATAAAGCATTCAGACAACCAAAACAATTGATAATACCTTATTCTAGAAAATTGATCACTACTTCAAAAGTACACTACTTACAGGAAAGAGCTTCAGTCCATCTAGTAAAATAATTAGTTACGGTAAGAATATACCTATGGCCTATAGAGGAAGGTGGGTTAATTGGACCAATGAAGTCCAATCCCCATTACACAAATGGTTTTACCTCAATTATTAGCTAAAGTGGAAGTGTTGAATGCTTTTCCTTGATAGCTATAGTTTCACATACATGGAAAGTTCTTATGTGATTTTGTGCATCTTTAAATAGAGTTAGCCAATATTATCTTTCTCTCAAGATTTGGTGTGTAGCAGCTGGTCCAGAACCATGGCTTGTACCATACTTATCATGAAATTATATCATCACCCGTGCAACCTCTTCTTTCCCAAGATAACAAAGGTAGATTCCCTCATGGTTATTCTTATATAGGATAACCCCCTTCAACATATAGCTATCACTATTTAAGTGTAAGAATCTCTATTGTACCATGCTAAGATGATCGAAACATTTTTGATTCAACAGGTAATAGACAATATCATCATATAATTCATCTAGAGAGACATCTTAAAGGTGGTACTGTTGGGTTGTGATATCAGGACCAATTTCAGCCATAGTCCTAGTCAATCCTTTCTCTCTCACAAGTTTCATAGGTTGTATTTCAATGTCGTAATCCTATAGCATTGTAACCCATTTTTCCCTTCATTCCCCCAATCCACTCTATATCAGTAGAAGCTTGACCACAGGGTCTAGCACTATTGTAAAGACTTTGTTTCTCAAGATGTAGTTTTGGAACTTCTTGACACCTCTAACCAACACATAAGCTTGTTTTTCCACACTGGGGTACTTCAATTTTGCATCTTTCAATGGAGCTCTCATACATTTTATAGGGTGCTCACTTCCTTGGTCAAATTTTTGAGTTAGCATGCCAAAACAAGAATGATCAAATGCAAATGAATATATGTAAAAGGGCTTGGAATAATCTAGACTCGCCAACACTAAGGCATTGGCTATTTCCCTCTTGATTTCTACAAAAGCCTCTTTTGCTTTAGCATTCCACTCAACTTTTGCATCCTATTTCAACATGGCATTCAAAGGTTTAACTATCTCTACAAACCTAGTAATAAACTTCCTGACGAAATTAATTTTCCCAAAAAAAGATTTCATCTCCTTCTTACTGGTTGGACATTGGATTTTCAATATAACTTCTATTCATTTGGGATCAATGGATATACCCTCTTTTGAAATAACATGGCCCATCAGCTTCCCCTTGCTTCCTCCAAAGATGCACTTCTTAGGATTGAGTGAGATACCAAATTCTTGAAATCTCTAGAATACCTTGCATAAATTTGAAATGTGATCTCTTTTCTTTGAAAAATAGTCAAATCATCCATGTAGATGATAATACACTTACCAATAATGTCTTTGAAGGTGATTTCCATGGCCCTCTGAAAGGTGGCTCATGTATTGATTAATCCAAAAGGAATTATTCTATAGGCAAAGGTACCCCATTTCATGGTGAAAGTAGTCTTGTGTCTATCCTCATACTGTACCATAACCTAATTATACCTTGAGTATCCATCTAGGAAGGACATCATCTGGGATCCATTGATAATTTATAATACCTCATCTAATGGTGGAACAAGGTAATTGTCCTTTTCTGAGGCATGATTAAGATTTATGAAGTCAATGCAAAGCTTGATTTCTCCATTTTTCTTCCTCACTGGAACTAGGATAGCAACCCAAGTAGAGTTTCTTAATGGAAATATGATGTAGGTAGAAAATAATTTATGTACCTTCTTTTGGATATTTGGTTCCAACAGGGTATTAATTGGTCTTTATCTTTGCCTAAATGGCTTGGTAACCAGCTTGACTGGAATGGTGTGCGTAATAATTGATGTATCATACATATTTAGATATCCATAAATTCAAGCTATGACATCTTGGTATGCATGAAGTGCATCTATTATTCCCCTCCTTTCTTCTGGAGTACACACCTTCCCAATGAAAAAATTCTTATCATCTAGAGTCCCCATATTATATGGGTCACACTGGGGTCTAATGGAGTCCTTCTTGTTCTATTGTTCCTGATCCTTTATTTTGTCCAAATTGAAGATCCTTTCTAGCTATACCATTCCTCTTGGGATTGTGTTTTTTTTCAAGTTGATGTCTCCTTCCAATTCCATTTCAACCTCTTGGGGCTCTACTTCATCAATTATTTGAGAATTTAATACATCAAAGCTTGTAATAAAATCTAGAATGTGCTTGTCATCCTCAAATACTTGAAAATTAGTTATGTTATCAGGCACTGAGGGAACTGGAGTGAGCTCCATAGTAAAATTCTTCTATCCCAAGAGTGACAAGGGCTACAACATGCTTGTATCTTATGCTAACACATATTTGGTTTGATTATTACTTTGGGGTATTAGTTGAATGTTAAAAGCATTGAACCCCTCAAGTAAATCCCATACTCTATGCCTGTAATTGGTCATTCTTCTATCATCACATGAATACTACTTTCTGACCTACCTGACAACTAGCTCGAAGTCCCCAAATACTTGTAATATCTTGACCTTCATTCTCAATGCCATCAACAGTAAATGAATTAAGGCTTCATATTCAACTAAATTATTAGTACAATGGAACTAAACTCTATGAGCAGCAAAACAGTTTTACCTCTAGGACTAATTAGTTCAAACCCAACCCCAACTCCTTGCTTGGACTTGGATCCATCAAATCTAAGTGTCCAACAACTAGCAATAGCTGATCCTTTTGATTTGTCTTCATTAGTTCTACTGTTACTTGGAGACTCCTCCTAGGACATCATCCTTTTTCCTTTAGGATCATCCTGAATACTTTGCACATTTATCCTAACAATTGTAGGTGGATTAATGCAATTCTTTATTTGATCCACTGTTGTTTGGCATAGACAACATTCTAACTCTAAGTGAGAGGCATTGTGGACTCTGTACCAATTTGGAAGGTGTAATTCTTCAAAGTTCATATCCCTACCTAGCTGGATTTGGTTTTCTATGCATTTTTTAATAAACTCTTGAAATTTATCCAACAGGCTAAGCTGACCATCTTCTTGTTCATCCCCTTCTTCCACTGACTCTACCAATTCTCTAGTAGTATTGAATTCTAGAGTGAGCTCCTTGGGTACATATTGAAGCATGAAGATTTCATCTATGCCCAGTTCCTGGGGGGAAGCTACCAGTACATAGTTCCCTAGTCTAGCCTTAGATATTAATACCTCATTTGAAGTATTTTGATATTCAATAATCACATATTTTATCCTTAGTTCCCTCTTAATTCTAATCTAGTTTGGCACTCCTTTCCAAAGAAGCCACATGTGAGAATGGTCAATTGACACATCCATTTAATTGCTTAGTGAAATCCCTACCTAATATTAAACCATATGCATTAGGGATATCGACCACTTGAATGTTGATGATCTGTTGGATCCTAGGATCTGATGCAACTTACATGAGAATCATATTTAGTTCTCCTACTAAATTCACCTTTGTCTTATCCAAATGAGTGACCTTACATTGAGAAGATGCAAGAGTAATACCTAAGGCTTTGTAAACAATAAAGGGCATAACATTTATGGAGGTTCCTAAATCTAAGAGGCAGTTATGCAAGTTTTTCCCAAAGATGCAAATAGAAATTAGAAATGGAGGGGTTTCAATCTTGCCTTGAAATAAACTCACATGAGTATCATCTTGTGCAACCTAACCTTTATCCTTTTCCTTCCCTTTGTCCTTAGACCATCCTTGACCTTGGCCTGTTGATGTTTGTGAGCCAGAAATATTCCCAACTATTTTGCTGACTCTCCTATCTTGAGGGACTACATTGGCCTTAAAAGCTCCTAGGACTGCATTTCTAATAGTAGGAACCCTTAACAATTCAAAAGAAGAGAGGCTTACCTTAATTTTCTTGAGTTCCTCGGCTACATACTCACCCAACTATTTTGTGCTCATATCAGCAAGGGTGTCCTTGGAATGGTCCATCAACTTTTCCATGCCTGCATCAATGTTCTTTCCCTTTGAGAGATCAGCTTGTCCTCCTTTTGAAAGATATTGTGTTGGCACACAAGAATAAGATTGAATGTTACTAGCATGTGGATCAAGTGGTGTAGCAAAGTTATTTGGAGGAATTTAAGTAGAGAGTGGACCTCCAACTTTCCTATTCCTCAAATCATATTGTCTTGTGCATTGGTGGAACATCTGAACTTCTTCAACACATGTTTCTTCCTCATCTAAAGGACCATTATCATTCTTAGTACCATGATGGAACAACTGTGAAATTTCATCTTCATTGCATACTTGTTCTGATTCGTCATCTTGTTCACTTACTTCTTGTTTTAGTCCATTTCCTTCACTTCATGGGAAAGGAGCATGATTCAACACCAGTACTAAAGTATCATAAGGGCCAGATGGTACCAATTCCTGATTATTGAAGTTGTTTTTAGCTTGTTGAACTTCATACAAGAAGATAGATGTAGAAATTTGGAATTTAGGAAAATCTAGCTCAGAGTGTTGGTTTGTCTTATGGGTTCTACGCCATCCTAACAAGGCCACCTCAGCTAAGTACACACCACTTGAAGGTTTATCCTACTTAGCAGGTTGATCCAATGGAGTAGGGACACCTCCATTATTTGGCCTGATATTCCATGTTCTTTTTTCCCTGGGAGGCTTCCTTCTATCAAACCCTTGTCCAGATGATTTCCCTCTATCAAATTTCTATCCATATCCTTATGTAGAATCCCTATTTTCCCTATTATGATTGGACTATATATTTCTCTGGGCAGCTTAAAGTTGACTGTTCTAATTCCTCAAATAAGTGACTTTAGTGGTCAACTTCTTAACTTGGTCTATTAGCTCATCCAGACTCTCTTTGTTAGAATTACTATAGGATGCAGAACCCACATTATTATGAGAATATCTTAGTGGTGTCCTTGAGCTTAAGGACTAGTTGAGTACTTCAGAATTTTGCACATAGGTCAAGAACCCAATCTACTATTGTGGATGAACTGTTTGATTAACATTTTGGGGATAACTAGGCATTGGTGGAATCTAATTCAAGGGAGGATTTGGATGTAGGACCAAGGGCAGTTGTGGTACAAGATTCATGATGGTTATATGATTGGTCAAGGCCTAATTAAGTGCTTGGATTTTCCCTAGGTGAATAGTAGGCCCCAAATATGGAAAAGGTCCTGATAAATGCTACCTCAAATATTTACTAACCTTAACTTCCTCCATATAAGCATCAAGTAAGGTGTTAGGAAAGTTTGGCATCCATTTAAGGAAGGTGGTTGTAAGGCTTTCAAGGGCTTCATAATAAACTTCTAGAGCAATAGCATTATCCACAATATAGGGTTTCTACAATCTAGTGTATGCATGATGGAATCTACTGTTAAATTACCCTATGGGCTCATTGACCTCCCTCTTAACCTTGGTAAATTATAGATACAAATCATTGGAACTAATGAGAATTTTGAATTTCTATAAAAAGGAATTTTCAAGCTCAGTCCAATTATGTATGGATCCAGTAGGTAGATTATTATACCAGTAAAAGGCATCCTCTCCTAAGAAATATGGGAAAATTTTGCATGCAATGTCTTCATGATTAATTCCCCTATCCCTAAGGAACTTTTGGAAAATCCTAATGTGTTCCTCAGTTGTCTTGTTTGGGTCATTGACATGGAATTTGGAGCAGAAGTGCTCGGGATTCTTAGGCATGAAATTGTAGTTATTAAAAGACAATGGTGAGGGGTTATTTACTAAGAAAGCCATTGTTGGTGGTGGAGGTGGTAGTGGTTGATTAACAGTTGGCTGGGGCTGCTGAATGGGAATGGTTTCATAATCAGATGAGGATGAGCTAGAAGAGGGTGAAGATGATGGAGAGGATGGGAAAGGTGGTTGGGAAGATGATGATTCTCCCCTTTTTTGTCCTTCTTTACCTGGTTGGGGCTTGTAACTCCCATAAATCTTCCTCCCCTGGTGTATATTTGGTCCTTCTTTGAAACCTCTAAGGAGAAATTATAGATAAAAAATGCTCTAGCTTGCTTATTCATGCACTCCTTCTAGCACCAATCTATTGATGGTGTTTTCTGCATAGAAACAACTCAGACAAAATATGATATCCTATCTTTCTTGAAAGGTAAATCTCTATCAACAAGCATCAAGAGATAACCCCAAGGTCTCTAATGTCAGGTTTTGACAATGCAAAACCAACTCAGTGATAAATGTGAAAATGCTTGTAATCACGAGGGGCCTTACAAAAAAAATACTAGAAGCTTCAAATTCATCAAATCTTGCAATATGTGGATGCTTATGTAATCCTAAACTAACTCAAATTCAGAATAAATAGAAAAATATAAATGATTAAGATATATTTCTAAAACTAAAACCTAAGATCAACTGTGCAAACAATCCAAACATTCAATGTGGACCAATCCTTCCAAAACCAATTCCTGTTAAACACAGATTAAATGTACAATCTCATAGAAATAGTGCAATCTTCTAAGGGAATCAAGATTTTTAGATCATGGAGGATTCACACAAATCAACCTTATTTTATAATTGAAATGAATAAACACCCACAATTAAACTTCAACACATAATATTTAGGCCCAGGCTAACTTTACACAACTTACAATCAAAAAATTGCTAAAAGTATGGACTAGGGATTGCTCAAATCCCTCAAATATTGAATGATCAAAACAATTGCATCACATATAAACCTAAAATCTAACATGCAACTATAACTTCAAATAAATTTTTAAAGATCTAGAAAACAAGAACCATGCAAAAGTGAATAACACAGGAAATAACACCAAAGCACAATGTCTTTACTTGTATTGAATCCACCCAGATTTGCAACAATTCATGTATTCACAATGTTACATCACCTACTCTCAAAAAATCTAACTCTTTCTTAGTTCTAATTATCTCAACTATGTCTAACCCTTATAAATGAAGTTGAGGGCTAAATTTATAGAGAAATCATTTTAGGTCGGCCAAGAATGAGGGTTACAAAAATTAGGTCCACTGGATAGGTCAACCCAGAGAGTTTTTAAATAAAATTACATTTAACATTTTCAAATAAGTCCTAGGTCAGCCTAGACCCTTCTAGAAATTTTCCCTTATTGGCACAAAATTCTAGGTCACTCCTCCTTGTTGTAAAGTCGTGTGACTTGGCAATTTTCCCTAGGTGGCTCCAAGTTGGATGTTTTCTCTTTCCTTATTAGCTTCTAACCTACTGGAGAGTTCTTTGACCTTTTCTAACATCTAATTCATGTCAACTGGATCTAGATTTGGAATAAATTGTATTCTTATCTTATAATTTTTCAACTCATCAACATATTTGGGCATCATTTTATTCCATTCAACTTGTAATTCATGATATTTTTCCAACTTAGAAATATAGATAGCTACATCTTCTAAATGATCTTTGGAAATGGGAGCACTATTATATGGAGCATAAATTTTATGCCATCATGCTTGCAATCTACTAATGTTCATATTTTTCTACCCAAATTTTCTTCTCCCAGTCACTATTTCCAAAAAAGTGATACAACTATCACATATCTCCTTCATTTTACCTTGCAACTTCATTATCTTCTTTAGGGCCTTGGAGAGGAGTTCCTTCATGTAGTTCCATACTTATAGCCATTCCATTACTTTGCCAATATCATTAGAAGTAAAGATGTTAATTTGAGCTAATTCCTCCTTGGGCACCTGCAAAATCTTCTTTAACTCTTTAATAATTGATTCATTAGTTTTGTTACAATCAACATCAAAATCAGAGGTATCTTCTAAGAATTCAACAAATTTGGCATGGATGTTGAAGATCTATTCAATAGACTCATCACCTCTCTTGATGACATCATGTAACCATATCTGAGTGTTGTGGACTAAGGACTTCAACCTTTCAATCTCTAAGACAGCTTCCTTGTGCAATAATCCTTCTGGGATTGAACCCTCTTCACTAGTAGTTTGCAAAGGTTTCATCAAGTGTTGAATATATTTATGCACATCATTAAGTTTCCTTTGAAACTTCTTCTCCTTAGTTTCCTTGTCTAGTATTCTTAAGATATCTTGGGATGATTCTTCAAACTCTTCTCTTGTTCCTTAGTAGAT
Organism: Sequoia sempervirens; assembly: GCA_007258455.2. NCBI lineage: Eukaryota > Viridiplantae > Streptophyta > Pinopsida > Cupressales > Cupressaceae > Sequoia > Sequoia sempervirens. The sequence continues at coordinate 311,046,980 of VDFB02047230.1, read as the reverse complement.
GGACCCAAATTAATTGTTTCTACTTTGTAATCTATGGGCCTTATGTCATCCTTTTACTTATTCTCTACAGGAATAGCCACATGAACAACTCTATTGTTAAATTCATCCCTTGAGAATTTGGAAATAGTTCTGGCTCTTTTCCTTTGTTTGGGTTGTCCCCATTGCTCTAAAACTTTATCCCAACTGGGAGTCTCCTCTTGAACTATAATTGGTTTTTTGCTAAGCCTCTTTTCTAGCCAATCTGGGACAACAAGATGCTCTATCTCCATGCCAGTGGAAGGATCCTCTTGTTCAACCTTGTCCTGGGTTGGACTGTCACCAATTTCTTCTACATTCCTTTCTACTTCTTGTTGATTTTCTTGCTCATTAATAATTTCCTTTTGTGGGGACTTGGCTGGAATATCTTAAGTCGCCTATAATTCAACATTCTTGCTCTGAGCTCTAGAGGTTGATTTCTCAATTTCCTCCATGAACTTTTCCCACTCCTATATTTATCTCCTCAATGAGCTTGTGATGCAAGACAGTGTTAAACACTCTTGCAATGGAATCCTCAGTGATATTTTCCATGACTCTACCCTGAGGTCCAACAATGATCCGCTTATCTAATTCATAATACCTTACACACTCTAAAACCAATTCAGGGCACAATTGAGTGGGAGAGAACCTTGCTGCTTAAGTTAAGCTAGTGTAAGGATTTGTGCTAGTTGAGTGAGTGCACTACCAAACATTCTTTTTTGAAATTCATCATAGTCCACATGCCCCATATTTGTATCTACAATGTTGGCCCATGTAGAAGAAATCTTGGATTATGGCTATATACCTTTGAAATCATACTTCATTCTTTTAGCTCTCTTTTTCACCTCTTCTTGCATTGTAGCAGCTTTTGATTTGGAAGTATTTTTAGTGCTCAACTCTCCCTACATCTATTAAAGAAAACCATAATCACCCATATGCAAATAATAACATAACTCGACAATACATGGCATTAATTCAGTGAGATTTTTTAATATATGCTCAAATGACACCATTAAACATGAACCATAATGACAATATAAACCCAAATGGAAATGCAAGATAGACCACTCACTTAATGAGATTCCATCATTAGACTATCTAAAAAGCATACAAATGAATCCCATATTAAACATGCAAATTGTTCAAAATTCAACAATGAAGATCACATAACCTCATTTGCAAGCTCACTTATTATCAAAACTTGGAATTTGATGTCATTGAAGAAAGCTATAAAATTCCACCCTAAGGTGGATTCTATGGTCATATTAGAGATCGAGTAATCTGAGGGAGCTTGGATTTTCTAGGGTCCTGTCGAATGTGCACTCTTAGTTCTTGATCAAGGGATCCCATTGCACTTTTATGGGGGGATCTAAATGTAATAAAGGTAACACAATGTTGTCATCATTCATCTGAGATCTTATTTTGAACCATACATATCAAAGTTCATTTTGTTGCATGCATCGAGGATTCATGGGCTTGAAGGATTCTAAAATTTTGAGAGGTCAGATTCTTCAAGCAGATTAAGGCTTGGAAAATTTCAGCTAGCTCAGAATTACCAAAGGGAAATCAAACTTGAAAATTTACTAAGTGTCAAAGTTTCCATTAGTTTGCACATAATCTTGATTTTAGGATTTTAAGGCTATGGAGGATTTGGAAAATCCAAGAGAACCCAAATTCTTTGATTAGATTAAGGCTCAAAATATCCAAGCTACCTCAGAATTTTTGATGGTCTACCCTAGCTCAAAAGTTTTCTAAGTGTTTGAACTCATTTTGTATCAAAAGGATGACTCACGATTGTTTACCTAGTTAAATCCATGTTGACTCATGATGGTTTAAACCAATCACTTTGCACAAAAATCCCCTAACATCATTCATTTTATTCATCAAATCCACACCCTGAACTAGGGCATTTGAGTAGCTAAGGATTTCTAAGGTGAGCTTGAACACATAACGATACCCTAAAGTTTCAATATCAACACAAAAGCATAATAAGAAGGGTGAATCCCAAAGATTTTAATGAACCATCTCATTCAAATCAATATCCTAGCCAAAAACTATTGACAACATATTTAGAGGATGAGAAACCCTAACAATGACACCAAAGAATCAAATCCACTCCTTCAAAATCCATAAACAACACATACTTCATAAGAAATCTCTCATTAAGCTTAAGGAAAATCATCCTAAAACAAAACTCAATTGAAGGTACAAAGAATAACCTACCTTGAAATGGTGCACAAGAAGAAGGAATCTGATGAAGGCTCTTAAATCTTGCAACAACCATCGAAGAATTGATACCTTCACTCTAGGGCTCTTAAATTTTGCATTTAAAACCCAACTAGCATGCCATAAATGATTTTGAAAATATGTTTGTAAGGCTTGAGGATACGAAAGCATCAAGGACTCACCAAATCCAAGGGAGCTCATAATCTCTAGGTGGACTCCAGTTTAGGTAATCCAAGGGACCTTGGATTTTCTGAACTTCTCCAGACTTAATCAATTTTGGCCTCTAGTTGAAATTTTAAGTTAAGGTAGACATCAAAGAGCTAGACTTATGATCATGATGTTGCAAAGAAAACACCTTGAGTGCAAATAAGACATTGAATTCCTAGGTGAGACAAAACCAAAACCAAGGAAACTACCCCTTAAGGGGAAAATTTCAAAACCCTAAGGCAAGCAAATAAACAAAACAAACAAGAAAGAAGGTTCGTGCTTTTAGCAAGGTGTGTGTGTGAAAAATGCACAACAAAATCCACCCATATAGCTTCATCATAGCATTCTGGTTCACTAGAATTAGTTAATAAAATAGAATACAAAGAGGGAGAAAATATTTTTGGAGGTCTACTTATCCTTGAAGATCATCTAACATTCATTGGATTTTGAGGTATTTGTTGTTGTTGTTGTTGTGAACCATGAGGAAACACTGAAACATCATTGTTTCGAGTATCATCCAACACTATATAATTATTTTCTTTCTTCTCATGCTACTGCAACTAATCTTTTTACAACACTTTCTCATTGAATATGGTATCCCTTCTTCTCACAATTTTTTGATTTTCAAAATCCCAAAGCCTATAACCAAATTCATCAATTCCATATCCAACAAATATATATATATATATATATATCTTTGATTTAGCTTCCAACTTGGTTCTGTTTTCAAAATATACATGTGTGAATGCTTCAAATTGAAGGTTCAAAGAAAAGAATAGCTCACCTTCTTACATGTCCATGCTTCCTCTGGAATACCACAACCCAAAGGAGTAGAAGGACCTCTACTAATTAAATAAATAGTAGTGTTTAATGCCTTTTCCCATATGTTTAAGGGTAGTCCAACATGCAACCTCATAGTCAATGCACACTCCATTATTGTTCTATTCATGTGCTTAGCCACTCCATTTTCTTGTGGAGTCCTTGGAAGCATTTTCTACCTATGAATACCATTAGAGGAACAATACTTTTCAAACCATTTTCTGCAATACTCACCACCATTATCAAATATAAGACATTTTAACTTTTTACCTGTCTCATCCTCAACCAAGCTTCTCCATTTTTAATTTTTTTCAAATACATCATATTTCTACTTAAGGAAATAAATCCATACCTTTCTTGTTCCATCATCAATAAAAGTGACATAATACTAAGATCCATTGAGAGAAGATACTTGAGCTGCTCCCCATACATCTATATGCACAAGCTCTAATTTCTCATATTTCTTATGCTTCTCATCCTTGAGAAAACTCTCTTTTGTTTTCCATACACACAACTTTCATAGAAATCCATATTAACACATTTTAGACCTGGTAAAACATTATTTGAATGAAGTACTTTCATACCTTTTAGACTCATATGCCCAAGTGTATTATGCCACAATGCTAATTTAGAACTGACAACTGTTTCATTTTATGTTTGTTGAACTGCAAAAACTATTCCTGAACATTGATTTTTATTTGCAATAGCTAAAGTAGAAGGAACAACATGACTTGTACAAAGATATAAGGTTCCTAATTTCACACCTTTTCCTACCACTAAGGAACCTTTTGTAACCTTCTATATTTTATCACTAAATGTAGCAACACAACCTTCATCATCTAGTTGCCCTACTGAAATTAATTTTTTTCTTAAGTTTGGAATGTGCCTTACCTCATGTATTATCCAATGATTCCCATTCTAAAACTAATATTGATTCTTCCCTTTCCAATAATCTAATAGGGTTCGTTATCTCCCAAATAAACTAGCCCAAAATATCCTTAGACATAATCAAGAAAATAACTTCTATAGGGCATAGTATGAAATGAAGCCCCTGAATATAACACCCAAGAATCATTAGCATTATCAAGGGAAAGAATCAAAGCATCCTCATCAAATTTATTACATACCATATTTTCCTCTTTATTGCATTCCTTTTTATCTCCTTATTTATTCTTCTGAGACCAACAATCTATCTCTAAATGACCCAGCTTACCATGATACTAGCAATCCCTCTTGTCTTTGGATTGGGGTCTCTTGTCCTTTAATTTTCCTCGTGACTTACCACAACCTCCAAAATTATTTCCTCTCTCCTTTTTTTTTCCCCTGCTTTCTACATTCAAAACATTGCCTGATGTGGATGTACCAACTAAGCTTTTCCTTACAAATTTCCTCGCTCAAAATAACACCAATAACATAATCAAATTTCAACATATTTGAACCAGAAACATAATTACTAACCTCCATTACCAAGCCATTCTAGCTTTTAGGAAAAGAACACAAAATCAAAAGAGCCATAACTTCATCAAAGTTTACATTTATAGAAGTTAATTGACTTGTAACTATGTTAAACTAATTTAGATGATCAACAACTAACCCACCTACCATTTTCATATTGAATAAGTGTTTCATAAGAAATACCTTCCTCAAAGTGGAAGGATTTTCATATAACTTTTCCAAGGTTTGCATCAACTCTTCAATTTTATTTTTTGTTGAAATATTAAATGCCACCAGTTGTGCCAGGCATAACCAAATGGTTCCCAATGCTTTTCTATCTAGCATATCCCATTCTTCATCAGACATCGTGGCCTCTTTCTTTTCTTTTCCTTGCAATGGATTCCATAGATCCTTTTGATATAAATAATATTCCATCTACATCTTCCATAATTGATAATTCTATTCATTGAACTTTTCAACCTTGACTTTACCTTCTTCCATTCCTCCCACTCAAAACCATAGGTTTACCAATTGTTAGAAAATTCAAGTAGACTAAAGTAATAAAATTAACAGCTATATGCAGATTAAAGGATTTAGAAATAATAATGAAGAATAACATAGAAGAGATCAACACAAAAATTTAATGTGGTTCACCCAATATAGGCTACATCCATAGAAAACTCATCCACCCAAATAATTTTATTATCCAGTACAAAAAAACCTTGATTACAATCTCGCCAATTACCCTTGCATTCGAGCAACACCTACTCCTTAATTACACTACAAATCACACCCTACATACATCACAACTTACATCCCCTTTTTATTTCACTCATTCTTCAGGTCAGTCTAGTCACACCATGTCATAGTACTAATCATACTACTAATGAGCAACTTGAATTTGAAATGCAATTACACCATTATCAAAAAATATAGTTTGGTCTAATGATCATTGATTCACAACAACAAATAAATCTATGCAATGTGCTGACACATCACTCATCCAATTTTGTTGACCATCACACCATTCGGGTCCTACTTCAACATCATCCATGAGTCAACTAAGTCAATCCTCATCACCATATTAGCTTGTCATGGGATACAAGAATTTTCTAACCAAGTCATGGGGTTGAGAAGTTTTCAAACCCAGTGATATCCCAATGGGCCACTTTTCCACCAGATTTTAAACCTTCACCTAATAGCCTTTGGGATCACCAAGTCAGAGATTTTCAAAACTTTGAAACTCCCAACATGAGGTTCAAAATTTCTACTCCAATGCGATTGTGTGACAAAGAAGACACAACACCAACTTTTTCAACTAAGTATTTGCATGATTAGTTCACCAAATTTAACAAAGTATTATTCATTGGTTTTTCATTATTTATTTGACCAGTCACCACATATCAATAGAAAATGGTGCAAATGCTTATGAAATTGAGTAAGGGGGAGAAAGATATGTCTAAGGGGCAGCTGCTATGTTTGTGCACTCATGGTAAATTCCAAGGTATTAAAATAGTTTGAGAATTTAGTTCTATCATCAATGATAAAGGAGAGATTGTTGGAAATGTGGTTTTCATTGATGTCAAAGGAGAGCTTAGAAATGTAGTGGATCTGGTTCTAGAAAAATTGGTGCATGTTGATGGAGTAAGGAGCATGTTTTTGTAGTTTTTGCAAAGTTCCTCAAAAAGTTGTCATGTTGTCATGACACTACAAAGGTAACTTCTAGTTGTCTAAGGTCAAATCAATATGTAGATTTGATATGGGTTTTCTAAGAGCTTCTCATAAATGTGATTTGTAGGTCCGGAGGGTTTATGATGGATTCAAAATGATTTATTTGCACCCTTAATCAAAATTAGGGTTTGTAGATAAACCCTAAGGTTTACAACTATGGTAGATAAACAAAGTTTATATTTCTATGTTGATTGGTAATTGGTTGTTGTAGATCACATAAGCTATAATTTATGTCATTAAAATTTTTTGGTGATGCACCCCTCATTCTCATGGTTACCTGCTCTGTCGATGGTATGTGCATCACACAAACCCTTCAGATTGTTGTTTGCATTCTCATGACCAAATCCTTAACCATGATTGGTGGTGCTCCTATGGTGAAAATCCAACGATGTGCATTGGAGTTTGAAGATCCAATGGCTATTGCACATATTGTGTGTATCACAAGTTGTATTTGCATTGGCCAAAGCTATTAGTGATGAATGATGAATTTTGATCAATGATGTGATCAAACTTGGTAGATCATACAATGCTCACCATCCTACAAAATGTTTGGTGGGTTTGAGTTTAACTTGACAGGATAGTGGGCTAAGGACACATGTCCAGTGGGACCCAGTGATAAGCAGTTGTATATGATAGAGAACAATGGCTCAAATTTAAAGGAAGGTGATTGAATGGTCATTACTACATCATTTCACATCACTGTTGTGAAATGAAAAGAGTTAAGCTTCATGCAATGGGTTGTCAATGGTGGAGATTAAGTGAAGGAAATCTGATGATGATTGCAATACTTCTTCACTTCGTGGATTTGATTTTGGTTCCCTAAGTGAGAATGTGATACACTTAAGTGAAGTGATAGTCATGAGATGAAGATAAATGGTGGTATTTTCAATGAATATGATTGAATGGTTGTGGTTTAAAGATGTCAAGATGAAAGGAGAGCTAGAGGATCATGGTGCAAAGACAAGAGATCAATGGTCCAAGTTTTAATTTGAAGATCACAAATGACTAGGTCCATATGAATGTAGGTTTCAACTAGTAACTAACATAGAGGATGAAATTAAATTATCTACCTGCTCCTACAACCAGTTGATTGAAGATTTGATTTGCAGGGTGGTGACATAGATTGCCAAGGTGATAGAGATCAAAATTAGAATGATAAAATGAGGAAATGTATTTAATGAATATCAGGGTTAGGGTTTTGTAGATCACTATACTTAATAAAATATAATGAACCAGAATTTGAATTTAATGGCATGTGGCTCAATGAAAAGGTAGCTTTCTAAAGAAGATAGTAAGAAAACCCTAACAAAAGCTCTAGGTGTGTTGGACAGTGTGTTGGCAAGAGACACTTCAAATTTTTTTGGGTGTTGTCATCGATGGCAACCCTTATCAGCTAGTTGATCCACGCATTGCAATTTTCTCATACTAGTAGACAGATTGAAGATCAGTAGTTATCTATTTAGTTAGAACAAAGCATCTCGTAACTTCATGTTCTTTGATTCATATGCATATTTTTTGTTATTGTTATATGTTATGGGTCTTAGGGAGTATTGTTTGATGGATAATATGTGTTATCTATAATTCTTGGCACCTCGTATCAATTTGGGTGGAAGTTAGAAGGTTCAGTGAACTAATTTCTTGTTTATTAGTATATGGAAGCCAACTTGGTGAATATGGTGTGTCACAGATATTTGAGGGATTATTGTTTAAGTATTTTTGTGTTTGATCATTTTGATTTGGGTCCTCACTATGTTGTGGTTGACTCTTAAGGATGCACATTGAATGTTATGAATTATTTGAGTTGACAGTTTGTGAATATTTCTTATTTTGTTGAGGCCGACTTGAAGAGATTGAACTCTTGATGGAGGATATATATAAGTGGTCGATTATATCATTTTGGTGTGTGTGTTTGATGTGAGTTGATGTATGTTATGAATTTCAAAAGGTCAGTAGAGCATTTATGCATAGTTTCACTTGTGCATTAAGTATTTTTGGTGAGAATTGAAGCAGAACAGAGTAGAAGAGAAGAATTAGTCAGAAGGTCCTAAATTCGATTGTTGAGCCTAACCAGAATTGTAATCAGGAATTTGTAGATGCTACTCTACCAGTTCAAATCCTTGGAAGTATTCCAAAATTTTTTAAGGTAGTGAGCCTTTCTATTTTTGAGCAGTCAACTCTAGGCAATGTCCCTGAATGGAAGTGCATTCCCATTTGTAATCCTTTCTTTTGAGTATACTCAGAACAATATTGTGGATTGACCTCCACTGTGGTTTTTCCCCTGATAGGTTTTCCATGTAAAAAATATTTTTGTTATGGTGTTATGGTTATTTTTCTTATGTGCATGCATCTTTATTTTGATTGAATGTTATTAGCACTTTAAGAATCAAATTAATAGAGTTAGAATTTGCACAACATTGATTCACCCCCCCTCTCAGTGTTACTTGACTCCAACAATTGGTATCAGATCTTAGTTCCTTGGAAGGAGCTTAAAAGCTTGGGGAAGATCTTGGAAAGTCTTTCAATGGATTCAAGCAGTCTTCAACAACTTATGGTGGCCTTAGATGATCTTGATTAGGCAAAATCTAAATTCCAAGGATTACAATAAAATCTCATGAATGTTGAGAGATTCATTGAGTCATTGAAAGAAAAAACCAACAAGTCCAGGGAGCAGAGAAGGGAACTCTATGATCAAATCAAGCAAGAAGACAAAAAATGCATTGTAGATGAACAACTAAGTGAAACCTTGAAGGAAAAGATAGAAGAATGTGAAAATATTGCCAAGGATAATATAGTTCAAAAGCATGAGATGGAATCTATCATGATGAGGATGACTAAGGAAATTGAAGATAGAAAGAAGAATGAAGAAAAGCTTGCCCAATCCCTAAAAGATAAATCTGAAGAATGTAGTCAAATTACTAATGGATTCATTCAGTTGGAACTAGAGTTAGAACAAACCAAACACAATGAGGAAGAGCTTGAAAAGCACATTGTTGATCTCAGAGATGAACTTGCTACAAAAAATGAATTCAACGAGAAGTTCAAGATTAGCTCAGCCAAGCTTGATGAACTAAATAAAAGTTAGAGGACTGATGGTGACAAGTGAGGTATTGGATATAAAGAAGGAGAAGGTTCTAGATCTGGACAATAACAAAGGAAATCTAGACAAAGGAGGTTTAGAAAAGGAAATAAAATGAACAACACTAGAAAGTATCCGATGAGACAACCTAATGCTCAAAAATTTAAAGGTATCTGTTATGTTTGCAATAAATTTGGCCATATGGCTACTCAATGTAGAAGTAGAATGAATTCAAATGGTCCATCATTCTCTGGTCAATGCTTTAATTGTAACAAGTATGGTCATAAGTCAAATGAATGCAAAAATGTGATGAACAACCTTTATAAGAATGTTAGATATTATACATGCAATAGATTTGGCCATATCACTAACCAATGCAAATCAAGAGAAAGATAGTGGAAAAAATGGCCTAGACAAAGAAATATGGTGTGCTACAATTGTAACAAAATTGGTCATATTAATAGATTATGCAAAAGAGGTCTCATAAATCAGAGAAGAAACATGCATAATGATAGTATAGATTAGATCAGGAAGCAGATGAAGAATACATGGGTAAAGAAGAGTCCCTATGTTGTATGAAATGAGCTAGCACCATAATCAGCTTCTGGTAATTCCTCTAGGAATTAAGTTGAGGCCTCTAGCCTAGGGGGGACTATCAAGAAAATCTTTCAAACCCCCTGCAGGTGATTGACACCAGGATGTGGATGAGTTCAATGATTCCTTTGAGATCTATAGATGTTTTTCAATAGCTAGAGAAAGTATTTATGCAAAACTGAAGGTCCACATAAGAGTTATCTTTTATAGTGTATGGTAATAGGGTATCCAGATGAGTTAGGACAAAAGAATTTATTGCATCAAAAGGTTAGGTGTGCGAATGATAAAAGGTTATTTCTATCTTTCATTTTAAAAATTTTCATTTTGAGAAGTTTGAGGAGCTCAAAAGTGAACTTTGGAAAAATTTGGCAAGAATTCAAGTGTGAAGGCAATTTGAAGTTCAAACCCTAATCTAGCTAAAAGGTATTTTTCAGGAAAACTTGTAAACCTATGAATTTGTAAAAATGGCTACTCCATTGGTAGTTGAAGTCAAGGATAGACCCTATCCAAATTTTAAATAGAATCCTTTCAAGTCTGTTGAGACCAAGCCCATAGGTTCATTTTCATCTATTTCATACGACATTTTGAACATTGAAGATATTAGGGAATACATTCATTCCAATATTGAGGAGTTAGGAAGATCATAGTTGCTAAATTTGTATTCCAAACACATTGTTGGAGAGGATTTCTATGTTAATCCCAAATTCAAAACCCTAGAGGAAAAGAAATTCATGTAGATTGTGAAATTCCCTATATTTGATGAAAGAAAATGGGTCTGGTACATCTTGAGTCAAGTTCATGCATAATTCATGTGGTTAAATCAACCCTTCAAAATTACAAAAGAGGCTATAAGTGTTGTTACAAGTTTTCCTCCGGTGGATTGCCGATTTTGAAGTCTATGAAGAATAAAACTGTCACTGATGCAACTAGTATAGTATTTGATAGCAGAGAAATGACAATTGATAACATCATTGATGTGGGTGAAAAATTTTCTTCAATGGTCATTGGTTATAAGATATAGCACTCCAGCTGAGAAAATTCTATATCTAGTATAGCCATATATGCAGCCTATCAAATGGTGAAGGAGAATGCAGAGTATGATTTGTGTGAATTTCTTTGAAGTCAGCTTATGGAGAATATTGGTAAGATAAAGAAAGACAAGAAAAATTCTTTTAAATATGGTAATCTATTGTTGTTTCTATTTTTTAATTCATGGGTGAAGTTCTGGGAGTAGGGAAGGTGCATTGGCAAAGAGATAAGCCTATTGTTGTTCAGATTAGAGACATGTTATTTGGCCTTGGTGATTTACAAGCCAAGAAAACTACAATGTGGGGATACCTCAAAAAAATTTAGAATGTAATGCAATCAAGGGAAATAATTTTGACTTTTATTGTGGAGAAGTATAAGAATACAATTTACTTTATGTTGGATATTGATTAGTGCTTGATGGAAGCAGCAAAACCCAAAACCATCTGGATTATGCCTATGGGTTATGAAGTTGAGGAGAGAATCTTGGAGCTATATGCACAACATCTGGTAAGTAAGTCGATGGATTCGTTTGAAGAAAGGTTTGGAACATATGCAGAGAAGGATATGCAAGTCCATGAGAAATTGAAGAAACCTATGATAGTTCAAAGAGTGAGGAAAGAAGTGGAATTCTTTGCAAAGAGCATGGGAATACCTACAAAAGCAACAAGAGAAGCAAGAAGGAAAAGAGAACAAGCTAAAAGTGAAAAGGGAAAAGAGTCTGCTAAAACTAAATTTTCTAGTTCAGAAGCATCCTCTACTGGAACTAGATCAACAAGGAGCTTAACACCCCTATCCAGACATGCAAAGAAATCAGCCCTTGCAAAATCTCAAGTTAAGGCATCTGATAAAAGGAAGAAGGATAAGAGCACAAGAGTGTATAAAGTTGTTTCAAAAGATGAAGAGATAGAATCTAATTTAGAAGTTAGAGAAATAAAGCATATGAGCACCCCTGCTGCAACTACATTCAAGCCCTCTGGTGAAGAGAAGAAAGCAAAGAAGAAGATGAAGCCTAAAAAAGTTGGTATGTTAGTAAAGGAAGTTGAAAGAGGTATAATTAAGGATGGAAATCTTTAACCCTTTGTGTGAAGTGTATAGTACCTTTGATATTGTTGGTTAAAGAGTCCTTGACGAAGCTACAATACAATATTTGAACAATTTCAATATGACTCTTGTTGAGATAATGGCACAGTTACCCAAGGAATTGTATGATATTTTGGAGATGAGAAGAGTTAGTGCTAGAACTAAAGAAGAGCAGCTGAGAGAACAAGTTCTTGCAAATCTATGTTTGGTAATGTCTACAAAGGAGATGAAGTCAATCCTAAAAGAAGCAAAAAGAGATTTCAAGAGATTTCAAAAGAAAAACAAGGATAAACAAGCTTATGTTGGGTAAGACTAAAGAAGTAGAAAAAGAAACAAAAAGTATTATGAAGAAAGTTCTATTAAAGAACATAATTGATGTTGTTTTTGAAGAAGACAATGTGGAAGATATTTCATCTGGTCTGGTAAATGAAGAGGTTACAATTGAGGATACTCATATTCCTTCTGAAGTGCATGATTTAGAAGAACCTATGGAGATCAAAGCTCCTAAAATTGTATTTGTTGAAGAAAAGGAGATATCAGTTTAAGAAGTTGAAGTTCCAAATGACAAGCAAAAGTTTGTGGTTGAGGAAATAGTGCTCAAGGAAAAGAAGGTTGAAGTTAAATGAGTTCTAGTAGAAGCAAGAGACACTGCAGAGGTAGTGATGAAATTTCTAGAAGACGAAAATGATGAATTTGATTTTGAGTTGGGAGATGCTCATATTCATTTGTCTACCTTGTCCTCAATTCAGAAAATGAAAAATGCATCATTTACAAAAGCTAAGGCTAGGGAAGAAATTATGAAGTCTCACATTGAGGATAGTGAGTTATTAAATCTTGCATCGAGTATTCTAGAGAAGATCATGCCTACACATGTTAAAGATCCATCTGATTCTTCCTCTAGTGAGTTGAAGAAACTTATAAATTTGGTAAGTACTCATTTTGAGTCACTTGAGAAGTCAGCTCTGGTCAAAGTGTAGGAGTTTGATACCAAAGAGTTTAGTAGATTACAAGGATTGATAGCTAATGATAAATCTTTGTTAGCTACTTGTGTGAAAAAAATTCAAAGTGCATTATTAGAAGGTGGAAGGATTCATAAGTTGTGTCTGTCTCTATCCAAACTTACTGAGGAAAATGAGAAGGTTAACGATTATGAAAATGAGTTAGGTGCTATATCTAATTCTTTTGATCCTTTAACCATTTCTATTGGAGAACAAGAAGGTCTAGTTATATCCTTACTTGAAAAAATAAAGAGTTTGAAGCGTGATAATGACAGAGTTGTGGAAAGAGCTGGTGAACTTAGAGGGCTAATTGGTCCAAAGATGGAGACCATGTTGAATGCTTTGAAAGAAGCACAAGATGCTATGGTGGTCAGTGATCCGGTGAATCTTGAATCTAAAAAAGTGTAATATTATTTACTCTATGGTCACATAACTATTCTAGAAATTCTCAAGAAGTGTTGGGACACAAGCTTGAACCTATTAGAGACAACTTTTGCAGATATTTTCAAGTTTGTGTAAGTTGTTTGAAACAAAGTTTGTACATATGCAGTTTTGAAGTTTTTGTATGATTATAGGAGTTTTATATGTGGATTCCCCATCTTTTCCATTGATTTCAAAGGGGGAGAATAGATCAATGAAAAATGTATATTCATCTAAGGAGGAGTTGTAGTTTTGAGTTGTGGATAAAGATTTTTTTGGATTTTTCATTGGCAGTGTTTTTTTGTTGGTATTGATCTGACACTCAGTCATTTTTCACTAAGTGTTGCCATCAATGCAAAAGGGGGAGATTGTTGGAAAGAGACACTACAAATTTTCTCTAGTGTTGTCATTGATGGAAACCACTAGTCAATCCACACATTGCAATTTTCTCATACCAGCAGACAGATTGAAGATCAATAGATATTTGTTTAGTTAGAATAGAGCATCCGGTAACTTCATGTTCTTCAATTCATATGCATATTCTATGTTGTAGATATTAGGGAGTATTGTTCAATGGATAATATGTGTTATCTATAAATCTTGGTGCCTTGAACTAATTTCTTATTTATTAGTATATGGAAGCTAACTTGGTGAATATGGTGTGTCACGGATATTTGAGGGATTATTGTTTAATTATTTTTGTGTTTGATCATTTTGACTTGGTTCCTCACTATGTTGCGGCTGACTCTTAAGGATGCACATTGAATGTTATGACTGATTTGAGCTGACAATTTGTGAATATTTCTTATTTTGTTGAGGTTGACTTGAAGTGATTGAATTCTTGATGGTGGATATATATAAGTGGTCGATTATATCATTTTGGTGTGCGTGTTTGATGTGAGTTGATGTATATTGTGAATGTTAAAAGGTTAGTAAAGTAATTATGGACAGTTTCACTTGTGCATTAAGGATTTTTGGTGCAGATTGAAGTAGAATATAGTAGAAGAGAAGAATTAGTTAGAAGGTCTTGAATTCGATTGTTGAGCCTAGTCGGAACTATAATTAGGAATTTGTAGATGCTACTCTATCAGTTCAAATCCTTGGAAGTATTCCAAACTTTTGTAAGAAAGTGAGCCTTTCTATTTTTGAGCAGAGCTCTAGGAAGTGTTCCTGAATGCAAGTGCATTCCCATTTGGAATCCCTTCTTTTGAGTATACTCAAAAAAATATTGTTGATTGACCTCCACTTTGGTTTTTCCCCTAACATGGTTTCTAGGTAAAAAAATATGTGTATGGTGTTCTAGTTATTTTTCTTATTATCATGCATCTTTATTTTGATTGAATGTTATCAGCACTTTAAGAATTAAATTAATATAGTTACAATTTTCACAACAATAATTCACCCCCCCTCTTAGTGTTACTTGACTCCAACAAAATGGTGCAAAGCTTGAGGAAATAATTATAGCTCAGGATGGTTAAGCAAAAAGAATACAATAAAAAATTGTCTAAGTGTAGAAGTGTGTATGGTGTAGTAGTGAGTGTAAGTGATCCAAGTTGCAAACAGAGAATGCACTAATTCTAAATGAGTAGAACCCAAAAAAAAATGAAAGATATTTATTAGGGTTAGTATTCAAGGTTGTAGGAAAGAAAGAGGTGCAGAGAAGAGAATTAAGTTGCAAAGGTTGTAACACTAAATTGAGTAGTTATAAATTAATTTGCAACATTAAACTGAGTTCATATGAATAAACTATAATAATCTCTTTGTAAATCCGATTGGTGTGTGCCATCAAATATCTGGATAGGTGTTTCAATTGGGGAGTGGGTGCTCCTAAAACTAGGGGATTGGTGTTTCCTTAGGATTGGTTCCCTTAAAATTTGTAATAGAATTTTTGACTGTGAGGCTGAATTAGGATAGTAGCTCCTACCAGCATTTCTCATCGTGGTTTTTCCCATCTTGGTTTTTCCACATATATCTTGTGTTATGTGCTATTGGATGTGCATGTTTATCTTTCTACATATGTTGTTTTAATCTACTCTAATAGGGTATAAAAGGAATCAATTTTATTCAGTACTTTTAGGGTTAGGTTTTAATTCATCAGTTGATTCACCCTCCTCTTTGTATATTTTTTTGTTCCAACACTATTTGGTGGAATCCCTCAAAAAAAATTGTGTTCCAATAATAGTATTGCAAAATCTAGTTTTTTTTTTTTTTTCTGATTTGGGCGTGTCTTATGGTTTTGATCTTACTCTTATTCTAGGATCTATGTTTTCCTTAAACCCTCTTAAAAACCCTAAGTGTCAATCCTTTTGCATGTGTTCTAATTCATTGTTGACTGGTATTAGCTTGTTCTAGGTTTCCTAAGTTTCCACTTATGCCATTGAGTCCATCTAGTTACCAATCCCTTGAGCCTAATATTCCCAATTGTTACCTATTGATTCATTATAATTCATGTTTATATTAAGCGGGTCATTAAAATTTTAATATTTTCCATTGTTCCTAAGTCTAGGTTTAATATTTGGTCTATTGGTCTAAGGTCTTGGTCGTAAGTTTATGTCCTCATCTCTTATTGACCTACTCAAGTCCCTCTTTTAAGTTGCTAACATTTTACACATGAAAATTTAAACTTTTGATGTATGTGGTCAGATCTAAGTGGTTGCATCCTAACCATTCCTCACTCCCCCATTTCCTTTTAATATTCATTAAAATATTCTAACGGGCTGGTAGGTGGGTGAAGCATGTCTTTTCTTTTGGGCGGGGCCCATTATCATGCGAAGGAAGAAAACATTAAGTCTTGTGAGATCAATGGTTGTGATAAGATGGTTCGGGTTAATCCTGACCATCCCTTGCTAGCCCACGAGGGACCCACCAACATCTCCTATCTCTCAAAGGGGAAGCACGAAGGTGCCACGTGGTGTAATCTTGACCATTAGGGAACTATTGAAAGGCATGAAATATTTTGGAAATATTTCAACATAGTGTTAAGGAGGGTTAATACTCACACTACTAAAGGATTCATTTGAGCACATGGTAAATTACAACACAAGATGTTTTAATCCTAGCCATTCATCAGGACCGAAGGGTATGTACCAAGGTGGGTGGTTTGTAACATAAAGGCACACATGTTGAGAACACGAGATTTAATATGGTTTATTCCCCACCTCCCTACTACCTTAAGATGCATGTAGATTAAATCCAGTGGGAAAGAGGGAGGTTGATGCAAGGACATCTTCGAAGCTTGAGGGAATTGTGGTGCCTATAGGATGAAGTGGATGTGTTTCCATATGGTGTCATTTGATTGGTCAATGGTGGGGGTCCTCAATGATCAAATTTTTAGACTTGTTTGACTCAAGCTAAGTCATTCATTGGTCCATCTCATTGTTGGATCAATGGTTCTAGTTTGAGATTCAAATTTGGGGCTTGGAGTGAGTGGAATGAATGTTGTTGCTCATAGAGGGAGTATCTGCAATGACCCATTTATGCATTATTGAGGGAAAGGAAAATATTCATCAACAAATGCAAGCAGTTTTGTGCCACATGATGTTTTCCCTCCTTTGAGTTTCAAATATAATTTCATTAGGAAATTTTTTATATCGTTCAAATAAGAATTGGACATGTGTACAAATTTTTGCCCAAAGCTTGTTGGCTCCTTCATTTCTATAAGAATGAATTCATAGCCAAATACATGTTGTTGATTGGTCACAAAGCAAATTTTCTACTGAGAATACAAAGAATAGTTTTGAGTCTTGTCTTAGGTTTATGAGTTTAGTTGATATGCAATTGTAATTGTTGGTAATAGTACGATAATTTGAATAGACAATGGTGCAAATTCAAGACCATTTCTCTCCTAGTGTATTCATTATATGAGTCATGAATAAAATTATCAAGGGTTGTTTTGGTGGTCTTCATTGCGTTCCAATGACATATGGCTTTCATCTTTGTTTTAATTCAAAGAATTAATTAGATTACTCAAGTGAAGCTATAGGTTCATGTGGTTTAAGTATCAAGATCTTTATAAGTTTTTCTTTAGGATACAATGGTATGATGTTGTAATGCAGTGTTATAGAAGATTTGTAATGCTATGTTTGAACCTGTTATATAATTATATTTGTGTTGAGATTGACTCTATTTCCTAGGTTAAGGCACTAGTCTGGGTTTTGTATTCATGATGCATTTTCTTGATCATTCAACACCAAATCAAATTCAATTGTCAAATTTATATTTCAATTGAGGTTTTATTTTTGGAAGTGCAATGTACTTTCGAATTCTCATGCTCTAAATATTAAGTCTTGTGGAGGATTAGCCATCCTTTTGAAATATTTCATTTATTGAGCACTTACATGAGAATGCATCTATTATTTTCAATGTATTTGATCATTAAGTGCATAAAGTCTTTAGGTACATTGTGTGGGATTACCATCCTAGGTTTTGCAAACCCTGGAGTGCAAGGGAGAAAAGTGTAGAATCCATCTTTCATTTGTTGGACACTAATCTTGAAGTTCTTAATCATAAGCATTGGCTATCCTTTAGAGAATTTTCAAAATTCAGCTGAAAAAAACACCAAAAAATTGGAAAAATTGCTAGGGATAGTGATAGATCTATGAGCAAAGAGTTAAAGAATTTGATGAATCTAAACATTTGGTGCAGATGTTGAAATTTTCAGATGTGTGGTGCAGGAGCACCCAAGCTCTTCAAGGAACTCTTCAGGAGACAGGAGAATGTAGGGTTCTTGAAGACCTATCAATCACCTCAAAGCATCAATTATGATATCTTAGAGCCTATAATGGCCTTTGGAATGGGTGAACACATCAAAGAGGTCAAAAGTCCTAAGGGTCCTAATAAGGATCCTAGGACCAAATTGCAATATAAAGGGAACAATCATGTTCTAGGAGATTAGGTAGGTTTATAATGCTTTAATGGTGTCAAATAAGGTTGAACAATAATAATGTAATGGTTTTTAATGTTTCTAGTTAGTGGGAAATAATAAAATGTAAGTTTGGAAATTCAAATATTTGAATTCCAATTTGGGCGGGTAACTAGCTTTTATGAGTTTTAATCACTTTTATGCAACTTAATCAATCCCAAATGGTTGGATCAGTTGGGGAAAGGATATACAAAAACAAAATAATCATTTGTATGGAGGTTGGATGTTTGGAGCAAGCATTGTACAGTCTGTTTTCTGGAAATAGTGAAAAACATAGTTTTTGGCACTTTTATGGTGTTCTTTTGTTAAATACTTGATCTCTATTGAATCTATGTCTAGTAGGATGATTTAGGAGTTTTTGTTTACATATTTTAACACCATTGAAGGCTCTGAAAGTAGTGATAATTAATTTCTTTGCATTTTATATTGACTGTCCTAAAAAAGAACATAGAATTTACACTAGTTTGAGGGTTTTCCATGGATAAATGATCCATTTCATGGGAGTTTATGACTATATCTTGTGAAATGGATCATATTTAACATGTACCATACTGGAATAACAATATAATGTGCAAGAGAGATGAATACTATGGTGTACACCAAGATTTGACTGTGAAAAGTGCTTGAAGTTGGAGGCCAGGGTATAGCAGCAGAAGATCTGCCTTAATGAGGGGCATGTTTTTGAGTTGGGATAGACTAAATATGTTGTCCTAATGGTGTAGATTCAATGAGCAAGTTCTGGAAGTGATTGGAAGGTTAGTTTTCAAGAATCCCTACTTTTTGAGGCAAGTTAAGGAGGGTTTTGTGTTTGAGCATGTTAGAGGTGTCATAGAGGCCTAAAAACTTGGAATCCTTGGTTTTGAGTCATTTTAAGGGACTGTTGAAATTGTCAGGGGTTGAGTTTAAAGGGGGGTTGCTTTGGAAAAGTGGGCTAATTAGGCCTAGTTTTTGAGGAGACAACATATTTTCGAAGGGTTTGTCTGAAGCAAGTGATATCAAGGTTTGGATATGTTGTTTTTCATCACAAACCACACTTGAAATAGTCATTAGATTGGGGGTTCCTTTGGAATGTTTGAGTGCAAAGTCAAAAAATCCTTCGCTAGATGCCTAGTTGGGCTAGTAGCCTAGTTAAGGTGAAAAATTGGTTTTGTGTTTAAGTCAAAGGGTTGGGCTTTAAAATCATTCAAAACAAGTTTGTTTGGGTCTCTTAAGAGTTTTCCTAGGGTTTGGGTCCATAAGGAAGGAAAATAAGTCATTTGGTGCATTATTGAGGTTTGTCTCCATCAGAGTGCCCAGAAGAGTGGTTGAGATTGTGTCTTGCAAACCTTGAGAATTTTGTGTTTCTTTCAAAGTCCCTGACCCTCTACATTAGAGTGGTATCAGAGCAGTGAGTAGGTCCTTTAGGGATTGGAGAATCAGCAATGGCACCAAAAAACCAATTGGCAAGAGAGTTGGAAGATTTGAAGGAAATATTGGAAAGGGAGAGAAGAGAAAGAAGGGAACAAGAAGCAGCAAGAGACCAGGCCAGAGCAAGAGAAGAAAGGAAATGGAGAAGGGATAGAGAGACCATGCAAGCAAGGATAAATAACCTTGAGAGCAGTAGGAGGAGAAAAGAGAAAGAAGACCAAGAAGACAATGATGAAGATGAAGAGCATGTGAGGGTAAATCAAGAACAACAAGCAGATGAGATAGAGGACCCTGAGGAAAGGAGGTTACTAAGATTGTTGAAGGTAGTACAAGGTCATGGAGGGAAGAGTCACATAGACTTTCTTATCTATCAAGGGAAGATGGATAGTGAAGAGGTGTTGGGATGGCTTGATGCCTTAGAAAACTACTTTGAGTTTGAGGAGATGGATGAAGAGAGGAAGGTTGAGTTTTCCAAAACCAAGTTTAGAGGCATAGCATTGACATGGTGGACTAGTTTTCAGAATGATAGGATGGCTAGAGGATTGCAAAAAGTTTCTACATGGGCTAGGATGAAGAGTTTGGTCAAAGAGCAGTTCCTACCATCTGATTATACCATTCATGTGAAAAGGATGAGGAAGAATTTAAAGAAAAAGGACTTGGATGTTATGTCCTATACTAAGCAATTTCACAAGCTTAGTATCAGAGGAGGTTATGAAGAAGAGGATGAGAAAATAGCCATGTATATCAATGGCGTGAGGTACAATCTACAAGATGAGATTGGTTTGCAATTGCCAAGGACATTGGGAGAATGTTTTCAGTTGGCCATTAGAGTAGAAGAAAAGGTGAAGAGGAAGCAAGAAAGATCAAACAATGGTGGAAGAGGAGGTAGTTCAAACAAGGGAAGAGGTAATAGAGAACAAGGACAAGGCAGCAATGACAAGAGCAGCAATGACAAAGGCAAAGAGGTATTTTCTGATCAAAGAGGTGGATACACTCCTAGAGGAGGAGGAAAATTTGGACAAGGTAGAGAACCATTCACAGGTAGATGTTTCAATTGCAATGAACCAGGGAATCCTTCATTCAAGTGTCCTAAATGAGAACAAGCAGATAAAGCCAAAGAAAGGAGAGCTAACTTGGTACAAGAAGAAGAGGACAAAAAGGAGGAATCAAAAACATTCATGGCAGACCCTGTGACTGATGGTGAGTTTCTTATGATCAAGCAAGGAGAAAGACTTCATCAAGAACCAAAGGTAACTATATTCAAGACTAATTGTCTTAGTCATGGTAAAATATGCAAATTGCTCATAGATTCAGGGTCACATAGCAATTTAGTTTCACTTGATATGATAACCAAGTTGGGAATTGAAACATTTGATCATCCTACTCCCTACAAGGCCACTTGGGTAACTCAAGGACAGCATGTAGAGATTTGTAAGAGGGCTTATGTAGATTTCTCAATTGGATCATATCATGATAGGGTGCTTTGTGATGTCATTCCAATGACTTGTGGTCATATAATCTTGGGGAGACCATGGCAGTATGCTAGAAGGACATTGCATGATGGATTCCATAATACATATTTGGTGCATAAAGGAGATGTTAAATATAAATTAGTGCCTTTGCCTTTGGAGCAGTCAAATGAAAGTTTTATGATCTGTTTTGAGAAACATTTGCAGGTGAATAAGCAGGGTAAGATAGGTAAGATAGGGGAAGATACTGGTTGGAAGAGGAATGATGAGTTGCAGCAGATATATGAAGAGTACAGTCCTAAAAATTAGAATATTTGGGACTTGGACAGTATTAAGATTGGAAGTATTGAATTCCCTATTGTTGAGGGTAATAGGAGTGGTGTTCTTTCACAAAGAAATGAGTGGAATAAAGGCAGAAACAGAGTACAAGGACAGGCTGTTATCAAGCAGCAAAAAGGACAAACAAAACAGATTTTTGACACTAACATGTTGAGTGACATGAATGCAGGTTGGAAGAAAAGGAAGAAGGTAACTTTGGGAGATTTCATGCTTGGTAATCAGAAGGTACAAACATATAGGAACAAGGAGTATTATGGCAGCAACAAGTTGGATGCTTCTTGAGGCAAGAACTCTTTCTTTCTTGGGGAGAATGGTGCAGGAGCACCCAAGCTCTTCAAGGAACTCTTTAGGAGACAGGAGAATGCAGGGGTCTTGAAGACCTATCAATCACCTCAAAGCATCAATTATGATATCTTGGAGCCTATAATGGCCTTTGGAATGGGCGAACACATTAAAGAGGTCAAAAGTCCTAAGGGTCCTAATAAGGATCCTAGGACCAAATTGCAATATAAAGGGAACAATCATGTTCTAGGAGATTAGGTAGGTTTATAATGCTTTAATGGTATCAAATAAGGTTGAACAATAATAATGTTATGGTTTTTAATGTTTCTAGTTAGTGGGAAATAATAAAATGTAAGTTTGGAAATTCAAATATTTGAATCCCAATTTCGGCGGGTAACTAGCTTTTATGAGTTTTAATCACTTTTATGCAACTTAATCAATCCAAAATGGTTGGATCAGTTGGGGAAAGGATATACAAAGCCAAAATAATCATTTTTATGGAGGTTGGACGTTTGGAGCAATCATTGTACAAACTGTTTTTTGGAAATAGTGAAAAACACAATTTTTGGCACTTTTATGGTGTTCTTTTGTTAAATACTTGATCTCTATTGAATCTATGTCTAGTAGGATGATTTAGGAGTTTTTTTTTACATATTTTAACACCATTGAAGGCTCTGAAAGTAGTGATAATTAATTTCTTTGCATTTTATATTGACTGTCCTAAAAAAGAACACATAATTTACACTAGTTTGAGGGTTTTTCATGGATAAATGATCCATTTCATGGGATTTTATGACTATATCTTGTGAAATGGATTATATTTAACATGTAACATACTAGACTAACAATATAATGTGCAGGAGAGATGAATACTATGGTGTACACCAAGATTTAACTGTGAAAAGTGTTGTAAGTTGGAGGCTAGGGTATAGCAGCAGAAGATTTGCCTTAATGAGGGGAATTTTTTTGAGTTGGGATAGACTAAATATGTTGTCCTAATGGTGTAGAGTCAATGAGAAAGTTTTGGAAGTGATTGGAAGGTTAGTTTTCAAGAAGCCCTACTTTTTGAGGCAAGTTAAAGAGGGTTTTGTGTTTGAGCATGTTAGAGGTGTCATAGAGGCCTAAAAACTTGGAATCCTTGGTTTTGAGTCATTTTAAGGGACTGTTGAAAGTTTCATGGTCAGGGGTTGAGTTTAAAGGGGGGTTGCTTTGGAAAAGTGGGCTAATTAGGCCTAGTTTTTTAGGAGACATCAGATTTTGGAAGGGTTTGTCTGAAGCAAGTGATATCAAGGTTTGGATATGTGTTTTTTCATCACAAACCACACTTGAAACACTCATTATATTGGGGGTTCCTTTGTAAATTTTGAGTGCAAAGTCAAAAAATCCTTCGCTAGAGGCCTAGTTGGGCTAGTAGCCTAGTTAAGGTGAAAAATTGGTTTTGTGTCTAAGTCAAAGGGTTGGGCTTTGAAATCATTCAAAAAAAGTTTTTTTGGGTCTCTTAAGAGTGTTCCTAGGGTTTGGGTCCATAAGGAAGGAAAATAAGTCATTTGGTGCATTATTAAGTTTTGTCTCCATTAGAGTGCCTGGAAGAGTGGTTGAGATTGTGTCTTGCAAACCTTGAGAACTTTGTGTTTCTTTCAAAGTCCTTGGCCCTCTGCATCAACATGGAAGTGTTTTTGTCACAAATTTGAAAGAATTTATATGTGACTCTATTGTTGGAGAAGACCTAGAATGAAATTAATCTTTGAAAGAGCTTCATATTGTTTGAAGTTTAGTCCTCTATGAAGGGAGGTGGCTACTCTATCAAAACAACCTGATGAGGATGTGAAGAAAGTTTCAAATCTACAAAGATTTCTAGTCATGAAGGAAAATTTATAGCAACTACAACATATCCAGGTATTTTTATGTTTTAGCTTTCATGAACAATAATTCTTTGCATGAAGACATGTTTGAAAGTCCTAAAAAAATTTGGTTTCGTTATTCAGTGAAAATGAGCACTACAAGAAAGAGATTAAGGAATATTGAGAATTACATAGTTTTAGAGGGAATAAGTTTTATTTGAAAATATGTATGATTGTTCTGGTTCCCCCTCTAGAATCTTTAATGTCATGCCTAAAGCACAATCATGTCCTCAAATAAAGATGTTCACTAATGAAAGATATAACCCTCTATATTTTAGCAAAATCCAATGTTATCCACACTCAATCCCAAGAAGAATAAATGAATACTTGTCCAAGTTTAGAGGAGATCTTGAAGAATCAGCATCACAACATTTATAGAAATTCATTGGTTTCATGGATGATTGTCAAATAGAAGAAAATATTGCTAAATATTTTTTTCTAGTTACCAATGCATTCCATGTATTCATGGTATGAGCTCAAAATACTTTTCATTGATCATTTTGAAGGAATATCAAATGACAATGTGTGCCTGTTAGACAATAGACATTTACATATCCATGAAGTGTTCAAAGAGCAATCTGAAAGCAAGATTGAATCCATGTCACCTATTGATGCATTGTATGATATGAAAATACTTGAGGGTGAATCCTCCTATGATTTTCATGATAGATTCATGAATTTTTTTTTTGTTATACCAGTATTAAATAGACATGATGAATCAATATGTATTGATGATATTTGTGAAAGACTTAAGCTAGGTTTGAGTACCTTGCTAGCTGACTTGAAGCCCCCTAACCTTGAGTGCTTGTATAAATGGATTTTAGTGATTGAAGAAATGCTAGAGAAATATGGAAGTAATTTCCTAACTTAACTATGTGATGGTACCTTTTCTAGATTTGATTAAATAGATCTAGATGGTATAGTCGAAGACAATGATAATCCATCGTATAGTGGTGGGGATTTTGTTTTTGAACAACATATAGAGAAAATGTATGCAAATGAAGATTGCAGCCATATTAGTTAAGATGTAAGACATGATGAGATGAATGAAACATTTAAAGTCACTTTTATTTTCTTTGAAAATACAAAAATAGAAAGCCAATTTTTCATATCAAATGAGGGCTACATTGATGCAGATGATACTAAAAGCATTTTCTCATCTACTGACAAGGAGAAAAGGTTAATAGCATTTTGTTTTCACAGTCCATAATAGTTGGTTTCAAGACTTCTGGATAAACTGTGTGCATTTTTTTTACATCGACATTTCAGATCATACTCCATGATCCATCATCAGGATGAATGGCAGAAAGAGAGAATTAATCATGATGATGGATCATGGAGTATGATCCGACACGTCGATGTAAAAAAAATGCACACAGTTTATCTAGAAGTCCTAAAACCAAGGAGAAAAGGTGTTATAATAAATCCTTTAGGTCGGGTGCATTGATCTCATTTGAAAGTGCAATAGAATTTGAAGATCTATTTTTGGATCATTGCACTTAGTATGTTGATTTTGAAGTTCCAAGTCTTCATGGTGATAGCATTAGTGTTGTAAATGAAAATATGCAACCAAATGAAAAGCATTCCTATGTAGATGATCAAAGACATTACAATTCTATTTGCAGCCCTAGTGACTGTGATTCCTCTCAAGAGGAAGAAGTAGAATTGATTTACTTAAGTGAAAAGAGTTTCAATAAAGGTGATGAAAATATTTTCCAATGATCACAATTGCATGATGACATTATGAAACTCTATGATAGTGTTGATATTTTTTTGAATGATCATCTCAATTCAAACTGTGTTGATGATATTTTCTCTTCAAGCAATGAACATGACATTCTGAAGAAAAATGGGACTCCAAATTCTCTTAGACAAGAGCATGCTAAGGGATATGAATTAAACATACTTTTTGAAGAAGAGATATGTGATCAACATTGTTGTGGTATTCTTAGCCATGCTAATTATACAAGTGTTGAGTGTAGCATTATTTCAGGTCTTCATGGTGATGAGAGAAAGGAGTCTGCTAATTTATGGAATACTCTTGAGATTGGTAGTATGTTAGATGCAAATTACAAAGTGTGCAATGAATTTTAGTTGGAGAGGTCATCCATGAGAAGCTGAAGTGAAGAAGTAAATTATAATTTTTAGTTTGATTGTGAAGAATATGACCTTGTTGATTATTGCAGCAGTATGGACAAAGAAAAGGGTATGTGTGCACAAGATTCATTGGATGAAGTAGTTCACGAAGCTGATTGTGAAGAGAATGCATGTGTAGATTATGTAAGTGATGAACAAGGAACTCCTTTCTTGTGTGATGCTTCACCTTCTTCCACTCCTTTTTATAGTTTTGAAGTTATCACTAAATGTTTGTGTGAGGATAGCATAGATGTAGCTATACATGAAAGTGAGAGTGTAAAGACAAATTTTGGTACAACTTATGACATTTTTTATGATGAATTTGCACTTGAAGAATGCGATTATGTCAATCACATGGATGCATATTAGAACCTTTTTTTGAGTGTGCTAATTCTAGTTTTCCTCATGATTAGTATACTTCAAATAATTCATCAAAGAAAATGTTGGTGAATTAAGCATGACAAATATGTGTCATAGGTTTGATTTTCATGGCACACATGTCTCAATAGATTGCCAAGAGATTGAAATAGAGAGACAATCTAAGGAATATGGCTCTTCACACAAAATGTATCATGATATGAATGGAGGTGCTTATGAGGTTTCCATTAGCATCAGTGAACCTAAGATATGCTAGTCATTAATGGTCCCTATTTTGAGTGAAGATGAGTATGATGCATCCCTTTGTGATGAAGAATTAGTTTCTCACAATTTGGAATCCAATGTTCCTAAATTTGAGTACTTCACTTGGATCTAGCATACATCTTGTAGTGATGATCAATAACAACAAGTTGTCTAGGTTGATGGCATTCTAGCTACTCATGTTTCTTATATGCATGAACTTCAAGGTTTTAAGTTTGATATGTTAGAGTATGAGTTTCCCTCTCCAAGTCAACATAATGAAGGGTTTCCATGTGAATTGGAGGCATTTTATTTTTTCCTTGATTCACTTAGAGAGGTCAACAGATATGAAGGTACCATGTTTTCATATGGTGTTGACTTGAGGTTTCAAGTTTTTCCACTACCTACTACAAAGGAAAAATTTGTTGCATGACACTGTGGGGACCTATGTTAAATGGTTTCCATGCAAAATTAGGATCAAACATGGATCATGTCTTCACTTGTTCAATGGTATCACATATTTATGCTTGTAAGAAGAGGGCTATACTTGTTATAGTGGTGTGGCAAAGGTAAATGAGGGTTGAGGGAAATCAGTTCCTTAAACAAGCTAGTGTTTGAGAGAGGAAAATATTGATTTTTCTTTTCATTTGGTGACCTAGGGCCATCAAATGAGGTTTTAAAGATTGATTAAAGGAGTAGTTATAGAGCACCCAATGGATTTGACACTTGGTCTACTTCAACCTTGAGATTTTATGATCTTGCTCTATTCTGGAATAACAGACGTCCCCATCTGGAGCCACTAGTGGAACCCTCAAAAAAATTTGTGTTCAACTAATAGTATTACAAAATCTGGTTTTCTTTCTAATTTGGGTGTGTCCTAAGGCTTATGGTTTCGGTCTTACTCCTATTCTAGGGGATATTTTTTCCTTAAACCCTCTTAAAAACCCCATGTAAATCCTTTTGATTGTGTTCTAATTCATTGTTGACTGATATTCACCTGTTCTAGGTTTCCTAAGTTGCCACTTATGCCATTGAGTCCATCTAGTTACTAGCCCCTTGAGCCTAATATTTTCAGTTGTCACCCATTGATTCATTATGAATCATGTTTATATTAAGTGAGTTGTAAACTTTTTAATATTTTCCATTGTTCCTAAGTCTGGGTTTAATATTTTGTTGATTGATCTAAGGTCTTGGCTGTAAGTTTATGTCCCCATCTCCCATTGACCTAGTTGAGTCCCTCTTTTAAGTTACTAACATTCTGCATGTGCAGATTTAAACTTTTGATGCAAGCAGTCAAATCTAAGTGGTTGCATCCTAACCATTTCCCACTCCCCCATTTCCTTTTAATATTCATTAAAATATTCTAATGGGATGGCATGCGAGTGACACATGTGTTTTCTTTCAAGTGGGGCCCATTATCATGTGAAGGTAGTGAACATTAAATCTTGTGAGATTAACAGTTGAGATGAAATGGTTCAAGTTAATCCTAACCATCCCCCGCTAGCTCGCGAGGGACCCACCAACATATCCTATCTCTTAGAGGGGAAGTGGGGAGATTCCACATGGTGTAATCTTGATTGTTAAAGAACTATTGAAAGACATGAAATATTTTGGAAATATTTCAACAGTGTTGTAATGTCATAAAATTACACCCCTTGCAATTTCACATATATCCTTGCATCTGATTTAGTGTTCACTCCCTTAACATCTTGTGTAGGCTCATTTTATCCCCTACAATAGCCTTTTTCCCTCTCAGGATGCTTCAAACCCCTTTTCAACAGCTATCCTTGTGCATCCGGTTTGCACCAAACTTTGTGCTTTTCCCATTCTCATTGTTTTGTAGCGTGATGTATCCAAACACTAGTGCATCGTGTGGATGTTTGCACATCATGCAAGAGTCCTACAACATATCAACATTCAAACAACCATTTCCATGCATTTTTTCCACTTCTCATCTACTTTTTTTGGTGGTAACATCTTGAGATGCCTTGTAATCACCAAGGAAGCTTATTTTTCCTTCTCTTCTCTCCTTAAATGTTATCTATTCAATTCATTTTGCTCTCTAACTTTTCTCTAGCTTTGGCTCTAGCCTTCTACAATCTAGGTCTTGCATGCACAACTCAATATAGCTTGTTATAGTAGCTTTTGTTGTGCAGTTTTTCACACATGCCCCACTTGGAGTAGGGACCCTCTTTCATGCTGCCTTTTGACCCTTGGTTTTATTAGATTTTCCTTTTAGAGGTTTTGAATTGTTGGTCTTGTTGGCCTTGGTCTTGCCCTTGGGCTTGAATTGGTTAAAATTGGTTTTTAGTGAAAATCTGGGTTTTGACCTGAATCTATGATTTTCCAACTCAGGCGGATTCTCCGGGTTCTGGTTCATTGTCTGTTCATTGCTGTATTTTCCAAATTCAGGTTTTTGCTTGACTCCTGGATTTTCCGGTTCTGGCAAATTTTCCTGGACTGCATTAAAATCCCGAACTGCGCCGAAATCCTAAACTTCGTTAAAATCTCGGTTTCTGCCATATCCGTGAAATTCGTGTTCATCCGAATTTTCCGCGTATCTTGGGATTTTTTGAAATTTCATCTTGGGCTTGGGTTTCTGGATTTTCAGACACGTCTTGTTGCTCATTAATGCCCAAAGTACCTTTGCTCAGACGCGTATATGGGTGAATTTAAAATCTTTCAAGTATCATTTCGACTTCATTAGTCACTTGTTTGCTGCCTTGGCATTTGAGTGCATCCCCTATTTGATCTTTGATCATCGATTTCGGGCTGCATGTGTGTGGATTGGTGGAGCGCAGATTAAGGTTTTCATTGCTGGGGCATTTTCGGTTTGTAGTTGCTTCCTCGAGTTCGAGTTTTGTCTGGACTAATCCATGGTAGGTTATCATTGGCCCTTTCATCTGTTTGCATGATGATTGAACTATTCTATGTTGATTAATGGTCATTTCTGGGTTGGCCCATACTTGGTCATGATTGTGTTTCATTGAATTGGGGTTTGACCCATCTTCCTGGGAAACCTCATCACCCGTGCCATATGTGCTTGTATTTATCCATTAGATGATGGGTGCATCCATTTGGATGGTGTTCTAGGTCAGATTCTTGTCCTCTAAATACGTAATTTACTGTATTGTCCGAGGTTAGGGTTTTCTCGGTGCTCGGCCCGTATTAATGAATTTGTTTTGTCTATCTTGCGCTTGTATTAAACCTGTTCCTTGCCTCGTGAAGACTCGGACCGCTTAGATTCATCCTTAGGAATAGTGTTCCAAACCTTGAAGTTATCCTGGTTTTCATGGTGGGAGGCTTATTCTTCAAAATTAGGGCATCATCGTTTTGCCATGAAGATCAGTCATTCTAGGTCTTTTGAAATTAAAGTTTAGGTACATTTCGAATCTGGTTGGTTGGCGTCGATTTCGGAGTCATTTGAATCCAAATTAGCAAGGTTTTATATGTTCATTCAGTCGCTGGTTCGCGTGTTGTCTTTCGTCGGGTTTTCGAGGTGTCCGCGGAATTTCTGTGCACCTGGATTTTCCCGGTTTCGGCCAATTCCACTGGCTATAGCGAATTCTAGAATATTTGAGCTATCTGCGAAAATCCTTCCTGTCCAGACTTTTCCAGTTTCCCTGTATGGTTTTACTTCTTTCGATTTTCCGAAGATAGGATTCATGGAGTAAAGGTTAAATGCTAATTTCTTGTTGCCAATGAATGAATTTCATGATTATCTTATGATCTTTTGTCCATACTAGCAATTTATTTGACTAATGATGTTTTGGCGACAGGAATCTGTCTGGGTCGGATTTCTCTGAAATTCTGCCCCGACTGGATTTTCCCGACTTATCTTGATTTCCTGGATTGTTTGATTTTTCTGGATTTTCGAGGATTGGTGATTTGTGATGGATTTCAATGGCTTTATGTGATTTTTTTACTAACCCTTTGATTGGAATATGCATGATAATTGGATACATATGGCGATCTTTTGTGGATGCAGGCCGAATCAAGCAAGGTTGTAGCTAGAAAATCTAAGGGTGACATGGAAGGATCTTCCATTTTAGAGGCAGAGAGGTTAAGATTAGACACCAAGTGCCAGCTCCCTGAAAGCAAGATATCTTCGGTGTGGTCTGAAGTCTCAGACACGAACGTTGGAGCATGGCGGTATGAGGAGTTCAAAGAGAGAACAGCTCAGAAGGATCTATCGATCCTGAGAAAGGGAATGATGAAGTCCAGACTGGTGCATGTGGCAGAGTTTCCTCTTGCAATCCAATGCTATGAGTTAATACTTGAGTGTGCTCGGTAGTATGACTTCGACACACAGAGGGTTGTCAGTACTGAGGGAAGGGTCTTAGCAAATTTCAACCCCATTTCTATTGCCCAGGCCTTTGACATGCCGGATTTGCCTTCTGTGTGCGCTCTGAACATGGACTTGGCCAGAACATACTATGAGAATGAGCCCACCAAGGCTCAGCAAATGATTAATGCTTGGTTGGAGAAGCCAAAGTCACATTATTCCAAATTACCCAAGCAGCTGCATAGAGTTAAATTTAGGTCGGATATCTATGATGCAATCACACTTCTGAGTAGAGTGGCAGGTTTAAAGACCACTGGGGTGTTAGAAAATTGGATGGTTCATGTGATCAACAAGATTGCGCAGGGTTTCGATTATCACTGGGCAGGACTTATTAGCACCATGATTGATAAATAGCTGAGGGATGTCTTGGAAACCAAGAGGTTCACCATGTCTTCATATGTGATGTATGTGTTGGCTAGATTCTACCCATACAGGGGTCTGAGTCCACAGGGGACATTTGGACAAGATATAGTCTATGAGGTATACCCAGAGTTACACCTAGGACACAAGAATTACAGGAGAGTCAATGATTCATTCACAATGCATATCACCAGGATGCTTCAAAATGTGGAGCATGTAAGACTTTCAGACGGAGCAAAGGGGTTGATAAAGAATTATGGAGCCTGGTTCATTCAATTTCCCACCTTCTCCTATCTCAGAATTGATGGATGTCCGGCTACTCCATACAGGTTGCCTAGGTACCCTACTGATCATATTGTGTTATTGGAATTGGTGAGGCAAATATGTGAGTTTGATGCGATTGTTAAGAAGGAAAAGCATATAATAGGTTTTGGTGGGGATTTCCCTCTTGGAATTGGCGTAGTAGAGGTGTGCCCTTCCATTCAATCAGCCCACACAACAGGAGATGAATTGGCAGCTTATGGTTTCTCCTTCCATTCCAAAAGGATAAATTTTGATATCACAGGGGAAGCACAGAAGAAGGCCACCAAAGAGTACCATCATAAGGATGACCTAGAAGACTATTGGGCCAATATCAAAGATGATTTAGAGGCAAGGAAGAAAAGGTACTCTAGGCTCCCTGTTGATGTGAAGGAAGATATTCCGGTTAGAACCCCATCGCTTGTGCAAGAGGATGAACCTGAGTTAGGTGACCAAAGAGAGCAGTCTCCTGGGAAAGAACAAGATGAGAAGGAAGAAGACAAAACACTGGAACAACATGGTGAAGAGGCAAAAATAGATGAAATCTGGGTAGAACCTGCTATCCCAGATTGGCTTGAGAAGGAGATCACAAGGAAGAAACAAGTAGTTGTTGAGGACACTCCTTTCAATTGGGATGAGATGTTGTCTAAGATCGGCAAAGGGAAGAAGAAGAAGGCTACTAAAGTGGTTTCAAGAATAGAAAGGGATGAGGTAAACAACAGAGTGATCCACATTTCCACCCCTACTGCAGACAAGACTAGAGAAGATGTCATTGGTGAAGATTACAATGTGCAAACCATTAACCTTGGGCCAGCCTCTATGGAATAGGACATTGATGAATATGAAGGCTCCAGTGTAGTAATAATTGGGAGGTTAAGAAAGAAAGCTCAGACCAAGCATGAGCTGAGAAAAGAAAATGAGAGACTTAGGAAATGCTTGAAGATGTTATGAAACCCCTGCAGTCTCTTCACCCATCTTCTTCGGCCACTCCTAGTTTCTTGCCCAAGGAAACCATCTCTGAAATTGAAAAGATGAAGGCTTCTACTCAAAATGCAATAGACTGGTTGAAGGATGTGCAAGTAAAAGGAGATAATGCCATCAAAGAGATCCTTTCAGTTGGAAAGGATGCAGTCAGATCCAAGGAATTGCTAGAATATGTGCTATCTCGGGATAAGGAGGACATCGACCTTCTACTACAGAAATCCAAGGTCATCATGGAGCATGGTAAAGATCAATTGGCTGTGGATGGGATTCTTCCTTCCTCTAGATTAAATGAGCCTTGGGAATGGTTTGAGGCTTTGCAGATTCGGCATAAGGCCATGAGAAAGATTCAAAAGCAAAAGAAGTTGATAGATGCTGACTTGACTGGGGTCTATGATGGGTGCATGGCATTTTTTGAGATCATGACTGGTAGAAGAAAGATTGCTCCTAAATACCTAAGTCTGGAGCGACTCAGGGAATGGTGGCATGATGTTTATGCTCCAAATTCTGAGAGTGTTATAACAGGACACCAGCTGGATGATGCAGCAACATATTTGGTGGTCATGGCTAAGTATCAAGCCCACAAAGATGATTAGAATCAGACTGTTAAACAGTCAAAGGAGGAAATTGGCTCCATAGAATGTCGGCTTAAAATCTTGCCTTTGCCACCTGTCACCGAGCTGGATAATGTGTTTTTGAGGGTTCAGGGATCATTGGCCTAGAGTAAAGATAAGGGAGGCGGTAGTTAATGCCATTTTGGAGATTTGTGCTTCCTTATTAGCATGGGGCATGTATTGATCCGGGTTGCATTGGGGATTGTGTCTAGGCCGACCTTGATGATGTATCGGCATTTAATGTGTGCCTTATTTTGAATTCCTAAGGCCGACTTGTTTTGGCAGTTGTTCTTATTTTGTAAATGTTTGGCTGGGCCGACATGTCTTGAAACTTTGCTATAAAAGGGCATTCTTGCCTCATTGTAAAAGGGAGCTAGATATTATAGAGAAAAGTAAGACCAAAGAGCTAGAGCATTTTTGTAGTAGAAGTAGTAGTTAATTTATTGAAGAAAATATTTTAACAGAACAATAGAATTGTTGCAGCATTTTGGTGATCTAATACAATTGAAGACATTGTGGTTTTCCTAGTGAAATATTTTGTGTTCGTTTATCTTGCATGGTTCTTGTTGTTCCATCTTTCAAATTGCTTAAAGATTTAGGGTTTAGTGTTGAGAATTAGATTAGTGTGGTGAATGATGTTCATGATTTCATATTTGGAATGTTTGTAGCAATCTCCGGTCTATACTCCCAGTAACTATCTGATTGTAGTAGGCTGGTGAAGTCAACCTGGACCATATATTCGTTTGTGCTTAAGTTCGATCATGGATGAATATCTATGATTTGAAAATCTATATACCTTAAAATATTGCATTGTTCTTGTGATATTGCATTGTGGGTTGATCAAGAATTGGTTACTCGAGATTGGTCCATTCCAGATATCTGTCATTTGCATTGCTCATTCTAGGAATAGTTTAGATCTTATCATATCCTTGCACCCTTATCTTTTTCTATTTCTTTATTATATGGTTAGATTTAGGATTTAAGATCATCACATTGTAAAATCTGATAAATTGGAAAGATACAGTTTGCTTGTAGTAAGGTCCAATTGTGATTACCAGCATTTTCACATATTATCTGAGTTGTTTATGCATTGTCATGACCTGACACCCGAGAGACCTTGGGGTGATTTTCAGTAATTCATAGTTGAAGATTACCTTTCAAGAGAGATAGAATATTATATTCTGTCTAAGTTGTTGTTGTGCAGAAAACACCATCAACAGATTGGCGCTAGAAGGAGGGCCTAAATGAGCACACTGGATCATTTCTTGAATGCCATCTCTCTAGAGAGATATAGGAGAAATACCAGATCTACCACAGGAGAAGAAGATTTACAGGAATTATAGTTCCCCACTAGGTCAAGAAGGACCCGAGAAAGGGGAGAATCATCATCACCCATCCCTTCACCAGCATCATCCATATCTTCACATCCAGAGGTTGAGGCCATACCCATCCCTGAAGCAGTTCCCATTCAACAACCTCAGCCTATCGTTAATCAACCACAACCAACACCCCCGCTTTTGCCAATGGCTTTCCTAGCTAATAACCTATCCCCTTTGTCTTTCAATGCTTACAATGTAATGCCCAAAAACCCTAAACACTTCTATTCAAAATTCTATGTTAATGACCCAAATAGGACTGCAGAAGAGCATATAAGGATTTTCCAAATGTGTCTTAAAGATAGAGGGATTGTTCATGAGGATGTTGCCTGTAGGTTGTTTCCTTATTCACTAGGAGAAGAGGCTTTTTATTGGTACAATCACCTCCCATCTGGATCTATTCTTAATTGGAATGATCTTGAAACTGCCTTTTTATAGAAGTTTAGAATACCCATCAATGCCAATGAATTATACCTGCAATTTACTAGAGTCAAGAGAGAGGTCAATGAACCCATATCCAGTTTCAATAATAGGTTTCACCGTGCGTACACCAGACTTCAAGATCCTTATGTTTTGGATAACAATATAGCCTTGGGAGTCTATTACAAAGCATTAGATAGCCTCACAACCACCTTTCTGAAGTGGAGACCCAACCCTCCAGCTAACCTAACTGATGCCTATACAGAAGCTATTAAGCTTAGCACAGATCTAAGGCAATATGTGACTGGACCGTTGCCTTCTCTAGGGCCAGTTGCACATCCCAATCAGGTTCAAGCAGTAAATCAAGCACTTACCAATCATACCCCAATCATGAATCCAGTACCTCAATTACCATTAGTGCCCCATCCTGGTCTCCCCATGAACCAAGTTTCTCCTATGATGAATTTTCCCCAGCAGCAGGTTAACCAGCCCATGTATCAACTGCAGCCGAATAGTTTCCCTACCTATTTGCAGAACTCTGAAGTGTTGCATCAGTCTATGGGATCTGCTACAATACCTGTCCCTCTTCAGAGTAATCCAAGCCGGCCCCCTTATGAAGATCCAAATAAGGAAAGGATTGATGAAATGGCTGAGCAGATAAAGAAGCTGAACCTAGAGGTTGTTAGAGTAATAAGTTATTATGCTTAATTAATTACATCACATTGATTAATTAATTAAGTCACTTATTCCTCTTTATTACTTAAGCTAAACTTAGGCACATTTATTAATTAATTATATTATTGTGTGCAATACACTAGGGTTTCATTTAGGGTTTCCCTTTTAAGGTTTCATGATCTCCTTCATAAGGATTGATCACTTTGTAATAATCGATTCTCTTAATACATTTTTACTAAGAGGTTTTACAGAACATCTTCTTTGGTTCTGCATGTCTTTTGCATGTGATAGGTATTCATTTGCATGCAAGTGATCTTGGATTCTAACATGGTATCAGAGCACCAGACTTGCAGCTGCTTGTTCGTGATCTGAAGATATGGCCTCTCTGTGAGTTTCAAGTGCAAGGGTTTCCATAGGCAATTTTTTGATTGAATCTAGGGGTAGCCTAATTTTTTGTGTATTTTGGGACAAAACGGACCTTGCCATTAAGTCCGCAATGCCCAAAAACCCCCATTTTCATATAAAATTTGTCTATTTTGGTGCAAGTTGGTCGAGAAGGAAAAAAAAATTTGTCTGGGGGGCCGTACGGCCTCCCCAACACGCAGATCGAGGCGAGAAATTAAAAAAAAATTCAAAAAATGCAAGTTTTTTGGTTTTGTGTAGTGCGGCCAGTTCTAATGGATTGTGCCACCACCCCGCCACCAGGAGCGGCGGCCACCGGGCGGTGCCACCATGGCCGCCGCCGGCCTCAGCCTCCTGCCTCCGCTAGCCCTGAGGGCTTATGCTCTAGCCTCCGGTCGTATGGAAGACCTCCGCTCTGCACCAGCTCCAAAGCAGCCCACCCAGCCCTACAGCGGTCCTATGGGAGAATCAGGAGCTCGGCAACCCGACTCGGCCGACCACCAGCGCTGGAATATTCTAGGGAGTTCAGAGCATATACCGGCCATTTCGCAGGTTTCCGGCGGCTGAAATTTTTTTCCGATAGGGGGGTGGATTTTTGCCTCGATGGCCAGGTGGCCGTCAATTTTAACCTCATGAAAGGGTTATGTCAGCATGACGTCATCGGTCGTACGACCCTCTTTGCCCTCCTAACCCTAGTTTTTCCTAAAAGAGCAGTTTTTTTTTCTTTTGGCCATAACTTGGGCATACGGTATCGAAATAGGGCAAACGAGATATCGCTGGAAAGCTGGTTCCGAGAACTTCCATTTAGTGTAGTTTATTTTATAGTAATTTTTTTTTTTACTATATTTATTGCTGTTTGAAGTTAGATGTTGGTTTTGGACTTTTGAGCTCATAACTTTTTGCCACGATGTCCAATTCTCGCCTCATTTGTGGTGTTGGAAAGGTATTGAGGAGCTATATGTTTCTGTCCATACACTTTTTTTGTATCTATCTCAAGTTTATCAGTTAGTCCAGATTTAGCCCGATGGGTTGTTTGGCGATTACTTGGATGTTTTGGTAGTTGGGAGAGTGCATCTTGCATCTTTGCACTTCGTTTTCAGTAATACATCATTCAATAATTGCTTACTGCTTCATAGATTCCAAGGTTGTTCACGTTTGGAGTTTTTGAGTGTTTCGTGGCATCGGGTTTGCTATCACATTATTTTGATTCCGGTTTTGGTTTCAGTTGTAGACAGAGATATCTTTCCTTGCTTGTCAGATTGCGGTTCCAGTGTTACTCTACAGAGTTCTTCCAGTGCTTCTTTGCAGCATGTTATCACATTGTAGGGGGATTTTGTCCCACTGGGTTTTTCCTTCTCTACCTCATATTGCATTTGTAAATGGGTACCTGATCAGACCTTGTTGTCAGGACCCATCTTTGCTTTCATGCATCTTATTCTAGTGTTTTAGCTTCTTCCTAAGTTCATCTTAAGGGGGGGTGTTAGAGTAATAAGTTATTATGCTTAATTAATTACATCACATTGATTAATTAATTAAGTCACTTAATCCTTTTATTACTTAAGCTAAACTTAGGCACTCATTATTAATTATTAAGGCAGTACACCAGGGTTTCATTTAGGGTTTCCTTTTAGGGTTTCGTGATCTCCTTCATAAGGATTGATCACCTTTGTATAATCGATTTTCTTAATGCATTTTTACTGAGAGGTTTTATAGAACATCTTCTTTGGTTCTGTATGTCTTTTGCATGTGACAGGTATTCATTTACATGCAGGTGATCTTGGATTCTAACAGAGGTGACCTACTTAAGGAATCAAAACAGCCAATTACAAGCCACTCAGAAGAATATACAATCTAATCAGAATAGGGAATTTCCACAAGGGAAAAATTTTGACAGAGGACAGCGTAATGAGAGAGGATTTCACAATGACAGGGGATATAACCAGGATAGGGGATACAATAGTGAGAGGCTACAATAATGATAAGAGACAGAATTTCGATAGGGGACAAGGTAGTGGATCAGGATTTGATAAGAGGTCGTCGCAGGGATAGAGTAGAATGTGGAATACGAGACCTAACAATGGAGGAGTTCCTACTCCCTTGGATCAACCTGTCAACCAGTCTACAAATCATCCAGTCAATCAAGACAAGCCGCCCAGTGGTGTATATTTGGCTGAGGCTGCCCTGTCAGGATGGTGTAGGCTTCATAAGACAAGTCAGCATTTAGAGTTAGAATATCCAGAGTTCCAAACTGCTGCTTCCATTTTCCAGTATGAGGTGGAGAATAATGCAAATGGGCAGGAGATGGTACCTTCTACCCCCTATGATTCTCTTGTGCTAATATTAAATCATGCTCCCTTCCCAGCAAGTAAGGAAAATGTACCAGAGGAGGAATCTGATTCCCATGAAGATAAAATGGATCAGATCTGCAATGGCGATGAAGTGGCTCAGTTATTCAATGAAGAGACAATGAATGATAATGGCCCCCTTGATCAGGAGGAAGCTTATGTTGAAGAAGTACTGATGTTCCAGAGACAAGGTCTGAGAGATATGCCTCATAGGCGCCCACAGGCTGGGAGACCTTTCACTACCTCTATCCCTCCTAACAACTTCAGTATTCCCCCAGATCCTAATGCTAGCAATAATCCGTCCTATCCACCTGTTTCCAGACAATACCTTTCAAACGAAAGACAAGCCCAGACTGACCTACAAAAGGAAAAGGTTGTTCAAGCAAGCAGAGACAAGGTGGAGGAACCTCCTAGAGAAGTATCAAGTGACATGAGCGAGGAGCAAATGGCTTCCTATGTTACTGAGGAGTTTAAGAAATTAAAGGTAAATCTTTCAGCATTTGAGTTATTAAGATTCCCTGCAATTAGGAAGGTAGTTTTAGGTACTTATGATGCACATTCAGTGTCTTTGGATAAACCTTCTGGCAAAGGTATCAGTAATATTTCTAGTTCTCAGCCTATGAAGACACAAAGTCAAGCCCATGGTCAGACTAATTTGCCTCCTAGAGATAAGGGAAAGGAGAAGGATAAGACTCAAGTGGCTCAAGTAGATACTCAGCCAACTTTGTTTCAAGAGAAGACAGAAACCCCACCTTTTCTGATTTCTGTGCGTATATTTAGTAAAAATCTACATAATTGTTTACTAGATTCTGGTGCTTCCACCAATGTGATGCCATTTGGAGTTTGTAGAGCTCTAGGGATTACACCTGCTGATTCCCAGAAGAAAGTAACTCAATTGGATAGAACTAAAGTAAATGTGGTGGGAGAATTAAACATGATTAACATGCAGATAGCTTCAGACCCAAGGATTCAATAGGTTATCAATATTCAAGTAGCTGATATCCCAGATGCATATGGTTTGATTCTAGGAAGAGATTTTACTAAGGCTTTGAATGGTTATGTGTCTACTTATCACTCTCACATGTGGCTTCCCTAGAAAGGGGTGCCAAATCAGATCAGAATTGAGAGAGAGCCAAGAATGAAATACATGATTACAGAATACCAAAAGACTTCGACAAAAGTTTTGATATCAGAAGTTGGCATGAGAAGTTATATGTTGTCAACACAGCATGAGGAGTCAGACTCAGAGGAGGTGTTGATGCTACACACGATGCCTATCGATGCAGAAATAGGATCCGGCCATGTTACTGTTCTAACAAAATCAGTGGAGGAAGAAGAGGAAACTGAAGATAATCATATTAGCCTATTAGACAGCTTTCAAGAGTTCATCAAGCAGTGTGTTGAAAATCAAATGCACCTAGGAAGAAGGACAAGCTTTAAAGAATTACTCTTACCAAATTGGTGTAGAGTTCATAATGCTTCTCATTTAGAGTTGGAGTGTTGTTTATACTAGACCACAGTAGAACAAGTACAGAAGTGCATGAGTCCAACCCCAGCAGTTGAAACAGATATACAGAACCCTCAAGAAGAGTATCAAGAAAAGAAGTCTATGTCATCTAAACAACTATCTAGCAATATTAAGCCGAAAGATGTGATGAAGAGGACTACCACTGCTGAATGCTGGACTCTCAGATTTGATGGATCCAAATCCAAACATGGAGCTGGGGCAGGGTTTGAACTTATTAGTCTGAAAGGTAAGAATTTATTTGCAGCCCATAAGCTTCAATTTCATTGTACAAATAATGTGGCAGAATACGAAGCGTTAATTCATGGACTTCTTATGGCACTTAAGAAAAATGTTAAGATTCTGCAAGTTTTTGGTGATTCTGAGTTAGTAATTAAGCAAGTAAGGAGACAATATTCATGCCATTATAGAAGAATGACTAATTATAGGCATAGAGTGTGGGACCTCATTGAGGGATTTGATGCCTTCAATCTTCAACTAATACCACGGCGGAAGAACCAAACTGTCGATTCTCTGGCTTAGGAAGCAAGCACCCTGTAGCCTTTATCTTTGTCAGGATTGAAGAAATTCACTATGGAATTGACTCCTATGCCATCAGTCCCGGACAATGTTACCAACTTCCAGGTATTTGAAGATGACAAACATATTCTGGATTTTTTCACAAATACAGACGTTTTTGCTTCCCAAATCATTGATGAAACAGAGCTCCAGGAAGCAGAACTTGATTTAGAGGGAGTGATGAACCTAAAGTCTAATACTATTCCAAGGGGAATGGTACAGTTAGAAAGAATTTTTTATATGGATAAAATTAAGGATCAGGAACAAGAATCAAAGAACGAGTCTATCAATGGACTGTGTGATACTTACAATATGGGAACTGAAGATAATGCCAAGAATATTTTTATTGGCAAAGTATGCACTCCAGAAGAAAGACAAGGAATAATTGCAGCATTGCGTAGCTTTCTAGATATAGTAGCTTGGAGCTATGAGGACCTAAAGACCTATGATACATCAATCATAACTCATAATATACCCCTGAAACCAGATGCCAAGCCATTCAGATAGAGACAGAGACCCATCAACGTGTTATTGGAACCAGACATACAGAAAGAAGTTCAGAAATTACTATCTGCCAGAATCATATTTCCTGTCAGACATTCAACATGGGTGGCAAACCTGGTCCCAGTGAGGAAAAAGAATAGAGAAATTAGGCTCTGTGTTGATTTCAGGAATTTAAACAAATCATCAGAAAATGACAACTATCAAGTCCCTTCATTGGATGAAGTGCTTTAAGTGGTTAATGGATCTCAGATGATGTCTTTTCTGGATGGTTATTCAGGGTACAATCAAGTAATGGTTCAATACGAGGACAGGCACAAGACTGCCTTCACAACTAAATGGGGTACCTTTGCCTACAGGAGGATGCCATTTGGACTCATTAATGTAGGGGCCACATTTCAAAGGGCTATGGATATTGCTTTTAAAGATATCATAGGAAAATGCATCATTATTTACATGGATGACCTGACTATTTTTTCAAAAAATAGAGGGGATCACATTTCAGATTTGCGCAAAGTGTTCCAAAGATGTAGGGAATTTGGCATATCCTTGAATCCTAAAAAGTGTATTTTCAAAGTAACAGACGGGAAGCTACTAGGACATGTGATTTCAGAAAAGGGAATTGCTATTGATCCAGAAAGAGTGGAGTCCATCCTGAAGATTCAACCACCCACTAGCAAAAAGGAAATGAAATCTTTCTTTGGCAAGATTAACTTTGTCAAAAAATTCATTACTGGATTTGCTGAAATTGTTAAGCCACTGAATGCAATGTTGAAGCAGGATGCTAAGATCGAATGGACTTCGGAAGCAAAGGAAGCATTTGCAGAAATCAAAGGAGCCATTGCGGATGCTCCTATATTGGTAAGTCCTAATTACAGCAAGCCTTTTCACATCTATTCATTTGCTTCATACCATTCATGTGTAGGAATGCTAACTCCAAAGTCTGATGAGGGAAATGAGCATCCCATTTCCTTTATGAGTGCACCATTAAAAGATGCTGAGTTGAGATACCCAAGTATAGAAAAGCAGGCATATACTTTGGTTAGAGCAATGAAGAAATTCAGACATTATATCCTCAGGAATAAGGTTTATGTAGTTGTCCCAGACCCTACAGTCAAGTTACTTCTGATGCAAAATGAGCTAGGAGAGCGTAGAGCTAAGTGGGTGACAATGCTACAAGAGTACGATATTGAGATCCAGCCCATGAAGTTGGTAAGAGGACAGGGACTTACTCAGACTATGGCAGAAATAGGTCTTGAACTGACTGTCCAGAATTATAACATTGAGGAGGTTTCCCCTGATGGCTGGTATGATGACATAGTTTATTATTTGCTGAACCAACGATCTCTAGGTCATCTTAATGTTGTTCAAAGGAAAGCCCTACGATTGAAGAGTGACAGTTTCATGCTAAAGGGAGCTGTTTTGTACAAAAAAAATCATGAGGGAATTTATTTAAGGTGTCTTGGGAGACAGGAAGCTGAAAGGGTGATAAACGAATTTCATGAAAAGCATGGCACTGGCCATGGTTCTGCAATTGCTACAGCAAATCAGATTTTGAGGGCAGGATATTACTGGCCCACATTGTTCAAAGATGTTCACCATCATGTCAGGACCTATCACACGTGCCAGACTGCAGCAACAAGGGAAAGGTATGCAGCGCTTCCACTTCAACCGGTCATTGAGGTAAGGCCTTTTGCTCAATGGGGTATGGATTTCATAGGCCCCATCAACCCACCATCTTCTATAGGACACAGGTACATTCTCACTATTACTGATTATTTCACAAGGTGGACTGAGGCTTTTGCTTGTAGGCAATGTACATCTAAGGTAGGGATTGATTTCTTAGAATCTTCTATTCTTAATCAATTTGGATGCCCTATTGCTGTTGTCTGTGATAATGGTCCTACTTTCCCATCTTTAAAATTTTCAAATTGGGCTTTTGATCATGGCATTATTGTGAAGTTTGCATCCAATTATTATCCTTAGGGTAATGGCTTAGCAGAGTCCTCTAATAAGAACTTATTGACTTTCATCCATAAGCTATTAGAAAGGAACCCAAAAGACTGGCATACCCAGCTTCAGTTTGCCCTTTGGGAAAATCGTACAAGACTTAAATCGTCCATTGGAACATCTCCTTTTCACTTAGTATATGGTCTGGAGCCAGTATTCCCAATTCAACTCAAGATCCCAACCTTGAAGTTTATAAATGAGTTTTATGATGAGGGGGATAGAAGGGAGACTAGGTTGACAGAACTATTGCACCTGGAGGAGAAACGAGACAATGCCCTTGAGAATTTTTCCAAACATCAAGGGATAGTTAAGAGGTGGTTTGACATGAGGGCTAAAGCTAAAGCCTTTAGGATTTCTGATCTTGTCCTATACTGGGATAAACCTCATGATCGAAAAGGGGACCATGGGAAATTTGATAAACTGTGGCTTGGTCCATATCAAATTGCTGAAATATGTGGAGATAATGCCTTCCGTCTAAAGACTCTCATGGGAGAAGATATTCCACTGCCCGTCAATGGGTAGTATTTGAAGCATTATTTCTAGTCCTGAGCTATTTCTAGCTCC
This sequence comes from Sequoia sempervirens, assembly GCA_007258455.2. Lineage (NCBI taxonomy): Eukaryota > Viridiplantae > Streptophyta > Pinopsida > Cupressales > Cupressaceae > Sequoia > Sequoia sempervirens. The sequence goes on along the minus strand of VDFB02047230.1, from coordinate 311,003,302 downwards.
CTACTTTGTATATAGTTAGTTTAGGTTCATTTTTGCTTTTCTGCTTTGGTTAGAATAGGTTTCCTTTTAGTTTGTTTGTTTTGTTTCGGTTAGTATAGGTTTCCTTTCGGTTTGTTTATTTTGGTTTGCGTTGCTCTTGCTCTCGGTTCCTTCTCCTTTTGGGGATCCCTGGTTACACTTGTATGACAGTGGTGACAAGGTAGGTCTGATATTCTGGGTATTTCTTTTACAAACTCTAATCATCCTTCTTGGGCATTATGGTATGAATTTCCTATCCAATGTCACTTATCCTTGCGCTAAGGCAAAGAGTTTTCTAGTCAGATTGAACAAGAATATATTAGGGTCTCATATTTTAAATTAAAGATACCTGAAGTTGCATAAGGTCCTTATGAAGTTTGAACAAGTGAAAAATCCTTTTTATGCTCTAGTGCCACTGTGGTTTTCAGCCCTGAGTGTGGACTTCACTATTCACAGGTTGAAGTGAAGGCAGTATTCAACGAAAAATATGTAAAAATATATAGAATTCAACTTATCAGGGGGATCTAAATATCTCTACCGGGGCTATGGACGCCTGACTGGCAGTAGAGCTATGTTCAGGAGGATCACAGCGATAACCTCGTCGGGGCTATGGATGCTTGAATGGTAGCGAGGCTCTATCCACGTTACTTTTAGAGTATGAATCTTTACGTAGCTTGTTCATACCAAGTTTGGTTCTTGTTGCAACTAAAGGAGGATAATGAATGCATATGCACACACTTTGACCTTGGTATAGGAAAGTTTGGATGACTAGGGGGCTTCTTTGATTTAACATGGGTGGTGGTAGGATAGGTGAGTTAAAACCGTGAGTTATGGGTTCTTGATTCTAGTTTGTCATCGAAATGCTCGGGAGCATTTCCCCAACAGAGTCGCCATTTGTTGTGCAGTTTTGCACACACGCCCCACTTGGAGTAGGGACCCTCTTTCATGTTGCCTTTTGACCCTTGGTTTTATTAGATTTTCTTTTAGAGGTTTTGAATTGTTGGTCTTGTTGGCCTTGGTCTTGCCCTTGGGCTTGAATTGGTTAAAATTGGTTTTTAGTGAAAATCTGAGTTTTGACCTTAATCCGGGATTTTCCAGCTCAGGCGGATTCTCCGGGTTCTGGTTCATTGTCTGTTCATTGCTGTATTTTCTGAATCCGGGTTTCTGCTTGACTTTGAGATTTTCTGGTTCTGGCAGATTTTCCCAGACTACGTTAAAATCCTAGACTACGCCGAAATCCCGAACTTCGTTAAAATCCCAGTTTCTGCCATATCCGCGAAATTTGTTTTCATTCGGATTTTTTGCGTATCTTGGGATTTTCTGAAATTCCGTCCTGGGCTCGGGTTTCCATATTTTTAGACACGTCTTGTCGCTCATTAATTCCCAAAGTACCTTTGCTCAGATGCGTATATGGGTGAATTTAAAATCTTTCAAGTATCATTTCAACTTCATTATTCACTTGTTTGTTGCCTTGGTGTTTGAGTGCATCCCCTGTTTGAGCTTTGATCATCGATTTTGGGCTACGTGTGTGTGGATTGGTGGAGCACAGATTAAGCTTTTCATTGTTGGGGCATTGTCGGTTTGCAGTTGCTTCCTCGAGTTCGAGTTTCATCTGGACTAATCCATGGTAGGTTATCATTGGCCCTTTCATCTGTTTGCGTGATGATTGAACTATTGTCTGTTGATTGATGGTCATTTCTGGATCGGCCCATACTTGGTCACGATTGTGTTTCATTGAATTGGGATTTGACCCATCTTCCCGCAAAACCTCATCACCCGTGCCATATGTGCTTGTATTTATCCATTAGATGACGGGTGCATCCATTTGGATGGTGTTCTAGGTCAGATTCTTATCCTCTAGATACGTAATTTGCTGTATTGTGAGAGGTTAGGGTTATCTCGGTGCTCGGCCCATATTAATGAATTTGTTTTGTCTATCTTGCACTTGTATTAAACCCGTTCCTTGCCTTGTGAAGACTTGGACCGCTTAGATTCATCCTTAGGAATAGTGTTCCAAACCTTGAAGTTATCCTAGTTTTCATGGCGGGAGGCTTATTCTTTGAAATTAGGGCATCATCATTTCACCATGAAGATCAGTCATTCTAGGTCTTTTGAAATTCAAGTTCAGGTGCATTTCGAATCTAGTTGGTTGGCGTCGATTTCAGAGTCATTTGAATCCCAATTAGCAAGGTTTTATATGTTCATTCAGTCGCTGGTTCACGTGTTGTCTTTCGTCAGGTTTTCGAGGTGTTCGCAGAATTTCTGTGCACCCGAATTTTCCCGGTTTCAGCCAATTCTGTGGGGTATAACGAATTCCAGAATATTTGAGCTATCCACGAAAATCCTTCCTGTCTGGAATTTTCCGGTTTCCCTTTCTGGTTTTACTTCTTTCAATTTTCCGAAGATAGGATTCATGGAGTAACAGTTAAACGCTAATTTCTTGTTGCCAATGAATGAATTTCATGATTATCTTATGATCTTTTGTCCATACTAGTGATTTATTTGACTAATGATGTTTTGGCGATAGGAATCCGTCTGGGTCAGATTTCTCTGAAATTCTGCCCCAACTGGATTTTCTTGGCTTATCTTGATTTCCCGGATTGTTTGATTTTTTTGGATTTTCGAGGATTGGTGATTTGTGATGGATTTCAATGGCTTTATGTGATTTTTTTACTAACCCTTTGATTGGAATATGCATGATAATTGGATACTTATGGCGATCTTTTGTGGATGCAGGCTGAATCAAGCAAGGCTACAGCTAGAAAATCTAAGGGTGACATGGAAGGATCTTCCATTTCAGAGGCAGAGAGGTTAAGATTAGACACCAAGTGCCAGCTCCCTGAAAGCAAGATATCTTCGGTGTGGTCTGAAGTCTCAGACACGAACGTTGGAGCATGGCGGTATGAGGAGTTCAAAGAGAGAACAGCTCAGAAGGATCTATCAGTCCTAAGAAAGGGACTGATGAAGTCCAGACTGGTGCATGTGGCAGGGTTTCCTCCTGCAATCCAGTGCTACGAGTTAATACTTGAGTGTGCTCGGTAGTATGACTTCGACACATAGAGGGTTGTCAGTACTGAGGGAAGGGTCTTAGCAAATTTCAACCCCATTTCTATTGCCTAGGCCTTTGACATGCCAGATTTTCCTTTTGTGTGTGCTCTGAACATGGACTTGGCCAGAACATACTATGAGAATGAGCCCACCAAGGCTTAGCAAATGATTAATGCTTGGTTGGAGAAGCCAAAGTCACATTATTCCAAATTACCCAAGCAACTGCATAGAGTTAAATTTAGGTCGAATATCTATAATGCAATCACACTTATGAGTAGAGTGGCAGGTTTAAAGACCGCTGGGGTGTTAGAAAACTAGATGGTTCATGTGATCAACAAGATTCAGTAGGGTTTCAATTATCACTGGGCGGGACTTATTAGCACCATGATTGATAAACAACTGAGGGATGTCTTGGAAACCAAGAGGTTCACCATGTCTTCATATGTGATGTATGTGTTGGCTAGATTCTACCCATACAGGGGTCTGAGTCCACAGGGGACATTTGGACAAGATATAGTCTATGAGGTATACCCAGAGGTGCACCTAGGACACAAGAATTACAGGAGAGTCAATGATGCATTCACAATGCATATCACCAGGATGCTTCAAAATACGGAGCATGTAAGACTGTCAGATGGAGCAAAGGGGTTGATAAAGAATTATGGAGCCTGGTTCATTCAATTTCCCACCTTCTCCTATCTCAGAATCGATGGATGTCTGGCTGCTCCATATAGGTTGCCTAGGTACCCTACTGATCATATTGTGTTATTGGAATTGGTGAGGCAAATATGTGAGTTTGATGTGATTGTCAAGAAGGAAAAGTATAAAATAGGTTTCAGTGGGGATTTTCATCTTGGAATTGGTGTAGCAAAGGTGTGCCCTTCCATTCAATCAGCCCACATAGCAGGAGATGAATTGGCAGCTTATGGTTTCTCCTTCCATTCCAAAAGGAAAAATTTTAATATCACAGGGGAAGCACAGAAGAAGGCCACCAAAGAGTACCATCATAAGGATGACCGAGAAGACTATTGGGCCAATATCAAAGATGATTTAGAGGCAAGGAAGAAAAGGTACTCTAGGCTCCCTGTTGATGTGATTAGACAATATAATGTCAAGCTAATCCCTGACCAACTGGAGGATGATGAAAATATGGTGCAAGATCATGCCTATGAATCTGTTAAGGATAGGTCAATCGGGGAAATAAACTGGAATGAGGATGAGGTCATAGAGTTGGAAGACCTAATGGCCCCTATTATAAAATTTACCACTTCATGGCTAAAACATAAGGTTTGGGAGCTGGAGAGTGAGAAGGTACCCTATACCTTTAATTTGATGGGAAACCTTAATCCTATGTCTACTTCAGAGGAATCTGGGGAAGACGACCCCAAAGGGAAAACTAAAAGGAGCTCACCTTTCAAAATAAAAATCAGAGGCCCAAAAGATAGTGAGCCAGAACCAAAGAGAAAACCAAAGGGAAAGAAAAGAAGCTGAGCTCTGAGAATAGGTAAATCTTCTAAGGAGGAGGAAGTTGAAAAGCCAGAAGAAGGGGATGCTCCTCCACCACCAAAGAAGACAAGAACAGCTAGAGTTTCAAAGAAGAAGAGCCAAGAAATGTCAAAGGATGAACCTCTGATTGTTGATGTGGAGAGTTCAGGAGAAAAGACAAAGGTTTACTTGAGGAGGTCAAGGACTCCCTCTCCTAAGGAGCCGGTGCAAAAGATGAGTCCTCCTCCTAAGTCACCAGCTATAGAGCAACCTAAGGCTACTTCTCCTTCACCGAGTGTACCTGAGCAAGAAACAACCCATCCAGAGCAAGAAATTAGTGGAGAGGTAGAACCTTTCAAGGAAGGAGAGCTCTTTGGAGTGGCTGCCGAGTTTGAGGTTGAAGAAGAAAAAAGGCATACTTCCCCCTTAGTGCAGTATGAGGATTATCTAGAGAATAACAAAGGCCATGAATCACCTGAGAAGGAAGATATCCCAGTTAGAACCCCATCGCCTGTGCAAGAGGATGAACCTGAGTTAGGTGACCAAAGAGAGCAATCTCCTAGGAAAAAACAAGATGAGAAGGAAGAAGACAAAACACCAGAACATCATGGTGAAGAGGCAAAAATAGACGAAATCCGGGTAGAACCTGTTGTCCCGGATTGGCTTGAGAAGGAGATCACAAGGAAGAAACAAGTAGTTGTTGAGGACACTCCTTTCAATTGGGATGAGATGTTGTCTAAGATCGGCAAAGGGAAGAAGAAGAAGGCTGCTAAAGTGGTTTCAAGAATAGAAAGGGATGAGGTAAACAACAGAGTGATCCACATTGCCACCCCTGCTACAGACAAGATTAGAGAAGATGTCACTGGTGAAGATTACAATGTGCAAACCATTAACCTTGGGCCAGCCTCTATGGAATAGGACATTGATGAATATGAAGGCTCTAGTGCAGTAATAATTGGGAGGTTAAGAAAGGAAGCTCAGACCAAGCATAAGCTGAGAAAAGAAAATGAGAGACTTAGGAAATGCTTGAAAGATGTGATGAAACCCCCTCAGTCTCTTCACCCATCTTCTTTGGCCACTCCTGGTTTCTTGCCGAAGGAAACCATCTCTGAAATTGAAAAGAAGAAGGCTTCTACTCAAACTGCAACAGACTAGTTGAAAGATGTGCAAATAAAAGGAGATAATTCCATCAAAGAGATCCTTTCAGTTGGAAAGGATGCAGTCAGATCCAAGGAATTTCTAGAATATGTGCTATCTCAGGATAAGGAGGACATCGACCTTCTACTGCAGAAATCCAAGGTCATCATGGAGCATGGTAAAGATCAATTGGCTATGGATGGGATTCTTCCTTCCTCTAGATTATATGAGCCTTGGGAATGGTTTGAGGCTTTGCAGATTCAGCATAAGGCCATGAGAAAGATTTAGAAGCAAAAGAAGTTGATAGATGCTGACTTGATTGGGGTCTATGATGGGTGCATCACGTTTTTTGAGATCATGACTAGCAGAAGAAAGATTGCTCCTAAATACCTAAGTCTGGAGCAACTCAGGGAATGGTGGCATGATGTTTATGCTCTAGATTCTGAGAGTGTTATAATAGGACACCAGTTGGATGATGCAGCAACATATTTGGCAGTCATGAATAAGTATCAAGCCCACAAGGATGATTGGAATCAGACTGTTAAGCAGTCAAAGGAGGAAATTGGCTCCATAGAATGTCAGCTTAAGATCTTGCCTTTGCCACCTGTCACTGAGCTGGATAATGTGTTTTTGAGGGTTCAGGGATCATTGGCCCAGAGTAAAGATAAGGGAGGCGATAGTTAATGCCATTTTGGAGATTTGTGCTTCCCTATTAGCATGGGGCATGTATTGATCCGGGTTGCATTGGGGATTGTGTCTAGGCCGACCTTGATGATGTATCAGCATTTAATGTGTGCCTTATTTTGAATTCCTAAGGCCGACTTGTTTTGGCAGTTGTTCTTATTTTGTAAATGTTTGGCTGGGCCGACATGTCTTGAGACTTTGATATAAAAGGGCATTATTGCCTCATTGTAAAAGGGAGCTAGATATTATAGAGACAAGTAAGACCAAAGAGCTAGAGCATTTTTGTAGTAGAAGTAGTAGTTAATTTCTTGAAGCAAATATTGTAACAGAAGAGTGGAATTGTTGCAGCATTTTGGTGATCTAATACAATTGAAGACATTGTGGTTTTCTTGGTGAAATATTTTGTGTTGGTTTATCTTGCATGGTTCTTGTTGTTCCATCTTTCAAATTGCTTAAATATTTAGGGTTTAGTGTTGAGAATTAGATTAGTGTGGTGAATGATGTTCATGATTTCATATTTGGAATGTTTGTAGCAATCTCCGGTCTATACTCCCAGTAACTATCTGATTGTAGTAGGCTGGTGAAGTCAACCTGGACCATATATTCATTTGTGCTTAAGTTCGATTGTGGATGAATATCTATGATTTGAAAATCTATATACCTTAGAAGATTGCACCGTTCTTGTGATATTGCATTGTGGGTTGATCAAGAATTGGTTACTTGAGATTGGTCCATTCCAGATATCTGTCATTTGCATTGCTCATTCTAGGAATAGTTTAGATCTTATCATATCCTTGCACCCTTATCTTTTGCTATTTCTTTATTATCTGGTTAGATTTAGGATTTAAGATCATCACATTGTAAAATCTGATAAATTGGAAAGATACAGTTTTCTTGTAGTAAGGTCCGATTGTGATTACCAGCATTTTCACATATTATCTAAGTTGTTTATGCATTGTCATGACCTGACACCTGAGAGACCTTGGGGTGATTTTCAGTAATTCATAGTTGAAGATTACCTTTCAAGAGAGATAGAATATTGTATTTTGTCTAAGTTGTTGCTGTACAGAAAACACCATCAACAGCTTAAGGCACTCTCAAGCTCTCACAACACCCTTTGCAACACTCTTGTATCTTGCACCTCTATTGTTCTCTCCATTTGGCTTCCTTAAGCCTTGCAGCTTCATCTCCCTTATCTCATTCTTGCGAGCATCCTAGGATTCCATATCCCCTTTCTATTGCATCTTCACTTTGTGATATGGGTTCTCCTCCTTGAATGAGGATTTCTTTTATCATCTAAACTTTGTGATATGGGTCCTCCTCCTCTAGTGGTGTTTTCTTTTATCACATCGCACTTGCATACTATATTTCTCTTTATCTATCTAACTATCTGTGGAGGTGGGAACACCAAAATGGGGGTTTGACTGAGGAAAACCCCTATATAGCTCCAACACTTTCTCCAGATCTTATGCATGTAGGTTTTGAATACATTCACGTGGTGGAGGCTTCATTACTTGGGTGGTTGTAAAGACTTTCTTTATTCTCCTTATCTTTGTCATTTCTACTTCACTATATTTTAGTTGTTTTCTCGCATTCCAAGATTTCTTAGCAATTAGAGTATAAGTAGTCACTTTTTCATTCTCTATGATAAATTCACTTTTTGGTCCATACGAGATGTCATGCCTATGGGATGCCAACATGCCTTGTTTTTTGTATCCCACGTTATCATCCTTTGGTCAAGAGCTTATTAGTTTGTCCAAAAAATATCTATGACCTACTCTTTTGGATTCTAAAACTCTCGCTATTGTTCTTTGAGGTAGTTTAGGGAAGTTCACCCCATGAGGCTCTTTGAATGAAGAGAAATCATGAGTAGTGAGTCCCCCTTCTCTACATTTTTGTGAACCCAACATGAAGAGGAAAACTAGGAATTTATTTACCCCTACTTGGTGGGGTCATAAATTTTGACTTGGTGCTTGGAATTCAAAACCATTTGCACCATTGGAAAGGTCTCCAAGAGAACTCGTTCAATCCCTTAAAATGTATTCCTTTAGCAACCCATTTTTAGGGACTGACACAAATTTTAACCACAAATTTTTCTTAAAAGACCTCTGAAAATGCAAATTACTAGAACCTAGAAAATATAAAAAAAAATAGAAAATCTAGATTCTCAATTTTTCTTAGTTCTATCACCAAAATGAATTTCATATCTTCTTTTATTAGTTCAGTATCTAATTTTGTTCAAAATGTTAATGATATTCCATTTCATGCATGTGATGGTGACTTGGCTTTGCCTATGTCACTTGATATCTTTGATCCTTCTCATGAAAGTCCTCTTGCTTTAGAGGATATTTTGTTGCATGAAATCATTGATACCTTTCTTAATGTTACTCTACCTTCTCTTCATTCCAATGCACTCTCTTCTAGAGAGGATGCATTCATGAATGATGAATGTCCATTTCATTCCAATGCACTCTCTTCTAGAGATGTTGTATTGATGAATGATGAATCCCATATTTTCTCTAATGCATCTTTTCTAGAGATGATGTATTAGATAATGATGAATATCCTATTCCTTATGATGTAATCTCTTCTAGAGATGATGCATTGGTGGATGATGAACCTCCTTCCACATTTGATCCTCCCTAGATTGATTTTGAGAATGTTTCTTTGAGTAATTATTCTACTAGTTGTGATGAGTTTGCAAATATAATCTATGTCTCTACTACCCCTCAACGGCCTAAGAGAACAATCATTTATGTGACTCCAACTAGTCCTCCTAAAAGGATTTGTTCTTTTGATGGTGTCCCTATTGATCTTTCTATGGCTCCCCCTTATAAAGTGGTAGCCCATATTTATAAGAATAGAATGAATAAACCACCAAGCCTTCCTCAAGAACCTAAACCTCCAACTAAAGCACTTCGTGATTATGATCTTGTCACACAAATTCAAGTTACTTTGGCTAAGATCTCACTGTGGTACTTGCTTCAATCTACTTCAATTTATCAAGGTATTCTTCGAGAAGCCTTGCAAAATATCTTATTGCCGTCTTCTGCTAGGCCGATGTATGTTGATGCATTGATAGCTCATATTCATGTGCACTCACTAAATAATATGTTCTATTCATAGGAACTCCCTCCTTCGAAAGTACAGAAGCAAGCGGACCCTCTAATGATCATAGTTAACATTAATAAAATTGGTATTAGGCGTACTCTCATTGATGCCAGTTTGACACTCAATGTATGCAACATTGATCTATTACCTAAAATTAATATCAATTCATCTTCTCTTAATGCTTCTTCCATTTCCATTCATGGGTTTGATAATGTCAATCATCAACCTTTAGGCACAATAGTCTTGCCTTTGAGGTTGGGACCCATTACTGTGCCCACCCTTGTATATGTTATGTCGGAAAAGCTACCATATAATCTTCTTCTTGGTAGACTATGGATTCATGCTATGGATGCAGTCCCATCTACCTTGCATAAAATTATTAAGTTCATTGCTAACAATAAGGTAGTCATATTCAAGGCTAACCTTGAGGCTATGCACTTACGTGAAATGGCAGTTATCAGTTAGGTTTCAATTGTGCCTACTCTTATTCCTTTAGTGTCTTCCAATATATTGATGTTTACTCTAGCAACACCTACTACAAAGGATACTCTTGAGATAAATATCCCTAAAGAAGATCCTTCTAAAGCAAGAAATCATAAGTTTGCTCCTCCTACTTCTCAATGGAATGCATGTCTTAGTGGTGATTGGGGTTCCTTAGACTTTACATATTCCTTCATTAGGGAATATAAATTCAACCCGATCCACTTAGACCTTCCAATAACTTCATCCAAACCCACTATCAAAGATGGTTACTCTTTTGTATCATGGGGTAATGTGAGAAATAGTTATAATATCCTTGATGTCGATTCTCCTCCTTTTGAGGAAGATGATCACACTTCTATTAAAGAGATAAATGCTAGTAATCTTTTCAAGAAGGATGATGGTGATCTCATAGAGCAGTATAATCCCCATTGTTAGAATAATACTCTCCATGTAGATCCTCCTTCGTTATTTTCTATATTTGTGCCTTCTTCTGAGTAGTCTAGCTTTTCTCCATAAAAGAAAGCGTTGCCTCATGCTCCTCATCCTTTATCTAAGCAAGAGCATATGTTTTTGAGGCTTTTAAAATCCCACTTGATTAGTCTTCCCTCTCCTACACATAAGAAATTTCATAAGCATGAAAAAGAAAAACATTTTTTTTGTGCATACCATCAAGTGCTTGGCCATTCCACTAGTGAGTGTAAGGCCTTGAAGGATAAAATACAACAATTTAATTATTCAAGTTCCATCACTCATTTATTTGTTGATGCACTTGCCTCCTTTTCAAATTACAAGTGATATCGAGGTCTACCTCTGTCCTATATCTCCCAAGTATCTTGCATGGTTTTCCTCCCCTGTATGTTGGGGGTAGTGATAACTCATTTTAGAGATGTGTGTCCTTCTTAAGGATCCCCTCTCTTTTCTCTATCATTCAAATGAAGCTTCCCTCTAGTGGACCCATTTTTCCTTTGAAGGGTTCCTAAGGGACTTCGTTTAAAATTATCTCCTTTGAATGAATTCTATGGTGTCTAGCTTGTAGGAGTTTAGGTGAACTTCTCAAACCCCCCAAAATCACCTACAAGAAAAAACTTTCACAAGAGAGAAATGACAGAAAAATCATGCTATCATTAAGATGCAAGGATGCCAAATTGAATATGACATGATTACAAATGTACAAAATGTCTGAATATATAGGCATGAGAGAAAACCTAAGATGCATGAGATGTTGCCGTGTGTCTTGATCTAACAACATGTGACAACATGTGAACCCTATCTAGATGATAATTAAATGTTGAGATAAGTTCTAGAAGGACAACTCATCTTCTAGAAGGAATCTTATCCCACCAAACAAGGAAGGGAATATTATCCCATTTATTTATTAAATGATTTATCTAATAATGCAACCTAGGACTTAACTAATTAAATGCAAGACCTAAGTTAACTTATGCTAGTGTAATAATTAATTAATTACACCAACACCCCCCCATAAGTGCAACTTAGGGAGAAGTAGATTATTATCCAAAGATGAGTCCCAACAACAAGGCATGATCATGTACTCATGTACAAATGCAAAAAGAGAGAAACCCCCCTCAGTGAGATGAACTGCTGTGAAGAAACACTGGAACCCCAAATTTGGCAAGCAAGGAAAGATAGTTTTGTTTGCAAAATACCAATCAGAATCACAAATGCAATAGTAGACCCAATGCCAAAGAACTCTAGAAAATCACATACTGGATCAACCTTGGAATCTATAAGAAACAGTAGATGAAAGGATGAATGGACCCATAATGGTGACAAATCTAGAAGTTGTGTCTCGAATCCAATGCCAAACTGAAACTAAAGCTACCCATAGGATGAGTACCATGAAGATTCTGGAACATTCACCATAAAAACATGGCCTTCAAATGGGAAAGATCTAAACCAATGAGAATCAAGAACCATAAAATCCCAATATGAAGTGTGAACCAAATCAAACCAAAGATGTATCCAGCTAAACAAGAAAGAATCTAGAAGGAGACAACAGGTAACCAGACAAACTCATGCGAGTTGTCACCAACATGAAAGATGGATGCAAGAACCCCCCTTAATGGAATTTTATATCAGTTCATTATTACAATAACCCAATGATTGTAAAATGAGAGAATGCTAATGCATGCATAAACTATAGAGAAAATTCTAACCTAGTGCATGAAAACAAAAATGAGTGCATGCACAAACCAATGTTCACATCTGTCTCCATGATGAAAAATCTTCAAATTTGATTTCTGAAAAATCTGTTTATAATGAGTAGACAAAAATAGAAACCAAGAATTTTTTTGAAGCTAAAAATAAAACCCAGAAATATGTTTTTGATCCAGCAAGCAGAAAATCAAAAAATATATTTTTTAAAACCTTTAGCCAGAGAAAAATGACGCACACTGATTTTTGTTTAGTGATTTTCTCTAGATCCGTAGAAGATATAAAAAATATAAAAGATACCCAGTTCATATTTCGATCTTGGCTACAAAACCCATAAATCATTTTTTGGGAAACTTAGTGGAAGCTGAATTTTTGAAGCAAAAATGAAAAATGGCTGCTTGCATCCAACAAGACCTTCATGCCAAAAAAAATCTCTCATATTTGAGAAGAAGTCTGCAGCACTGAAGCTCTGATACCATGTAGGAGTTTAGGTGAACTCCTCAAACCCCCCAGAATCACCTACAAGACAAAACTTCCACAAGAGAGAAATGTCAGAAAAATCATGCTATCATTAAGATGCAAGGATGCCAAATTGAATATGATATGATTACAAATGTACAAAATGCCTGAATATATAGGCATGAGAGAAAACCTAAGATGCATGAGATGTTGCCATGTTTCTTGATCTAACAACATGTGACAACATGTGAACCCTATCTAGATGATAATTAAATGTTGAGATAAGTTCTAGAAGGACAACTCATCTTCTAGAAGGAATCTTATCCCACCAAACAAGGAAGGGAATATTATCCCATTTATTTATTAAATGATTTATCTAATAATGCAACCTAAGACTTAACTAGTTAAATGCAAGACCTAAGTTAGCTTATGCTAGTGTAATAATTAATTAATTACACCAACATAGCTTGGGGGTAGCCCAACTAAACCTATTTCATATCTTTGTGTCTAGCTTGGGGGCAGCCTAACTAGAACTCACTTTTCAAATAGTGCATCCATTGAGTGGAACCCTCTTATTTTGAAGGGTTCCCAAGGGTCCCCTTTCAAAGCCTTCTAATTTTTTGATGGTTTGTGTGACTATCTACCTAACTATCTGTGTGGTTGCTTTGTTTCAGACATGCTTTATCTATGGGTAAACATGTCACTTTGCAAGTGCACCTATAAAGCCACTTTCTAATATGATTCTATGGAGTCTTCTTCCTTTGGGTTTCCTCCATGTGAGAGATCTTGGGGGATACCTCCTTGTAGGTCTACAGGCTGATAAGGTACTTCATCTAGGTTTCCTCCATGTGAGAGATCTTGGGGGATGCCTCCTTTTAGGTTTATGGTCCTGTAAAGTGCTTCATCTAGGTTTCCTCCATGTGAGATATATTGGGGGATGCCTCCTTGTAGGTTTGCAAGCCTGTAAGGTGCTTTTTTCTATGGGTCTCCTTCATGCGAGAGATCTTGGGGAATACCTTCTTGTAGGCCTACAGGCCTATAAGATGCTTTCATCTAGCAAGATTTATCCATCATTGGTCTGCAGGCCTTCAATGCACTTTTTTCAAGCTCTCCTTGAGTCTAAGGACCTGTGGAGCCATCTCTCTTATAATTATCATTCCTTTCTAGCTTCTCCATCTTTCTTTTAAATTCTCTCCCTTCTCAATTGTGTATATTAGACCTAAGATTTGTACCTTCTTCATCCTAAGTATATGCTCTTCTTCTCTCCATTTAAAAATTATTCTATGTGTTAGTGTTTTTAATTTTGGGATGACACATAGTATTGAGACAACCTTTTACATCAAGGTCTCTTTCACTTTGCTGAATCAAACTCTTTAGTTTTTTGTGCACTAACATTATTGTGTGGTGCAGGTTTTTCTTGTCTAATGCATTTGTTTTGTAGGTCTTTAGCTTGGGGGCATGCTTTTATGGTTTGAAGAGTTATTTGCTTCCTCTACAGTATCCTTTTTGCATGATAATGCTATTTATGTTTAAAAGACTTCCTTTAGCGTGTATATTAGTATAGATTCATATGCCTGCTAAAGTGGGAGCAAAATGTAATGTCGTAAAATTGCAACCCTTGTAATTTCACATACATCTATGTATCTACTTTAGTGTTCACTCCCTTAGCATCTTGTGTAGGCTCATTTTAGCCCCTAAATTAGCCTTTTTCCCTCTCAGGATGCTCTAGACCCCTGTTCAATAGCTATCCTTGTGTATATGATTTGCATTGAACTATGTGCTTTTCTAGTTCTCATTTTTTTGTAGTGTGATGTGTCTAAACATTAGTGTGTCGCACAGACATTTGAACACCATGCTAGCATCCTACGATGTTGTAACATTCAAATGACCATTTTCATGCATGTTTGCCACTTTCCATCTACTTTTTTCGGTGATAACAACTCGAGATGCCTTGTAACTGCCCAGAAAGCTTCTTTTTGCTTCTCTTCTCTCCTTAAATGTTATCTATTCAATTCATTTTTCTCTCTAACTTCTCTCTAGCTTTGGTTCTATCCTTCTACACTCTAGCTCTTGCTTGCAGAGCTCAATATAGTTTGTTACAACAATTTCAAGCACTCTCAAGCTCTCACAACACCCTTTGAAACACTCTTGGCTCTTGCAGCTCTATTGTTCTCTCCATTTGGCTTCCTTAAGCCTTGTAGCTTCATCTACCTTATCTCATTCTTGCAAGCATCTTGGGATTCCATATCCCCTTTCTATTTTATCTTTACTTCATGATACAAGTTCTCCTCCTCAAGCAAGGATTGATTTTATCACCTACATTTTATGATGCAGGTTCTCCTCCTCAAGCGAGGTTTTCTTTTATCACATCGCACTTGCATACTCTATTTCTCTTTACCTATTTGGTTGTCAGTGGAGGTAGGAACACCAAAACAGGGGTTTGACTAAGGAAAACCCCTATACAGCCCCAACACTTTCTCTAGATCTTATGCATGCAGGTTTTGAAGAAATTCATATGCTAAAGGCTTCATTTCTTTGGTGGTTGTAAGCACTTTCTTTCTCCTTATCTTTGTCATTTCTACTTCACTCTATTTTAGTTGCTTTCTAACATTCCAATATGTCTTAGCAATTAGAGTAGAAGTAGTCACTTTGTCATTTTCTATGATAAATTCACTTTCTGGTCTGTATGAGATGTCAGTGCACCTCTGGGATGTAAATGCACCACCCTGTCATTTGTATCCCACATTGTCATCCTTTGGCCAAGAGCTTGTTAGTTTGTCTAGGAAATCTCTATGACCTACTCTTTTATATTCTGGAACTCTTGCTATTTTTCCTTGAGGTAGTTTAGTTCAGTTCACCCCATGAGGCTCTCTGAATGAAGAGAACTCATGAGTAGAGAATCCCCCTTCTCTACAAGTGTTAAGGAGCATTAACATCCGCGCTACTAAAGGATTCATTTGAGAACATGGTAAATTTCAATGCAAGATGTTTTAATCTTGTAATTTCATTAAGACTGAAGGGTATGTACCAAGGTGTGTGGTTTGTAACATAAAAGGCACACATGTTGAGAGCGCCAGGTTTAATTTGGGTCATTCTCCACCTCCCTACTACCTTAAGATGGATGTGGGTTAAACCTAGCACACAACAAAGCTTGAGGAAATTGTGGAGCCCATAGGATGAATTGGATGTGTTTCCACATGGTGTAATTTGATTGGTTAGTGGTAGGGGTCCTCCACAATTAAATTTTTTGACTTGTTTGACTCAAGTTGGGTTGTTCATTAGGCCATCTCATTGCCAGATCAATGGATAGAGTTTGAGATTTTAATTTAGGGCCTAGAGTGCATGTAATGATTTTGTTGCTCAGAGAGGGAGTATCTACAATGACCCATTGATGTATTTAGGAGGGCGGGGAAAATCCTCATTAAAAAATGAAAGCAACTTTGTCTCACATGATGTTTTCCCTCCTTTGAGTTACAAATATAAATGCATTAGAAAATATTTTGTATCTGTCAAATAAGAATTTGACATGTGTACATTTTCGCCCGAAGCTTGTTGGCTCCTTCCTTTCTATAAGAAAGAATTCACAACCAAATGTACATGCTATTGATTGATCATAAAGAAAATTTTGTAATGAGAATATAGAGAACAGTTTTGAGTCTTTCCTTACGTTTTTGAGTTTATTTGATATGCAATTTTAATTGTCGATAACAGTACTAGCATTTGAATAGAAAATGGTGTAAATTCAAGACCATTTCTCTCTTGGTGTTTTCATTATATGAGTTATGAACAAAATGATCAAGGGTTTCTTTATTAGTCTTCATTGAATTCCAATGATGTACTGATTTCATCTTTGTTTTAATTCAAAGAATTAATTAGATTTCTCAGTTGAAGTTATAGGTTCATGTAATTTGAGTATCAGGATATTTATGAGAAGTTTTGGTTTAGGATACAATGGTATGATGTTGTAATGTAGTGTTGTAGAAGCTTTGTAATGCTAAGTGTGAACCTATTATCCAATTATATTTGTGTTGATATTGACTATGTTTCCTAGGTTAAGGCATTGGTCTAGGTTTTGTATTCATGATGAATTTTATTAATCATTCAACAACAAATCAAATTCAATTGTTAAATTTATATTTCAGTTGAGTTTTTATTCCTAGAAGTGCAATGTACTTTTGTATATGCATGCTCTAAATGTTGATTGTTGTGGAGGATTAGCCATTCTTTTGAAACATTTCATTTATTGAACACTTACATGAGAATTCATATGTTATTTTCAATGTACTTGATCATTGAGTTCATAAGTCTTTAGGTACATTGTGTGGGATTACCCTCCTAGGTTTTCTAGAGCCTAAAGTGTAAGGGAGAAAAGTGTACAATCCATCTCCCATTCATTGGCCACTAATCTGGAAGTTCTTAAGCATAAGGATTGGTTATCCTTTAGAATATTTTCAAGATTCTTCTAGAAAAAGCATCAACACTATTGGCATACCCCCTTTGGCATTAGTTTTTTTTGTATTTCCCCCTAAGGTGTGGTTATGAATTCATCCCCCAAGAAATTAAACTTTATTCACCCCCTGAGGTGAGTTTTGTTGTACTCCATGAGGTGAGTTTTATTTCACCCCTTGAAGTGATTTTTTTTGCACCCCCTAAAGTGGGTTTCGTATGCACCCCCTCACGTGAGTTTTGTTTCATCCCCTAAGGTGAGTTTTTTTGCACCCCCTGAGGTGATTTTTTGAAAGATAGATCATGGGTTCAATATAATGGAGCTTGTTGGGTCATGAACTTGATCACCCTTTTTAACATACCCACCTAGCATAACACAACTTTCTTTCCAATGGATCCATGTGTTTCATAAGTGATTTTACATCCTTGTGAGAGCATCATTTTGTTAGAAATCACATTCAATGGATGACGTTTGGTATTTGATACAATTTAAGACTAAGGTCTCTTTGCCTTACTGACTCAAACCTTCAAGTACTAAATTTTTGTTTTTATGTCTCTTTTATGTGTCTCCTTTGTGTTTACATCATTTTTACATTGTTTTCATTTCGTCTTCGTCTTTATGTTCCACCATGACATGTGATTTTATCATGTTTGCTTCATGTTTAATGACATGTATGTTTGTGTATATTGTCTTACTGCCTCACATACATGTGTTTTCCTTTGTTCCTATGTTGGTGTGCCATGGGATCTTCAATATTGGGGGTTGGTCATCTCCCTAGATTCATTTTCATCCTATAACTTCAACATTTGGAAAATCAGACCCCTCTTGACATATTTTTCTACTTTAGTGTGAGTTTGAGCATAAGTTCATACTCTGACTAGGGTGAGGGATAAATGTAGCATCGTAAATTGTCACCTAAGACAATTTCACCTTATGTTTGGTCCCCCTTAAATTATTGGACCTAATTGAGTATTTAATTTCCTAAATTATGCATTCTATGGCCTATTTTTGATAATTTATAAGGAATTTTAACTAGAAATCAATTACATTTATCTAATACATTTCCCTTGACACCAACTATCCTAGAAAATAGGTCGAAGACACTCACACCCTAGGTGTGAGTTTCATCCTATTTTACCACCAAATTGAAATATGGCAGTTGTGCCAATTTAATATTTGAATTTCAACTATCTGAAGTTGGCTATTGGGATTTAATTTTCAGGAAGTTGAATAAATACCTATAAATACCTAGTTATTGCATCATTTCAAACCTAGCAAGACATTATTGAATAAATTATTGTTAAAAGAATGCAATATTTTTAGTGATTAATTGCAGCAATTCAAGACCCAACCATTCATGGTGTTGTTATGTAAGTTCATTCATGTTATGTTGTCATAATGTTTGTGAAGGCTAACCCTTTGTAGGTCTCCGATAAATTCAAGCATTCAAGGATTCAAGAAAATAAAGTAAGCAACATCCAAGATCCTGAGGTGATGTGCATGACTTTAGTCCTTCAAGGAATCCATTGAAGGGTGGTGAGTTCTATCACTTTGTGATTTCATTATTCCTTCCTATTCATTATCTATTTATCATTGGCATTGTCATTATGGAAGTGGAAACACTTACATAGGGTTTGACTAAGGAAAGCCCTAAAATGGCCCAACATTTCTTCTCTTGGTGAATGTGTAGATCTCAAGTTTGAAGCACATTAAAGAGGTGTTAAAGAAAAATCATTCATTGTTGCATTTTTTGTCATACCACTTGTCAATTCATGGAAACTCAGTTATAGAAATATCTAAAAGTGTTCTGCCAAATCTGAAAGCATAAATCTAAAGCTCAGATCTAGCATCAAAGGACCTTGAAAATATATCTAGAAAATCATACAAAGACACTCACACCCTAAGCACTTGTCATCCATTTTCTACCCCAAATTTGAATCTCAGGTGCATAGTGTCCTGATTTTCTCATTTACGTTGTTTGAATTTGTTTGTGAAATTTTGTACTTTATGTATTTGCATCATTACAAAAAATTGCATTCTTAGCCTAGTTAGATCATTTCCTTTCATCATTAGGACATTTCTAGATTTGGTTAAGGGCTAGTTGACTCACCCATCAGGTTGTAAGTCAATCTCATACCTTGTCCAAATCCATCAAACCCTCATTCCATCCTTAACATTTTCAATTCATCACATCTCCCACTCTTATCCTAACCCCCTTCAATGAAATTTTTGAAAGGTTTCAAACCCTAAGGCCAAAAACCAAATGGGTTCCCTTTTCAACCATTTCACTTGAATAATGAAAGTTAAGAAAAGTATCAATGATTATATTCTTTCACACCAATATATTCTCATGGGTAGGAAAAATCTTGGTCGGCCAAAAGCTGACATACATACCCTTTGAAAACGTATTTTTCCATGTCAAAAGTAGATTTTTTAATAGAAAAATATAATGAATTAGGTGGCTTACGACCAAACTAACAATGCACAATAGAATCTAGAAGTTTCAAGATAAACTATGAGAAACAAGAACCAAATTTAAACAAAGGATACAAATATCAATCTACAACAAAAAACTAAGAAAAATGAGCATGTTAGGGGTGGTGGAAACCTTGACCAAAGATGCAATTTTTTCCATTTTTGAAATTTGGGACAATTATGATAGTATATAGAGATCTAAGACTATGACTATCTAGATCTAATACTATATAAAACTGAAAAATTTGTAATATTCCCAATTTTGTTTCAAAATGTGACCTAATATAATGAACTAGGGTTCCAAATTATTCCAAAATGATATTATCTTCAACCAATTCATGTACTAATTCAAAAAATTATCAAATTTAAGCATAGATCTAATGTAATACTAAAATTTAAATGAGACAAGATCTCATTTTTTTGCAAAAATAAAGAAAAAACACTTCTTTATCAATATAATCACACAAGTTCTTGCAAATGTAAATAAATTCAAATCTAATTATACTTCAATGAAATTCAAAAGATTAAGCAAAGTATAGGACACATCAGGTTCACCAAAATGTGAATTAGGAAAAGAGATCTTAGATCCAACTAGTAGATTAACTAGGATCAACTTCTTTTCACTTTGACTCCACATTCAAACACAAACCAACTAGGGTTTTATGATTGGCTAGTTGCAATAGGGGAGATCCAATCTCCTAGGGTTTGGTCCTTTTGAGTTATAAAGAGGAGAATTTTGATGTGTATTTTAACAAGCCTATTTGAAATAAACCCTATATCTAAAAATATAAGTATCACATAAATGAAAAAAAAATTGATGATACAATTATAAATACGGAAAATGGAGACAAAGAGGAACCTGTGATTGATAATTGAGCTTGAATTTAAGGTTCAAGGGTGATACTGCTCTATACTAGAAAATTTTATTTTTCAAGATCTATAAACTTCATATGGTAGGTTGTAGTCTACTTTGTGTTTCCTATGACATGTTGCTAACAAAACTTTTGGATCTAGCTTGAACACATGAAAAGAGGGGGAAAGGTTGTGTTGTATAGGGGATTTCCTAATTCAACCCCAATTTTGGTGTTTCCACCTCCATGAATAATAGATGATGTTGATCAAGAGGGCTTACCCTGGGTCAAACAGAGGCCAAATGAACAAAAATTAAATGAAACAATAAATGATAAATGGCAATGTTACCTTGGTATGAAATCTCTATTGAAGTGATTTCCACACCATGAGCTGCCACCAAAGGTTGTTTGATGGATTCTTGAATGGCTTGAAGACCTGCAATAGGTTAGTCCACAAAAAACAATAGATTCTTATAGCTAGAATGTAGAGGATAACTCAATACATATTCACAATAAGTTCATCATAATAGCTTCTTGTTCATAATTTCCTTCTAATTTTCAAATGAGAAGAAAAATTGTTTATATATGCATCCCAATTGATATTGTTGACTATAGGATGACTTGGGGTCATTTTACAACACACAAGGCTAACACCCAAAACATTGATATTTGAAATAGATCACCCTTAGGTCAATGACACCCCCACCACTGACCTGGTGCTTTTTCCCAAAATTTATCAGGATATTGAGGATTCTAATATTTTTTCCAAATCTAGCCCTAAAATGAATAAATTATTAATATAATTAATTTTATAAGAAAAATAGGGTATCCATATAGTGTGAACTTATCAAGCTCTACAATTTATGATGCTACAACTCCATGCCACAATTGAATTCTCTACAAAACTAATTCTACCAAGAACCTCATTACATTCCAAACCAACAACAACCTCTTCTACCACCTCAAAAGAGAAAAATAATTTATTTAAGAGACACAACACCCACTACTAGCTCAACCAATTGCTAACCCAAAAATAATAGAAAAGAATCACCAGTTTACTCAACTAAAAAATAGAATATGGATGGAATCAATGTAATACATTATAAATTTGTACAACTAAAGTTATGAAAAACATTACATCAACCCACCATATTTGATATAATAGGTGAAGGACCTTAGCACCTTCAAGATACAAAACTGATCCAAATAAATAAAATTTTAAACAATCAACTATAAAAACATACAAAATATTTGTTAAATAAAATGATTCTAGAACTACTCTTGAATTTTCTTTAGAAGCATCTCCAAAATTTCCTCTTGGTGACACTATAAACTTATCTTTAGGAACTTTTCATCCAAACAAACTATCTAGACTACCTCTAGAGAGACTTGTTAATGAACCTATAGAACACCCCACCCAAAGTGTTTTAAATCCTTCTTTTATACCTATTGATGAGTTATTTTTCACTGCACAACACAAATAAAACATAAGTGTTCTATCACTCTTGAAAGGTAACTTTCTATAGGAAATCATCAGAAAATAACCACAAGGTCCTAGATGTCAGGTATTGACGATGGAAAACTTGCTTAGTAGTTAATGTGATTTGCTACTATCACAAGGGGCACTTATGGTTCACCAAGGTTGGAAGATTACAAGATCCAACAAGGGTTTTATGAAATTTGAAATTGTATGCAAACCCTAAATGAACTTTTCAAATTTGAAAAATAAAAATGATTTTATCATCAAATGTGGAAATGTTGTGATGCTATTTCTCTAAAACTAACCCAAAATAAAGATCAAAAGATATATGGTTGAGAGAGAACCTAATCTAACACCTAAGATCAATCGTAATAATGGCTAATGTTGTAGACTAATAAATCCCAATGAAACCTATTCCTACTTAGTCAAGATCAAATCTACAATGACAATAGAAATGATGCAATCTTCAAAGGAAAGTGAAATATTTTAAAACCATGAATAGTCATTCATGCACTCAATTACTAGCATGACGTGAACAAACACTCACAATTGATCTATTGCAAAAATTGGCTCAAACTAACCATGCATTGTGATTTACAATCAACAAATCCCAAATGGTATGAGCAATAGATTCATCAAAAATATTTAACATTTCACCATTATTACAAATGAAATGAAACTAACATTTGAGAATAAGAAGCAAGAAACCATAATACTTTCAAACTTAACACAAAAATTCACCAAGTCAATGATCTAAGTGTATTAATTTCTCCAACATTTGCTTAACAATTTCTAGTTTTCTCCTCTCCTTAAACTAACCCTCCTATTGTTCTACTCCTTCCTCCCTTTACAAATGAGAAGCCATAGGTATTTTATAGATGTTACATTACAAATAAAAGGCTAGGATTAAATCCACATGAAGGTCCTAGATTACATTAGCATTTAATATTTGAGGTACATTAGGTTTTAGAAATACATGCCTCATTTGCATCCAATCAAATAATTCTTCTACAAATTTGGTCCAAGGAGAAATAAACATACCCTCCTAAATCTTGATGAATAACACTTTTGGAAAAATAAATAATCCTCCTATTATCCTTTCAAAAATAATTTTCTAGCTAGTAAATCTTGGTATGGATTCTTATGTAGATAAGCATTAAATATTTAGGTTCATCTTTTAATTTTAGTTTTGAGTCCCTTGATAATGAATAAGGCCTTGCACGAATCCATATGCATGTTCATCTTGACCATTAAATTCATTTACTCCTCCCTTGATTATACCTCCCTCCAACACCTAGCACGGATTCATATGCCAATCCTTTAATAAATTGATCATTTATCCCACCAAGCATCTTGAAAAGCACCTATGTCATAAAATGTCATAATTTAAACCTCCATAAATACCATTAATGCTTGATAAATTTCCCTTATTTAAATATTAAAATTTATCAATTTCAAATCCATAGTCCATAACAAAAAAAATCATTTTGGAAATTTTTCTATTTCAAGAAAAATTCCATTTTGAAAAAATTTCCATTTCGAGAAATTTATATTTAAAAAAAATTACATTTCAAGAAATTGACTTTTGAGGGGATTGAATGTTCGTGGGCCAAAGCAATGTGGAAGCCAAAGAGATGCAGGTTGGAGCAATGCAGAAGCCAATAAGCATGGCAATAAAGAGTGAAATTTCTACCTTTGAGGGAATTGGACCACTATGGGTTGGAGCAATGCAAAATCCAATGAGCACAACATCGAAGAGTGAAATTTATACTTTTAAGGGAATTGGACCACTGTGGTATGGAGTAATGTGGAAGTCAATTAGCACGACGTCAGAGAGATGGAATCACGTAGTGGAATTCCCACAATCAAATTTTGAGGGGATATTAGTTTTGAGGGACAAAGGCTTGACGGTGCTGGAGAGATGGAATCCCACTGTGGAATTCCATCAAAAGAAAAAAAAAATCATTTTATCAAAAAAACGTAAGTGGATCAAATTTTCAAAACCAATCTAAGAAAAGGGTGAAAAGATAAAATTGTGGTGATGGAGCATGATAGCGCCAAAAGACTAGATTTCCACTTTTATAGAAATTGAGTTGTTTATGGGGATAGACCTTGTGCAAGCCAAAGGAGAGCAGGACCAAGCATTATGAAAGTTGAAGACTTGCAAGGATATGAAATGTAATAGCCACTAACTTCTAGGGATATACAATGCAAAAGTTGATGACTTGCAGGGATATGTAATGTGGAATCTGGTTACTTGCGAGGATATGCAATGAAAAAGTCAATGACTACAATGTTGGAGAGATGAAATTATGCAAGTGAAATTTCACAATATAATTTCTTCAAGGTTTTTCTAGAAAATTTAAAACTTATGTTTTTAATGCAAGTCAAGTTGTCATGTGGAAAATAAAGCATGTAAGGGCCAAGTGTTAAAATATCATAGGTTAAATCCAATGGCAAACCATCCTATGGAATCCATGAAATGGATCCCCATTGGATTTCACACTATGGGAATTGATAAAGGGAAAGGATGAAGATCGTGCGAGTTTGATGAAAAATAATCATGCAAGATGAGACCTCCATAAACAAAATTTCACATGCATGAGCATGACCCAAAAACCCAAGTGTAAAATACAACCATCACTCAAAGGGCCAAACCTACGCAAACTCACTAGGAACCAAATATGACCCGACCTTGAAGCAAAATTGAGCAATTAGAGAAAAAGAGGGGATTCCTTACTTTCACTGGGGTGTGTGTCCAAAATGCACAACATTACCCATCCAAAAATAACACTCTAAAACATGGAATGAATACTCTTTCAAGAAAGCTTCTTTCTGAGATGGGCTTTAAATGAATGATCTCAACCATTCTTCAAAACTAAGTATTTTAAATGAAACCCACCTTCTATAGGGAATAAAATGGTTAAACATAGAAGATCCATTACTAAAATAAATTAAATAAATAGCTAAGATTAACCAAATTGTTAAATAACTATGCATAAAGACACCAAGGAGAAAGAAGAAGAAAATTAACACCATCCAAATCAACAAATATAATTTTTGATCTACTCCTAGGAAAATTTTTGCCACCTAAATATGGTGATCCTAGTAGTCCCATAATTACAATATTTAATGGTTTATTAGTGGAAATGAAATCTCTAATTTCCATTGGTATACTTAGGAGTTATCATAAATGTGATGATAGTAGATGGGATGCATATGCTATCATTAACAAATATCCAACCTACAAAAATTATCCTATAGAAGGAAACTCAATCTATTGAAATCCCAAAAGGAATATTAGAAAATGTCCCAGTCATGGTAGAAACCTAGGAGTACTATGTGGACTTTTAGTTTGTCCAATCAAGAACTCCAAAAGATAGTTATTCGTTTGCGTAACAATTTCCAATTCTCTCCTCTCCTAAAACTAACTAACTCTCCTATTGTTCTACTCATTCTTCGCTTTACAAATGAGTAGTCATAGGCCTTTTATAGATGTTGCATTACAAATCAAAGGCTAGGATTAAATCCACATGAATGGACCAGATTACATCATCATTTAATATTTTAGGTACATTAGGTTTTGGCAACACATGCCTCATTTGTATCCAATTAGATAATTCTACTGCAAATTTGGTCCAAGGAGAAATAAACATCCCCTCCTCGATCTTGATGAACAACCCTTTTGGAGAAATAAATAATCCCCCTATTATCCTTTGAAAAATACTTTTCCAGCTAGTAAATCTTAGCACAGATTCTTATCTAGATCAGCATTAAATATTTAGGTTCATCTTTTAATTTCAATTTTGAGTTCCCTTGATAGTGAATAAGGCCTTGCACAAATCCATGTGCATGTTCATCTTGACCATTTAATTCATTTACTCCTCCATTAATTATAGCTCCCTTCAACACTTGGCACAACTTCATATGTAGGTCCTTTAATGAATTGATCCTTTATCCCTCCAAGCATCTTGAAAAGCACCTGTGTCATAAAATATCATAATTTAAACCTCCAAAAATATCATTAACTCTTGATAAACTTCTCTTATTTAAAATATTATAAATTATAAATTTTAGATCCATAGTCCATCACAAAATGTTCCATTTCAAGAAAATTTCCATTTAAGGAAACTTTCCATTTCCCAAAATTAACTTTTCAGAGGATTTCACTTTTTAGGGGATTGAATGTTTGTAGGACGAAGCAATGTGGAAGTTGGAGAGATGCAAGTCGGAGCAATGTGGAAGCTGGTAAGCATGGCCTTGGAGAGTGATTTTTTTTTTCTTTTGAGGGAATTGGACCACTACAAGCTAGAGCAATGCAAAAGCTGGTGAGCACAAAAATAGAGAGTGAAATTTCTGTTTTTGAGGGAATTGGACCATCGCTAGCTAGAGCAATGGGGAAGCTAGTGAGCAAGGTGCTAGAGAGCGAAATTTCCACTTTTGAGGGAATTGGACCACTGTTGGCCGAAGTAATTCAAAAGTCAGTAAGCACAACACCAGAGAGATGGAATATCGTAGTGGAATTCCCATAGTGAAATTTTGAGGGGATTTTAGTTTTGAGGGCCAAAAGCTTGATGGCATAAAAGAGATGGAGTCCCATAGTGGATTTCCCTCAAAATAAAAACTTCTTGTTTTCTCAAAAAAACTTAAGGGGATCAAACATTCAAAACTAATCCAAGCAAAGGACGAAAAGATGAAATTGCGGGGATGAATCATGATGACACTAAAAGATAGATTTCTAATTTTACAAAAATTGGGTTATTTGTAGGGATGGACCTTGTGGAAGCAAAAGGAGTGCAAGACTAAGCATTACAAAAGTCAAAGACATGTGAGGATATGAAATGCAGAAGCTAGTGACTTGTGGGGATATATAATATGGAAGTCCATGACTTGCAAGGATATACAATGTGAAAGTTGATGAATTGTAGTAATATGTAGTGCAAAAGCTGGTGACTTGTAGGGATATGCAATGTGAAAGCTAGTGAATTGTGGGGACATGCAATGGGGAAGTCGGTGACTACAACGCTAGAGAGATGAAATTTTGCAAGTAGAATTCTCGCAAGGTTTTTTTGTAAAAGTTAAAACTTAGGTTTTTAATGCAAATCAAGTTGTCATGAGGAAAAGAAAGCATGGAAGGGACAAGTGGTAAAATATCATAGGTCAAATCCATTGAAAAACCATCATATAGAATCCATGAAATGGATTCCCACAGGCTTTCACATTGTGGGAACCAACAAAGGGAAAGGATGAAGACTGTGCGAGTTGGATGAATAATGACAAAACAAGATGAGACCTCTACAAACAACATCCCACATGCATGAGCATGACCCCAAAAACCAAGCATAAAATACAACCATCACTTAAAGAGAAAAACCTAGGAAGACTTACTAGGAACCAAATATAACCTAACCCCGAAGAAAAAGTGAGCAATTGGAGAAAAAGAGAGGGGCCCCTAATTTTAGTGGGGCATGTGTGAAAAATGCACAACAAATGTCAACTCTACTAAGGAAATTCTCTAGATCATTTAAATTACAAATAGGAATCATGAATCCAAAATCTCTAGCTCTGATCACACTAGACCAAACAACTTGAAACACCTAATCCAAGGATCAAAATCATTGGTCAATCTAACCTTCCATATGTTAAAAACCCAAGTGTGTGCAAATGTATTCATTTCCTTCCTTAAGTGACTACAAGAACCTGTACTCCATCATGTTAAACTATGTGAATGATTCTACTTCAAAAGCAACCTGAGCATTTCCTTGCTACTAATCAAGCATCTATAGCCCCGACAAGGTTGTCACTGTGATTCTCTCAAACATAGCTCTACTACTAGTTGGATGTCTATAGCCTTAGTAGATTTATTTGAATCCTCCTAAAAGTTGAATTTCTTTTATTTTCACTTTTTTTCCCTTTTCCCTTGTCATTTTTTTTATTTTATTTATTTTCTTTTCCTTCCAACCTACAAGTAGTGGAGCTTGCATTCAGGGCTAAGAATCATAGTGGCACTGAAGGAGAAATTTAATATTTTTTCACTTAACACAACCTCACATAGAAACCCATAGTGACCCCAATATTCTTAAGATATGTTACAGATATAAGATTCTAGAATACTTCAAGTCAAATCAAACCAATGGCTTATCCTCTTTAAATCAAATTCCCAAGCTATTTGACACTAACAAGAGACCTTCACCATCCATTCCTAGAAACATGATTTGTGTTTCTCAAAGAAATATTCAAATTATTTCTAGATAATTAAATTTCCTGCAATACAACCCTAGGAGAAAACAAAGAGAACCCCAAATCGAAAAAGAAAGAAAAAGACAAACCTAAACTAACCAAAGCAAGAAAGAAAAAGAAAAAACAAACTACATTTACTCAAACCAAGTTATATATGATGAGACTCAAAATGAACCATGTTCAAACAAGACTACTTGACACCCAACCCTATATGATTTCATAGTGTATATAAAAGTAATAGGGTGATCGTTATAGTCTTAAGACATGCAAACTCACCCTTGTACTCAAAAAAATAGAATTTCATACTTCCACTCTCAAACTCAATGATATAGTTAGGAAAAATTAAAAATTCATGGAGTTCATCATACCGATGTGTTGGTTCTTTTTAAAGAACCAAGAAAATCTCACCAAGCAACTATGAATTTTCCAGATTCAATTCTCGAATACTTAGGAGGTAATTGTCCAATGAACAAGAGGAAGCTATAATGCTTCCCTCCTACACTTTGGGCTCTACAAAACCCAAGAGGGTTATCCCACAATGTGCATCCTATAATCTTTTAAACAATTATATCACAAATTGTATACTAAGTAGATATATTCCCACTGAAATTATAAATAGATGAAATCCTTCAAGAAACTGGCAATTCCTTAAAGAGGATTAAACAACTAAAGCTGAGAATACCATATAATACCAACTACACAAAAAATAAATCAATTGTAAACTTGTTTATTAATTTTGTTCTCAAATTGAAACATCAAAACCATAGCAAATGCTTTAACACTTGTTGGATCACTATCTTATCTTAGGGCAGGGAGTCAAATCACAAAAAATTGAACTATAAGGTAAATTTAATTTCAAACAGCCATGATCTCTATGTAATTGCATTACAACACACATATCAAATGCTTAGATTCTATGACTACTTATCAAATCCACTAAACATTCATATGAAGTCATGCTTTAATCAAGGTATTTTAACTGATTCATTAAACCAAAGCAAGAATTAAAACATAATTCATTACAAATCATAATGAAAATTAATGAAAGATCATTAATCAGGTTTTCATTCATAACTCATATGAAATATTACAAATGGAGAGACAATAGACTCAAAGGATTGCATTGTTCATTCAGACATGCTTGAAAACCATACAATTTACAAAAAATATTTGGTTGAATCAAGACCCTAACATATAGACTCAAAACATATTTTATTTGTGTTATACATTTTCATTTTTAGATGTAGAATTCAAAAACAGACCTACACTAATGGCCTTGAATTCCCTTTTATAAGAAACAAGGGAGAAAAACAAGCTTCAAGCTAAAAGTACACTTGTCACATTTTCACTTGACAACTAATACAAGTCATTCCATGAGGAATTGTTACAAAAAACTAAGAGAATATTCTCATATGAGACAAAGGTTGCTTTCCAGTTGGTGGAAATTCTCATCCCTTCCAAAAGGTAGTTCATTGAAGAGAGTGGTCTTCAAACAATTGGAACATATTTATCTTCCTCTTCACCAAAAGACAAAAGGCATTCAAAAGGAAAGAAAACATGGATCAATATATATCTACATCAACATCTAGCAATAGTTCAAGTCACTAGTAGTCAGTATTGACCTATTAAATTTTGAATTAGGAGAAACATATCTTTTATACATTGCAATTTCTAAGGCTAGACCTGCACTATACTTGACCATGTATATATGTTCCCCATCACTGTATCTACAACTCCAATTCATCAATAAATATCATCTTCCACAATTCATACTCTGTATCAGAAGGCCAACTAAAATCTAGGAGTTCATCCATCCTCTTTCTATAAGGAACATATTTTGCCATTATTGAATTAGCTTCTTTATTAAATTATTCCAAGAAGATGATGGTGAAAGACAAATTATCATGAAATTCTTCAATAAATCAATATCAACACTTTCACATATGAGGGATGCTTGAGCAGAAATAGTATACACTTGATCTTTCCATGCTTGTAGAGGTTTTACTTCATCATATGTATGTTGAATATTAGGCAATAGTATCAATTCTGCCTCATCAAATTTTGACTTTAACTCTCTTATCTTTACTTCCAAAGGAGCAGCATACCCTTGAAACCTTTGTTCCTTAATCTCATTAATAAATTTATATGTTGGTCCAATATTTGTATATTTGTCCTTCTGGTGTGTAGAGCCAAATTCTATGAGCTTCAAAATTTCAACCTTGGGGATCCATCTATCCATTATTAGAGTAGCCAAATCCTTGTCTCTTTGAGACAACTTTATTGCTTGCAACATTAAAGAATAATTTGAATGAATATTGTTCAGCTTACCTTGAATCTTCTTATTCATATGTTCTAGAACAATATAAAAAATCTTTGAATTATTCTCATACATTATGTCTTGAACCTGTGATAATAGTTTCTTATATACCTCAATATGGAACAACAATTGATCCTTTGTGGGCTCATTTGATGGAGCTGCACCTGATGTGTTTGGCTCCTAAATTGCAATAGGTTCTTGGCCCAAATTGTATGGAATTATTGCTAGTGATTTCTCAGGTGGAGGAGGAGGAGATTGAGGATGAGTAAATGGGGAGGTAGGTGCAGTATAACTTGAAGTCAATAGGCCCTGGATATTCAATGTTTCTAATTGTTTCTTGAATAATGCCAACTCTATTTCCAACTTAACAACCCTTTGTTGACTCTTGTTATATTCATCAATGATCTCATTATGCTTTCTTTTGTATAAGTCTCTCTCTATAGTGACATTCTCCACTATTACCTTAGTGAATCTAGCAACATTAATAGTCATCTCTTCTACTTCTAATGTTGGAGTGTTGGAGACTCTTTTGATAATCAATTTCCCACTGACGTTGGCAAGCTCTGCAACTTTTGGCTTCCTAGACCCCAAACATAATGACCAAAGGGCCAAAGCATCCCACTCTTCACTAAAGGTTGGCCCATGTAATGCCAATTTGGCTTCTTCCTTAATTTGAAACAAGGGTTTTTCATTCCTTCTTATTGTAACAAGCACAACTCCATCTGCAATATCCCACTTAGGCAGCAATAATACTCCACTTTTATGCACTAGTACTCTGCCTTCTTCAAGTGTGATATTTTGGAATTCCTTCCTCATCATCTTCCTCATATTTGCTTACACAACTTCCTCAAGAAGTATTAGGTGCAAGATCCTCTCATTAGTAACATTCTCTACATATTTTTGAGCCTTAGCTCTCCATACAAAATCTTTGAATGCTTTGGTTTCTACAAAAGAATCATCCTTAATAAATTTTTTGCAAGCCTCATGCCTTAGATCATGAGCATTATTTAAGCCACTAACATCTACTTTTCCCAGTCTAAGGCTACTCTCTCCTATTTTTGATGCAACCTTCCTTGGGGGAGAAGGCATACCTTGTTGCATCTCTTCTGGTGTGACTAGGATATCATCTTCTTCTATCTTAGGGTAATCAAGTACCCCACCTACCTCAATCCTCTACCTCTTGGGTGGTGGATGTGTTGATGGAGATGGACCTTTGGGAGGCTAATAAATGTAAATTATAATAGGGGGATTTTGTTTAGTAGGAGATGGTTCTGACCTCATAGGAGAAGATTCTCTTGACCCCTATGATACAGTAGGGGTTGGAAGTGTTTGTTTCTTTATTATCTCCTTCTTCCTAGAATACACTATAACTTTTTGTGGTAGTTGATAAGATATTCTCTCCTCCGATGTTTTTGTTGGTTCTTCTTCAATGGTAATTGCCTTCCATTTATTAGTTATTGTGTGTTCCTCCCTCAAAACACCCACTATGCTCTCAAAATTGTCAAGTACATACATGATTCTATTCAACTCACCCTTAATATTAGTCAGAGGGTCATAGTTGGGATTTGGCTTTGTAACTTTATCCACCATTTTTTTGAAGGAGAGATATGTACATTTCCTTCCTTTCATCTTGGACTTGAAAATAAAAAATAATCCTGATCACATCTTTAGGATAATAAAAATTACAGATGAAGGAGCCACTTCTATTCTTTTCTTTCAAAGCAACAATGAAACCCTTCAAGTCATGGCTCCTTGTGTGTACAGTTTTTAGTTTGTAAGGTGCAATAACTCGCTCCAAGTCTTTCCATCCTCCATTTGCCATGAAAAAATCTCAGAACATTGTCCATTAGGAAAGAATGATCCCTTCTTTTGTTGCTCTGGTAAATGCACCATTTGTGTTGCTCCCAATTGTCTCATAGCTTCAATGAATTTGAGCCTCAATGGAACATCTCTTGGTAATGCATGTGGACTCACATTTGTGCCATAGACCCTAAAAATGGTTATATTGGGGTATGGAATTATGTCCCCCCAATTGTGAGATGTTTTCAAATTAGGTCTCCTTTCCAAGGGCCTCAAAAAATCATGTATCTCCTTTGGAATCCTTGGTGGATTATAAATAAAAAAATCTTCTCAACTTGGAGGAAAATACATTGTGATAGACAACATAATGAAACTTCAAATCATCCTTATCCAAAATCTGAGTCCAACACTAGAAATTCAATATCATCCTCTACTTTCTTTTGTGTCATGTCTTCACCAAATTGCTTCTCTCCCTTGTATAGGAACATGTGTATCAAGAGAGAATACCACTAGAACCTCACCCATTCATTTCTTGTCTTAATTGCAAACAAACCCTGATGAATGTTTTCTACTAGATATGTCGCATAATCATACACTATGTTATAAGATGGGTGTTGAAGGTGTACCTCCATATACATGTAACCCATTTGCATGATGGATGGTGGATCAAAACTAAGAATTTGGCACAAGGAATTTTTTTTTTCTTGAAGTAATTAGCAAAGTACTTCATGGGAAAGGGATCCTTTTCATCTTTTCCAATCTTTACTTGTATCCTTGATTTCCCAACCCATGTACTTGCAGTATGCATGGGAAGCATTGTTAACCTGAACATAGCCTTTTTGTTCTCATATTATTTTCTAAAAGTGTTGAGGTCGATGGGAATAATATCCTAACTCCATTCATGCAACTTGAAAATATCTGCAATTTCCTCTCTCATTATCTTTACCATTTCAACACCATCATATGCCATGATCACCCTTGAGACAAGATCATATCTCATAGCTATATCCTTGAGTAAATATACATCCATGTATATGATGGGTACAACTAAATTCCCCATATCATATCTCCAAGTGTTGCAAATGGGAACTCCACAATTTCTATTCCCAAACTAATTTTGGAACATTTTCCACCATGTGTATGGCACATCGGCATCCTTGATGTAGCATTGTTTTTCAAGCAACCCTTCTTTAATTTTAGGGCCATAAAATAGATTTGTTCCCTTGGCCTTTTTGCTAGTTGAAGGTTTCAATTGGTCAATGATATCTTGTGAGAGAGGTCTTGACATAGTTTTAGAACTGGAAACTTGAGCCTTATGAGCCATTGGTAACAGGTAGATTCTAATTAATCTAGGGTTTCAACAACGGGGAGGTTCAAAACCTATCCTTTTTGCTTAAAACCTAGGGCACATATCAAAGATATAATTTCAATAGGTTTGATAGAAATTCAAATCTTATAAGCAATTCAAACCACTATAAAAAAATTAATGGCTTGGAGAATCAGTTGACATAAAGATATAGCGAATATCTACTCTAATCCAAGGCAACTTAAATTAAACATAGAAAATTGCATTTTTTTTCACTTACAACATTTACGCTTGAAGAAAACCCTAATTCTAATCACCTTCAATTCTAGAATGCACAATTTGATCTCTTCAATGCTTTAAAACTTGTTTGCAATCTTAAATTATGAAAGAAAACAATCTTTTATGTTCCTTTAGATTAGATTTAGGTAGGTATGGATGTCATTTCTACCATTACTACTCACTAGTGTGAAGCAAAATAGCTCCCATAGCCACTTCTTCAATTTTGAATGTTAGTCGTCGATTGCTTCGTAAGATAGTGTGTTGGATGACTCAAATTGAGTCAAAAAACTTTGTGTTTGTGTCTCCATCACCCACCTATCTTATGCCAATAAAATTTCACCATTTAGAGTGCTAACTCTTTCATTATGTGGGCTCCACCTTCTTTCCAAGCAATGAGATAATCCATGTGTTGCTCACTCGCTAGCCCCATTGGTTTTCATAAAACATTATTTTATTCCTACTAGCTAGTGAGGAATGGTTGAGATAAAATATCAATGATGCATCTCATCCATTAGTTCAAAACCTTATGGTGTTGGATATGTAAATGGAGACCAGGCCCCATTCCTACAACAATACACGTGCCCTCAGCTCACTAACACTGCTGCTTTTCAAAAAATATTATTGTAGACATGTCAAATTGACCTAACACCTATCACACACCCTAAATAGCATCAAAAAATATTGAACATCATCCCACAACATCCTGTAATGTCTCAGAACATCTTGTAATCATCCTAGAATGTCTTAGAACATCTCAAAACATCTCAATATCATCCTAAAACATCTTACAACATCTTAGAATCATCCTAAAACATCTCAGAACCATTTGGGAACATCTTGACGCACCTCAAAATCATCTGATGAAGGGTACTCCCCTTACAATCTAAAACTCACAAAAACAATAGATAATGGCACAAACAAAATGAAAGAAGGAAAGAAAATATTTTCTATTATCACTAAAATGAAAATGAAATTACACCATTATATGTGCCATCACATGGTCTTTCTGATTACATAAATCTACAAATCTGCAAATCGAAGCCACCATCTACTTTGCTCTTGCCTACCCTCTACATTCTCCTTTACATCCTTTATTTGGAAGGTGTAACGCCCTAGAATCTTTTGGAAGTGTAACCGCCCTAGAATCTTCTAGAAAGTGTAACTTCCCTAGGAAGTTATTTTGAAATTTTATTAATTTTGGTATTACAACTTCGTGGGGTCATAACTTTTGATCTGATTGTCAAATTTTCAATCATAATACCTTTTTGGAAAGTCTCAAGAAAATGATGTGCCCAAAGGTAGGGCCTGAAGCACAATTACTTTCATTTTCCATGAATTTTTAGGCCCATCCGGAGCCTCTAAGTGCCTCAAAATTGACCCCAAAGATTTTACTAGGATTTTTGAAAATTAAAATTTTAATCTCTCAAATGACAAAAGGTATTGAAGTGATTTCTTTGCCATTGGCTTCAATTTACCATTATGTAGGTTTGTGTAAGATTTCATTTCCAATTGTGCATAAATGCAAACTTACAAAAATAGTAACCCTACCAAATTTAGCCCTTATTGAAAAGAAACAACATTTTTTTTGGGTGATGCAA
Organism: Sequoia sempervirens; assembly: GCA_007258455.2. NCBI lineage: Eukaryota > Viridiplantae > Streptophyta > Pinopsida > Cupressales > Cupressaceae > Sequoia > Sequoia sempervirens. Next base: position 310,967,909 of record VDFB02047230.1, on the reverse strand, counting down.
GATTTCTCTTACACCCTAGATGCTCCTACATCAGACACTTGGGGAATTTGAAAAGTGACCTTGCCACTTCTCAGGAGTTAGAGGGAAACCAATACAGTTAACCTCAGACTCAAATAACCATGATGAATCTTCAACAAGCCTTCCTCTCCATTTCACCAAGTACTCTGCATATTGCCTGTTTCTTGTGCTTCTTCCCACATGGCTATCCAAAATGTCTTATATCTCCTCCTTTTTTGAAGCAGGTGTTGGAATGTTCCACTGTGCCTCTATTATTTCTTCATCAATTCCTCCCTCATGATATTCTATTAAATTTGAGATGTTAAACACAAGTGAAGTATGAACTCCATCAAGCAACTCTACCTCATATGCATTTCTTGAATCATGCTTCTTTAGGATCTTGCATGGTCCAAACTTCTTCATCTTCAACTTGTTGTATGTACCAACTGGAAACCTTTCCTTTCACAAATGAACCATGACTTTATCTCCTACTTGGAACTCCTTATACCTCCTTTTCTGATCTACCTTAGCCTTATACTAAGAATTCATCTTATTGATATGCTTCTTCACCTCATCATGAAAATTATTTAGGTGCTCAAAAAAATATTTAGCCTTAGCACTACTCTTCTCTCCTTTATCCATCTTTCTCAGTTCAAAAGCATTCCTCGGACTACTCCCATATACAATATGGAATGGTGATTTACTAGTGCTCCTATTGACAAAATTGTTATAAGAAAATTCTGCCCGCGATAAAATCAAATCCCATCACTTTGGTTTATCACCTACTAAGCATCTTAGCAAGTTACCCAAACTCCTATTGACCACCTCTATTTGTCCATCAGCCTATGGATGGTGAGCAGAACTGAACTTCAAGTCTGTCTTCAAATTTTTCCATAATGTTCTCTAGAAATAACCAACAAATTTGGTATCTCTGTCTGAAACTATACTCTTTGGTAGACCATGTAGTCTCACCACCTCTCTGAAAAACAACTTTACAATATTAATAGCATCACTGATCTTATGACATGGACTTAAATGTGTCATCTTCGAAAAACTATCCACCACCACAAATAGGGAATCATGCCCACTCTGTGTCCTTGGCAATCCAAGGAAAAAATCCATACTAATGTCCTCCCATGGCCTCTCAGGTACAAGTAATGACTGATACAATTCAATATTCTAACTTGTTCCTTTCGCCATTTGACATACTCTACAACTTTGTACAAACTTCTTCACATCCTATTGTAACTGTGGCTAGTAATAATTCTCACTAACAAGAGTAATGGTTTTATCTCGATCAAAATTCCTAGACAATCCTCCACTATGCTTCTCCTTCATTAGATTCTCTCTCATAGAACTCCTTGGAATGCACAATTTGCTTCCTCTAAACAACATTCCATCTTGGATTAAGAAATCCAACCATCTTGTCCTATCCAATGTAACAGGTTCCAAACAAGCCTTCCAAGCTTTTGCAAAGTCTGGATCTTCTAGATACAAACTCTTGAGTTCATTGAACCCAACAACCTCTATATTCATATCTATCAACAAATTTTTCCTTCTATTTAAGGCATCTACAACTCTATTTGATCTTCAACTCCTATTCTTCAAAACAAAAGTATAACTCTAAAAAAACTCAACCCATTTTAAGTGCCTTTGATTCAACTTTCCTTGACTATTGAGATACTACAAAGCCTAGTGATAAGTATATAAAACAAATTCTTTTGGTAACAAATAGTGTCTCTATTCTTCAAATCCTGAACTATAGCATAGAACTTCTGATCATAGATAGAATATTTTTTCTTAGTATCATTTAACTTCTCACTAAAATAGGCAACATGCTTACCTTATTGACTCAAAATAGCTCTTATGGCAGTGCCACTAGCATCACAATCTACCTGAAAGACCTTATTGAAATTTGGAAGTGCCAAAACAGGTTGCTCTGTGACTTTCTTCTTCAACATATGAATTTTTTTTGCTACTCCTGTACTCCACTTAAACTCTTTTCTATCCCCTCTCATTGCTTCAGTTAGAGGTGTACAAATACTACTGAAACTCTTAATAAACTTTTTGTAAAAACTTGCTAGACCATGAAATGATCTTACCTCTATAACACTCCTTGGGGTAGGCCTTTCAATGATAGCTCTCACCTTCTTTGGATCCATTTTAAGACCCTCTGCTAAGACAACAAATCCCAAATACACCAACTCCCTTTTTAAAAAACTAAATTTCTTCAAATTAATCAAAAACTTCTCCTCCCTTAGCTTTTCAAAAACTTTTTGCATATGCATCAGGTGCTCCTCCAATGTCTTACTAAAAATCAGAATATCATCCAAATAAACAATAACAAATTTCCCTAAAAATTATTTTAATACCTCATTCATAGGCCGCATAAATGTGCTTGGTGCATTGGTTAGCCCAAAAGGCATGACTAACCATTCATACAAGCCCTCCTTGGTTTTAAAGGTTTTCTTCCATTCATCTCCTTCTCTAATACAAATCTAGTGATATCCACTCTTCAAATATATCTTCGTAAAGTACTCAGCTCCACTCAGATAATCCATAATGGCATCCATCCTTGGCAAGGGAAATCTGTACTTATTGGTGATCTTGTTGATGGCTCTAGAATCTGTACACATCTGCCATTTCCCATCCTTCTTTGGTGCTAGTACTACAGGTACTGTACATGGACTCAAACTCTCTCGAATCAATTCCTTCCGCAACAAATCTTGCACTTGTTTGTTCAAATCTTCACTCTCTATTGAAGTCAAGCTTCCTTAGTCAGAAAACTGGCTCCAGGAATCAGGTCCATTTGATAACTAATCTTTCTTACCAGAGGCAAACCTTCTGGTATGTTATCAAAAATAATAGCTTGAAACTCATTCAACAAATTTGAAACCTCTATAGGTACCTCAATAGTATCTTCTTTATCAACTCTAGGGATCAATGCAAAACACATATGCTCATGCTTCATACCTTCTAGGTGTTGGAGTTATGGGCAGACACTGAGAGGGGGGGGTGAATCAGTGTCAAAAAAATTTCAACTTCCACCAAGATTTTTCATTCTGATTTCCTTTTCTTTCAACAATAGAGTAGAGTAATCACTTTTGAAAGCACAAAGATATGACAACATTAACTCAGTCTATTAGACAACTTATGAAAATATGATTTGAGTGAGATATCTTCCATTTTCCAAAACATAGCTCATATTTGATATCAATATTACTCTGATTAATGCATTCATGAGTTGAATGTAATCATTCATAAACAGAATTGAGAACAGTAATAATCCCAACAGTGAACTGAAACAACAACAACATAGAAAAGTAGTGAGCACACAGACGAACAAAGAGACAAAAGATTTGCCGAGTGGAAAACCCTCCTGGGGTAGAAAACCCACTCCTAAACTACCTTACTGGCTTAATCTTAAAAGACCAACTCAAGGAGCACTAACCCCTCATTTAGAGACATCAATCTCAAGGAGCACCAACCCCTTACTCATATTTCAAAATTACAATAATAATATCAGAGGATCTCTCTGTTTTCTAGTAAGCTCAAGAAACTCAACACTCTTATCCACCTGATACCCTAAGAAACCAACTCTTGTATTATAGATTTTTCCAATACATCTCTTGATACGGCCAAAATAACTATCTCTCAGAATTATAGGCCAGCAGCTCTATCACTGTTTTCAACACAGGTTTTTATATACATTTCAAGTATGTCAGTCATGAAGAAATCTTCAAAAAGAGTTTTTCACAAGATTTTGATACTATCTTGCTAATTTTAGAATATGAAGCTGGATAATGATGATCTATAGATGATGGCAAAAATTAGAGTGACGCCTATCCAAAGAGCTTTAATTACTACACTAAATCAGGAGACTTCAAATTGTAACTGAAAGATTTTTATCAAAGCCATGACTACCCACTAACAGAAAATCATATCCTCTAAATTCTCAGATAATATTTTTCTAGAGATTTGATGCCAACCAAAGATGTTGCCATGCAACTATACTTAGAAAATCACATGTCGGCCACAGAGATAGAGTTTGTTAAACATTCGCTGAGACATCCAGACAAGTATGCCAAAGAAAATTATAACGTTGATCGTTCCTTTGTCCCTATGCATTGCCATGACCTTCTGCCATCAGGGAGAAACCATATCGAAGATCTTTTATGTTTCCCTAAGATCACATTTCTCTTATATTTGTTTCAGTTGTTGAGACACAAGAGTCTTTCTCACCGAGATGCCCTTTTGTTCCATTCACTATCGCTATAGCCTTTTGATATCAGAGAGACATCATGTAGAAAGGTCTTTGTTTTACTGAAAGTCATTCTGAGTCGCTGTGACATCCTGCTGTCGAGGAGACGTTATGTAGATTACATTAAGTTTCACCAAAAGACTTTATCCCTTGTGTGTCGCTGAGACAATATGATTCTCTCGATGATGCATCCTTCTACCTTATTAGAGTCGCTATATCATACCGTCATCGGGGAGACCTCTCATAGAATATATTGTGTCATACCAAAACAACCCAAACACACCTTAGATCGCCGAGACATTATCAACCTCTCACTGAAAGCCATTCATTTGACTTTGTCGCCAAGACTTGACAGGTTCGCTGAGACTCTACATTGAAACTCATGAGTCTTACCAAAATCCCACGTGATCATTCCTATTCGCTGAGACAACTCAATGCTTATGCCAAAAAGGTCCATATGTATTCCATCGGTGAGACCCATAGGGTTCACTATGGCATTATACCGAAGAAAAAACTTTGTCGATAAGACCTTTTTGTGCATGGTCGGTGAGACAATATGTCTTCGGTGAGACCACATGCCGAATACAACACTCCTACCGAAAGACTTCCACATGCATTATTCGGGGAGACATTACCCTTTTTGCTATGACCCTTCACCGAAGCCTTAAACTCTTGCCGATATGTTCCCATTCAACCTCCGATCGGTGAGACAAAGCAATTTCGCTATGACCACATACCGACGGTATAACTTATGCCGATATAATCCTTTTCTGTTGTCAAAACAAAAGAGAATGTTAAACCGATAGATGCCTAGAGGTGGATCTTGATTGCTATGACATCAAATAATTCTTGCCGATATGATCTTTCAACGGAGATTGGTGTGACATACCAATTTTTCTAAGACATCATATTGATGCCGCAACTCTTGCCGATATGAACTTTCTTGTGTCAGTCACCAAGACACAAAGCGCTTGATGAAACAACATGCTGATAGGGATTACTTACGCCGATGCACCACTTCATGTATTAGTCGGTGAGACCCGACTCATTCAGTAAGACCTCTCAGTGGTGAAAGATACTCATGCCGATAGGCTTTTCTTCTATTGCCAAGACCACAATCAATGTCATGCTGAAAGCTGTATGTATGTAAAAACAAATCGTTATGACATCAGAAACGTCTTGCCAATAGGCAACATAGACGTTTATCAGAGAAATGGATCAGGGAGACCTAAGCATTCTCACGTCGATATGTTCTTTCTTGTCACCGAAACAATGTACAAATAAGATAACCTGTGACTGCATGAAGCTCAAACTGATCAGTACCATAAGATATTAAAATTTTGAATGTAAACTATCCACTGAATGCCAAGACATGTAAACCATATAGACAAAGTTGTACCAAGATAAAGCATGAGAAACCAATCTGAAATAATCAACAAGTAGAATCAACTTAAAAAGGGATTTTGTCATCAAGGACAAACCATGTGATCACAACTGAGATCCAACACTAGGAAATATTTTCCATCAACAAAACAAATTCTTGCATTACTGCATACCTTTTCCTCTACCTCTTTCAAGAGCTTCAACTTATGATGAACTCCATCCTTTGTAAAAGAATAGGTATTGGCATGTCCATCATGTACTGCTCACCGATCAAACTACCATGGTCTACCTAAAAACATATGACAAATATCCATAGGAATAATATCACACAATACCTCATCATGGTAATTTCCAATCTTGAACTTTACCAGACATTGTTCATTTACCAAAGCTTTATGTTCCTTCTGCAACCAAGCAATCTGGTATGGATTTGGATGCCTTCTTCTCTCCAACTACAACTTACTAACCATCTCTTCTGAAACAAGGTTATCAGTACTACTTCCATCAATAATAACATTGAAAACTTTACCTTCACACTTACATCTGGTGTGAAACAAATTCTTCCTTTGAGTTGGCTCTTTCTCCTCATTCAACAAGGCTCTTCTAGTAACAAGAACCTCTCATCCTTTTTCATCCTCAGAATGTGAAGACTCAGCATTTTCATCTACATGTGCAACTCATGCATTAGCCTCAGGTATTTTATTTTTCCTTCCTTGATGTTGAGGACACTCATATGCCCTATGCCCTTCTCCACATTGGAAACAGGTTCCATAAAAGCCTCCTCTCCCTGCTCCTCGCCCAGATCTTCCTCTTCCTCTTTGGTCTCCATTACGAGGACGATAGATGCTATTGTTGGGAGAATATTGGATGTTGTGGATGTGTTATTGATATGTGGTTGTCATTTTTTTCAACACTATTAGAATTTGGTGTATCTATTGTTGTATATGTTGAGGATATTGAGAAAATTATAACAAAAAGTATTCTAGGTTCCTAGTGGAACTGTGCAGGTCATGAAGGCATTTTGTTCTACACGTAAAATATTAGCTAATGTGGATTAAAGGGTTTATTGTTGAGTATGTCTAGATCATCTATTGAAAGTTTCAGAGGTCCGCATGAATATCTATGTGAGTTATGGTATGATAATGTTTTTCTAGTATTTTTTAGTGTTCCTGAATGAACATTGTGTGATTTTGGTTATCTTAGTTGTTGTGGATGCTTCTCTATTGTTTCTTGGTGTTCTCAGATGTCTCTAGTTCATTCTCTATCATTTTGGTTCGTCCACTTGATCTGGTGAGCTCATGATTGAAGATATTTTCTTGCGCATGTTTAATTTTTAATGTTCTTTGCTGACATGTTGATTATAGCATGTTGTGGATGTTCGAGGAAAAACTAATTAAGGTATTTTTGTGTTGGAGATATGAATTTGGGTCTCCACTATGTTGTCGCTGACCTTGGTGGGTTCGCATTAAAATTTAGTTGTTAATCTAGGCCGACATTGCAAATATAATTTATTTTTTGGCTGACCATGTTGTGATGAAATCTCCTATAGCAAATATATAAGAGTGATTGTGTGATCAGTGGAAAGTATGCTTCATGTGCTCCTATGTGCGTATGTGAAAATATCATTACCGACCAGAGTGTGAAGAAGATTGTGCAAAGTGTGAAGAAGTGTTGAGCTTAATTGGAACTATAATCAGGCTTGAGCAGAAGCTATTTTCTCAATTCATAGCCTCCAAATTTTTAATCCAACTTTGTTGGGAAGTGAGCCCCTTTTGTAATTGAGCAGTGAGCTCTAGGTAGTGTGCTTGAATACATGTGCATTCCCCTTATTATTTTTCATTATACTTGGAGCAAGGTATAATATTGTAGACTAACATCCACCATGGTTTTTCCCCTAGCAGGGTCTCTACGTAAAAAATCTTGGTGTTCTTTGTATCTCTGATGTGTTAATTACTTATGGTCAATTTTTCAGTCATCAGATATGAGATTAAGGATAAGTTAAGTTACAAAAAGCTTAAATTTATGTGACAACTATTTCACCCCCCCTCTCAGTTGTCTGTCCTTATTTTTCCAACAATTATCTCCTTTTTGGTTCTGGCTGCTACTAGATCCTTCGCCCTTCTTTTGGTCTTCATTTCGACCTCCATATTACCATCCACTAGTCCTTCCACCATGATCTCCACCTCTTTTCTTACTTTCAAATCTCTTATTCAACTTCTCTTACCTTCAAAGAAAACCAATATGCATCTTCAATGGTAGACATTCTTACCAGACTTAGCTCTTCTTGAATGCTCAGCTTCAACCCATTTATGTAATGGGAAACTTTCTCCTTGTTGGCCTAAAAATGACCTATTCTAATCAGGAATCAGTAGAATTCTTCTATGTACTCCTTAATAAATTTTCTTGCTTGTTTCAACCCTTGCATCTTCAAAAAATTCAACTCATAGTCCCTAGGAATGAACTATCTTTTCAATTTTTCCACCATTCGATCCCATCTTGTTATTTTCTCTTTTCCTCTTCTTTTTCTTTCCAACTGGACTTCTTTCCACCATATGCTAGCATGGCCTTTCAATTTTTCCTTTGCAAATTTGACCCTATCTTGTTCTTTTATTTCCTCATACTCAAATTACTCTTCCATGCCATTGATCCAATCAATCAACTCCTCTAGATTTAGATTTCCAAAAAAACTAGAAACTTCTATCTTTGGCCTCTTTCCAATCTTGGAAATGGCCCTAATCAGTGTGACTTCTCCAGGACCCATTACATATTACGCTTCCTCTTTGAATGGATCCTCATCTTCAGCATCATCCTCACTTTCATCTCTTCTTCTGACATCAACTCCCCTACGTAGCTCCTCTTGCAATGCTTGAACTTGTCTCTAGAGGGCTCTAAAACCCTCTTCTATTACCCCAACATTTCTCCCACCACAGTTTCTTTGTGGAGGCATCTCTTCTCACAAACCCAAAATCACAAGTCCTAGTGCAAACTACCTCACATTCAGTGATCTGTTTACACACTCAGGAAAACCCGCTTTGATACCACTTGATGAAGGGTAATCCCTTGATGAAGGGTACTCCCCTTACAATCTAAAACTCACAAAAACAACAGATAATGGCACAAACAAAATGAAAGAAGGAAAGAAAATATTTTCTATTATAGTTGAGATGAAAATTAAATTACAACATTATATGTGTCATCACATGGGCTTTCTGATTACATAAATCTGCAAATCTGCAAATCGGAGCCACCATCTACTCTACTCTTGCCTCCCTTCTATAGTCCCCCTTTACATCCTTTATTTGGAAGGTGTAATTGCCCTAGAATCTTTTGGAAAGTGTAACTGCCCCAAAATCTTCTAGAAAGTGTAACTTCCTTGGGAAATTATTTTGAAATTTTATTAATTTTTGTATTACAACTTCATGGGGTCATTAATTTTGATTCGACTATCAGATTTTCAATCATAATACCTTTTTGAAAAGGTCTCAAGAAAATGGTGTGCTTTAAAGTAGGGCCTAAAGGCCAACTACTTTTGTTTTCCACCAATTTTCAGGCCCATCCGGAGCCTCTAAGTGCCTCAAAATTGACCCTGAAGATTTTACTAGGATTTTTGAAAATTAAAATTTTAATCTCTTAAATGACAAAAGGTATTGAAGTGATTTCTTCACCATTGGCTTCAATTTTTCCAGTCTAGAGGTCTGTGTAAGATTTTGTGTCCAATTGTGCATAAATGCAAACTTACAAAAATAGTAACCCTACCAAATTTAGCCCTTATTGAAAAGAAACAACATTTTTTTGGGTGATGCAAGATTGATCTTACACCCTGGATGCTCTTGCATCATCATCTTAGAACATCTCATAATCATCCTAGAACATCCCACAACATCTCAAAATCATCTTGAAACATCTCAAAATCATCTCACAATGTCTCAAAACATCTTGAAATCATCTCAGAACATCTTAGAATCATTCCACAACATCCTAGAACATCTTGAAAACATCACACAACATCAAACAACATCCAAAACCCTAATTTCCTCTATTAATTGAATAATACAACATTATTTAATTAATTCACTTTTTCATCATTTTCAACAAATTAAATAAACTTAAATTATTAAATAAAGTCCTAAAAACCCTAATCCTACTATTAATTAAATAAAATGACATTATTTTATTAATTGAATTTTTCATCATTTCAACTTATTAAATAAATTACATTTATTTAATAAAATCCTAATCTATTCTTATTTCATCTTGATTGATTAAATAATGCCAATTATTTAATTACATCACTTAATCACCTTATTCCCCTAAGTTAATTGAATTATTAAATCATAAAAATTTAATTATGACACTTTCCCTCAAAATTTTGAATAATTAAATCAAATTATTCAAATCATTTATCAAAAATAAAATCAAACTAATGCAACTTTGTTTGCAAAAGTTAAGCTTGATTTGCATGTTCAACTCCAAAAATGAATTAATTAATTAAATTAACTAATTCATAATTCCTTACCCACTTTCTAATTCCTAACTGATCAGTCTAAATCCTCACTAATCAATCTATTCCTGATTTATCAATAAATTTGCACAATCTTCTCATGTCTAAATCCTTTCAACATCTTTCAACCATTGATCTTAATCCAATATTGTTGAATCCTAATCTTCCATTCAAAATCTCATTTTCTATATAACAAAACCTCTTTCCTCACAAAAAAGATCAGAGAATCAACATACCTTATGCAATGAAGTTTTGTCAAGATCACCATTGATAGAGCTTCATCATTTCTTCTATCAATCAACATCAACACCATTCTTCAAGCTTTCACAACACAACAATGGAGACTTCACAATGATACAGACAACCCAACATCATGCGAACAGACTCCAACATAGGATGGTAACCTCTCCTTTGTTGTAAATTCATTATGTTAATCTTATGGTTTCATTACTTAATTTCAATAGCATAGACTATTCATTTCATGAGTGATGGAATAAGATCATAGATTAAATGTTTTGAATTATACAGATTCTTAGTTCATTTCATTAATCTTGGTTTAACATCTATGATTTTCCCCCTCACACATTCTGGCACGCCTAGTGGGACCCTTGTCCCATACACTAATGTTTCTATGAGCCATTTGTGAAGTTACATGTCCCAGAAGTGCTTTTGAAAATAGTTTCACACACTACCCAAAAAAAATTTACACTTGCATGTCAAGAAAATTGAACATCTACTCTAAAGCCTAAGCATCTAACATGGGAACTATGCTTTGCAAAAATATCTACATATCTACTCTAAAAACCTTGCATTTGATTCTGAGAGGGGTAGTATTTTCTCTGTGAATTGAGCATTTGATTTTGACAATGGCACTTTTACAAAAAAATCTTGAGCACTTGCTCTGACAGACCAGTGCACAAGATCTGTACTTTTTCATTTTATTTTTTTGCTAACATGTGCTTGTTTTTGAATGTGTAACAGGTGCTAACATGTTTGCATGTAGGATTTAAAAGATATTAACTTACTTTTTTGTAGGGAAGACGATCAATTGAGGCATTCTAGATCTACAAAACATCTTTTATGTTAGAAATATTTATTTAGATGCTTTAAAAATAACACGCTTTGTTTTTAGAGGCTCTAAATTGAACAATTTCAAGGCTTTCTTAAATTGGGAATCTCTATTTGGTGATTAAAAAGAACAACACAAATGAACACCTCATTTTTGGTGCTCTAAAATATACCATTTTAAAGCTTTCTAAGGTAGCAATTTTCATTTCAAAGCTTTAAAAGAACCTTACAAACTACACATTTCTATTAAGGTTCTCTAAAAATGAACTCTTTCCAAGTTTTCATAATTAGGAACTTTAATTTTAGTGCATAAAAAGAACAAACACAAATCAATTTCATTTGTTAACGCACAAACGATTTTACTTTTTTTTTACCAAGTTAGAACCAAGCCTAATTTCTTAGAAACACTCAGATTTGGGCTTAAAAATGAACAAACTATTCTTTCTATTTTTACACCATTGCTATCTTAATTGCTTGATGTCCTGAATACTTCATATTGGTGCAAAATAAAAAGAATAAGTTGTTTATGTTATTCACATATTTTTGGGGATAACATCACTCAAGGTATTTAAAAAGAATCAATTTTCTATGAAGTGTTTTTTGTGCATTCAATGTTTGGAAAGCTGAAGTGTTTTATCTTCTCCCCTTGCACCTTTTGGTGATCTTGGTTGAGTGAAAGAACATTTTTAAGCTTTGCATTCTATTTCCAAAGTTTACCTTAAAGATCAGGCTTGCTTTGAGACACATCCTATGCTGGAGAACTCATTGCTAGGTCTCGAAGCACATTTAATGGTAGGCAATATCAAAGGTTAAAAAATTGTAAGAAAGTAGCTTCAAGTCATGCTAACAATAGACTGCACCTAATCCCATGCCTTAAGTGGAATGGGAAAAATTAAAGATCCTTAAGTGGCTAGCAAGTGAGTGTCATATTTTCATGTTCACAGTTGAGACTAAGAGCCAAATTGTTTTAGAAGCTACCCTATTATCCAAAACATTCTTTTAAAGTGGTGCATCAGAATTTACTTTTGAGAAATTACTTTCCAAGTATGACTACAAGGCCATGCCATAAGTGGTATGTAAAATTTTCTCTTTGAAGCATGAGGCAAGCCTACCTAAAGGAATGGTTTCTATCAACTAGGGTTGTAATTGTTTGTTTATGTTAAACTTGCCAAATACATTTCAAAACAATACAAAACATAAAATTTTGTGCTTGATTTAAAGAAGAATAACACATCCAAACAAACACTAAACATTATGGTTAAATCACAAAACCTTTTACTTGGTGTATGCCTTTGAGAGAATCCCTTTTACTTGCACTCCTTGAAGGATTTCCTTCAAGGTTTTTGGATATTCAAGCTTTTGTTTCAAGTTACATTAGATAAAAGTAAACATTTGGGAACTATGGCTTGGGTATTGTGATTTCACAAATTTAAGCCATAGACATTCAAGTCACACAAATTCCATGCTTTTTAAGTCAGTCCAATGTTGTTCTATCATTTTTCCATACTCCAAAACACAAAGGAAACAAAACCCACGAAGACCATTTTTTACAAAACCCGAGTAGTTGCATCATTTCCAATGCATTTGCATAAAATTCCAATTTAGTTGTCATAAATTTTGAGTAGTAGCCAAAATTTCATTGCATTCGCTTGTTGTCCCAAAAACTCCACTAAAAAAAATTAATTGCTTGTTTAGAAATTGAGCACTTCCTATGAGATCCACACACTTTCTTTTATTTCCTTGCATTTTCTTTTGAGAAAACAACACACTTGCTACTAAGATCCTTGCATTTTCCAAAATATGCTCGCTTTTTCTTCAGTAGTCCTAGCATTTAACAGAAACACAAAGAAGTTCCAATTTCCATTCTAACTCACAGTCTTGAACATTAAGCTAACACTTGGGGAAAACAAACCAAAGTTGGTTATAGGATCATTGTTCAAAAAAAAAAATTGGAAAACTAGATAGGTCACGTAGTCTCTCATCCATTATTTACATCCTACTTATTAGAGATAAAAATAAAATTAACCATTGGGATCATTCCTTCACTCAGATGTCCTTGATATCAATAGTTACTTGGGACTCATAGATAGTACAAGTAAGCTTTCTTGCAACATATCCTCTAGACAAGAAAGTGAAATATTGACCCTAGTCCTTCAACATTTTGATTTCCAAAAATTATCCACATTCCAAAACAACACTCAAACCCTAGGGTCTTGAGCTTCATAGTAACCATCTCAAAACACCATTACACCTTATGACCATTTGGTGACCAACTGCTCCAATTCAATAACTGACCTTGTAGCACCAATCTTTCAACCTAGTCTCACATACATTGAAGGTGAAGAAACTAACATCATAAGCAGTTTGAGAAACTTCATATTTGAGAAGAGCAAAACACCCTTTCAGTGCCTCACCACATCAATCATCTTAGATGAAGAGGAAGAGAAAATAGACATAGCAATTGAAAGACCCATGTTACGACCACCCACATGGCAATAAATATCCTCTTTATGATATTGAACCTTTTTTAAATGATCTCTCGCAAAGTCAGGATCCCTAAAGTAAAGTCTACAGGTCATGATTTTTGACATAGGCATCTTAGTCCAAAAGCCCTCAAGAAACACCTTTGGGAACTTCACAAAACCAAAACAAGGTTTGTATACAACTTCTACAAATGTGCTTGAAGGCACAATCCAAACTTGTATTCCTTCTATTACTGTTAGAATTTGGGTCTTTTTCAACAATTCCAATTTCTCACATAATCATGATCTTGAACCTATCTAAATAAAAACATCAAACAACAAAACACCAAACTTGAGTCAACTAAAGAGTTCAAATATTACACAACTCTCCCAAAGGGGACCCAAGTTGTTTATGACAACTACAAGATCACAGCATAGGAAGAAAATGGAAGCAATCAAGAACATTAGCATCCCACTTGAAAATACCATGAACGATGAAAGTATCCCATGGGGATATAGGCTAAGCAACCTTGAGACACCATAAAAAAGAACCATGTATAGGGACACATTTAGTGAGGAAGGACTAAACTGCAAAAAAAGGAGGTGATAGAACAAAACAACCAGGACCCAAATAGAGTGGTTGTAGAGGAGGTAGATACTAAGGAAAAGAAAAATGAGGAGGAACTGATTGAACATTCTAACAACCCCAAGGTTCTCAAACTAATGGACAGGTTGTTGAGAAAGGACCCAAACTCCTATTTCTTCAAGTTAGCAGAAAGTGGTGCTAAATTACCGATGGACTTTAACGTAGAGGCTCTCAAGGATCCCAATCTTATTCCCTTAGGGGATAACTTAGTTGTGAGAAAAATAACCAAACCCATAGAGATGCCAAACATGTCACTCGTGTTCTCACAAAATAGTGGTCAACCCAAAGAGAACCCCTTGTTTAGAAAACCAACTCAGATTGAAAAAGTAGTAGTGACACAACTGTATCAAGGAGGGCCATCCCAATATGAACCGCAAAGCAACTATCCACCTCCTGGACAAGATATATCGTAAAACACTTCAAGTCTCAACTTTTCTTAGAACAATCAGTACCATCGATAGGGTGGAACATAGGGTCCCCCTCCAAACAATTAGTACCACCAACAAGGTGGACCACAGGGTCCCCTTTTGAACGAACAATACCATCAACAAGGTGGACCACAGGGTACCCTTTTGAACCAACAATACCAACAACAAGGTGTGCCACAAAGAAACCTTATTCAATCATCCCATCAACAATGTGTCCCACTAACACATCAACAAGGTAACCTTAATTTTAGTGCTTCCTAATAGCAAGGTGTGCCACAAAGCACCCTTCTTCAGTCATCCCATCAATAAGGTGTATTGCTAATGCATCAACAAGGTAACCTTCATTTTAGTCCCTCCCAGTAGCAAGGTGTTCCACAAAGCACCCTTCTTTAGTTGTCCCATCAACAAGGTGTCCCACTAACACATCAACATGGTAAATATTCATTTTAGTCCTTCCCAATAGCAAGGTGTTTCATAGGGAACTCCTCCCAATTTGTACTACCAACAAGGTATCTCATCAATGCATCAATAGGGTAACCTCTAGTACACTTCATTCCAGTAACACAAAGCTAACTGTCATCACACCCAACAAGGATCTAACTTGCTCTATGTCCAAAATAGTTACCAAGGTCCTATGCCTTCACAATACCCAATATATGACCAAAACATGGTTCAGATAGCAAGGCTATTATATGCAAAACTCACAAATAAACGAGTTGAAAATAGACATAGAAATGAAACTAGAGATTGTCACCCAACAGGTAGTAGGAATACATGATAGAAAACAAAATAAAACCTATACCATCCAAGAAATATTCCCATTCCCATTCAATCAATTTGTCACTACAATACCATTTCCCAAGAATTTTGAGATACCCAAGTTTGACAACAAATATAGAGGAAAAGGGGATCCAGTAGAGCATATACGTGCTTTCTCCATATCATGCATGGAATTATAACACAATGGATCATACCTCATAAGACTATTTTTGTATAGCCTTATAGGCCATGCTATGGAGTGGTTCACCCATTTGAAACCAGTAGTCAAAACCTTTGATGAACTGTCTAATAAATTCATAAGTCACTTCTCCTTCAACATTGAACAAGATGTCACCATCACAAGCTTATCCAAAATCACATAGAATCAAGGATATTCCTTTACCTCCTACTTACAGTGATGGAGACACAAGGCTAGTAGATCTAAGAGGCCCATTCTTGACAAAGAGTTGGTGGACATATTCATTACCAACATCTTACCTGAGATCAACTATCAAATCACAATGTTATGTCCACCAAACTTTGAAAAAATCATTGAGAAGAGATTAAATATTGAGAGAGCCCTAATTTAAAGGGAAGCCTTCAAGATGAGTAGCTCAAAAGAAAGTCCCTCTAGTTCAAACAAAAAACCTAAAGTCTGGGCCAAGAACAAAAATGTCGCAAATGATGGAGTAGTTGATGCAACAACAATATGGAATGCACCAAACACACCTCAAAAGAAACCATGAGTAGCAAAAACAATCTATGTTCCCAACAATACACAAAGCAACCAAATAACCTATCCCAAGAACAATCAGGTTATAAACCAATAGAAAAATCAAGGAGGCCAACAAAAGCAGTATGACCAACCAAGGAGGTAGTTCACATTACTAAGAGTCTCTATTGAGACACTTTTTTGGAAGCTCATACAACATAACCTAATCAATCCTATTGATCACCCAAATTATGACGAGCCTAACTTTAAAACACCGTGGTACAACAAAAATGACTTGTGTGAATTTCACAAGATCAAAGGACACACCTTGAAATATTGCATGAGACTCAAGCACCTCATCCAAGACTTGATAAACAAAGGGGAGGTATATGTCAAACATCATCTTGGGAATAAGGATTGGAAGATATAAAACAACCCAATCCCAAACCACCAGAAAAGGAATGGCAAGGGAAAAGACCAAGGTTACTATAATGCCAACTATACCTACATGGACACAATTTTAGGAACTCTATCCCAAGCTGATGACAATAGGGAAAATGTAATAACTATATGAGAGGGAGACAATAACTGAAATGTAGCTACCCATTGAGGGAGGGTTACAATACAAGGAACCCCTCCTAAACGCACAATCAAGTTATCAAATGCATATAGCATTGTGGAACAGCTGAAGAAAACCCCCACTTTAATCTCGATCTTGGAGTTACTAAAATTATCACCAACACATGGGGAAATACTTGAAAAGGCATTGGAAACGTCAATCCCTAATGACCTCAATCCTAGTCAATTACAAGCCATGGTTGGCAAGATCATAGCAAGTAATCATTTAATCTTTTTTGAGAAAGATCTACCCCAAATAACATTCCAAAAACCAAGCCCTCTACATAGAGGTTGGTGTTCATAAAACCATGGTTAAAAGAGTATCGATAGACAAATGGTGTGGGTTTAAACATCTGTACCTTAAAAATTTTCAAATAGCTAGGGTATTTTGATGATGTGATTAACAAAGGAAATATTATCACCATAAGGGCCTATAATGACCTTGAAAGAAATTTTGAAGGAATAGTCAAGCTACATGTACAGATAGGATCGGTCCTCATGGAAACATGTCAAGTGCTTGATCTAGAATTACCATATAACCTTCTCTGTGGACACCCTTCAATCCATGCATTAAAAGTGGTACCATCCCCCTTTCACCAGTGCCTAAAGTTTTCCCATGAAGGAAAAGAGGTAACCCTATATACTGACCCTGAGCCTTTCCACTTCTATGCAAAGCTAGAGGAAAAATATAATAAAATCCAACCCATTCCTAGCAACAATGTACCCTTCCACTCATTCTCATATGTTGACCCTTCCATTCTACCATCAACCTCAACCAAAAACACACCAAGTGAGCATCCTAAAATGGATTAAAGTACTTGACAAGGGAAATGGAAACTATCATTTTAACCAATCATTTTGCATTCGTATGCTTCCACCAACACCCAAAATCTATGGAGGGATGAAAGAGATCAAACATGCTCAAAAGTTACAAATGATAGCTAAACCCACAATTTTCACCAAGTGGGGGGACATGAAGGATGAAGACGTCTTCCAAGAGGATATTTCATACATGATATACAAAGAAGATGCAAAGGAGCTAGAAAAGCCAAAAACTATTGATCCTAATAGTCGAGGCTATCAAATGCTGAAAAACATGGGCTATCAAGGAATTGGTGGATTAGGGCTACACAAACAAGTCCGATGGGAACCTATAATAGTGGAACATAGAAAAAAAATTTGGGGCTAGGTTATAAGCCAAAAGAAGTGGTTACTCCAAAGGCCAAGCGAACCTCTTATAAGAAACTAGAAACTCCTGATAACGTTGAGGCACTATATATCTACCATATAATGGATAATGAATTACCTAAAGAAGACCTATTTAACAATTTTCACATTGATAGTTTCCCTCTCCAGTAAATAGAAACCATTCCCAACATCTACAATCACTCTGGAACTAACTCTAATGAATACAAGTGGGATTTCCCTTTGTTCGTCACCAGATATGATTCCCTTCCTTCTAGCAATGATGACCTAGATACCTAGTGGGAGAAAGACACTAGATCCATATTGACCCTTTCACCCACTTCCATAAGGTTTATAGACCAAGATGATAGCCTCCCACTTTGTTACCCGCAACTCATAGATTGGGATCAACAACAACATAAACCTATTCTAGATCAATCCCAGATCAGAGGCAGTTGCAAATTTCATGGAACTTTCAATAGACATACCAATAGGAGATCACAAAGTAGGGTTCATCATGGAACTTGAACAAGAGACATACTTTGGTGAAGAAATTGAACCTTCCAGTCACAAAAATGAGAAAAAAAAACAATAAACACAAGATCCCCTAGAGAAAACCACATTTTTTCTCTATTGAATCCAGAAAAGAAGAAGATAAAGGATGCATCCAAAGGTGAAAACCTCCTAGAGACACCCGAGGATGGAGGGTTCAATCTCCCCATATTAGAATATTAGGAAAGATCAACACTCTTAGTCGAAGAAGCAGAACCCATAAATGTTGGCACAATAGAGGACCCAAAGATAACATACCATGCAACATCACATGATCCTGAAGAGAAGGAAAATTTGACAACTTTCATCAATGAGAGAAAAGTAAACTTTCCCTGGACCTATGCTGATATTCCTAGACTAGATCTGACATTAGTAGCACATCATTTAGCCATAGTACCTAGAGAAAATCCTATCAAATAAAAAATCAGAAAAATGTATCCTCAGATAGCATTACTAGTAAAGGTAGAGCTAAAGAAACTACTAGATGTGGGTTTTATTAGACCCATCGACTATCGACAATGGCTATCCAATCTAGTACTAGTTTCAAAGCCTACTGGGGGCATCAGAATATGCACAAACTTCAAAGACCTAAAAAAGGCTTGTCCAAATGCTACTTCCCATTGCCAAGCATAAACATGATTGTGGATCTAACAATAGGGCATGATATGCTATCCTTAATGGATGGTTTCTCTAGATACAACTAGATAAAGATCTCTCTAGATGACCAACACAAAACAACATTTACCTGTGCTTGGGGAAAATTTTGCTAGAATGTAATGCCATTTGGTCTAAAGAATGCAGGAGTGGCATTTCAAAGAGCAATGATGAGCATATTCCATGATATGATTCACACCATCATGGAGGACTATGTGGATGACATTCTAGCAAATTCATTCAAAAGGGAAAATCACTTGAAAAACTTGGCAAAGGTGTTTGATTGACTTGAGCAATACAATCTAAGACTCAACCTTAAGAAATGTGTGTTCAGAGTAACATCTGAAAAACTATTAGGGTACATAGTATTAAGAAGGGAGATAGAAGTGGATCCTACAAAGGTAAAAGCTATTCTAGAGATGTCTCCACCAAAAACATTGAAATAGCTAAGGAGTTTACAAGGAAAGTTGTAATCCATCAACCGATTTATCGTACAATTAGCAAAAAAATGTCACCCTTTTACTCATCTCCTACACAAGGATGTCACCTTTAATTAGGATGGAAGATGTGACCAAGTATTTCAATAGGTCAAGGAATACTTACTCATCCCATACTCATGTTGCCTATTCTAGAGAAGGGAATGATATTATATGTGTCTACCACACAAGTAGTGTTGGGAGCTCTCCTAGCCAAACTAGATGATGACAATAAAGAAAGGGTAGTCCACTACATTAGAAAAACACTGGTGGGCTATGAAATAAACTACTCACCAATAGAAAGAGCATGTCTCTCGGTTGTATTTACAACACAAAAGCTAAGACACTAGATCTTGAATAAAAAAGTCAAGCTGATTTCTAAGGTAGACCCACTTAAGTACCTACTAGAAAAAGTAGCCCTAATCAGCCAAATCGCCAAATGGATGATGATCTTGAGTGAATTTGACATAGATTATATAGATAGAAGAGCTACTAAGGGAAAATCCATAGAAGACCAATTGACCAAAGAACCCATAGATGATCAGAAACCTCTCATGATGGACTTTCCAGATGAGAGTATCTTGATGAAAAAACAAACAGACCATTCGACTCTCTACTTTGATGGATCCCACACTCAACATGGCTCTAGAGTAGGTGTTTTATTTCTTACACCACAAGGAGATAGTATACCCAAGGCCTACAGGATTTCTTTCCCTTGCATAAACAACATCTCAGAATATGAAGCTTTGATCACATGGTTAAAAATGGCTATTGAATGGTGAATAAAGAAGCTACATGTCTTTGGAGACTCTCATCTAGTAATCAGATAGGTGAATGATGAATACTAGACCAAAGAAAACAAATTGATGCCATATAAAAGGATGGTAGATAGATTCAAGGAATACTTTTTTCAAAATAACTTTTGAGAAAATTCCATGAATCAATAATAGAGTTGCTGACATAATGAAAACAATAGGCTCACATCTTAATATTCCACAAAATGTGCCTACATATGAGTTCCTCATGAAACAACTACTTGTGCCTATATTCAACATCTCATAATTATAATTGGTATGTGTTGTTGTTGGTCCTAACTCCCATGGTACCAAGATACTTTTGACTATATCCAACACAGTATCATACCACCTAAACTAACAACCATTCACAACAAAGCTTTCACCCATAGAACTTCCCGATTTACCATCCTAGGAGATACCCTATATCATTGTAGTCTCGATGGTATGTTACTCTAGTTCCTTAATGTAGAAGAAGCACAAACAACCTTATAAGAGGTACATGAAGGTGTTTGTGGGTCCCACTCAAGTGGACCTAACCTAGTCCAAAAGTTGCTCAGAACAAGATACTATTGGCCCTCCATGGAAGAAGAAATCATACAATACTCTAGAAAGTGTTAGCAATGCCAAAAACACAATGATCTTGTTCATGCACCAGCATAGGAACTGAAACTCATCATCACACCATGGCCTTTCTCACAATGGGGATTAGACCTAGTAGGAAAGATATCATTTTCCTCATCCAATGGGCACAAATTCATTATCACAACAATAGAATATTTTACTAAATGGATAGAGTCAATTCCATTGACCTATATCACTGGAAAATAGATATCAAAATTCATTTTGAATTATCTAATCTGTAGGTATGGAACTCCCCAAATGATAATAACAAACAATGGGACCCCATTCAAGAATCAGGATGTCCAAGAACTTTGTTCCCAATTTGCTATCCAACATAGATCTTCCATGCCTTATTACCCCCAAGGAAATTATCAAGTTGAGGTGTCTAACAAAACCATATTGAAAATACTCAAAAAGTGTTAATTAAGTTGACCAAGATTAGCATTTGCAACTAAATCCAGCCCTATGGGTTTATTGAACCAACATCTGAACACCTACTAGTGCCACACCATTTTCCTTGGTCTATGGATTAGAGGTTATCTTACCTATTGAGCTTGAAATCCCCTCATTGTGAGTTTCATTGAAAGGTATGGTTAGCAATGAAGAATATAGGGTATCCAGACTAAATGAATTAGATCTCCTAAATGAAAAGCATTTGAACATGTTAAACCATCTACAGGTTTATCAAAATCAACTCAAATGAAACTATGACAAAAAGATCAGAGATAGAAACTTTCAAGTTGGTGACTTAGTCCTTAAAGAGAATAAAAAGGTAGAACTAAATCAATATGGAAAAGGAAAATTTCAACCCAACTGGTTAGGTCGGTTCATCATCACAACGAGCTATGGCTCTGGGATATATCAGTTGGTGACTCCTGAAGGAGAACCCTTAACTAAACCACTAAATAGTAGGCACCTCAAGAATTTCTACACATGAAGCATGTCGGAATACCCTAGGAAAGAGGGTAAAAATTAAAAAATACAAAAATGATAAAAAAAAAATACAAAAAAGCAGGAAAAATAGTAAAGAGAAAAAAAAATTCTTTGAGTGAAAACCACTTTGTGGCACTCCTAGAATAGGTACCATAGTGAAAACCTAGCAAACATGTACTATTTATGTTTGAATAAAACTTCGATCATTATCTATCGGTACTATCCACAACATCCACCCATCCATTTCATAATAAAACAGTCTATCCAACCATGGCTTGTCATTGATTAAGGAAAGTAGTCTTGTCTACAACTAGGGGCAACTTCCCAAATCTGGTCATGGATTAGATATTTGAATGTCCTATCATGGTCAAAAAATTAAAAATCAAAAACATCTAGAAAATAACAAAAGTCAAAAATATTTGAAAAACATCAAAAACAAAACATTGTTGGGTTATTCCTTCACTCAAACAATCTAAGATATCAACATTTGCTTGAACCTCACTGCTAGTTCAAGTTGATTTCTCAAAACATATCCTCTAGACACACAAGTGGAATATCAATCTAGGTTAACAATGTTGTTTATCCAAAAAAGAATTACGCTTTGAGTCAAATGGTAGAACTACATGGTCTCTGCATGTACAATGTAGGAAAGGCTTAGCATTCCCTGAGACCCTAGGTTAGTCCCCTTAGGTTCTAACATTCTTTATTTCAACTTAGTCAAAAAATTTAAAAATCCAAAAAATAGTCAAAAAAAACAAAATACAAAAAATAGTCAAAAAATACAAATCCAAAAACATTCACAAAATAGAAAAGATAAAAATATTCAAAAAAAAAAACAAGTGAAATACGAGCCTCTACATGTACAACATAGGAAAGGCTTATCTTTGATGAGCCCTGAGGCCCTAGGTTAGTCCCCTGAAAACAACAAAAAAAGCATCATAAAAAAAAACTCAAAATATCAAAGAGTCCTATCTCATCAATAAAAGCTGCAATAAACATTTCATCCATAATAAACAAATCATCGCAATCAACCTTTGACAAAAAAAAAAGAACAAAGAAAGAAAACATTAAAAGCTATAACTTTCAAGGAAGCAATCACATAGACTGGATTACAAATAGACGTGAATAAATGCTAGAGTATTACTTACATATTCTTTGACAACATACCAACAACATCCTGAGATATGCCTTAACGAATTTGTTCCTATGATAGAAATGATCAACAACAAATAATAGACCTACCCTAGACAGATATGGCAAACAATATATCAACATTTTTTAATCTTTTTATAGTCTTATTTTTATGATTTATTTTATTGACTCATTCCTAGGATCTCTCAAGGATTTCCATAAGGATTTAGAGAGGGAGGAATGGGGGAAATTTAGCAACATTTCGATTTACTATTTATAAGACATTTTTATAATATTACCATGGTGAATACTTGCTTTATTGAGTGAATGAAAGTTGTATTAAAATAGTTCATGAAGTAATCACATGTTAGGTGTTCTATACATCTCTATTTGACTGGTCCAAAATGTTTTTAACACAACCCAACCCTATGCTTTAAACAAAGTTTCCATATGTATGGTATGACAAAAAATACTCTTTGTTTGTTGAGACAAAGTCCACATAATGGATACAAAGTCACCTTGGTTATTAATACCCTGGTGCATCGTATTTTTTTGCTACATCAAATAGGATTGTTCAAAACTGCAAAGCCTCTAAAAGAAAAGAGAAAGAAATACTCATCACTAGTAACAACATCAAATTTCTATCTATCATCAAATATTTATTCTAACATCCATCCTGCATAGCAATATCATTAGCTCCATATCCATCCTACATCCATAATGTCATCAATACATATCATGATGATAATAAACCAATAAAAACATCTTGTATCATGAATGGTGCATACATCCAACATATATCATATATCCATCATCTATCATCCATATTTCATCACATAAACATCGTATATCAAAAATGATATCTCGATCATCCATAATAAAACATCATATAAACAAAAGTATGATTCATCCATCCACATGATATTCATACATCCCACATAGTACACATCATCATACATCATCATCATAAACATAACGAAGTTGAATCAAAGAAGGTATATCTCATATATATTATCATAAAAAAAGGGAGTACATCATCACCAGTGCAACAAGTGTGATAGAGAAAATACAAAATCATAACATATATACAAGGCCTCGACCAGGTTGATGAATATATATACAAAAAACATGTCTACAATTTGTCTCGAAGCCATAAACAGTATAAAGATCAAGTACAAAAAGTAAGACCCCAACAAGAAGGAAAAAACCCTATAAACCAGGTTGTGGGCTACCAAAAGGATCTAGTTGTCTCACGAATTGATCACCTACCCTGCCACCACCACCACCATCACTCACAACACTAGACTCTCTAAACTGTGGATGCCAAGTAGTCCTAGGAATAGTAGAATCATATAAGGTCTAATAATAGGTGGACATCTGTAGATATCGATCTTGCTCTACTCAAAAACTACAACACTCAGCCTTGAGAGTATCCCTCTCCACTATAAGCAACTATACATGAGCCTTTGTAGCATGTCATCGACCACTCTCACTATCTCACTCAGCCCTCAAAATTTCTACTTGATCCTCCACAGCCTATCATCACACTATCTTTGCATCTCTAGCAATATTCATCTAAGACAATAGTATACCTCCATCCCCAGGTGGTGGTGGAGGACCTGAAACTTGTCTATGACCCTATGCCTAAGGCATGTGCTCATCTTGACCACCCTATGCCCCATCATGTCAAGCCTATCTAACTGCTCTGTAAGGACCTTAATGCACTTTCACTCCCCATGATGACTTATAATACTTGATTTTCCCATAGCAGGATCACCTGTAGGATCAATAAGTCTCAATACCCCACATCATTCCCACCACTCATCATAATCAAGAGAAGTACCTAGATTTTCTAAACCAACTGGCCAACCCCAACCAACTAGGGAAAGTGCTCTGAACTCAACAATAACAATATCTATATTTGGCTAGAGACCTCATACATGAACCTCCCTAGTGGTCTGACCAAAATGAGCCTCATAAGCATCAAGAACTCGGCCCTTTCTCTCTCCAAATTGGTGACATACTCAATCTGATAAGTAGCAATCTAGAACAACATAATAATGACCAATCAACCAATGGTTCTATCAACAGTAAACAGGATGATCTAAATCCTCTTGTCAAGCCTCACGTCCCATATAAGGTCTCTACACAAACCCTGGCATCTCATCAAAAGCTCAACGCCAATAAGGGATATCCCCAAGAAAGGGATAATGCATGAAATCCCCATAATGATAGGAGTATGGATCATCAGGAGAATGATCTTGTATCCCATCCAATCAAGCAATGACAATATACTCCCACACCCAAAACATGCAAAAGAGAAACACCTATAGACATGGATTTCCTACCCTGATACACAACCTTGTGCATATCTTTGTACAGGTGAGCGAGAAGACACATACCCCAAGCATACCTTATCCCATGATCAATCATACTCTTGATACATACACCCCAACCCATGGGAAATTTTTCACCTCTCCTATCAGGAACAACTAGTCCTGAAATCAAACCACATAAGACAAGAGAAACAAGATTTGCACTACAAGAAAACTCAAACAAATTAATCTCTAACTAGCTCTCCTCTAAGCATCTAGCACCTAACACCCACCGCATGGAATAGGTACCATGTCAAACATTATATGTAACCATCTCACCATGAATAGGAAGGTGAAGCATCCTCCAAACATCCTTAAGAGTAATAGTCACCTCTCCTATAGGAAAATGAAACGAGGACATCTTGGAATGTCACTGCTCCACAAGTGCATTCACCATTGGAGTGTGTCCTGATAGGAGGCATGTAGAAAATATAATACAGTCCAATGGCATCAAGAAATTCTCTCTCTAATACACTGAAATGGGAAATAGGATCAAACAGGTGTCGAGGACGTCTCTCCCTTGGTTGTAGTGGTTTGAGACCTACCTATAATCATTTTAACCCACGATGTTATGGTTTCACTCAAAACTTATAAAGCAACACAAATGACATAAATCATGATGAAAAACAAACACATTCTAGGGTTTAGAGGAAATGCTAAAAGAAAATGCAAGAGGAAAAGTCAAATGCAAGGGTTTTGAGAAAATACTCAAAAAACACCAAGCAAACCGAGGTTCTTAGGAAAGTGCAAGGTTTTAGGTCAAGGGTGAGGTCCTTAGTCAAGGGCGAGGTTTTAGGCTCCAAAGTAAGCAAAAGCAAGGTTTTAAGTCAAGAGTGAGCTTTCAAAGCAAGTGCATGAAACAAGGGTGATTTTTTAAGTCAAATGCGAGGTTTTATGGAAAGGGAGAGGGTTTCAGTGTCAAGTGCAAGGTTATGACCTAGCAAAGGTGAGGAAAATGATACAGATGCTCAGAAATCACCAAAACTTTGCTATTGACTCAAGAAAAATTGTACACACAATACAAGAATGAAACAAATGAAAGAAAAAAGTGAGAAGGTACATACTAGGCCATTGACGCTTGAAGGTCGTCCAAACTCCTGAACAAGCTTAGAATGATGTGGGGCTCCCTAAATCTCAGCATTACTCCTCAACAACTAACAGAATGGGAAATCTAGAGATAAGAATTAGCAAAAGGATAAAAGCACAAATGAGCTCACTAGAGGACTAAATGCCTATATTAAACCTCAAGAAACCCTAATTTCACCTAGGATACCCTAATTTCTACTTAGGGAACCTTCCTACTTTCAAATTAGAAGCACACAGAAACATTAGAATAAGGAACAAGGGACCTATAGATCTAATTCTTCAATCTCAACACATCGAAACTAAAATAGGACATTCCATGAGCTTTCCCTCGAAACTAACCTTTTTTCAACCAACCTCTCGAGGGGAAACACAAAGTCCTTCCATCATTTTGCTAAACACTAGGGCATAGTGTGGCATAGTGGGGCATAGTGGGGCATAGTGGGGCATAAATTTTATTCAAAAAATTTGATCTTAAAAACAAAACCTTTGAAACAAAGCAACCAATACTTTCTATCAAAGAGGGGAAAAATGTAGACATGTAAAATTGACCTAACACCTATCACACACCTTAAAAAACATCAAACGTCATTGAACAACACCCCAAAACATCTCGTAATGTCTCAAAACATCTAAGAATCATCCTAGAATGTCTCAGAACATCTCAGAATCATCCCAGAACATCTCAAAACATCCTGGAATCATCCCGAAACATCTCAGAATCACCTTGAAATGTCACACATCTCAAAATCATTTCTAAACATCACATAATCATCTTGGAACATCCCACAACACCTCAAAATCATCCTAAAATGTCCTACAACATCTCAAAATCATCCCACAATGTTTCAAAACATCTTGAAATCATCTCAAAACATCTCAGAATCATCCTACAACATCCCAAAACATCTTGAAAACATCACACAACATCAAACAACATCCAAAACCCTAATTTCCTCTCTTAATTAAATAATACAATATTATTTAATTAATTCACTTTTTCATCATTTTTGACAAATTAAATAAATTTCATTTATTTAATAAAGTCCTGAAAACCCTAATCCTGCTATTAATTAAATCAAATGACATTATTTGATTAATTCACTTTTTCATCATTTCAACCAATTAAATAAATTACATTTATTTAATAAAATCCTAATCTATTCTTATTTCATCCTGATTGATTAAATAATTCCAATTATTTAATTATGTCACTAAATCACCTTATTCCCCTAAGTTAATTAATTATTAAATCATAATAATTTAATTACCAAACTTAAGCTCAAAAATTTGAACAATTAAATCAAACTATTCAAAACATTTATCAAAAATCAAATCAAACTAATGTAACTTTGTTTGCAAAATTCAAACTAGATTTTCACGTTTAACTCCAAAAAGGAATTAATTAAATAAATAAATAAATTCATAATTCATCATCCACTCTTTGATTGAGAAAATTACAATTACTAACTAAGAACTCTAAACTATTGACTAATCAATCTATTTCCTAACTAAGCCAATCAATTCCTGACTAATCAATCTAAATCCTAATTGATCAATCTAAATCCTGAATAATCAATCTATTCTTAATTTATCAATCAATTTGCACAATCTTCTCATGTCTAAATCCTTTCACCACCTTTCAACCATTGATCTTGATCCAAAACTATTGAATCCTAGTCATCCATTCAAAATCTCATTTTCTATATAACAAGCCTCTTTCCTCACAAAAAAGGATCAGAGAATCAACATACCTTATGCAATGAAGTGTTGTCAAGATCACTATTAAGAAAGCTTCATCATTCCTTTGATTAATCAACATCGACATCATTCTTCAATGTTTCATGACACAACAATGGAGGCTTCATAGTGATACAAACAACCCAACATCATGTGAACACACCCTGACATGGGATGGTAACCCCTCCTTTGTTGTGAATTCATTGTGTTAATCTTAGGATTTCATTATGTAATTTCAATAGCTTAGATTGTTCATTTCATGAGTGATGGAATAAGATCTTAGATTAAGTGTTTTGAATTAGAAAAATTCTTAGTTCATTTCATTAATCTTGGTTTAACATCTAAGATTTTCCCCCTCACACAATTATTTTATTCATGCAAGGAATCAGGGAATGACTAGGATCAAATCCTCAAATTTAACCATCGGTAATTCTACACATTCAAAAAGGTTAGAATTAAGGGGACCTGACTAGGTTGATGGGACCAAAACCCTTGTGGTTAAGGACTTAAGAATTAAGTCATTTTAATAGGAATTATTTTGCTCGACTCAGGAAATATTAATACGATGATATAACATTTCATGACCAATAAACCTAGACTAAGGGGCCGGCGATAATATGTTTTTTATGACTTAAGTTGTGACTCAAATGACTTGCAACTAGGTATAGCAAGTCAATGAAGGAATAGAATGCCAAGGGAAAATTATTATGAAATTTTGAAATGAGGGTTTTTGAACCAAAACCCTAAACCCTACCCTAGGGCATAGATACAAAGGATAATGAAAAGGCAAGGAACTAGTGCAAAATTTTCAAAATTTAGAGGCTCCACCAATGGCTCTTGCTCGAGGAGGCATACCCCTACTAGGTATGGCGAGAATTCAGATCTAATGGTTGAAGCGGACCAACACAAAGAAACAGAAAACCAAGGAGTTTGCAAGCACAAGGAAAGCAAATGCAACCAGAAGCAAACACACCAAACCTATATACAATAATTATAGAATTTTACAGTGTACATGGAAAACAACCTATTTCAAGAGAAATAGGGCTTCAAGAACTATCCATGTACTAGAAGCTCAATAATTTCACTTGTTAATTACTGCAAGAAGTATGAATCCTCTCCATGTGTATCTGCAATTAGATATGGATCTAGCCATAGAGGGTCAAATTTTCCATATTTTCCTTTGTCTTTCGACCTTGCATTCCACATCAATACCATGCTTCCTACTTCAAACTTTCTCTCAATGGATTTCTTATCATATAGATTCTTGACTTGAAGATTTAGCTTTGTATTTCTTTTATGAGCTTCTCTTCTAGTTTCATCAAGCTCGGCTAACTCCTCCATTCTATGTTGCATCTCATCACAAATATCTTTGTCATATTCTTAACAAACTTGTACATTTTCAACAAGTTTTTATGGGGTATCCTCGCTTCTATGCCATACACAAGGTTGAATGGAGATTGCCCAATAAATTTCTTGACATTAGTCTTATTAGTCCATAATGCAAGTTGGAACTTTGAATCCCATGCCTTTTTATTCTTCTCAATCACTTGTTTAATGGTCTTCTTCAAACTCTTATTGATAGATTATTCTTTTCCATTTCCTTGGGGATGATAAGGGGATGACTAAGAGATATATATTCCATGCCTGCTACAAAAATCAATGAATTCCTCTAATTTGAAATACATGGCATTGTCAAAAATCATCTTTTTCTGGGACTCCAAATCTACTCAATATGTTGTTCATCAAAAATTCAATCACTACTTTACTTGTTGCCTTCTTTGTGGGAATTGCTTCCACCCACTTTCTAAAATAGTCTATTGCAACAAGTATCCAAGAGTGCCCCCCACTAGACTTCACTGACATTTCACCAATAAAATTAATGCACCATTGTTGAAAAGGAGCCTAAACTGAAATCAATCTAAGTGGAAAATTACCTAAGAACTTCAACTTTCTAGTGAATCTTTGTCATGCATCACATTTCTTAACAAATCCATGAGCATCCTTAAACACAGTTGGCCACCAAAATCCTGCTCTTAGTATTTTATGAGCAGTGGTCTTCGCCATGTAATGACCTCCACATGCTCCATTGTGCATTTCATTTAGAAGTTCTTTTGCTTCATCTCCATCCACACACCTAAGAAATACACCCTCTAGGCTTCTCCACCAGAGTTCATTATCAATAATGATATATTTAATAGCCTGCAACTTTAAGATTATTTTCTCATTATTAGGCATGCCTTTAAGACATTGCATAGTTTTCAAGTATTCCATAATTCTCATATACCACCCACAGGCCTGCATGTCACACATAGGTGCAACATTTACATGTTCTACTTGATTTATTTAGTTTTCTTCTAAGTTGGTTTCAGCCATCAACTTAGCCAAACCTTGACTGCTCACCAATTTTATAATTTGAACATCAATATTAAACTCCTAGATCTTGTTGATCCATTTGCATCTTCAGCTTGTGGTTTCTTGTTGGGAAAAAATATCCTTGACTATAGCACTTGAAATATATGCCACCACAATTTCTCCCATTATATATGTTCTAAATTTTTTTACAGCATTAATTAATGCAGTAGGCTTGCTTTTATGTCATGTCATACTTAAGCTCAATAGCCTGCAAAGACTTGTTGAAGAAATAAATAGGATGCTCAAAGCCTTCATTGTTTTTCTACAATAGTTCTCCTGCCACAGTGTGAAATGAAGCAAAAGTAAATAATTGAAACAAATTTTATTAATCCAGATACTTGAGCACAGAAGCCTCCTTAATGGCATGCCTAATATCTTGAAAAGATTTGGTGGGCTCTTCTGTCCATGCTATATTTTCCCCCTTTTTCAACATTTTGGAAATAGGTCTAACATTCTCAGCAAAATTAGTAATAAATCTTCTCACAAAATTGATTTTCCCAAAGAAGGATTGAATTCCCTTTACATTTTTAGGTTGCAAAAATTTATCTATTTCTGCCACACGCTTAGAATCAATCTTGGTCCCATCTTTAGAGAAAATGTGCCCTAAAAGCTTACCTTCCTTAACCCCAAAAATGCATTTATTAGTGTAGACATCCAAATTTGGACATTTAATTTATCCAAATTTACCACTTTTCATCTAAACATCCTCTTATCCGAGTTAATTAAGTATTATTACTATTATTTAATTAATATCCTTAATTTTGTCAAATCCCTAAGGTATTTAATTAATAATTAAATACCTTACCTTAATCCTCTTTTCATCAAATGAATTAAATAAATATTATATTTATTTAATTCCTCACATGTCATTTTTATCTAATCCTAATCCATCTCCTAATCTCTTCATTAAGAATGTGCACATGCCTAATCCTTGATTAGGATGTGTCACATCCTCCAACTTTTGCAAGCTGGCTTTTAATCCTCATTAACCTCTAATTATCCTCTAATTACTAATTAGTTAAACCTAATTAGTACCTTGGTCAACTCTCCCCATCCCCCAAGGAATTTTTAATTCCTTTTTATTCATCCAAGGCTCCTCTCTTCCCAATGTGAATTTTTAATTCACTTTTATTCCTCCTAGAATCCCCTTTTCCCATGCATATTCTAGATAGAACCTTTGACTTGTCACATCAAGTCACATGTGACAAACTCCCACCTTTTTGGAGACCCTCTCTTATCCACTAGATTCTCCCAAGCATGTGAATTTTTAATTCACATTTATTCCTGCAAGGAATCTTCTCATCTCCTAATGTACTTCCAAGGTACATGTCCTTCCTCCACATCATGTACTCTCCTTCCACATCACCTACACATCATCTCACCCTTAGCCACTTCACATTCCACATGTCAAAATATGAGGGCTTGTGAGTTCTCAACTCATCTTGGCCCTTCATCTTGGCCTTGTTGGATAAATCTCAACCATTGAATTCTCTAGAGAAATCAAATTCTCCTATAAATACCCCCTCCTCTAAGGCATTTAGAACACTTAGTCATTTTGCAACTAAATGTTGCCATTTTGTGCACTCATCTAACCATCAATTTCATCCATTTGCATCTACATTCAAGCATATAATTAAATCTTGCATTTAGTCATTTCAAGAGCCATCAAGGAGCATACAAACCAAATCAACATCAAGGGCCAACCAAGAATTTTCAGCTGCAGAGGGGAGGTATATCTATTTGTCATCATTTTACACTCTTTCTCTTTGCATTTACAAATTCCTTACGCTAATCTTGAGGTGTTTCTTCATGTTTCTCCATTGCATTTTAATTGCTTAGAATAGGTTAAACATTTTGATATCACATTTCTGTGAGGGCATAGTCGCCCCTCTGTGAGGGCATAGTCACCCTAGAAGGGGGCATAGTCACCCCAGAAGGGGGCATAGTCTCCCCTCTATGCCCCAGAAAAAGGGCGAATCTGCCCCTCTGAAGTGGGCATAGTCGCCCCTCTGTGCGCCAGAAAAGGGTGAATTTTCCCCTCTATGAGGGCATAGTCGCCCCTCTATGCCCCATAAAAGGGCGAATTTTCCCCTCTAAAGGGGGCATAGTCGCCCCTCTATGCCCTAGAAAAGGGCGAATCTGCCCCTCTATGAGGGCATAGTTGCCCCTCTATGCCCCATAAAAGGGAGAATCTGCCCCTCTGAAGGCGGCATAGTCACCCCTTTGTGCCCCAGAAAAGGGTGAATCTGCCCCTCTATGCCCCAGAAAAGGTCAAATTTGCCCCTCTGTGAGGGAAAATTCGCCCTTCAACAAAAAAAAAATGGAAAACAAACATATCCAGTTCTCAAATCTGACTGTTGGAACCAATCCCATCATATCTTTCAATCCAATCCTAATTCCAAGCACTTGTTCACTTGTTCATCTATTTCAAATCTTCCTCCCCTCATTTTGAGAGTTATTCATCTATTCTAAGCACCTGTTTGCCCATCATCAACACCTTTTCGTAAGTCATCATTTCATTAACAAAATCACATAAGTTCCACTTAGAATATCATTAGATTCCATATCTAGCATCAAATCATCCATCCCAATCATCTAGACTTCATTTTGAGAATTTTCATTTTTGTGTTGAAACTTCCAAAGGCCATAACTTTTGACTTGGGTGTTTGTTTGAGCTGAAATTTTACGAGTGGTTGCGTTATGAGATGGCATGTGGATTCTTGATTGACTAGAAGTCCCTCAAACCCCGTTTTGCCACATTTTTGGGGCCTCAAACTTCCATCTTAACCCTCAAAATCGCAATTTAGTGTTTTTTTCAATTTTTGAAAAATTATTTTTGTTAATAACTTGGAATGCATGTCTCAAATTTGGGATGTTAGTTGGAAATTCATCCTATCTTAGTTTTGGGTATTTTTTGGGAAAAAATTGAACTCTCAAAAGTATGTTTGTGAAGTTTCCTAAAATGGAAAAATTTGACAATTTTTGAAAATTGCCAAATCTGGAAAAAAATTATTGTCAGCACCTTACGTTCTTTAAACCCAAAAATTTGGTGTAGAATCAATCCCATCACATCCTCCAATCATTCTAAGCTTTAATCTAATCCTAATCTGAGCTTCAATCCAATCCTAATATGAGCTTAACCAAAACCCTAATATGAGCTTTAGTCATTTCAACCTTTCATTCACCCATTCTGAACAGTTGTTCTCCCTTGTCAATCATTCATTTACTTGTTCTAAGTAAACACTCATATATTTTGAACCTTCATCTATCATCTCAAACCCTGGTTTAGCAATTTCGATCATCCGTTTACTCATTTTGAGTAAACCTTAATCCATTTCAAACCCTTTTATCATTTTGAACTCTCATTCTATCATTCCAATCATCTGTTTACTCATTTTGAGTAAACATTCATCCATTTCACACTTCCTTTCATCATTCCAAACTCTCGTTCTATCATTCCAATCATCCGTTTACTCGTTCTGAGTAAACATTCATCCATTTCACACTTCCTTTCATCATTCTGAACTCTTGTTCTATCATTCTGATCATTCAATTACTCATTCTGAGTAAACATTCATCCATCTCAAACCTCCTTTCATCATTCATTATGTCGTTCTAATCTCTAAACTCTCGTTCTGTCATTCTGATCTTCGTCTACTTGTTCCAAGTAAACATTCATCCATCTCAAACCTCCTTTCATCATTCTGAACTCTCATTTTATTGTCTTGGTCATTTGTTTACTCGTTCTGAGTTAACGTTCTTCCATTTCACACCTTCATCTATCATCTCAAGCCATTTTTTAGCCATTCTGATCATCCATTTACTCGTTCTAAGTAAAATTTCATCCATTTCAAACCTCCTTTAATAATTTCAAACTCTCGTTCAACAATTTCAATCAGTCATTTACTCATTTTGAGTAATCTTTCATCTATTTCAAACCTTCATCTTCTCATTCTGAGAATCATTCATCCATTATGAGTAGTTTTTTACTCATTCTGAGTAGTCATTCATCTGTTCTGAGTAGTCGTTCATCCATTCTGATCAATCGTTTACTCATTTTGAGTATTTGTTCATCCACTTTCTATCATTCATTTCTCCAATCAAATTATCATTTTCCCCATCCAAATCCCCTAAACTTCATCTTGGGTTATTATCCAAATTGACCTCAGTATCTGATCTGATTGCCATCATTAGCATCTGCTTAGGATTTTCATCCATCCTAATTCAATCATCATCGTCGGCCCAATCAAACCATTTTCAATCTCAAAGTGGATTCAGTGCCACAATCATTCACTCATCATTTAATCCGATCAATCAGTATCCTATGTCACCTAGGGTAATCTCTGAACAAGGTTTACAGTCCCTTTCATCATCCTATCTGATCCCTCAGTCTATCTTATCAATCATCAATCGATCTTATCCAATCCAATCCAATCGCATCCCTATCCAATCACCTTCAACCCAATCAATCTACCTCCATCTCGAAGTAGATTCGGTGTCGTAATCATCCTTTGATAATAAAATTTGATCGTTAGAATCAATCCCATCACATCATCCAATCATCCTAATATGAGCTTTAGTCCAATATTGATCTGAGCTTGACCTAAATCCTGAAATTGAACTTTAGTCTGTTCCCATCCAAAATCTTTTATCCATCCTCTTTATCCTTTCACCATCATGAATCCTTATCCTCCATCAATAGTGGTCAAGGGAAACCCTAATTACGTTGACAACGATAATGAAAGTCTTGTCAATCAAGAAGAATATGACTTAGATCCCCTTGACACTATCATTGCTAGTAAGCTTTCTCCACCCACTTTCCAAAATCCAATCACCCCTTCGAGTTATCTCATTATGTCTTCATTCATTCCTAATCATGCTCCTTATGCTACCTTTGACAAGGGATATCCATCACATCCATCATATCCTTCATCTACATCATCCCCTTATCCAACACACGTATCCTCTTATCCTAGTCTACCATCACAATACCCGTATCCTAATCCCCCATCCACATCCTCCTATCTCAATCCTTCATTCGCATATACCCACTACCCTAATCTTCCATACCAATATGCTCACCCTAATCCTACATTCACACCTTCCTATCCTAATCCAACATCCACACCAACCTATCCTAATACAACATTCACACCTTCCTATCCTAATCCAACACCCAGACCAACCTATCTCAATCTACCACCTCAATCTTCCCATCCTAAATATCCTTACTACAATCCACCACCTACATCCTTATGTCCTAATTCACCATTCCAATACCCCTATCTTAACCCTTCATCTAATCTTAATCCCCCATCTATTCCCAGTCTTGCATCCAATCCCATTCCTTCATCTAATCCTAATCCACCAATCCCTAGTCCTAATCCCCCACCAATCCATAATCCTCCATCCACTCCTACCACGCCATCTTAGCCTAGAGTATTCAAGTTTCTCACTCCAGAAGTTCTCCAAGGATGTATAACAAAGAATACATCTCCCACTCTATACCTTGAAGTTTTGGAATCATGTCATCCCAACCCATCATCCACGGTCATTAGTGATGAAACCCTTCTCCACCAAACACCTATCATTGATGGTACCACCCTTAGCACCACTCAAACCATTGAAACCATCACGTCCTCTGAATCCACTAAGCCCCCATATCCTACCATCACATCCTCTGAATCCACTAAGCCCCCATCTCCTACCATCACATCCTCTAAATCCACTAAGCCCCCATCTCCTACCAGCACATCTACCGAACCCATTGAACACTCACTTCCTACTCTGAGAGTCATCAAACCCATCGATGACACCCAAATCAAATCCACTAAAATCCATTCCCATGAATGTTTTGAATCCTCCATCCCTCCATCTCCCCAACTTGAAGAGTCTCTCCAACACTTTTTCATCCTGCCATCCACACAAGATTAGTCATGCCAAGAGCCTAATCAAGATCCTACCATCCCATCTAGTCCACCTCAAGATCATAGTCCCCTTTTCATTCAAGCTTCCACCACTCCATCTCCATCTCCATCGCATGATCCCACTACCACAAATCCAATCCTATCATATCCCCTATTCCCTCTCCTGATATCACCCATCTAAATGTTGCTATCTAATCATCTCCCTCTCATGATCCCCCATCACCACCTAAAACTACTATCCCCACACCACTTGCATATCCCCTTGGTACTCTCTCATTCTTCCATGGTGGCCTCCTTGTAGAAGAAAAACATAGTGTATATACCACTCATCATCCTCCACCTAATAATGGACTCGCATCATGTTTTCAAAATAACACAAATCCTATCATGGATCACATGCTCAAGAAAATGAACTATCAAGGAAAAGGTCTAGGCCTTCATGAGCAAGGTATTTTGGAGCCCATCCAAGTCAAAGAACAAATCTGCATGCAAGGTCTTGGACTTATTTCCCACGACTCACAATCTAAAGATGTTGGTACAACCTCTTGACATCCTCAACGAGCCTTTTCCAAAAGATATTTCAGCTCTTCCCATCGCTCCACCAGACCATATGCTGCCATCCCTCCTCTATCGTATCACCTCAAAACAACCGTCCATATTCCTCCTTCATCTGCTCCATCCATTTTGGGTCCTTACATCCCTCCATCCACCCTCTCCCATCCTTCATCTACTCCATCCATCTTGGGTTCTTATGTCCCTCCACCCACTACGTTTGCTTTGGATCCATATATCCCAAGATCAACTCCTCCATCTCATCCTTTCATCCATCCAACACCTATCCATGTCATCCATCATAAACATCCTAATTAGGATCAACAAAGGCACATACCTACACATTTTCCATCTACACGTAATCCTCATAATTTTACCTCCATTGTTCTACATCCATATCCTTGCACCCATCCCATTGCTAGTAAAAGCACTTTGGATGCCAAAGCAAAATTGCCAAAATCTAAAGATCTACATGAACCTCAAGCTCCTCATGTCCCCTCTAAAATACATGGTGAAGAGAAGAAAAATTTAAATCCAAACCAAATCCGTAGGCCACAAAGGCCCACCAAAGCAAAGATCAAAACCATGTGGATCCCAAAGAAAAAATATGCAATGCCATCACATGAAAAATCTATAAGAACATCCAAAGTCACTAATCCAAAATCTAATCATACACCTCTTTCATCTCCTAAGTCTATTTTGGGTCCCTATGTCCCAAAATTCACCATTCCATCTCCTCCATTATCCCCACATTCTCCATCCCTTAATCCTATTATCTTTTCACATCCACCACCACATGTGCCAATGTTGGTCCTGAACACATCTCCCCATCACATATCCACCCCATCATTCTATCCACACCCTTTCCAACATCCCACCCATTACCCCATGTATCTCCTCCATCAAATCCCTCTAATTCATCCTCTTGCATAGTCCATTTATCCTAATCAGGTTGTACCAACATCCCACAGTCGGTTTGAACAAGGGCTCTTAATGCCTCATATAGAACTTGATGCTTGAAGTCCTTCATCTATATCCTTATCGCATGTCTTCTAAATCCACTTATTCGCCTCCCTATCCTTATTCATTTCCTTCCGCGTGCTATCCAAAAAAGTCAAAAAATCCAAAAAAAATCCAAAAAAATAAAATAGAAATAATCTGTCTAATGGTGAAAACTTGGAAAACAGGCACCTTGGATAAGTACCATGATGAAAACCTAGTAAACAGGCGTCATGCATAAATCCCCATCTCCACTTGGAGGCAGCTTCCTGATATGCATTCCCTCCATCCGCTATGATTTCTACTATGCTATTTGTCCTCTTCATTCATCCCCTCCATCCCACCTCTCTTCCACATCCTACCATCATATCCCATTTATCTCCCATCCCTCCATCCTTCTTGTGATCTTGGTAAAAATAGGGGCACCTATCTATACATGCTTTGGCCACCTCTTGGTATACATTCTCTTCATCCATGCTTTGTTGTATTCCTTGGTCACCCATCATATCCTCCTCTAGTTATCTCCTTTTCCCATCCACTCGTCTTCCATCCCTCATGCCTCATCATATATGACATATCTAGAGTGGGGGAATCTGCTTCCTTTGTGACATAGTCCTTGGAGACATCATCTATCATAACATCCCTTCATCTCCCTATCCATCTATCACAGCATCCCTTCCATCTCCCCATCCTTATTTTTGTATCCATCTATCCTAGAATCCCTTTCATCTCCCAATCCTTATATTCCTATCCATCCAAACAATCCCTCCCATCCCCCATCCCTATATCTCTATCCAGTCTTTCATCTTTATCCTCATCCCATCTCATCCCATCTCACAATCCCTTGTCATTGGTATCTAGCTATAGGCCTCCCTCCATGCAACCCAATTCCATTTATCTAGTCGTCATCCCTCCTACTTCTCTTGCACATCTTTCCAATCCCCTATCACTTTTCATCACTCATCTATCTATCATATCATCCTCCCAAGTCATTTTTATGATTTGGATAACTATCCCATCCCTAAGCTTTATGTGATTGTCATCATCCTATCCAATCCAACCAGTCTATCCTATCTCATCATATTGGTGTCATCTTTTTATCCACTCATCCTATCTTCATCCTCCACTCATCCTATCATCATCTTTTATCCATCATTTATCTTTGGTCTTTTGTCGAACTACGTTGCCCCTGCGCTTTCACGTAGGCAAGGTCGATCACTTGATCCACCCCTGGGGCTCCTCTATCATCTAGCATTGGTCTTTCTAATTTTCCATCTACTCTTTTATTGTCTATCATCAATCACCATTCTCCACTTTGCTCCTTTTCTCCATCCTATCTTTATCATCCATCGAAGTCTTCATCTTGGTCAGTCATCAGTCTTTTATCAAACTATGAGGGCTATGTGCTTTCACGTAGGCAAGGCTAATCTTTGATCATCCCTCGAGCCCCTAGGTCTTTAGGGTGTTTTAGTCTCATGTCTTGTCTCCCTTGTGTTGTGTCGTCAAGATATGCCCTTATCTAGCTAGTTCTTCACAAACGAGATCCACTTGTATCATGAGATCTAATCGATTTTGAACATCCCACGTCATAACGATCTTTTAGTTTAGTATCCATCATCTTTGGTCTCAACAAGATGCATCCTTCCTAATAGACCTCATCAACTCCATCCATCCCTTTTGATCCTATGGAAAAGGAGGTTTGAACTCGATTGTGATATTTTGATAATTTTGTCTTTTGTTTATCATTTGAGCTCCATATCATCACTTGTCAAGGCCGCCATGATCCATAATATTATGGTGTGTTTTGATTGGTCAACATAGGGGCATATCTTGGTCTTTTTATGTCTATTTTTTATCTTCTTGGTTGTCCCACATAGTACCCACCAAGATCCCTGAGGTCTTGTGTTATGCTGGGGCATCCTTTTGTGCTTGTGGTTATCTCAATACCTGGCCCGACCAAGGTCTTCATGATTCTGGGGTGTTGGGATAGCCTTCTTGTATGTTGTGTGTGTTTTATGCATTTGACATGAATCGGCCTTGGTTCTTCATACCTTGGCAACTTGGTGTCTTATGCTATAGCAAAAATCAGTGCTTCGAAGATAGAAACTTGCATTAGGATTTCATTTCATTTTCCATTCTATCATCTTGCATGCATCCCCCATCCTCTAATCTATCAAAATCCCCCCATCCATTCATCCTTCATCCTCATCTCACATCTCTATCCAATCCCCATCCATTCCATATAGTACAAATCATATAATCATATCCTTGGTCTTGTTCCCAGTCTTGTTACAAGCCTTGATCCAATCATCCTCATCATCTAGATGTATTCTTCCATATCCCTTCGGTGTTGTTTTGGGATGTGTCCTTCCCACATCAACAACACTTTCATCATCATCATTGGGAGGTATTCTTCCCTATCCTTTAGTGGTGTTTTGGGATGTATCCTTCCCTCATCAATACCACTCATTGGGATGTATCCTTCCCTATCCTCATGTTATTTCGGGATCTCTCATTCCCTCATTGACAACACTCCAGCCATCATCAACCCCTTTTGGCTTGTACCTTGACTGGGGCAACATCATATTTGTCCTCAAATCTATTTGTGCTTCATCCATTTCCTATCACTTATCCTCCT
This sequence comes from Sequoia sempervirens, assembly GCA_007258455.2. Classification (NCBI taxonomy): domain Eukaryota; kingdom Viridiplantae; phylum Streptophyta; class Pinopsida; order Cupressales; family Cupressaceae; genus Sequoia; species Sequoia sempervirens. The sequence continues at coordinate 310,926,999 of VDFB02047230.1, read as the reverse complement.
ATCTTGTCCATCACTTTGCATCATCTTCTTCATCTCCCCTTGCATCATCGAATCCATTTTGAGAGCACACCCATGTTCTCTTGAACCCGCATGTCCTTTCGAGGGGCCATCCTCAATCCCTACTCTTCATCTTCACCCCATCATCTTTCTTCCTAGTCATCCCTTTGATGACTGGGGCATCTTTTCCAAACTAACCATCTCCTTTTGGGTTCTATATTTTAATATTCTTTGAAATGATGTTACTTCGTAACACCATCTCAAAGAGGGGAAAAATGTAGACATCCAAATTTGGATACTTAATTTATCCAAATTTACCACTTTTCATCTAAACATCCTCTTATCTGAGTTAATTAAGTAATATTACTATTATTTAATTAATATCCTTAATTCTGTCAAATCTCTAAGGTATTTAATTAAATAAATACCTTACCTTAATTAAATAATTAAATACCTTACCTTAATCCTCTTTTCATAATTAAAGGTATTTAATAATTAAATACCTTACCTTAATCCTCTTTTCATCAAATGAATTAAATAAATATTATATTTATTTAATTCATCACATGTCATTTTTATCTAATCCTAATCCATCTCCTAATCTCTTCATTAAGAATGTGCACATGCCTAATCCCTGATTAGGATGTGTCACATCCTCCAACTTTTGCAAGTTGGTTTCTAATCCTCATTAACCTCTAATTATCCTCTAATTACTAATTAGTTAAACCTAATTAGTACCTTGGACAACTCTCCCCATCCCCCAAGGAATTTTTAATTCCTTTTTATTCATCCAAGGCTCCTCTTCCCAATGTGAATTTTTAATTCACTTTTATTCCTCCTAGAATCCCTTTTTCCCATGCATCTTCTAGATAGAACCTTTGACTTGTCACATCAAGTCACATGTGACAAACTCCCACCTTTTTGGAGACCCTCTCTTATCCACTAGATTCTCCCAAGCAATGTGAATTTTCAATTCACATTTATTCCTGCAAGGAATCTTCTCATCTCCCAATGTACTTCCAAGGTACATGTCCTTCCTCCACATCGTGTACTCTCCTTCCACATCACCTACACATCATCTCACCCTTAGCCACTTCACATTCCACATGTCAAAATGTGAGGGCTTATGAGTTCTCAACTCACCTTGGCCCTTCATCTTGGCCTTGTTGTATAAATATCAACCATTGAATTCTCTAGAGAATTCAAATTCTCCTATAAATACCCCCTCCTCTAAGGCATTTAGAGCACTTAGTCATTTTGCAACTAAATGTTGTCATTTTGTGCACTCATCTAACCATCAATTTCATCCATTTGCATCTACATTCAATTATATAATTAAATCTTGCATTTAGTCATTTCAAGAGCCATCAAGGAGCATACAAACCAAGTCAACATCAAGGGCCAACCAAGGATTTTTAGCTGAAAAGGGGAGGTATATCTATTTGTCATCATTTTACACTCTTTCTCTTTGCATTTACAAATTCCTTAGACTAATCTTGAGGTGTTTCTTCATGTTTCTCCATTGCATTTTAATTTCTTAGAATAGGTTAAACATTTTGATATCACAATTAGGATTCAAAGAAATTCCATATTCCAAAGCTCTAAAACATATATTTTCCAAATTTGTACAATGATCTTCCTCTTTGCTATGTGCAGTAAGGTCATCTTGGTATGGCTAGGAATAAATCAATAAAATCAACAAATTCCACATCCATGGCTCTCTGAAATGTAGCACCATCATTGATTAAACCAAAGGGCATTCATACACATAGGTTCCCCATGGTGTAGTGAATGCAATCTTATATTGCTCATATTCTCTTACCATAACTTGGTTGTAGCCTAAGAAGCTATCCATCATTTATAACTCACACCCTGTCACCTTCTACAACATAGCCTTCATATTAGGAAATGGGAAGTTGTCTTTCAGGGGTGATACATTCAAATTCCTGAAATCCACACAAAGTCTTAGGTCACCATTCTTTTTCCCAATTGGAACCAAATTAGAAACCCATGAAGAATTTCTTATAGGCTTGATAATTCTAGCATCCCTTAATTTTGTGAGTTATTCTTTCATTTTAGGCTAGAATATTGGATTTATTGGTCTCTGCTTCTACCTAAAAGGTTTGGAATCTAGTTTCAAAGGTATCTCATGCTGAAAAAGATCCTCACTATAAGCTTTTAGGTCATCATATGATCAAGAAAATACATGTCTATATTTTCTTAGCAATGCAATCATTATGGTTCTAATATGTGGTTTCATTTTCTTCCCTATATATACCTTCTTAGGAGTGTTCTTAGTTCCAGGATTAATCTCTTGCAAATCTTCCTTGTGAGTAGATGTCTACTTAGCATTTTTCTTATCAGGGCCATCAAAATCCTTTCCAATGCAACCAAACCCTTAGGAATCTTTTTTTTTTTTAATTGGATAACTTCATTACCAAAAAATGACTCTTTACCATCAACTTCCACCACCAATGCACCAAATTATATTTCCTAACTTTCATATTGATCAATACATTGCAAGAATTTCAAAATATCTTTATCATCATCAAATAATTTTCAATTGCAGATATTATTAGGTATGTAGGCCAAGTTTGTACCTCTACTTTTTAAATACCAGCAAAAGTGATATCATCTAGTCTAGTAGCAATGTTTGCTAACAAATTTGCTATCACATTCCCTCCACTCTCTAGCCAATCAATGTTAAATGCATTAAAAGCTTCAATGGTATCCCAAACTGCATTCCTATACTGCTTAAGTCTTTTATTTTTAAAAATAAACCTAGGCCTAACTTGGGATACCACTAACTCAAAATAACCCAACACTTTTAGAATTTTAATGTCATGCTTTGAAGCTAACCTTAAACCAAGTAGCAAAGCTTCATATTCAACCACATTGTTTGTGCAGGTGAATTTCAACAAGAAGGAGCATTTGAATGTATTACCTTGTGGGGATAATAGGATATCTCCTACACCTGATCCCTCCTTAGAACAAGCTCCATCAAAATACATGGTCTAGAGAGCATCTTCTGGTGAAATATTAATGACTTCTCTATCAAGTGGTGCAAGCTAAAATTTTGTTTCTTGTTGTAATTCTTCAACTATAAAAGAATCCAAACCAATATCCACAAAATAAATTCTTGTTGATTCTTATACATACTCAATCATATGGCAATCTCTTGATTCTCTAGCAATCTTGACATCCTTTTCATCAATGGAAAATGTAGCATATGATAAAACACATTGCATGCTCCCACCCATGGATGCACTCCATTGTCTTGACAGTAACATTCCATAGTTTAGTGAAATGTCAAATACTATGACACTCATGTATAATTCCTTCTCAAGGAATGTTGCAAGCTTGTATGGGACCCTATTAATTACACCTATGACTAGTACTTCTCTTGAATCCATAGCATAACACTTTCCATGATAAGTACTATCAATTTTTAGACCCATTTCCTTCATAATTTCCACTAGCATAACATTAGAAGAGGCTCCTGAATCAATCATGCAATTCTTGAGAAACTTCCCATCAATAATAAAACTCAGAAAAAATGGGTTAACCTCACTTGGGCATGCAGTAATTTAAGTTCCCAAGTATATTTGAGGGTTTTTACTAATTACTCTTTCCACTTCATCACTCTTTTATTGAGTTTTGCTCACTTTGGGAGGATCAATCACCATCTTATCATTAGAGGCCTCAACTATATCACAAATGAGGATGACTACCTTGTTTTTATGTTCATCAATCCTCATCATTTCACACAATGGGACTATAACCTTAACCTGAGACAAAATTTGAAACATTTCCACAAAAGCATGCTTTGGTAATTCAGGAAGTATTACATCCTTGTCCATTATCTTATCATTTTGTTTTTCACCTTTTTCAATACTATTCTTTTAATCCTTAGCCTTTACAATTGGGGAAATAACTTCCTCATCTATCTTGACCTTTTCAACCTTTTTAGCCCAAATTCTAGCTCCTTTACTTTCTTTGGGTTTTTCCTCCCCTTTCTTGGTTTCTGTCTTGGTCCCTTTATCATCTACCTTATTTTCTTTGATGGACATGCTGCCAGGTTTACCTTGATCACCATTCACAATATTATAAGTATTCCTTGCTTGAGTAGCCAATGCAATTATCAAATTTTGGATTTCTTCATTTGATGGTATTCTCAAAAAAAAATCATGAGATTCAAGATTGTAAATGTTGCAATCACTGTCTCTCTCTTCATCTATGAATACTTGGTGGTATACACTCACTTCCTCCCTTTGCACATACACATCACCTCTAACAGGCTCATCATCAGAAGAATAATTGTTGCAAGCAAAGTTCAATTTATTCATGAGCACATTTATTATTTCATCTTGATCATGAAGGGGATCAAAACCTCCTTGATCATCTTGTGACTCCTCTATAGATCTTGCAACATCACATTTTTGTGATGAGTGAGGTAATTGACATACTATGCACCATGGAAAATCTTCAATGACATTCGTAGAATTATTTTGTAGTGGGTCAGGTGTTCCTTGAGCTTGAGCATTTTTTTATTATAGTGAACTAGCTTTCCATTGTGCCAATTAGTGTGATAGGGATAATCTTGCTACCTAGGTGGCATATCATTTCTTTGGAACTGAGGTTTCTCATTCTTTGCCACCTTCTACGACAAACTGACAATTTGATCCAGTTTTTCTTCAGGAGTTGTAACTTTACCAGCTCTCTCATTTTGAGCTCTAGGATTCTTCAAAGTTTTAGGGTCATCTCTTCTCCCTACCTTATCCAATACTTTTCTATTGTTTTCTATGTGGACTTATTTCTTATAAGCATCACTTAGATTATGTGGATCTTTGTCTCTAAGTAAGTAACACATCTTTGAATCAAATGCATTACAGTACACGACTAAGCATGCACTCTCATTTGGCCACAAATAAGCTAGAACTCTATTCATGGCCTTATAAAACCTTCCATTAAATTCAATCACCATTTCATTCTATCCTTTTGTGATAATGTTGAAGTCATTTAGCACAAATCTAGGATTAGTCTTGTCTCCATATTGCTCTCTAAAAACTTTTTAGAAAGCATCTTTTGAATCAATGCTTGCATCCAAAAATATTTTGTACCAAAATCTAGCATCTTTAGTCAATGATTGCATGAAATAATTCATTGAAACATCATCATCCCAAAGCTCAAAATATTCAACAAAACTCTAAAAATATTTCAGATGATCTTCACCACTGAATGCATTGTTACCAGTGAACTTAGGTAAATGTTTTCTTACATTATTAGGAACACAATTTGGATACCCTAGGATTCTATCAAATCATAATTTCCTATATCTATCAATAGGTATTTGTCTTCTTGCAAAGGGTCCCTCTTGTTCATTTTGGTTGTCATGATCCCTTCTCCTATCATAATTTCCTTCAGGCATTCCAATGTCAACTATCCTTGGTTGGGAATCATATTGATCATGTTGTTGAGTTGTCCTAGCCTTATTCTCTGGTTGTGAAGATGAAGTGGAATGGTTTGTATTGGAAAATGGGTTATCATTCGAATGGGGATTTGAAGATGATGCACAGGGATGAGAGATTTGGGTTTCAAGAATAGAAGTCTTTATGGTAGATTTTAAGAAACCTAGTTTTTTCTTCATCTTTGTGTTCACAGCTAATAGTTCTATCTCATTCACTCTTTTTTGTAATTCCTCATTTTATTTTAACCTATCATCCAATGAAATAGCATTATTTTGTGTTGTGTCCCTTTGAGAGGAACCTCCCTCATTTATCATTATACCCTGACTAGTTTCTTTTCCTTATCAACAATCTGGGAAATAACATTTGTACTACTAGGGACAAGATCAAATGCAATAGAATCTTTCACATTAGGATTGTTCCATGTATTTACACAAGAATTGTAAGTTGAGGTAGTTATAGGCTCCCTACATACAACCTCTTTAACTGTAGGACTAGTTATATGGGTATATTGAGGTACTAATTGTTCTAGTTCTTTCATTTGCTCAAATTTTCTTCCTAGCATGTCTTTCTCAACCATAGCTTCCCTTATCCTTTATTATTTCTCCTTATCCCTCCTTCTCCTTGACTCATCTAATATTAATGCTTCTCTTATAAGTTTCTAAACATCATTAAATATTTCATCCTCTCCTAGTAAGCTAGTATCAAAATCTAATGTCTCTACAATTCCACCATAGTTACGAGCATACTCATCAAACCCAGTCAACAAGTCATGAGGAAGAGGAGTATTTTTGCTAGAAGCTAAGGCCAAATTCCTTGGAGCCCCAGCATGACTATCATTTACATTATATTTTTGTATCCTTTCCCTCTCTCTTCTTTGTTTAGTCATTAAGGCTTGATTTGAATGTTGCTCACTCACAACAGTTTTCATTGTAACTTACCCTCTTTCAAGACAGGCATCATCACTTAACTCTAAATAATTTCTTTCATGTTTAGAACTAGAAGTAGAATGAACTTCATGCTCAAGACTTGGATGAGGAGTAGACTTACTTGTTCTTGTATCCTTTGATTTCCATTTTCACGAGTGTTCTTTGGAAATTCTCCCTCCAACCTTTTCTCTAGATGTTTCTTCATGTTGGCATGGGTTCCCCACATTTGTGCGTGTACTTTCTTTTATCTTATCAACGTTTTCAATTTTCTTCTATTTTTCAACTTAATCTCTTTGATAACTTCAGGTATTGGCACACACTAGTGCAAATACTTTAGAGTCACCACCCAAATTGATTGGGATGAATTTATAGCAATGACACTACAATTTTATGCAAAATTTTACAAGACCCTTCACATTCACATGAGATTTAACATTAACCTTTATAGATTCAAATAGGTTTTTTGCAAATATGAGGAAATTTGGGTTGAACTTTGAGCAAAAGGTCTAAACATGAAAATGAAGGGAAATATAGAACAAATCTAAGCAATGGTTAATAGAAACTTCACATAGACTGACTCTATGGATAAACATCACTATAAATCATAGTGATCCTAGAAAAGGCACTCTGGAGAACAAATATTTTATCAAATGTGATCCCTAGTAGAGTCCCCAATATGTTGGTTTTTTTTAAAGAACCAAGAAAATATCACTGAGCATCTATGAATTTTCTAGATTCTATTATTGAATACTTAGGAGGTGATTAGCCAACAAACGAGAGGAAGCTATAATGCTTCCATCCTACACTTTGGGCTTGATAAAACCTAGGAGGGTGATCCCATAATGTGCATCTTGCAATATTTTAAACAATCATATCATACATTGTATACTAAGTAGATATATTCCCATTTAAATGCTAAATAGATTAAATCCTTCAAGAAACTGGCAATTCCTTAAAGAGGATTAAACACCTAAAGTTGAGAATACCATATAATACCAACTACACACAAAATAAATTGATTGTTAACTTGTTTATGAATCATTTTCTCAAATTGAAACATCATAGCCATAGGAAATGCTTTAACACTTATTGGATTAGTGTCTTATCTTAGGGCAGGGAGTCAAATCACAACAAATTGAACTATAAGGTAAATTTAATTTCAAACAGTCATGATCTTTGTGTTATTACATTGCAACACACATATCAAATGCTCAAATTCTATGACTACTTATCAAATCCACTAAGCATTCATATGAACTCATGCTTTAATCAAGGCATTTTAATTGATTCATTAAACTAGAGCTGGAATTAAAATATAATTCACTGCAAAGCACAATGAAAATTAATGAAAGATCATTGATCGGATTTCATTAATAAGTCATATGAATTATTATAGATGGAGATAAAATAGGCATAAAGGCTCTCATTGTTCATTTAGACATGCTTGAAAACCATACAATTTACAAAACTTATTTGCTTGACTCAAGACCCTAACATACAAACTGAAAACATATTTTCTCTATGTTATACATTTACATTTTCAAATCTAGAATTCAAAATGAGACCCACACTAATGGCCTTGAATTCCCTTTTATAAGAAACTAGGGAGCAAAACAAGCTTCAAGCCAAAAGTAAACTTGTCACATTTTCACTTGACAACTAATACTGGTCATTCCATGAGGAATGGTTACAACAAATCAAGAGAATATTCTCATATGAGACAAAGCTTTTTTTTTAGTTGATGGTGATTCTCGTGCCTTCCAAAAGGTAGCTTGTTGAAGAGAGTGGTCTTCAAATAGTTGGAACATCTTTATCTTCCTCTTCACCAAAAGACAAAAGGAATGCAAAAGGAAAGAAAATGTGGATCAATATCTAGATCAACACCCAACACTAGTCCAAGTCACCAGTAGTTAGCATTGACCTATTACATTTTGAATTAGGAGAAACTTATCTTTTATACATTGCAATTTTTAAGGCCAAACCTACACTATACTTGGCCATGTATATATGTCATCCATCACAGTATCTACAACTCCAATTCATCAATAAATGTCTTCTTCCACAATTCATACTCTGTATTACAAGGCCAATAAAAATCTAGGATTTCATCCATCCTCTTTCTATAAGGAACATATTTTTCCATTATTGAATTGGTTTATTTATCAAAGTCTTCTAGGAAGCTAATGGTGAAAGACAAAATCTCAAGAGTATTCTTTAATAAATCAATATCAACACTTTCACATATGAGGCATGCTTGGGCAACAATAGTTGTATCCACTTGATCTTCCAATGCCTATAGAGGTTTTACCTCATCATATGTATGTTGAATATCAGGCAACAATACCAATTCTACCTCATCAAATTTTTACTTTAACTCTCTTAACTTTACTTCCAAAGGAGAAAAATACCCTTGAAACCTTTGTTCCCTAATCTCATTAATAAAATTATAAGTTGGGACAATCTTTGGATATTTGTCCTTCTGGTGTGTAGAACCAAATGTTATGAGCTTCAAATTTTCAACCCTAGAGATCCATTTGTCCATTATTGGAGTAGCCAAATCCTTGTCTCTTTGAGACAACTTTATTTCTTGCAACATTAAAGAATAGTTGAATAAATACTGTTAAACTTACCTTGAATCTTCTTATTCATATTTTTTAGAGCAGTATAAACAATCTTTGAATTATTCACATACATTGTATCTTAAACCTATGACAATAGTTTCTTATATACCTCAATCTACAACAACAATTGTTCCTTTGTAGGCTCATTTGATGGAGCTACACCTGATGTGCTTGGATCCTCAATTGTAATAGGTTCCTGGCTCAAATTGTATGTCATTATTGCTAGTGATTGCTCAGGTGGAGGAGAAGGAGATTGAGGATGAGTAATTGGGGAGGTAGGTGCAGTATAACCTAAAGTTGATGGGCCCTGGGTCTTCAATGTTTCTAAATGTTGCTTAAATAATGCCAACTTTGTTTCCAACTCAACAACCCTTTGTTGACTCTTGTTATATTCATCAATGATCTCATTATTCTCTCTTCTATATAAGTCTCTCTCTGTAGTGACATTCTCCACTGTTTCCTTAGTGAATCTAGCAACATTAATACTCATCTCTATTGTTTCTAATGTTGGAGTGTCAAAGACTCTTTTGATAATCAATTTCCCACTGAATTTGGTAGGCTTTGCAACTTTTGGCTTCCTAGACCCCAAAGGTAATGACCAAAGGGACAAAGCATCCCACTCTTCACTGAAGGCTAAACCTTGTAATGGCAATTTGGCTTCTTCGTTAGTCTAGAAAAATGGTTTTTCATGCCTTCTTATTGTATCTAGCACAACTACATCTGAAATATCCCACTCAAGTAACAATAATACTCCGCTTTTATGCACTAGTGCTCTGCCTTCTTCAGGTGTGATATTTTGTAATTCATTCCTCAACATCTTCCTCACATTTTCTTGCACAACTTCCTCAAGAAGTTTTGGGTACAAGCTCCACTCCTTAGCAACATTCTCTACATATTCCTGAGCCTTAGCTCTCCATACAAAATCTTTGAATTCTTTGGTTTCTAAAAAATAATCATCCTTAATAAATGTTTTGTAGGCCTCATGCCTTAGATCATCAACATTATTTAAGCCACTAACATCTACTTTTCCCAGTCTAAGGTTGCTCTCTCCTATGCTTTATGCAACCTCCCTTGGGGGAGAAGGCATTCCTTGTTGCATCTCTTTTGGTGTTCAACTAGGATATCATCTTATTTTGTCTTAGGGTAATCAACTACCCCACCTACCTCAATCCTCTACCTCTTCGTCAGTGGTTGCACTGATGGAGATGGACCTCTAGGAAGTGAATCAATTTTAATTATGACATTGGAAGCTTGTCTATGAGGAGATGATGTTAACCTCACAATAGAAGATGCTCTTGACCCCTCTAATACAGTAGGGGTTGGAAGTGTCTGTTGTTTCTTTATTATCTCCTTCTTGATGGAGTACACTCTAACTTTCTATGGTGGTTAATAAGAGGGTCTCTCCTCCAATATTTTTATTTGTTATTCATCAATTGCCATTGCCTTCCTCTTATCATTTATTATGTGTTCCTCCCTCAAAATACCCACTATGCTCTCAAAATTGTCAAGTACATACATGATTCTATTCAACTCACCCTTAATATTGGGAAGAGGGCCATAGTTGGGATCTGAATTTGTAACTTTATCCACCATTTTATTGAAGGAAAAATACATTTCCTTCCTTTCATCCTTGACTTGAAAATCAAAAATATTCTTCACTACATCTTCAGGATAATAAAAATTATCGACAAAGGAGCCACTTTTATTCTTTTCTTTCAAAACAACAATGAAACCCTCTGGGTCATGGTTCCTTGGGAATACAGTTTTCATGTTGTAAGGTGCAAGAACCTACTCCAAGTCTTTATATCCTCCCTTTTTGATGAAAAAATATGAGAACACTATCCACTCAGGAAAGAATGAGCCCTTCTTTTGTTGCTCTAGTAAATGCACCATTTGTGTTGCTCCCAATTTCCTCATAACTTCAATGAATTTGATCCTTAGTTCACATCTCTTGGTAATGCATGTGGATTCACATTTGTACCATAGACCCTGAAATGGTTGTACTTGGGTATGGAATAATGTCCCCCCAATTGTGAGTTGTTTTCAAATCAGGCCTCCTTTCTAAGGGCCTAAAAAAATCATGTATCTCATTTGGAATCCTTGGTAGATCATAAATCAAAAATATTCTTAACTTGGAGGCAAAGACATTGTGAAAGATAACATAATCAAACTTCAAATCATCCTTATCCAGAATATGAGTCCAAGATTGGACTAGCAATTCAATATCATCCTCTACTTTCTTTAGTGTCATATCTTCACCAAAATGCTTCTCTCCCTTGTATAGGAACATGTGCATCAAGAGAGAATACCACTAGAACCTCACCCATTCCTTTCTTTCCTTAAGTGCAGAAAAACCCTGATGAATGTTTTCTACCAAATATGTGGCATAATCATACACTATGTTATAAGCTAGGTATTGAAGGTGTGTTACCATATACATGTAACCCCTTTGCATGGTGGATGGCGGATCAAAACCAAGAATTTTACACAAGTAGTAACTTGTTTTCTTGAATTAATTAGTAAAGTACTTCATGGGGAAGGGATCCTTTTCATCTTTGTCAGTATTTACTTGTTTCCTAGATTTCTTAGCCCCTGTATTTACAATATGCATGGGCAACATTGTTAACCTAAACATAGCCTTTTTGTTCTCATATTCTTTTCTAAAAGTGTTGAGGTTGATGGGAATCATATCCTGACTCCATTCATGCAACTTGGAATTTTCTGCAATTTCCTCTCTAGTTATCTTTACCATTTCAATCCCATCATGTGCCTTGATCACCCTTGAGACGAGATCATATCTCATAGCTCTAACCTTGAGTGAATCCACATCCATGTATATTTTTGGAAAAACTAACTTCCCCATATCCAATCTCCAGGTGTTACAAATAGCAACTCAACAATTTCTATTCCCAAACCAATTTTGGAACATTTTCCACCCTATGTATGGCACATCGACATCTTTGATGTAGAGTTGTTTGTCAAGCAACCCCTCTTTAATTTTAGGGCCATAAAATAGAGTTGTTCCCTCAATCTTTTTGTTGGTTGAGGGTTTCAATTGGTCAATTATATCTTGGGAGAGAGGTCTTCACGTGGTTTCAAAACTTGAAACTTAATCCTTGGGAGCCATTAGTAAGAGGTAGATTCTAATTAATCTAGGGTTTCGACACTGGGGAGGTTCAAAAACTATCATTTTTGTTTAAAACCTAGGGCATGACTCGAAGGTATAATTTCAATAGGTTTGATAGAATTTCAAATCTTATAAGCAATTCAAACCACTATAAAACAACTTAATGGCTTGCATAATCAATTGACAGAAAGATATAGCAAATATCTACCCTAATCCAAGGCAACTTAAAGAAAACAAATAGAATGGAATTTTTTTCACTTACAACTTTTATGCTTGAAGAAAACCCTAATTTTGATTGCCTTGAATTCTAGAATGTGCAATTTGATCTCCTTGATGCTTTAAAACTTGTTTGCAATATTCAATTATGCGAGAAAACAATCTTTTATGTGCCTTTTGATTAGATTTGGGTAGGCATGGATGTCATTTCCACCATTACTACTCGCTCGCATGAAGCAAAATGGCTCCCATAGCCACTTCTTCAATTTTAATTTTTTTTCATTGATTGCTTTGTGATATGGTGCATTAGTCGACTTAGATTGAGTCAACAAAGTTTGATTTTTTGTCACCATCGCCCACCTATCTCATGCCAATAACATTTTTCAATCTGGAGTACTGAATCACCCATTATGTGGGGTCCACCTTCTTTCCAAGTGATGGGAGAATCCACATGTCACTTGCTGCTAGCCCCACTTCTTTTCATAAAAAAATATTTTATTCCTACGAGCTAGCGGGGAACAGTTGAGATTAAATATCAACAAAGCATCTCGGCTGTTATTTCAAAACTTTATAGTGCCAGATATGCAAGTGGAGATCGATCCCCATGCATGCAACAATACACATGCCCTCAACCTACTAACCTCGTGCTTTTCAAAAAATATTATTTTATTCATGCGAGGAAGCGGGGAATGGCTAGGATCAAATCCTCACATCTAACCATCAATAATTTTGCACATGCAAAAAGGTTAGTATTAAGAAGGGGAATTGACTAGGTCAATGGGACCAAAACCCTTGTAGTTAAGGACTTAAGACTTAAGTCATTTTAATAGGAATTATTTCACCTAACATAGGAAATATTAATGCAATGATATAACATTTCATCACCGATAAACCTAGACAGAGGGGTCAGTGACAATACATTTCTAATGACTTAAGTCATGACTCAAAGGACTTGTAATTAGGTATAGCAAGTCAAAAAAGGAATAGAACACCAAGGGAAAAAGATCATGAAAATTTGAAATGATGGTTTTTGAACCAAAACCCTAAACCCTACCCTAGGTCATAGATACAAAGGATAATGACAAGGCAAGGAAGCAATGCAAATTTTTCAAAATTTAGAGGCCCCACTGTGATGGTTGATCCATAAATAGGTTTTTTTCCAACATCCCCATAATCAAAATGATAAGTGTGAATAGTGATAGGAACAATGAAAGACACAACCAAGATGTCATCATGTGTAGGCAACAATATTTGACTACTTATAACATATATGATACCAGATTTTTCATTCTCAGCTTTAGGGGTCATAACTTGTAGTGTAGAATTCCCTTTGCATTTCAAATTTGTAGGTTATAATCACAACTATTAGATATTATACCATGTAAAGGATCAAAATCTTCAAATTCATGGAGCATTTTACCTGATTTTGTAGTTGCATAAGGTTGATATGATAGATTTGTAGGTATTTCCTCAAGAATATCTTCATCGTCAACAACATTAACTAGTTATCTTTCAAGAAAATCCATCGTGATCCATTGACCATCAACATTCTATGTATCTACTTGATCACTTTCGTCAGAAGACATCATGATATCCTCTTTGATTTCATGTAGGTCTTTATCATAAAAACATGACATGCATGAATTTTTCTTGCAAAAGCCACTTGAATGTGAAAGAAAATTAGAATCATATAGGGTAAGAAAACTCCCTATTGCAACTTGTGACTAGGGTGGTACATCGTTGGTGACAAAATCCTACAATACTTCCTTTTTCTAGACTTCTTCTTGTAGTTCAAGTGTGAACACCTAATAAAATTCATTGGCTAAATTCCTAACATCTGCAAGTTGTTGCACATCAAAATACCCATCCATTGATTGTATGTCTTCATGTTGATTTTTTTGTATGCTATAATGGTGTCCTTTTCCTCATATAGGACTTCAAATTTCACATCATTCAGAGGCTTAGGTAATGTATTTTCACTACCACTGAGTATAGAAATATTCACTTGCCTCGTGTCATCATAATTTTATAGCTTCACCCCGAATACAAATAAATTAGAAAATTCTTCTTCCATGTCAAGGGGACTAAAATCTTTTATTGTTGGTTTGTAATATCCTCTTGAGTAATCATCACGAAGCTAATTATGTAAGGTACCTATAGAAGGAGAAGACTCTTGATTGTTGATTGATGGCTCAACCATTAGATTTTTTGTATCATTATTTGAATTTTATTTTTCCTTTACTATTGTTGTCCCAAAATATGTTGGTGAATTACACTCAACTAAGTGACTATTAGATTCATGTTCTTCCACTTCTAATGCATTGGTAAGGAGCTTTGTGTTAAGTTGCTCTAATAGTTCTACTTGTCTTTTAATTTGTTTGATCATTGTTTGACGCAACATACATATTAATTTTGAATGTGTTGAATCATGACCCTACACCATCTTGGTAGCAATAACTCCTCAAAACATATTTTGTATTACAAGCTTGACCAATATTTCATAATTCTTGCAATAAACTTGCCATATCCCACCAATACTAGGTCTTCATTATCATTTGTAAGGAGAGTCTGATCAATAATGGCCTTATCTTGTGGCTCATCCATTTCGGCTAAATCTTCTATTTCAAATTCTTGACCATCCTCCACAACATCTCCCATTTCAACTTCCATTCTTCTTGGAAATTCATCGTCATTTTATATTGTCCTAAATATTTCAGCTTCTTCCTTCTTGTCTTTATCATCTTTGGTAGTTGTTTCAACAATTACTACTGCATTTTTTTTATTCAACCTCTATATGTTCCCATCAGTTGCCAGGTGTTCTTCTGATTCAATATATGCAGATTCTACTACAAGTGATCCCTCATTTTTAGTGGTTAGTTTCTCTATCAAACCCAAATAGCTTTTGACTTGATTAATTATGTCTTCACATGAAATGCAGGTGAGCTCTAAATGGGTTGCACTGTGCACCCTACACCAATTGGAAAACAATATATCTTCCAAGCATAGTCCACTCTCACTACTTAGTTATTCTTTGACCAGTCTTGTGAAGGCTTCAACTATAGCATTAGCAAGTTCTTCCAACTTTGTCAAAGCAAATGTTTCATGCACTTCCCAGAAGAAGATTTTCCCTTGCAAAGCCATTTCCATCCTATCCAAGAAGGTCAAACAGTTTAACTCATTGTGTCTAGAGGTATTATGGATTCTACACTTGTCTAATAACACAAGGTGATGCAAACTCTTACGATACAATTTCCTATTCAGAGACTCTTGAAGCTAAGAAATATCAACTCGAGGATTGTCCTTACAATACGAAATGTGAAATTGCTATCCTTCCATCTCAACTCAGATTTTTATATTTTTTAGATTTTTTGTTTTTTTTGCATATGATGAGATCTATCATATCTCAGATTTGTACATGAAGGTTCATTCAGCTTCCATCTTTATTACTTATGTTCATCCCTCCTTCTAAATACAACATAGATAAAACCCAAGTATTTTATCTCTCTCAAAAGGTAACTTTTGCAGGAAATATTCAAAAAATAACCCCAAGGTTCTAGATGTCAGGTCTTGATGATGCAAAAATAGCCTAGTAGTTAATGTGATTTGCTAGTATCACAAGAGGAATTTATGGTTCAAGAAGGATTTTATGAAATTTGAAAATGTATGCAGACCCTAACTAAACTTTCTAGATCTAAAATCTGAAAATGCTTTTATCATTGAATGTGGCAATGTTGTGATGTTATTTCTCTAAAACTAACCCCAAAGAAATATCAAAAGATATAGGGTTGAGAAAGATCCTAATCTAACACCTAAGATCAATCATAATAATGGTTAATGTTGTAGACTAACAAATCCCCATGAAACCTGTTCCTACTTATTCGAGATCAAATATACAACAGCCATAGAAACAGTGCAATCTTCAAAGGAAAGTGAAAGATTTTCAGACCATGAATAGTCATTCATACACCCAATTACTAACATGACATGAACAAACACGTATAGATGAACTATTACAATAATTGGCTCAGACTAACCATTCACTATGATTTACAATCAGTAAATCCCAAATGGTATGATCAGTAGATTCATCAAACATCTTTAACATTTCACCATAATTACAAATAAACTGAAACTAACATTTGAGAATAAGAAGCAAGAAACCACAATGCTTTCAAACTTAACACAAAAATTCACCAAGTCAATGATCTAAGTGTATTAATTTCTCCAACATTTGCTTAAGAATTTCTAGTTGTCTCCTCTCCTAAAACTAACTAACTCTCCTATTGTTCTACTCCTTCCTCCCTTTACAAATGAGAAGCCATAGGTATTTTATAGATGTTACATTACAAATCAAAGGCTAGGATTAAATCCACATGAAGGGCCCAAATTACTTTAGCATTTAATATTTGAGGTACATTAGGTTTTGGAAATACATGCCTCATTTGCATCCAATCAAATAATTATGCTACAAATTTGGTCCAAGGAGAAATAAACATCCCCTCCTCAATCTTGATGAATAACACTTTTGGAGAAATAAATAATCCTCCTATTGTCCTTTCAAAAATACTTTTCCAGTTGGTAAATCTTGGCACAGATTCTTATGTAGATTAGTATTAAATATTTAGGTTCATCTTTTAATTTTAGTTTTGAGTCCCTTAATAGTGAATAAGGCCTTGCATGAATCCATATGCATGTTCATCTTGACCATTTAATTCATTTACTCCTCCCTTAATTATACCTCCCTCCAACACCTGGCATCGCTTCATATGCCAATCCTTTAATGAATGAACCCTTTATCCCTCCAAGCATCTTGAAAAGCACCTGTCATAAAATGTCATAATTTAAACCTCTAGAAATATCATTAACTCTTGATAAATTTCCCTTATTTAAATATTAAAATTTATCAATTTCAGATCCATAGTCCAAAACAAAAAAATCATTTTAGGAAATTTTTCTATTTAAAGAAAAATTCCATTTTGGGAAATTTATATTTTGAAAAATTTACATTTCAAGAAATTAACTTTTGAGGGGATTTCAATTTTGAAGGGATTGAACGTTTGTGGGCCAAAGAAATGTGAAAGCCAGAGAGATGTAGGTTGGAGCAATGTGGAAGCCGGTAAGAATGGCAACAAAGATTGAAATTTCTACTTTTGAGGGAATTGGACCACTATGGGTCGGAGCAATGTGGAATCCAGCGAGCACAACATCGGAGAGTGAAATTTATACTTTTGAGGAAATTGGACCACTGTGGGATGGAGTAATGTGGAAGTATATTAGCATGGCGTCAGAGAGATGGAATCCTGTTATATTAGCAAGGCGTCAGAGAGATGGAATCCTGTAGTGGAATTCCCACTATGGAATTTTGAGGGGATATTAGTTTTGAGGGACAAAGGCTTGAAGGTGCTAGAGAGATGGAATTCCACAGTGGAATTCCATCAAAATCAAAACTTCCTCATTTTCTCGAAAAAAATTAAGGGGGTCAAATTTTCAAAACTAATCCAAGGGCGAAAAGATAAAATTGTGGCGATGGAGCATGATAGCACCAAAAGACTAGATTCCCACTTTTGTAGAAGTTGGGTTATTTATGGAGATGGACCTTACAGAAGCCAGAGGAGTGCGAGACCGAGAATTATGAAAGTTGAAGAGTTGAGAGGATATGAAATTAAAAATCCAGTGACTTCTAGGGATATACAATGCAAAATTTGATGACTTGCATGGATATGCAATGTGGAAGCTAATGACTTGTGAGGATATGCAATGCGAAAGCTAGTGACTATGATACTAGATAGATGAAATTCTACAAGTGGAATTTCACAATAAAATTTCTGCAAGGTTTGTCTGGAAAATTTAAAACTTAAGTTTTCAATCCAAGTCAAGTTGTCATGTGGAAAATAAATCATGTAAGTTCCAAGTGTTAAAATATCATAGGTTAAATCCAATGAAAAACTATCCTATGGAATCCATGAAATGGATTCCCGTAGGATTTCATGTTGTGGGAACTGACAAAGGGAAAGGATGAAGACTATGTAAGTTTGATGAATAATGATGATGCAAGATAAGACCCCAGTAAAAAAAAATCCCACATGCATGAGCATGACCCCAAAACCCAAGTGCAAAATACAACCATCACTCAAAGGGTCAAACCTATGCAGACTCACTAGGCACCAAATATGACCTGACCTCAAAGAAAAATTGAGAAATTAGAGAAAAATAAGGGGGTCCCTACTTTCATTGGGGTGTTTGTACAAAATTCACAACATTACCCCTCCAAAAAGAACACTCTAAAACATGGAATGAATACTCTTTCAAGAAAGCTTCTTTCTAAGATGGGCTTTAAATGAGTAATCTCAACCATTCTTTGAAACCAAGTATTTTCAATGAAACCCACCTTCTATAGGAAATCAAATGGTCAAACATAGAATATCCATTGCTAAAATAAATTAAATAAATAGCTAAGATTAACCAAATTGTTAAATAACTATGCATAAAGAAACCAAGGAGAAAGTAGAAGAAAATTAACACCATCAAAATTGACAAATATTTTTTTTGATCTACTCCTAGGAAAATTGTTGCCACCTAAATATGGTGATCCTAGTAGTCCTATAATTACAATATTTAATAGTTTATCAGTGGAATTGAAATCCCTAATTTGCATTGGTAGACTTAGGAGTTGTCATAAATGTGATGATAGTAGATGGGATGCATATGCTCTCGTTAACAAATATCCAACCTACAAGAATTATCTTATAGAAGGAAAATCAATCTATTGAAATCCCAAAAGGAATCTTAGAAAATTTCCTATTCATGGTAGAAACCTAGGAGTACCCTGTGGACTTTTAGGTTGTCCAATCAAGAACTCCAAAAGATATTTATTCATTAATAATAGGAAACCCATGTTTAGCCACAATGGCTGCTTTAATAGACTATATATTGGGAGGAATGACAATTTCTGATTGTCTAAATAGCAAATACTTATCCTTGTATCCCACTTCCCAACCAATTTGAAAAAAAATGGGTAGATGAGCTAACTAGTACCAAAAAATGAGAAAACTTGGCACAATTATCAATGGTTGTAATCAAATAACACTATGGTGAAATAGAGGACAATTTAAAACTCGATAATTTACTAGATGCAAAAGATGAAGAATAATTTGTACACAAATTGTATGCTACAAAGTCACATCCAAAAAAATCATAGGATTCTCCCAAAATAAAAGGAAAATTCTCTTTTAGCACTTCGTTGTCCTATAGTAAACACAATCCCAAGAAGTGATAATTTATTCAAAGACATCACCATCTTCCACATGATGCAACTTCACGTACTACCTACTAAACATGTTAATGATTGAAACCTATGGGATTTATTTATCCATTCTCTAGCATCCAGACTCTAAACTTCTACAAGTGGGATTTATTTATCCAATCTCTACCATCCAATGGGTTTCCCGTTCAGTGATCATTCCAAAGAAAGGAGGAAAATGGAGAGTCTATTTAGATTATAGAGAACTTAATAAGGTGACTTATACAAATTATTTTTCTCTACCATTTGTTGACCAAGTCTAGGATAACCTAGCTAGGAAGACCTCCTTTCAATTCTTGGTTGGATTTAGTGGGTATAACTAGATACATGTTTCCTTAGAAGATCAAGACAATATAATTTTTACATTCCTATGGGTAACTTTCACATATAGAGTTCTTTGATTTGGTTTATACAATTCCCCTATTACATTCTATAGGGAAATATAAGTTATCTTTGTTGAACTAGTGAATGCTTATGTAGAATTTTACATGAATAAATTCTCAATATATTCAAATAACTTTGAAAATGCACTTCAAAACTTAGATAAATTTCTTCAATGATGTGAAGAACATCAACTATCACTTAGCCATGAAAACTCTATAACCAACTTGGGCTCCCTTGGCTTCTCCAACAAGTTGAGGTGACTTTTTTCTTGTTTTCTCTTGTAGTTTGTTATTTTACCTTCTCATTCACTTACCTCCATTGTTACAAAATATTTTTTTGTACACTTGGTGTAGCATCATAAATTGTCACCCATGACAATTTTGCACTATGTTTTTCTCCCCCCTAAGTGATTGGGCCTAATTGTACACCTAATTTCCTAAATTATGCATTCTATAGCCCATTTGAATATTTACCAAGAAACCTCATATAAAAAATCAATGCAGATATTTAATATTTTTTCCTCAACACCTTATATCTTGCAAAATAGGGCTAAGACCTAGTCACCCTAGGTGACTTGGTCCCCCTATTTTTCCTACAAATCTTAATATGTTGTAGTTGACATTTTATTATTTGAATTTCAAAATTCAAATGTTGCTCCAAATCTTAATATGTTGAAGTTGACATTTTATTATTTGAATTTCAAAATTCAAATGTTGACTATCGGGATTTAATTTTTTGGAAATTAGATTAAATGCTTATAAATACCTAGTCATTTCATCAATTTTGAAAATTAATTGGAAAAATATTTGAAATGAAGAGCATTATCAAGCAATCAAGATAAAGTCAAGAGAAATCAAGAGTAGATTTGTTGTAGCATTGAAGCATCATGTCAAGTTTTATGTGATTTTTTTCATGTTTCTATTATCATTTTGTTTGCACTAACCCTTGTAGGTCTTTCAAGAAAATCAAGAAAATAACAATCAAGTCTTGAGGAGATGTGCATGACTTCAGTCCTTCAAGAAATCCATTTTTGAGTGGTGAGTTGTAGTCCATTTTTTATTTATCATCCACTTATCATTTAGCCTCTATCCCTCAAAATGATAAGCTCTCTTTCATTGACATTACCATTGTAGACAAGGAAAAACCAACATGAGTTTTGACTGAGGCAAGCCCCTATATGGCATAACCCTTTCTCTCTTTGAATGTGCAATTTACAAGTCTAAATAAGTTTAGAGGAATATTGAAGACTACTTTCTCATTGTTGTATTCAAACCCTACACCTTAACAACATACAAAAACTCGTATAGCTCAGCACCCAATGAAGATCCGATAGTGTGACACCTAGGGATGAAGGTTGTGATCTTACTTCAAAAGACTACAGAATCATATCTAAGATTCAGTCAAAATGACATTGTCACCTTAGGAAACTTCATCCTCCATTTTCAACTCCAAATTTATATCGCAAGTGCATAGAACTCTACACAGTCTATTTCCAAAGTCTAAATTTGTTTGTGACTTTCTAGATATGCTATTTTTGCATCAGAATAGTCATTTGCATTATTATCCTAGTCATTTCATTGCATTTATGTAATGCCCCCTTTTTTAAAAATAGAAATTACTATTTTTAGTAAACTCAGTTTTCAAAATTGCTAATCAGGACCTGTGGATAGATCAGGTAATTTGGATTTTCAAGAAAAAATTATTAAATTAAATTTTGGGTAATAAATTAATATTTATTTTTAATTTATTTATTTCTAAGGGTCCAATTTGGGCATTGGAATTTGGGAAAAATTATTTTGGAGCATATTTGGCTAAAAAGGTAGATTTAGTTGATTATGACAATAGTTGTCATAAAAGTAAATCTTTTTGGGAAATGATTGATTTCAATTTCATATTTTTTTGGATTCATTCTATGCATTTTCTTTTCATGGGTTTGATATTTCTTCTAAGGATGGGAAACCGAAGAAGGAAGAACTCCAAGGATACTAAACCAAGGAGTTTTAGGCTTGAAGGAAGTGGTCCAAATAGTCTCTAGGTGTAGATCCACTCAGAGTCTGACAATGTGCTATAAAGATTTCATTTTGTTGTTTTATTTCTCGTTGTACGAGTTTATATTGTAGTTGGTGTGAATGTATTTTCTAGATTTTGTGCTCATCTTGTAAGTAGAAAATCCCATGTTTTGAGGCATGTTTTTATGTATTCATGTTGCTCTTTGTTATTGATTTTGTAGAAGAATTTGGTGCTATGTTTAGCATTGTTTTGGTGTTATTTTTAACAATGCAATATTGAAGTTTTCGTGAGTAAATTTTTGTTGTTGTTTATTTATATTATCAGAAGATTATGGTAGTATTATATGAAGTGGTTTTACATGTTTAAACTTAGAAAGAAACATATAATATCATTTTCCCTCTTTTTTGAGTTATTTTGCTTAAATAGGAGGAATAGATTTCATACCTGATTTCATTGTTTGCCTAAAATTTGTAATATTTAAAGTGGGAGAATATTGTTTCATAAATATGATATATATTCAGCAAGGGAAATTAAAGTGGTATCAAAGCCATGATCTTGCTAGCCTGAGGGTTTGATCAATTTTTTGAAAGGGAAGAGAAGAGTTTAAAGATGGCTAGTGTTGGTGATCCTTTGGAAGATTTGGAAAAATAACTAGCAATAACCAAAGAAAATTATGTCAAATAAGATGAAGGATTTAGAAATTTAGTCCCATGGGTGCTGCCACAATAGTGTGTCTCACTTTTGGGACATGTGATTTCATAGTAAAAATAATTATTTTAATCTTGAGAGGTTCCATCCTAAGGGTTTTAATTGAAGAGGGATATATAATACCCCCTTAGATCAAACCCCCTTGAATACAACCCCTCTAGTATTAAATCATACCCACAATGGAGTCTCCTTCGTACTTATCAAAATGTTGGCCAAAAAACACATTTACTTTACCTTTTGAGGGATTAAATAATGACATTTAGAAATGATCTTTTGCAAGATTGTAGCCATTGAAACGAGCTTTCTAGCAAGTATAGATTTGATCTTTTTTCATTTTATCTTGTATTTAATTTTCAATTTTTACTAAACATAAGTTTTTCTTCAAACATCAAACTCTTCGTTCTATAGAGGTGGAAAATAGTTAACCATTGTAAAAAAATTTCAAAAAATACCATTTCCCTAGGTATTGATGTCCTTGTTTCACTAAAAAAAATAAAAATGGATTTTGATATATACACAACAAGTTAGGTTGTGTGACACACATGCATGTCCAAATTATAGTTATAGTGACTTCAAAAATTAATTTAAAAAATATATGTTACAAAAAATTATGAAAACATATCCATTACCTAGATATTGATGTTAAGAATCTATATTTCAAAAAATAGAATTTTATCCTTTATAGAAAAAAAGTTATGTTGTATGACACAAATGTTACTTTCTAAAAATGTTGTTTTTCTATTTAAAACTAGTTATTAAAGGAGATGTTAAAATATTCATGACTTATTTAAAAAAATAAATAAATATATATGTAGAATCTACACAAAAATTTCCATAAATCTCTAGTTCACATCATCCTCAAATTCTTAATGGATTAGCTGCTATAGGTCTTAGAAGATGAAGATTTAGTTAAAAATATTGATGTAAATGTCCATCTTGGGCAAAAAATGAAACACAATATTGTGATTTCACCCCCATATAGTGATTATATCACTCATATGCAGAGCATGATGGTCATCAAGGGTCATAGACAACATTCATTCTCTAATGGAAGAGATCTTGGAAGCAAAGTCACAAAATCTTCAACTCCAAATTTTGATGGGTCAAACAAGATCTTAGTCAAAGCATGGTTATTTGTGATGCAAGACTATTACTTCCTTTGTTCCATTGAGGAACAAGTTTTCATTCAGTATGTGATCCTGCACCTTGAAGGAGTTGCTCATTACTGGTGGTACCGAGGTATGAACAACCAAGTCCACATTCAGTTAGATTCTTTTGATGAATGTTTTCAAAGGTTGATTGATAGATTTGAACAAAAGGTTGTAGAGGAGTAGGTAGTTGTAAAATATTTCATAACAGGAGAGTCGAATGTAGTGAGTGCTTTGAAGAATGATAAATTTGTGACAAATTTTCAGGATGACTCCTTAGACATGTATGCAATAATGAAGGATAAGGTTGTGCAAGAAGAACAAGATAATTTGGTAACCCTAGATCCTAATGGTGGACATGAAGGAATAAAAGATGATGATAGCTCTAAATTATCTATTAATGATCACTCACCTTATTTTATTGAAGATATTTCAGGTGGTTTTGGGTTTGGCTTCCAAACCAAACCTATGGAGAAGGATGTTGGTGAATATTTCAATCCCAAGATGATGTAGAGTGATTCTTTCAAAGAGACAACCACTCATGATAAGTATAATGAATATTTTCACCTTGATTTTAGCAATCAACCCAATTTTACTTAGGACCTAGGTGTGTTAGCACCCAAGCATGTTGAGTGTCTATTTTGGAGTGAATATCCCTTTCATTCTGATGTTTTAGTTTCATCTTAGGATTTATGTGAGGAGGATAACATTAAGGAAGATAAGGTTGAAAGGTATGGTGATGATGTTAAATACAAATCAGATTTGTTTTTTTTAGTTTGATTCTAAGCCTTGGTTGTGAGCATAAACACAATAGCCTTGTTTTCCATAAAATGGGTAAAGGAGAAGTTCATGAGGATTGGGATAGGCATGGTGTTGTTGGTGATAGAGCAGCGCAACAAAAGCATGATGGAGAATGTGATTTTAATTTGATACAACCACTAAGGATTTTATAAATATCAATATCAAAACATTGGGTATGTAATGCATTCTGCTCTTTGAGTATTCAAATACTTATGTGTGTGCAATGGTTGCATTCAATGTGTGACTTTCTACATAATCATCATTTAGAATAATAAAGAAAACATGTGAAGGGAAAAATATGGTGTTGGAAGGAGTATCTAGGGAAACAATGGGAGTAGGCACATATCTAAAGACTTCTTGCAAGAGACAAGTTTCATGGATAATAATATTTTTGGTGATGGAGGATATGCATTCTATCACATTTTATGGTAACCTGATCTTATAGTCTTCATTTTGATTTTCAAATGTTTCCAAATCAGCATAGAATATTTTTTAGTAACATGTTCACAGGAATACCCTTGGATAGGGGAATCCAACATGACATAGAGTTGGAAACTATGTGGAAGAATGATGTCACATATCTTGACTAGGACATTGGCATCCAAGGCTTTCAGGTGGATGCAACAAAAGAATCTTTGGAAGGGATTGAAAAGGTAAACAACTCATGTCATGTACTTTTCATTTCATATCCATTTGTGGAAGGATATGATGTTTCATGGGATGATATTTGGGCTTCCTTAGCACAAATGTTGGGCTCCATTCCATTTGAGAGCATGAGGTTGACATATGCTACACTATCTATTTATGAGGAGTTACCAAATGTATCCATTAAGGGGTATTCACATGAGAAGGTACAACAATGGAAGAAACTCAAGGGAAGTGGTGATGATTTCAATATCATGCATCTTCGTGGTCCATGTGCAATACTTTCAATCCAAACAAAGAAAGAAGCTACAACATTTATGAGAAGAACACAAGATGCTTGAGTTAGGTTTGTGAAGGAAACCATATCATGCTATGTACTTTTAATTTAAAATTTATTACCATCTTTGTCTATGGGATGTTAAGTATGAAATGGATTTTTTATGGCTTTATTTCAAAGGAGGAGCTCCATGAATTTTGAAAGCATGGGAAGCGAAGTTTCAAGAAATGGTTTCAAATTCTTCTCCAAACCATGCATATGTTGGTGAAGATATTTTCAAACCTCACATGGTTTCCCACTAATTCAACATTATACATACTGATTACTATTACTCAAGTTTGTCATTTTGGTAATTGTTACATCAATTACATGTTGTTGAGTTCAGTAAATTCAGTTATGAACAACTATAGATTGGTGTGTTTAGGGGAAGAATCCTTGCTTGATAATTTTAGAATGTCTACAATATTAGAGAGAACTAATCCACCCATAATAACACTTATTTGGAGAAGATATAGGGAAGTTGTTCCTATAGTGCAGTTTGTGTGTTGTCTACAGGTATCTAATGAAGTTGTGTGAAGATTTATGGGTTTTGTGTATTGGGGAGTTTTCTACTATTGTAGATCAATTTTACACTCTTTTAGATCATTTCTTATTATTATTTTTCCAATTCATATCATCTTTAGAAGTTGTGGCTCTACTTTTTCAATTTGGAGTAGAACAATATTGGCAATATTGTGTGATTTGGAGATTCTATGAGTATTTGATGGGATTTATATGTATTGGGGATTATAACATGTTTCGTGCTTGGGTGTACCAAAAAATGTATGGTATTCCTTGGAAAAATATTCAGAGTGATGAGTCACATAAATGGGGTGATTAGTTTGTGCTTGCAGGTAGTCTTAGGAAGAACAACTTCAATACAGATGGGTTGTTGCTTGCCAATTCAAGCTTTGAATGTTTTTTTTGTATGATGCCACTTTTCACTCCTTTATTGTACTTTTTCTACCATAGATCATTCCATGAAGTTGAAAGTAATATTTCACAAGCTAAGGTTAAGTATGGGCTTTTTGTTCCACATTCCTACACTAAATATTTTAGCACTGTGAAGGTAAGAGAAGTAACTATTTCCCAAATTAATATTTTTGTAATGGGAAATGGATTATATCTTATAATATTCCTCAAGGTAGAAAAAAATTAGATTTGCATCATTGGGAAAGGTCTTAGGAGTTACAGGTTTGTCTCATCTCACACTAGTGCATTTGGCAAGCTAATTAAACCTTTGGGGGTAGATGTGTTTCAGTTGGAGTATGAGAATGTATGCATTAATTACTTACACATACAAGATCTTCAATTGCATATATATATTTTTGGATTTATAGCATTAGAACAAAGGAATTTGAGTCCTCATTTTTGCATAATACTCTTTGGCAAAGAATGCAACTCTTCATAGGTACAAGATCGGGGCTTCATATGCACTCTGGCATGACATATCATTTTGGTATAAGGTTTGTGGAGAATATTGTTTGTAATTTCTTAGGGTCAAGAAAATTTTTGGAGGGAGGACTTGTAATGTCCCCTTTTCTAAAAATAGAAATTACTATTTTCAGTAAACTCGGTTTTCAAAATTGCTAATTAGGACCTACGAATAAATCGGGCAATTTGGATTTTCAAGAAAAAATTATTAAATTAATTTTAGGTGATAAATTAATATTTATTTTTTAATTTATTTCCAAGGGTCCAATTTGGGTGTTGGAATTTGGAAAGAGTTATTTTGGAGCATGTTTTGGCTAAAAAGGCAGATTTAGTTGCTTATGACAATAGTCGCCATAAAAGAAAATATTTTTTGGAAACAACTAATTTTATGGAGGCCAATTGGGAAAGGAGCTGCAAAAATAAGAAATTAAAGATTCCTTCCATTCTTGGCATATATTTTGGGAGTCCAAGAAGCTTCATGAATAAAGCAACACATAAAATTCAATTTCTTACTTTTTTTGGATTCATTCTATGCATTTTCTTTTCATGGGTCTGATATTTCTTCTAAGGCTAGGAAACCAAAGAAGAAGAACTCCAAGGATGCTAAACCAAGGAGTTTGAGGCTTGAAGGTATTGGTCCAAATATTCTCCATGTGAAGATCCACTCAAGGTTTGATAGTGTGCTATAGAGATTTCAATTTGTTGCTTTATTTCATTGTTGTAGGAATTTATAGTGTAGTTGGTGTGAATGTATTTTCTAGATTTTGTGCTCATCTTTTAAGTAGAAAATTCAATGTTTTGAGGCATATTCTGATGTATTCATGGTGCTCTTTTTTATTGATTTTGTAGAAGAAACTGGTGTTATGTTTAGGATTGGTTTGGTGTTATTTTTAACAATACAATATTGAATTTTTCATGAGTAAATTTTTGTTGTCGTTGCTTGCTATTATCAACAGATTATGAAAGTATTATATGAAGTGATTTTACATGTTTAAACCTAGAAAGCAACATCTAATATGATTTTTCCTCTTTGTTTAGTTATTTTTCTTAAATCAAAGGAATAGATTTCATACCCAATTTCATTGTTTGCCTAAAATTTGCAATATTTCAAGTGGAAGAATATTATTTCATAAATATGATATATAATTTTAGCAAGGGACATTACAATTTCATTCCAAAATTCATCCCAAGTTTGGTCAAGGGTAGGTTGACTCACCTTTCAGGTTGTAAGTTAGTCTTATACCTTGTCCAAATCCATCAAACCCCCACTGCCTCAAACTCTAAATAAAATGTGGAAAAGCACCATTGAAATCCTAGGTGAAGTCCTAGGGTTTCACTTATCCTTCATTTCACTTGGAACCATTGGTTTTTCACTTCTTCATTTCTTGAACAAACATGTATACACTAGTTTGTCACTTCTTATATATCAAGGAGTGGCATTCATAGATTTTGTCACTACTTTTACCTAATAGGAACACATAGGATGAAAGGAAGCATATGTTTCCATCTTCTTGGCTACCCATGGAACTTGAAAGACCAAAATAGGGGCTTTACCATTCATGGAAAGCTCCTAAGAAACCCTAGCATTTCCTCTCTTGTCAATTGGAATTTCTTATTTGGAGTTTTTCAACCACATGGAGTTTTGTTTCTTCTCTTTCCTTTTGTCATTTCATTATTTCATTAGTTATAATTTGTTTAACTTCATTTCTATATAATTTTTGGTCTCCCCTAGTTTTTTCCTTTGATTGTCCTTATTTCTTATTGTGCAGGTGGGTTCAAAATATGGTAAGCACCTTAAATTTTGTAATTTATTTAGATGAGAAAAAAGATTTTGGCTACATGTAATAAGGACTATAATTCATCACACATATTTTTGTGCATCATGATACCATCTTGGGGAGTCAGCTCCATCTTCTGGTGCCAATTTTTTCAATTTTTGTTATTTTCATTTCTATATTCAGTTTATTATTTAAGTACTTTTATTTATATAATCTACAAAAAAATTCACACATCTTTCAATCTCTTTTCTAGTTCAATTAATGTAATATTAAATTAAAAGTGACTCTTTTTTTATTACAATGGAAAAATATCCTATAGCCACTTCTATTCAAGTAGTGTGTCCTCTTCTACATGAGGGTCCTCCATTCTTATGTGAACTAAATGGTACAATAAGTTCCCAACACTTTTATCAATTAAAATTTCATTTGAATCACTTTTCAACACTTTTATCCCTCACATCTTCATTGCAACAATAAAATACATTAGGTGGTTCTAATTATTCATTCAAATAATAAACCATGAGTGTAGTTCCAAATGCAATATTTCAAAAAATTACGTATAATTATATCCTTAAAATGTATTAAAATTTAATAATGTCCACAAACCAAAATAGTCTATAAATCCCAAGACAAAACAAATGAATGATATAATGTTTATCTAAGTGTCTAAAAATGATTTTGTTGGAGAAATACCATTTATAGCCACATTAATAACTTCTATAGTCTCATTTATTTACGTCTTTGGCCACTTAATTCTCTTTTCTTTCTTTTTCTTGAAAATTTCTATAATAATCTTAGGAATTTTAAACAATGGGTTGGTATCAAATAGCCAAGCTAAGCTACATAAGTAATTAACTTTTATTGGTTTAGATTCAAGGTTGAAAGGTAAACCATTCCACCAAATTCCCTTAAGGCATAATTACGGCCTCGTCACTTATTTTATATACATACAAAGAATATGAACCTTTGATAGATGGTAAAATCAAGGAACATACCCACTATAGCCAAATTTAATAAAATCTATCTAGTCTCATTTAATTACCTCTTCGACCACCTAATTATCTTTTCTTTTTCTTTTTTGAAATTTTCTATAACAATCTCAAGTCATTTTAGTAATGTATTAGTATCAAACACACAAGTTTAAGCTACATAAATAATTGACTTCTTTTGGTTTAAATTCATGGTTGAATGGTGTACATTCCACAAAATTCTTTTGAGATGTAGTTACAACCTCATTTATTTAATAAAATTACAAAAAAAATGAACCTTTGATAGATGGTATGTACAATCAAGGAACGTACTCTCTACAATCGCATTTAACAACCTCTATAGTCTCATTTACTTACCTTTTTGGCCACCTAATTCTCTTGAGACGCAATTACAACATCAGCATTCATTTAATAAAATTACAAAAAAAATTGAACTTTTGATAGATGGTATGTACAATCAAGGAACATATCCTAAATCACATTTAATAACCTCTATAGTTTCATTTACAAATTTAACTTTTTGCCCATCTTTTTTTTTTTTTTGAAAAGTTGTGTAACAATCTTGTGTCATTTAAATAATGTATTGGCATTGAGTATAGACATTTAAGCTACATAAACAATTGACTTCTTTTGTTTTATAGTCAAGGTTGAAAGGTATCTATTCCACCAAATTCCTTTAAGACACAATCGTGACCTCATCATTTATTTAACACAACTATAAAGATTTTAAATTATTGATAGATGGTACAATCCAAGAACATAACATCACCTTCACCAATTATACTCAACCAATTGAACTACATCGCCATTTTTTTAAACTATTGATAAATGGTACAATCAAAGAACACATCACCTTCACCAATTATACTCAACCAATTGAACTACCTCATCATTTATTTAATACACCCATAAAAAATAAATCCATTGATAATTTTTTTTTTTTTGTTAACGACAAGGGTATCCCGTGACCTATGATAGATAGTATGTATAATCAAGGAACATACTCTCTATAATCACATTTAACAACCTCTATAGTATAATTTACTTACCTTTGTGGCCACCTAATTCTCTTGAGACACAATTGTAACCTCGTCATTTCTTTAATAAACTTACAAAAAAATTGAACTTTTGATCTAGATGGTATGTACAATCAAGGAACATATCCTCAATCACATTTAATAACCTCTATAGTTTCATTTACAAATTTAACTTTTTTCCCATCTACTTTTTTTTTTGGAAAGATTGTGACACAATCCTGTGTCACTTAAATAATGTATTGGCATTGAGTACATACATTTAAGCTACATAAACAATTGACTTCTTTTGTTTTATAGTCAAGGTTGAAAGGTATCTATTCCACCAAATTCCTTTAAGACACAATCATGACCTCATCATTTATTTAACACAACTATAAATATTTTAAACTCTTGACAAATGGTGCAATCCAAGAACATAACATCACCTTCACCAATTATACTCAACCAATTCAACTACCTCTCCATTTTTTTAAACTATTGATAAATGGTACAATCAAAGAACATGACATCACCTTCACCAATTATACTAAACCAATTGAACTACCTCATCATTTATTTAATACACCCATAAAAAATAAACCCACTGATAAATGTTTTTTTTTTGTTAACGACAAGGGTATCCCTGCAACCTATGATAGATGGTATGTATAATCAAGGAACATACTCTCTACAATCACATTTAACAACCTCTATAGTCTCATTTACTTACCTTTTTGGCCACCTAATTCTCTTGAGACACAATTGCAACCTCATCATTTATTTAATAAACTTACAAAACAATTGAACTTTTAATCTAGATGGTATGTACAATCAAGGAACATATCCTCAATCACATTTAATAACCTCTATAGTTTCATTTACAAATTTAACTTTTTGGCCATCTTTTTTTTTTTTTTTGAAAGGTTGTGACACAATCTTGTGTCATTTAAATAATGAATTGGCATTGAGTACAGACATTTGAGCTACATAAAGAATTGACTTCTTTTGTTTTATAGTCAAGGTTGAAAGGTATCTATCCCACCAAATTCCTTTACACAATCATGATCTCATCATTTATTTAACACAACTATAAAGATTTTAAACTCTTGACAGATGGTGCAATCCAAGAACATAACATCACCTTCACCAATTATACTCAACCAATTCAACTACCTCTCTATTTTTTTAAACTATTAATAAATGGTACAATCAAAGAACATAACATCACCTTCACCAATTATACTCAACCAATTGAGCTACCTCATCATTTATTTAATAACCCATAAAAAATAAACCCATTGATAAATGTTTTTTTTGTTAATGACAAGGGTATCCCCACGACCTATGATAGATGGTATGTATAATCAAGGAACATACTCTCTACAATCACATTTAACAATATCTATAATATCATTTACTTACCTTTTTGGCCACCTAATTCTCTTGAGAGACAATTGCAACCTCATCATTTATTTAATAAACTTACAAAAAAATTGAACTTTTGATAGATGATATATACAATCAAGGAACATATCCTCAATCACATTTAATAACCTCTATAGTTTCATTTACAAATTTAACTTTTTGGCCATCTTTTTTTTTTTTTGGAAAGGTTGTGACACAATCTTGTGTCATTTAAATAATGTATTGGAATTGAGTACAAACATTTAAGCTACATAAAGAATTGACTTATTTTGTTTTATAGTCAAGGTGGAAAGGTATCTATTCCACCAAATTTCTTTAAGACACAATCATGACCTCATCATTTATTTAACACAACTATAAAGATTTTAAACTCTTGATAGATGGTGCAATCCAAGAACATAACATCACCTTCACCAATTATACTCAACCAATTCAACTACCTCTCCATTTTTTTAAACTATTGATAAATGGTACAATCAATGAGCATAACATCACCTTCACCAATTATACTCAACCAATTGAACTACCTCATCATTTATTTAATACACCCATAAAAAATAAACCCTTTGATAAATGTTTTTTTTTGTTAATGACAAGGGTATCCTCGCGACCTATTATAGATGGTATGTATAATCAAGGAACATACTCTCTACAATCGCATTTAACAATAGTCTCATTTACTTACCTTTTTGGCCACCCAATTCTCTTGAGACAAAATTGCAACCTCATCATTTATTTAATAAACTTAAAAAAAAATTAAACTTTTGATCTAGACGATATGTACAATTAAGGAACATATCCTCAATCACATTTAATAACCTATGTAGTTTCATTTACAAATTAAACTTTTTGGCCATCTTTGTGCTTTTTTTTTGAAAGGTTGTGACACAATCTTGTGTCATTTAAATAATGTATTGGCATTGAGTACAGACATTTAAGCTACATAAAGAATTGACTTATTTTGTTTTATAGTCAAGGTTGAAAGGTATCTATTCCACCAAATTCCTTTAAGACACAATCATGACCTCATCATTTATTTAACACAACTATAAAGATTTTAAACTCTTGACAGATGGTGCAATCCAAGAACATAACATCACCTTCACCAATTATACTCAACCAATTGAACTACCTCTCTATTTTTTTAAACTATTGATAAATGGTACAATCAAAGAACATAACATCACCTTCACCAATTATACTCAACCAATTGAACTACCTCATCATTTATTTAATACGCCCATAAAAAATAAACACATTGACAATTGTTTTTTTTGTTAACGACAAGGGTATCCCCGTGACCTATGATAGATGGTATGTATAATCAAGGAACATACTCTTTACAATCGCATTTAACGACATCTATAGTCTCATTTACTTACCTTTTTGGCCACCTAATTATCTTGAGACACAATTGCAACCTCATCATTTATTTAATAAACTTACAAAAAAATTGAACTTTTGATAGATGGTATGTACAATCAAGGAACATATCCTCAATCACATTTAATAACCTCTATAGTTTTAATTACAAATTTAACTTTTTGGCCATCTATTTTTTTCCTTATTTTGAAAGGTTGTGACACAATCTTGTGTCATTTAAATAATGTATTGGCATTGAGTACATACATTTAAGCTACATAAAGAATTGACTTCTTTTTTTTTATAGTCAAGGTTGAAAGGTATCTCTTCCACCAAATTCCTTTAAGACACAATCATGACCTCATCATTCATTTAACACAACTATAAAGATTTTAAACTCTTGATAGATGGTGCAATCCAAGAACATAACATCACCTTCACCAATTATACTCAACCAATTCAACTACCTCTCCATTTTTTTAAACTATTGATAAATGGTACAATCAAAGAACATAACATCACCTTCACCAATTATATATACTCAACCAATTGAACTACCTCATCATTTATTTAATACACCCATAAAAAATAAACCCATTGATAAATATTTTTTTTTGTTAACGACAAGGGTATCCCTACGACCTATGATAGATGGTATGTATAATCAAGGAACATGCTCTCTATAATCACATTTAGCAACCTCTATAGTCTCATTTACTTACCTTTTTGGCCACCCATTTCTCTTGAGACACAATTGCAACCTCATCATTTATTTAATAAACTTACAAAAAAATTGAACTTTTGATCTAGACGGTATGTACAATTAAGGAACATATCCTCAATCACATTTAATAACCTCTATAGTTTCATTTACAAATTAAACTTTTTGGCCATCTTTGTTTTTTTTTTTTGAAAGGTTGTGACACAATCTTGTGTCATTTAGATAATGTATTGGCATTGAGTACAGACATTTAAGCTACATAAACAATTGACTTCTTTTGTTTTATAGTCAAGGTTGAAAGGTATCTATTCCACTAAATTCCTTTAAGACGCAATCATGACCTCGTCATTTATTTAACACAACTATAAAGATTCTAAACTCTTGACAAATGGTGTAATCCAAGAACATAACATCACCTTCACCAATTATACTCAACCAATTGAACTACCTCGCCATTTTTTAAACTGTTGGTAAATAGTACAATCAAAGAACATAACATCACCTTCACCAATTATACTCAACCAATTGAACTACCTCATCATTTATTTAATACACCCATAAAAAATAAACCCGTTGATAAATGTTTTTTTTTTTAACGACAAGGGTATCCCCACGACCTATGATAGATGGTATGTATAATCAAGGAACATACACTCTCTACAATCACATTTAACAACCTCTATAGTCTCATTTACTTACCTTTTTGGCCACCTAATTCTCTTGAGACACAACTGCAACCTCATCATTTATTTAATAAACTTACAAAAAAATTGAACTTTTGATAGATGGTATGTACAATCAAGGAACATATCCTCAATCACATTTAATAACCTCTATAGTTTCATTACAAATTTAACTTTTTGGCCATCTTTTTTTTTTTGTTTTGAAAAGTTGTGTAACAATCTTGTGTCATTTAAATAATGTATTGGCATTGAGTAAGACATTTAAGCTACATAAAGAATTGACTTCTTTTGTTTTATAGTCAAGGTTGAAAGGTATCTATTCCACCAAATTCCTCTAAGACACAATCATGACCTCATCATTTATTTAACACAACTATAAAGATTTTAAACTGTTGATAGATGGTACAATTCAAGAACATAACATCACCTTCACCAATTATACTCAATCAATTGAACTATCTCGCCATTTTTTTAAACTAGTGATAAATGGTACAATCAAAGAACATAACAT
The DNA here is from genome assembly GCA_007258455.2 of Sequoia sempervirens. NCBI lineage: Eukaryota > Viridiplantae > Streptophyta > Pinopsida > Cupressales > Cupressaceae > Sequoia > Sequoia sempervirens. The sequence goes on along the minus strand of VDFB02047230.1, from coordinate 310,891,413 downwards.
CACCTTCACCAATTATACTCAACCAATTGAACTACCTCATCATTTATTTAATACACCCATAAAAAATAAACCCATTGATAAATGTTTTTCTTTGTTAATGACAAGGGTATCCCCGCGACCCAACCCAACAGCTAAGGGGGCAAGCTGAGGCAAGACTAGTCCCCTGCGGGGAGACCCAACAACCCGCAAGCCAGTCTCAATCGGATAAACCCGGGAGCATAGTCAAACTTGAAACCAATGGAAAGCAAACCCACGGCCCAATCCAACTCCACTACCTATACAGACTAAATTGTTGATAAATGTTACAATCAAAAAATGTAACATCAAATTCACCAATTAGACTCAACCAAATGACCTACAACCTCTAATTCTTAATGAAACTTGAGAATGGACAAGGTGACCCTTCGATAGCCTCCCGAGAGCAGATATGACTTGCACGAGACGGCTACGGTGACGGCATTTGTGACGTCGCGGGCGGGGCGTTTCACTGCAGATTTGCAGCGGTCACGGGAAACGAATTAGATTAGCAAGAATATAAAAAAAGATTTCCCTCCTGCTGCGCGTATGAAGACGAAGAAGGGCGAATTTTGTGTTATCATTGTGACCGCTCGAATTTCCATGGGCGCGGCGCTACACGCCACAGCACGCCTTTTCTCGCACAAACCTTGAAAAACATTTACTCAACTTCCCCCTTTTTAACTCGGTAATCAAACACAATCCAATTCTCCCGAGTTGACATGAGGCCGGTCTGTCATGATCGATCCACATGGAAGCAAAAGGGTCGGCCTTGCCCCGCTTCACATTTCATTTCAGATCATCGTAAGGGCTGCGTAATGCACATGCAATTGCAGACGCAAGTGGGGGAGGGGTGGACGGTCCAAGGTCCCCAGGGCGCAGGGCCCAGGGCCCACCCAACTTTACCCATTCCAGATATGCCCGCCAAGTTTGCCAATCATTTGACAGCGCAATTTGAAAAATTCCATGGACGAAATGTTGGTTTTCTCGCTATCGCATCGAAGGACGGGGTGAGGATGGCACCTCTGGCTCTTCCAGCAATGCCCACAGAGTAAATGCGATAAGGTGGTGCGGCACAAAATACCTGGAGAGCAAAAGGGTGGCATGTGAACGGTCGAATACTTCCAAAATGGATCTGTGCCATTGCTTGGAGTTGGAGAAGGACCAGCCTTGTGCGGGTCCGCCCCTCTGTCCTCTGCAGTCCCACACCATTTATCGTACTATATTGGACGCACCCGGCATTCCTCTCCCCTGCCATATGAATGCTCGACCGCATACGTATCGACAGACGGGTCGCATTTTAGGGTTTCTTTTCATCGTCAACGTGATTTCACTTTACTATTCACCAATGCTGCAAAATAGGTACATCATAAAGAATATTTTGGCAGTTTCAACTAGCTTTTTGATTTAAATTCTGATGCTTGTTTTGTTTTTTCTCCTGTTTTTCTTGTTTAAGGTTTTGATGGAAGATTTTATATCATTTACAAGATTGTTTATGTTATCTGATATGGGAATGTACGCTTTGGTAAAGAGTTATGGACTAAAGGGTATCTAGTTTGTCAAATTTGTCCAAGACACAATCATAGATACATTCTTTAATGGAGGATTTTATATCATTTGCACGATTATTTTTGTTATCTGATATGAGAACATACGTCTTGGGTTGAAACATCTTTGACTAAGAGTCAAGGACTAAAGGGTATCTATTCTGTCAAATTTGTCCAAGACACAATCATGGACTCATTTCTTAATGGAGGATTTTGTATCATTTACAAGATTATTTTTGTTATCTGATATGGGAATGCATGTCTTAGGTTGAAACATCTTTGGCTAAGAGTCAAGGAATTTTAGGTATCTATTTTGCCAAATTTTCCCAAGACACAATCATGGACTCATTCCTTAATGGAGGATTTTGTATCATTTACAAGATTGTTTATGCTATCTGATATGGGAATGCATGTCTTTGGTTGAAACCTCTTTGACTAAGAGTCAAGAACTAAAGTGTATCTATCCTACCATATTTGTCCAAGACACAATCATGTACTCATTCCTTATAGTGGCAGGGTCTTGCAGTGGAACAAGACTTGATTCCAAATGGACTCATTCAAAATCATTCAATAATATATTTTTTTATACAAATACTATACAAGATTTATATTTATTAAATAAGTATGTATTATAATATTTAATAAAAGAGATGCTACACTAATATGCAAAAGAAAAGGTGAAAATGAATCGTACAATTTATAAAATATTTAAATTTTATTTCTATCATTTTATTTATTTTGATTTGAACACATTATGGTAAATAGGAAGGCATTTACAATGTGGAGTACATTGAGTGGGTTAATCATAAGAGTAAAATATTTTTTACATTGAAATCTAGGGTAAATACGTAAATGTTATTAACATTATCAGACTAATTAGCTTTTAGCCTATCTAAGAGAGCCCTATTTTCACTAGTTAAGTCTCCACTTAGGAACTTTTATCTTTTTGTCTCACCTCATGTGATCAAGAGACATGTACTTGCCTTTGAGACACCTATCCCATGTGCATATGACACCTTTATCAAACTTGCCATATGCACATGGCACAAAATAAGAAAAAAATGAATTCAAACTTGGATGTTTCAATGATTGTCAAGGAGATAATCCAAATACAAAACTATGATTTATGTGGAGAAATTGGAACAACTTCATACTATGGTCAAAAATCTTGTAAAACAAATATGGAAAAGTAAGAGAAAATATTAGTGTAGCATTGTAAATTATCACCCTTGACAATTTCACACTAGATTTTGCTCCCTTGCAAGTGCATGAACATAATTGTACACCTAATTTTCTAAATTATGCATTCCATGGCTCATTTGAACATTTATCAAGAAAACCCATGTACAAAACCAAGGAAAACATTTAATATTTTGCCCCCAACACTTTACACTTTGAAAAATAGGGTTGGGACAATGGCGTCCTAGGCAACTTGGTCCCCCTATTTTGACTCCAATTTTTAATATGTCAGAGTTGGCATTTTATTATTTGAATTTCAAATGTCAAATGTTGGTTATCAAGATTTAATTTTTGGGAAATTAGATTAATTATACATAAATACTTAGTCATTTCATCATTTGAAAGGAGGGAAGTGAAAATATTTGAAGCAAGAGCATTATCAAGTCAAGAGCAATCAAGAGTAGAAATATTGCAGCATTTCACTATCAAAGCATCATGTCAAGTTTCTTGTGAGTTTTTCTATATTTATGTCATGATTTTGTTTGTGAGGACTAGTTCCCTTGTAGGTCTTCAAAGCAAATCAAGCCAAATTGCAATCAAGCCTTGAGGAGATGTGCATGACTTCAATCCTTCAAGGAGATCAGATATGAGTGGTGAGTTGCAGTCCATTCTTGATTCATCATTCATTTATCATTTATCCTCTATCCCTCAAAAGGATAAGCTATCTATCATTAATTTTTCCATTGTGGGGGTGGAAACACCAACATGAGGTTTGACTGAGGAAAACCTCTATATGACACAACCCTTCCTCTCTCTTTGAATGTGCAAGTTATGGATTTGAAGAAGACTGAAGGAAAATTGAAGACCATTTTTCCATTGTTGCATTTAAACCTTACAACTTGAAAAGATACAAAAACACTATTATCTCAACATTCGACAAAGATTCGATAGTAAGATCCGGATGGAAGAAGCCCCTGATCGGACACTTGAGGACTGTGAAGACAAATTTCAAATCTAGTTACTTGGACATAGGTGCCCTGAGTGAATTAGTCTTACAAATTCAACTCCAAATTTATATGACAAGTGCATAGAACTTTTCTCTTTCCAAATCTGCTGTTGAAATTTGTGTTTGTAATTTTTTTGTTACATAAAAGTTGCATTTTCAAATTAGGTCTCATAGTTTCATTAAGACAATAAAAGTAAACCAATTTTAATCAAATTTTAAGGCATTAAAGGATCAATTCTGAGGCCAATTGACTCACCTTTAGGGTTGGAAGTCAATCCAATCTCCTTGCTAATTTGCATCATGATGTTATTTGAAAAAGGATTGATGTTAGTGATCTATGCATTAGACCTAGGATCCCTTTTTCAACATTACATTTTGGTGAACTTGACATGTCTTGCACTTGCACTTTTTCTAATTTTTTAGTGCATAAAATATGAAAATTGAATTTGAAACCTATGTTATTTGAAAAACTTGGTGATAATTTGCAAAATCCTATCTATTTTTCATTAGTTTTTCATTGAAAAAATTGAAAAATAATTTGGAAAAAATTGTATTTTAATTTTTCAAATTTGATTTTCTTTATCAGATCTGAGTTATATTCATTGAGAAAATTATTTTCAAAATTATTTGATCATTTATGCATGCATGTTTTGGTAAAAACATTGAAAAGGTGGAAAATTTGCATAGTATTTTATTCCAAAAGATCAAAAAGCATTACTTTTCTGTATTTTTTGGAAAAATTGGTCAATTATAGCATTTGATTTTTGAAAATTATCATTTTGAACATATTCAATTACTCTAAAATATCCCAAATTGCATGCATTTATGTGATTCATCTAGCAAATTTAGGTTTTGGTGCATTTCCAAAAATCTGTTGACTTTCAAACCTAAATAGGTTCTAAGACATAAGACCCTAAGAAACTGTACATCATTCCCAAATTTTGAAATTTATAAAACACCTGCTAGACGTAGGTGCCCTAGGCACCCTTGTCCAGTCATTTTGGGCTAAAAATTTATATGAAGATCTCTGTGTGTGTGTCCTTTGTCTAGATCTAGTTTCTATTTTGGAGTTCTATTTTTCAAACCTATTTGACTTTGCTAAAACATTTCTAGCTTGATCATATGGCATAACACAATTTTCTCATTGCAAAAATCTTGTCATGTCATAGTTCATGTTCTATTGTCATATCTTGTTAAGCATTTCAAAAAACATTGTTACAAGTATGTGAAAATGAGTTTATTTCTCCTCTTATGTTATTTTTCATTGATCCCTCTCCCACTATCTCTCCTATGTGTGAGGTTATCTTGGTGCAAGAGAATTCAAACATTGACAATCATGACAATTATGTTCATTATTCTTCTAATATCTCACCTACTTGGATAGAAGGAATCTTGGTGCTAGAAGATTCAATCATTGAGCATCATGAGAATCTTGTTTTTCTCTCCCAATACTTCTCCTACTTGGGAAGATATTGTGGCACAAGAGGATTCCATAGTTACTACATTTCTTTCAAAAGATAGTAAGATGGATTGCATAGATGAAGATGCTAAGGTGACATTAGATCCCCCATCAATAGAAGATCATCAACAGGTAGTTAACTCCATTGAGGTTATGGATGCACAATTAACATTTAGATCTAATTTAATTATTGGACCTCCTAAATCACCTCTCAATATAGGACCTCTTAAACCTCATGGCCATATCCTAAACTTTGAAAAATAACTCACTAGTAATTATGTGTTGCAGTAACCAAGTTATCACACAGTTGCTCACACATATAGCACTAGAAATAATAAGCAACCAAAACAAATGCCAAAATTAATTCCATTACCTCAACCACACCTTCCATCCACACCTAATATTCCTCAGTGTAGTGGTAAAGAATATAATCTTGTTGAGAAACTTTGTAATACTCTAGCCAAGATATCCCTTTGGGTCTTGATTCAAAAATCACCTACATACCATGGGATGCTCCAAGAGGCTTTGCAGCAGATTGATGTCCCAAATTGTGTTAAATCAAATGATGTAGCTGCCTTGTTTGATTGTATGCAAGTGACAAAGTTGGATATTACATTTCCCCAACATGAATTAACCTAGCTTGAGATCCAAAATAAACATGAAGCTAAGACATAGAAAAAGTGAAACCCTAGAGATTTCACTTTAAGGTTTAGGCAACTCACAACCCTTCAATGTCTTTCTTGAAGGAATGAAGTCATACAAATCTCCTCAAGGTTTGGATCTTGCTTGCTTGAATTTCTTGGATTGCTTAGAGACCTAGAAGGATTAGTCTTCACAAACAATATGATACCATAAACATGAATAAAACTTTCACACTTTGACATGATTCTTGGACCTTGAATTATTGCAATAATATTCACAAATCTACCCTTGATTTCCCTTGATTGATCTTAGGATCTTCAACTTGTTCTCCTTTCATAAATTACATCCTTATGCTAAAAAATGAGACGAAAACATGATTTTATATGCATTTTAATTAATCCTTTTGGGTAGGGGCTAACTTGGGGTCATTTTCAAACCATAAAAGCCCGCCAATTAAAATTTAGGACATTCAAAATATTTCTTTTTGGGGAATGGTGACTTAGTTCAATAATGAAAATAGTGTTCAAGACTTTTTGGGCCTAAATTTGTAGGGATGACAGTGAATTAAATGCATTTTCTTAATCTGGCTCCAAAATTGGTAAATTATTATTATAATTAAAGTTATAGGTAAAATAGGGTGTCAAGGTAGTGTGAAATTTTCAAGGGTGACAATTTACGATGCTAAATTTAGCCCCCACTTTACTGAGAGTATGAACTTATACTCATACTCACACTAAAGGAAGAATATCTCAAGAGGGGTTCAATTGTCCAAACATTGAAGAGGTAGGATGGCTATGAATCTAGGGGGAGAGTAAGCTCCTAGGATTCAAGATCCCATGACAAAACAACATAGGGACAAATGAATACACAATGTGAAGTGAAATGTAACAAGATAACATACACAAACATGCATGATGAGAACATGAAGCATACACAATGAAAACACATGATGTAGCATAAAACATAGACAACAACAAAAATAAACACAAACACAATGCAAACATGAAGAAGACACACAAAAAAAACACAAGGTTAGTACTAAAGGGTTTCAAGTCAGTAAGGCAAAGAGACCTTAGTCTTAAATTGTCTCAAATACCAAACATCATTCATTAAATGTGCTATCAAAATAAAATGATTCTCTCACAAGGATGTGAAATCACTCATTAGTCACATGGATCTACTAGCTATCAAGCTATATTATGTTAGGTTTCCATGCAATATGATGGGTTCCACAAGGCTAGCAAGTTGCATTATGCTAAGACACTCATGAAACACATGGCTCTACATTCAAGCAAGTTCTGTTATGCTCGATGGCCATGTTAAATGGGGTGCTCAAGTCCATGACCAAACAAGCTTTGTTATGTTGAATACATGAACTATCTTTCCAAAGCCTCACCTAAGAATGTGCAAAAAATTGCCTAAGAAGGCACATAAATGCCAAAATTTCTTAAGGTGCATAAACTCACCTATGGGGTGTTATAAATAAAACCACCACCAAAGGTGTTTTACAAAATGACAAAGGGGGATTGCTTAATCCATAAAGAGTCATACCTTAGGGAATATCACACATGATACCACCACTAAGAGAGAACAAGTCATGGAACACAAGATCATAATTTAGGGAATACTAGCCATATTATTGCCACCAAAGGGAATGTCATATTCCAAGAAAATTCACATCATTAGAGGACATCAAGCCTAATATCACCATGAAGGGGAGACAAGCATAGATTGAGGAGGTCACACTTCAATTAACAAAGTCACACTTTCTAGGAGATGTGTGCTATCATCACTAAAAAGGGGCCATTATTTATGCAAACCATGAGTGGGGGACTATATGTCCCCCATAAAATGTCAACATACTTTCTATGTTGGTATTTGTTGTCACATGAAACTACACCCTAGACTGAACACGAAGTTCAACATTCCAATGACACAATGGAAATGAACTCAAGGTGTGGGACCTTTATGCATATGAGGTTGAGTCTCCAGAGAAGGCTGACTTCTTCTTATGATCCAAGTACAATATGCTGGTCCGACCCAACGCATGAAAACCTATCACTATCCTACTCTAATATCTCACGGAGAAAAGGGGAGAAGGAATGCATGAAAGGGAAATGAAGGTGGTGTACCAAGATGGAAAGTTGTTTCTTCCTGGCTTAAACTACTAAATACATCATTGAAGAGGGACCAGGGGACTTACACAACTCTCTATTTGGTTGATTCTCAAAAGCATATAAGAAGGTTATGGTTTGAGAAGTTGTTGGAAGGAAAGGAAGGTTTCTCAAACCAATGACGGTAAACAATTTAACTCAAACATGGATACATAAAAATACAAACACTCAGACATGAAGGTAATGAAAAATTGTAACTCATACATAAAAGAGGAGAGAACCAACAACAATGATCAGTTTCATTAATGCAAAGGAATATAGCTAATCTTTACAATGGTAGAGTGTAAAATATAGTCTACCAAAGAAAAATCCTAGAGGAGTCAGAGGAAGAACCCTTAGAAAATATACAAGTATTGCTTTTATAGATCAAGAATAACTCAGATGAATACAACTCAAACCCTAACCCAAATAGGGATATCAGTTGAAGAGATTTGATCAAGGAAATATTTGTTGTGAAATATGTGCCAAGAAGAGCCTGGAGAGAACAAGGTTTGCATGCCATCCCCCCTACCATAAATATTTTCCTAAAAGTCATCCAAATCCAACATGAAATCAAGGATATGAGTATGGAGTTCATCAAAAGGAATAAAACAACAACAATAAATGAGTATGGTTGCAAAAAGTCCACTTGTAGGAGTCAAAGAAAGCATTTAATGTTGTCCTTGAAGCCTTAAAAATCAAATATGGGCGCTCAAAAAGTAATTCAAATATTAATGGGGTATGTGTAGGATCATCGTGCAAAAAACAGGCCCTTAAGTGGCAAAAAATTCAGAAAAATCAGTGTTAGGCAACTTGACGTAAATATTTGAATAAGTTATCTATATTATTTCAAAAATATGTAAATAGAATTTGTAGAAAATTGAATGTAGTTTTAAAATACTAGGTTTATTTAAAAATAAATAAAATCTATTTGGTGAAAATTTTAAATTTCAATGCAGAGTACTTAAATTTCGGGAAAAATAAGAAGTAGGTGTCTATCCACCACCCTAACCATAATAAAATGATAATATTTTTTGTAAGATTTTATATATAAGTAGAGGACTCATGTCCTGATGTGATGCATATTTTTTGTAATTTTTTCCAAGTAATTAATTAATTATGATTTTTTATTACAACTTTTAGAAAATATAAAACTCGTCTGCCGACCACCTTAACTTGGTCAAAACTTCATGAAATTTAATTTTTCTTTTTTAATCCTATAGTATGTGAAGCATAGAATGACGATGTTTGGATTCAAAAATATGATACCGCTTGAAAGTTATAAATGTTTTTCAATCATCCTATTGATCGACTTTAGTCGTAATTCTAATAGAAAATGAATAATAATTATTTATTAAATTCAAATTAAATCATAATTTATATTTTTGGAAATCTGAGAATCTCCTCTAAAAACCCTTTTTGTTTCATTAATTTTGGGTGAAAAAAAAGTCGCCAGCCACATACCCCCATAATATTGCCACTTTTTGGCGCACCATGATCCTGCACATACCCAATGGTGTCATCTTGAAAACATGCCAAATTTTCAGGAAGGTTGGGGCATCAAGCCCAAAAAGGAACCTTTTCTTATGCATCAAATGGTCTAGACCCCCAAAAGAGCACATTGTCAAGAATTGGGCATCAAGCTTGCCTCATACCATATGCTTAGAAGAAGGGATGAGAAAAATTTGGAACACCGAAATCAGAGCTAAGAGAGAAGGCTTACCCTCAAAATCAGAAGTAAGGGTGAAGACCTACCCCCAAAAACCAAAAATTTGACACTTAGTAAAAAAAAATTGAAAAAAGCTTTCAAGGAAAGGGTGGTTGGAAGAAATGTTTACCTCCTGAAAAGGAAAGGAAAATAGGAAGACCGAAATCCCATAAGAAACAAACTTTGGAAAATTGGGAAGAAGCCTTACCTCTTATTTTAAGAAGGTAAGAGGGAAGAGGGAAGCTCGAACCCTAAGCCTCAAAATTGGAGGTAATGGTCAGGGCTTACCCTTGAAATCGGAGGTAAGGGAGTGATGAGGGCTCCACCGCTTGAAACCCACACAAATCACTACAATCGATACCAACACAAAAGATGCGAGACAAAAAAATAACTCGCTTTCAATTATTTTCCAGAAAATGAAATTATAGATTCAAAAATTACATGCTACAGCCTCATGGGTTAGATTCATTACAACAAAATCAACTATGAAAAATAAAATGTATTATTGAGAGCCTCAATCTGCACTATTGGAGCCACCTTCTATAACCCCCACTTAACCCTTTTATTTTACGCAATAACCACCCTAGAATATTCTAGAAAGTTCAACTTTCCCTTTTGTTTTGGTGCCAAAAGTCCTAGAATTTTATTTCTAGCCTAGGAAGAAATTTTAATGAAATTCACTTTTTAGAGGGGCAACTTCGTGGGGCCATAACTTTTGATTCGGGTGTTCGATTGGCTATTATAACATATCATTGGAAAGATCTCAAAGATATCTACAATGCCAAACCCACTAGAGGTTGGTTCATCAACTTTTCAAGCTATTTCAGGGCCTCTAAGGTTTTCATATGTAAATTTGAAGCTGTATTAAAGAAATTTCCTAGGATGGAAACTTTAATATCTCCTAGACTGTGTAGGGTATTGAGACAATTTTTTCATGACCGAATTTTTTTACAGCTCCACTCCTTGCGGTAAAATTTTAGGTCCATACGAGCCTATTTAGGTTGACTTACTAAAACTAGTAAGTGACTTTTTTTCACCTTTTACATGAATCTTGGCTGTCTTTCACCCCTTAAGTGCCATCATGGAACTCAAAAAAACTAAAGAAATTAAGGAAAAATGTTTTTTTGGGGTGATGCAAGGTTTCCCTACACTATTGGATGCTCCTACATCAGACACCTAGGGTAATTTGAAAAGTGACCCTGTCACTTCTCAGGAGTTAGAGGAAAACCAAGACGGTTAACCTCAACCTCAAACAACCATATAAATCTTCAACAACACTTCCTCTCCACTTCACCAAGTACTCTGCATATTTCCTATTTCTTGTGCTTCTACCCACATGACTATCCAAAATTTATGTTATCTCCTCCTTTTCTGAAGTAGGTGCTAGGATATTCCTCTGTGCTTCAATTATCTCTTCATCAATTCCTCCTTCATGATATTTTGTTAAATCTGAAATGTTAAACATGGGTGAAATATGAATTTCATTAGTTATTTCTACCTCATATGCATTTCCTAAATCATGCTTCTTTAGGATCTTGCATGGTCCAAACTTCTTCATCTTTAACTTGTATGTACCAACTGGAAACCTTTCCTTTCACAAATGAACCATGATGTCATCTCCTACCTGGAACTCCTTATACCTCATTTTTTTATTTGCCTTAGCCTTATATTGTGAGTTCATCTTATTGATATGTTTCTTCACCTCTGTGTGCAAATTCTTCTAGTGCTCAACAAAATCTTCAATCTCATCATTACTCTTCTTCCCCTTATCCATCTTTCTTAGTTTAGAAGTAGTTCTAGGACTACTCCCATACACAATATGAAATGGTGATTTACCAGTGCTCCTATTGATAGAATTGTTGTAAGAAAATTCTTCTTGTGGTATAATCAAATCCCATCACTTGGGCTTATCTCCTATGTCTAAGCATCTTAGCAAGTTACCCAAACTCCTATTCACCACCTCCATTTGTCCATTAGTCTATGGATGGTGTATAGAACTAAACTTCAAATCTATCTTCAACTTCATCCATAATGTCCTCCAGAAATAACCAATAAATTTGGAATCTTTGTCTAAAACTATACTCTTTGGTAGACCATGTAGTCTCACCACCTCTCTGAAAAACAACTCTGCAACATGAACAACATTACTAGTCTTATCACATAGAATGAAATGTGACATCTTTGAAAATATATCCACCACCACAAATATGGAATCATGCCCTCTCCGTGTCCTTGACAAGCCAAGAACAAAACCCATGATAATATCCTCACATGGCCTCTTAGGTATAGGTAATGGTTGATACAATCTAGTATTATGACTTGTTCCTTTTGCCATCTAACATACTTTGCAACTTTTTACAAACTTCTTCACATCTTGTTGTAATTGTGGCCAATAATAATTCTCACTGACAAGAGCAATGGTCTTATCTCAACCAAAATATCCATCCAATCCTCCACTATGCTTCTCCTTGATTATATTCTCTCTCATAGAACTCCTTAGAATGCATAATTGGATTCCTCTAAACAACATCTCATCCTATCCAGTGTAAAAAATTCCAAACAAGCCTTCCAAGCTTCTACAAATTCTAGATCTTCAGGATACAAACTCTTGAGTTCATTGAACCCAACAACCTCTATATTCATTTCTATCAACAATTTTTTCCTTCTACTCAAGGCATCTACAACTTTGTTTGACCTTCCACTCATGTGCTTCAAAACAAAGGTATAACTCTACAAAAAATCAACCCATTTTAAGTTCCTTTGATTTAACTTTCCTTGACTATTGAGATACCGCAAATCTTGGTGATCAGTATATAAAACAAATTCTTTTGGAAAAAATTAGTGTCTCCATTTCTTCAAAGCCTAAACTATAGCATAAAATTTTTTATCATAGAAAAAATATTTCTTCTTAGAATAATTTAACTTCTCACTAAAATAGGCAACATGCTTACCTTCTTGACTCAAAACAACTCCTATAGTAGTGCCACTAGCATCACAATCTACCTGAAAGACCTTACTAAAATCTAGAAGTGCCAAAACAGGTTGCTCTGTAACTTTCTTCTTCAACATATCAAAAATTTTGGCTACTCTTATAGTCCACACAAACTCTTTTATATCCCCTCTCATTGCTTCAGTTAGAGGTTCACAAATACTATTGAAATTCTTAATAAACTTTCTATAAAAACTTGCTAGACCATGACATGATCTCACCTTTGTAACATTGCTCAGTGTAGGCCATTCAGTGATAGCTCTCACCTTCTCTGGATCCATTTTAAGACCCTCTGGTGAGACAACAAATCCCAAATACACCAACTCTCTCCTCGCAAAACTACAATTCTTCAAATTAATCAACAACTTCTCACTTAGATTCTCAAAAACTCTTCAGATATGCATCAAGTGCTCCTCCAATTATGTCTTACTGAAAAATAAAAATATCATCCAAATAAACAAATAACAAATTTTCCTAATTTTTTTTTCAATACCTCATTCATAAGCCACATAAATGTGCTTGATGCATTGGTTATCCCAAAAGGCATGACTAACCACTCGTACAAGCCCTCCTTGGTTTTAAAGGTTGTCTTCCATTCGTCTCCTCTAATCTGTCTAATGATATCCACTCTTCAAATTTATCTTCGTGAAGTACTCAACTCCACTCAAACAATCCATAATGTCATCCATTCTCGGCAAGGAAAATCTATACTTGATGGTGATCTTGTTGATGGCTCTAGAATCTATACATATCCGCCATTCCCCATCCTTCTTTGGTGCTAGTATTACAGGTATTGTACATGGACTCAAACTCTCTCTGATCAATCCCTTCCACAACTCTTGCACTTGTCTATTTAAATATTCACTCTCTACTAGAGTCATATAATGAGTTGCCTTATTCGGTAGACTAGCTCTAGGAATCAGGTCCATCTGATGACTAACTTTTCTTACTAGAGGAAAACCTTTAGGTACGTTATTAGAAACAATATCTTGAAACTCATTCAACATATCTAAAACCTCTACAAGTACCTCATTATTATCCTCTTTATCAACTATAGGGATCAGTAAAAAACACATATGCTCATGCCTCATACCTTCTAGGAGCTTTCTTCCATCAACCAAACAAATTCTTGCATTATAGTTACATACCTTTCCCTTTGCCACTTTCAAGGGCTTCAACTTATGACAAACTCCATCCTTTGTCAAAGAATGGGTGTTGGCATGCCCATCATGTACTACTTTCCGATCAAACTACCACGGTCTTCCTAACAACATATGACAGACATCCATAGGCATAATATCAAACAATACCTCATCATGGTAATTTCCAATCTTGAACTTTACTAGACATTGTTCATTTACCAAAGCCTTATGGTCCTTTTGCAACCAAGCAATCCAGTATGGATTTGAATTCCTTCTTCTATCCAACCACAACTTACTAACCATCTCTTCTGAAACAAGGTTATTAGTACTACCTCCATCAATAATAACTTTGCAAACTTTACCTTCACACTTACATCTAGTGCGAAACAAATTATTCCTTTGAGTTGGTTCCTTCTCCTCATTCAACAAGGCTCTTCTAGTGACAAGAAACTCTACTCTTTTTGCATCCTTAGAATGTGAAGACTTAGAATCTTCATCTACATGTGCAACTCATGCATTACCCTCAGGTCTTCTATTTGTCCTTCCTTGATGTTGAGGACACTCATAGACTTTATGTCATTCTTCTCCACACTAGAAATAGGTTACACGGAAGCCTCCTCTTCCTAGTCCTCATCTAGATCTTCCTCTTTCTCTTTGGTCTCCATTATTCTAATCACGAGGATGGTAAATGTTAACTCCTTTCTTGTTTTGGCTGCTACTAGAGCCTTCACCCTTCTTTTGATCTTGATTTCAACCTCCATATGATCGTCCATCGATCTTTCCTCCATGACCTCCACCTCATTGTTTGTTCTCTAACCTCTTGTTTAGTCGTTCTTCAACCTTTAGAGAAAACTAATAAGCATCCTCAATAGTGGTCATTCTTACCAGTGCTAATTCTTCCTGTATGCTTGGCTTCAACCCATTAATATAATGAGAAAATTTCTCTTTATTTTCCTCAAAATGTCTTGTCTGAATCAAGACCTTGTGAAATTCCTCTGTGCATTCTTTCACTATCCTTGTTCCTTGCCTCAAGCTCTGCATCTTATAGAGCAGCTCCAATTTGTAATTGACTGGAATAAATTGTTTCTTCAATTTTGACACCATTCTATCGCATCTAAAAATTTCATCTTTCCCTTGTCTTCCTCTTTCTAAATGGACCTCTTTCCACCATATACTAGTGTGACCTTTTAATTTTGTCTTTGCAAGCCTCACTCTATGAGGATCTTCAATCTTCTCAAACTTGAAAAATTCCTCCATGTCATTGATCCAATCCATCAATTCTTCAAGATTCATACTTCCACTAAAAGTTGAAACCTCTATTTTAGGTCTCTTCCCAATGCTTGAGATCGCTCATAGCAATCTTTTTTCTCTAGGATCCATTTGATCCTACTCTTCCTCTTCCATTTCCTCTTCTATTTCATCTTCACTGTCGTCTCTTTCTCGATGCACATCTCTTTTTTGAACCTCTTATTACAAGGTTTCTAATTGCCTTCTAAGGGCTCTGATTTCATCTCTAGGTGGATCTCTTCCTCCACCACCTCGGCCTCTACCCTGCCATGTTGGGCAAGTCTTAGATGCATCTTGAACTCAACCCACACTCATAGGTCCTATTGCAACTGTCTCACGTTCGATGCTCTATTACAAATTCAATAACTACTGCTTTGATACCACTTGATGAGGGCCACACCACTCAAAACCCACACAAATCACCGCAATAGATACCAACATAGAAGATGTGAGATAGAAAAATAACTCACTTTCAATTATTTTTTAGAAAATGAAATTACAAATTCAAAACTTACATGCTATAGCCTCATGGGCTTGATTCATTACACCAAAATCAACTCTGAAAAATAAAATGTGTTATTCGAAGCCACAATCTGCACTATTGGAGTCACCTTCTAGAACCCCCAATTAACCCTTGGGTATGTGCAGGATCATCATGGAAAAAAATAGGCCCTTAAGTGGCAAAAAATTCAGAAAAATTAGAGTTAAGCAACTTGACATAAAATTTTGAATAAGTTATCTATATTATTTCAAAAATATGTAAAAATAGAATCTATAGAAAATTGAATGTAGTTTCTAAACTACTAGGTTTATTTAAGAAAAAAAATCTATTTGGTGAAAATTTGAAATTTCAATGTAGCACTTAAATTTTAGGGAAAAATAAGAAGTAGGTGTATGTCTGACCACCCTAACCACAATAAAATGATAATGTTTTTTTATAAGATTTTAGATATAATTAGAGGACTCATGTCCCGATGTGATGCATATTTTTTGTAATTTTTTCCAAGTAAATAATCAATTGTTATTTTTATTACAACTTTTTAAAATATGAAAACTGTATGTTCATTCCACCTTAATCAAAACTTCATAAATTTTTATTTTTTTAATCCTATAGTATGTGAAACATAGAATGTGATGCATGTTTTAGATTCAAAAATGTGATAATCGCTTTGCTATAGATGTTTTTTTCAATGAGCCTATCAATGACTTTAGTTGTAATTCAAATAGAAAATGAATAATAATTATTTATTAAATTCAAAGTAAAGAATAATTTATATTGGTGGAAAGCTAAGAATCTCCTTTAAAAACCCTTTTTCATTTCATCAATTTTGGGTAAAAGAAAAAATTTCAGCCACATACCCTACACATACCCATCATATCGCCACTTTTTGGCCCATCATGATCCTGAACATACCCCCTTTTATTTTACCCAATAACTACCCTAGAATATTCTAGAAAGTTTAACTTTACCTTTTTATTTGGCACCAAAAGTCCCGCCATTTAATTTCTGGCCTAGGAACTAGAAATTGTAATGAAATTCACTTTTAGAGGGGCAACTTCTTGGGCCATAACTTTTGTTCTGAGTGTCTGATTGGCTATTATAACATATCGTTAGAAAGATCTCAAAGAGATCTACAGCACCAAATCCACTGAAGGTCAATTCATCAATTTTTTGAGCTTTTTTAGGGCATCTAAGGTTTTCATATATGAATTTGAAGCTACATTGGAGAAAATTCCCAGGATGAAAACTTTAATATCTCCTAGATTGTTAAGAGTATTGAGACAATTCTTTCACAACTAGATTTTTTTTTCAGTTCTGCTCCTTGGGGTAAATTTTTAGGTCCATACGAGCCCATTTAGGCTGACTTACTAAAAATAGTAAGTGACCATTTTTCACCTTTGCTGACTCTTGACTATCTTACACCCCTTAAGTGCCATCATGGAACTCAAAAAAACTAAAGAAATTAAGGAAAAACATTTTTTTAGGTGATACAAGATTGCCATACACCACTGGATGCTCCTACATTAGGGAGAAGGCTTACCCCCAAAATTTAAAAAATTCACACTTAGTCAATTTTTTTGAAAAAGCTTCTGGTGAAAAGGGAAGGAAGGCGAGAGGATTAAGAGGAGTGGGAGGAATGAAGAAGGGAAAGAAAGCGATGGAGAAGGCATGAAGAAAAGCAAGTAAGCGACAACTCAAAATCTCAAAATGCTTGGAATTAGCCAATTTTAGGACCCTTCAAGGAGAATTCATGCAAGATGGCCCATGTAGGATCTCTCAGATTAGTTATCAATGATGGATCATCAAAGGGTGGCATGAAATGTCAATAATTTTGGTGAATTTTGTAGGATGATTACCTACTAATCATGGGGTCCAGAGGCCTTAACAATCCATTGGGCATAGAGTCATGAAGGGGACTTACAAAAATGGTCCTCCTAAGGTGAAATAAAATATGTGTAGGCCTGCACTTGGAGAAAAGCATGGAAACTAGAACATACATTCACTTAAGGAGAATGCAAGATGTGCAAACTCACTTTATGAAAAGCAAGATATTTATAATATATACATTAAACTAACAAGAAGAAAAAAAAAGAATTTTTCCTATGTTAAAAATGATCCTTTTGAAGGAGTTGATCTCCCTCAAACCATAGTTGCAAACCTCACCCAACTACAACCACTGAAAACCACTACCAAAATGCATGTAACTGCACAAAATACCTACAAGGTGAAGGATCACTTCATTGTAAACTTTACCATTGCAGGGAAACCATATGATGCAAGTGACAGATTCATTTGACACTAGTGCCTCAGGTGAACATACAACAGCAGGGGTGAAACCTTTTGAAGATAGGTCAACATCCAAGAAAAAA
Source organism: Sequoia sempervirens (assembly GCA_007258455.2). NCBI lineage: Eukaryota > Viridiplantae > Streptophyta > Pinopsida > Cupressales > Cupressaceae > Sequoia > Sequoia sempervirens. Next base: position 310,873,415 of record VDFB02047230.1, on the reverse strand, counting down.
CCTTTTGTAGAAGGAAGAGGACTCTCCTCACAAAAGGATAGGCCAATGTCATCACCGCTAACCTCTTCATTGCATGAATTGAAACAAAAATAGAAAGTTTTCAGCTCACTTGGTGATGCAAAGCATGCCAATTTTTTTTTTATTTGCACAAGAAATACCTTCCCCATGCATCTCAAATGAAAATCTTTGAAGCTAACCTACATACATTCAAATTAAGCAGCAGGAGCATCACTCTCCAAAAAATGCACACTACTAAGCTACTTGTATTGATGCACACTTCATCAACACATACCTCAAATTTTTGAAATGCTTCAAGTGAAGAACTAAATTCTTCTAATTGCCTCTCTATGTTATTTTTTTCTTGGCAACTGGTTGTAACAAAATTAGACTATTGGCATGTAGTGGCTGCTACATCCTATTTTGTTTCCTCACTCTTATGTTGTTTCCCACAAAGATCCTCTTCTAGGGGCGAAGGATTGACATCCAAGCTTGAACAAAAAGATTCTAATTCATCCCAGAAGAGGTCCTCCACCTCAAAGTTGTAGACCTCGAAAGATTGGGGATCTTCATCCACAATAATAGGTGCTAAACATGTCTACTACTGCTGCTCCAAAACCATGGAGTTGTCTTCATCCATCAAGCTAGGACCAAGCTGCTAAGAGGCCTCTATTGATGTAGGTATAGGTGATATTTCCTCCTCATTTTAAAAAAAACAAGGGAAGACATCAAATGAGAGGATTGGTTACTCTAATTTATTAATTTTTTCTACCTTTTTAATGTCTTGTTGCTACAACACTGTTTCATCTTTAATTTTTTCTTGCAATAGATCAAGCCACTCATTATTTTGAGCACATGAAGGATCCTCAAAAACAACCTCTTCACTCCTAGACCGAAATTGCTCCTTCCTCTATTCTTCTGACCAATTAGGATCCCATACCACGGGTCCACCTTTAAAGAGTGAAATAGGAAAAGAGGGAGAAAAATGGTCAAAAGGGCATTGAAACTCTTGTTGAAGTTCTAGAAGGGGCTGCTCAATAGGAGAAATAGGTTGAGCCTCCTCAAGGATGGGTTCTTGTGAGGAATGGAGCTCTCAAAACCTTGGTATCTCCAACATAGTAGATATGCTTGATGGCACAATAGGTTGTAAATGAGTTCCAGGAGGTTATTTAGGATTCTCAAAACTAAAAAAATTGTGCTTGCATACCTCCTGTATAATAGGTTGTTCTAGAACAAAAGGAGGGCTAATGTAAATTTCAAGAGTTTGTTAGGGTTTTTAAAACTTACAAACTTATGCTTTCTTACCTCCTCCTTAGCAAGTTGTTATGGGACTGATGGAGGTGTTTGTTTGAAACTAGTCACACAAGGGGTTGCCTAAGTCTTGAGTATTTGTACTAGAGCAAGGGAAAGTCTAAGTTCCTATTGCCTAGAAACAACATCCTTTTTTGTATACTCCTCTTGTTGTTGCCTCCCTTGTGCCTCCAACTATTGTTCATACCTCCACTAAGCTTCTATTTTTACTATTGAGGATAGCGAGCTAGATGGAAAAACTCATCTTGTTGTGTGAAATAACCTTGTTGCCCCTGGTAAGCTTGATTAGCCCACTCCTCCTATTGTAGGTCAAACACTTGTTGTGTTTGAATCTCATCCATTTTTCTATTCAAATCAAGCAATATGCTTGTAATTTCACTTGCACTTAAATTATCAAAATTTTGGGGTTGACTAGGAGAGAAACAAGGATAATTTGCAAAATGACTGTAAGTCTCTTAGGGTTGCTAATAGGGATATGCAGGTGTCCAATAAGACTGAATAGGGTGGGGTGGGTGGTAATTATTTTTAGAAGGTTAAGAACGCACAACATTAGGGTTCTATGGAATGAAATGGGAGGCATAACCAACCTGGTATGGTTGATTGGGAGGAACAAAGTTGGAATTATCATGGTATGGGGGAGTGTACATGTTGTTTCCATTAAAATTTGACATTTTCTATGCATGGGAAGAATAGGAAACACTTTGAAATTTTAAAAGGAAAGCAAAGGACTACCCAACCAAAGATTTTGGGTATACCAAAAGAATCATACAAATGAGTTGTAGAGTCACCAGGTGCTTGAAGAATGCCTCCAAAGGCTGAAATGTTGAAGATCACCACTCCCTCAATAGAATGAAGTAAAACTAGGTTGTTTGAACTAGTAGATTTATCATGGAGTCGCCATGGTATTTGAAGATATGCCTCAAAAGGCAAGATATGTTGAAGAAAACACCAAATTCTTCAATGAAGAGAAAGTAGTCCCACTGAGCATGACAAAAATTGTTGTCACATAAAACTGCACCCTACTTAATAAGATTTTAGTGTTCTAATGACACAATGGAAACAACCTCAAGTTGTGGGACCTTTGCGCATATGAGGTTGAGTCTCCAGAGAAGGTCAGCTTCCTCTTTCGATCCAAGTGCAATATGTTGGTCCAACCCAATACATGAAAACCTACCACTATCCTACTCTAACAGCTCACAAGGAAAAGGGGAGAATGAATGCATGAAAGGGAATTGGAGGTGGTACACCAAGATGAAAATTTGTTTCTTCCTAGCTTAGAATGCTTAGTAAATTGTTGAAGAAGGAGCAAGGGACTTACATGACTCTCTATTTTGTTGATTCTCACAAGAATACAAGAATTTTAGGGTTTGAAAAGTTGCTAGAAGGAAAGAAATGTTTCTCAATCCAATGACTGTAAACAATTTAACTCAAACATGCATACATAAAAATACAAACACTCAAAGATGAAGGTAATGAAAAATTACTCATACATAAAAGAGGATAGAACCAACAACAATGATTAGCTTCATTAATGCAAAGGCATATAGCCAATCTTTACAATGGCAAAGTGTAAAATATAGTTTTCCAAAGAAAAACCCTAGAGGAGCCAGAGGAAGAACCCTTAGAAAATGTACAAGTATTGTTTTCATGGATCAAGCGTAACTTAGATGAATACAACTTAAATACTAACCCAGTTAGGTTAGCAGTCGAAGAGATATGATCAAGGAAATATATACTGTGAAATCTATGCCAAGAAGAGCCTGGAGAGAACAAGGTTCACACACAATCCCCCTACCATAAATATTTTCCTAAAAGTCATCCAAATCCACCATGAAATCAGGGATATGAGTATGAATTTCATCAAAAGGAATAAAGCAACAACAATAAATGAGTATGGCCGCCACAAATCCACTTGCAGGAATTAGAGAAAGAATTTAATGTTGTCCTTGAAGCCCTAAAATTCAAATATGGGTGCTCAAAAAGTGATTCAAACATTAATTGCATCATCTAGAAAACATGCCAAATATGTGGGAAGGTTAAGGCATTAGGCCCAAAAAGAAACCTTTGCTTATGCATTAAATGGTCTAGACCCCTGAAAGAGCATATTGTTGAGAATCAGGCGTTGAGCTTGCTTCATACCACATGCTTAGAAGAAGGGATGAGAAAAAGTCAAAACACTAAAATCAGAGGTAAGAGAGAATGCTTACCCCTAAAATCAGAAGTAAGGGTGAAGCATTGCCCCCAAAAACCAAAAATTTGACACTTAGTCAAAAAAAATTGAAAACATCTTTTGGGGAAAGGGTGGTTGGAAGAAAGGTTTACCTCCTAGAAAGGAAAGGAAAAAAGGAAGACTGAAATCCCATAAGAGACAAACTTTCAAAAATCAAGAAGAAGCCTTACCTCTTACTTAAAGAAGGTAAGAGGTAAGAGGGAAGCTCGAAACTTGAACCCAAAAATTGGAGGTAAGGGTCAGGGCTTACCCCCAAAATCAGAGGTAAGGGAGACGGCTTACCCCCAAAATTCAAAAGATTCACACTTAGTCAAATTTTTGAAAAGATCTTTTAGGGAAAAGGGAAGGAAGGTGAGAAGCTTAAGAGGAGAAGGAGTGGGAGGAATGAAGAGTGGAAACAAAGCGATGGAGAAAGCATGAAGAAAAGCAAGTAAACAACAACCCAAAATCCTGAAATACTTGGACTTTCCAATTCTAGGACCCTTCAAGGAGAATTCGTGCAAGATGGCATATGTAGGATCTCTCAAATCAGTTATCAATGATGGGTCATTAAAAGGTGGCATGGAATTTCAACAGTATTTTAAGGAGAAAATAATGCACATCTTGAAAACTAGTTTCCCTTGCCCCCCAAGAGTGGAAACAAAGAAAATCACATAAGAGACTATCTTGTTTCTACCATGGAAACTATGGATGCACTTAAGATTGTACCACCATGAATGGAAATGAGAAAATACATAAAGCTACAAATGCTACATAATGAGGAGCAACACCATAGGATGAAGATCATTATTTTTTGGAGGAATTAGGTGCATCAACACACAAAAGAGCACCAAAATCCTTAAGTTGATAAATTTTATTACTCAAGACCTAACATTCATTGGTATAATGAACATGCACTCAATGATATGCACAAAATGAGCTTTTGTTATAAAATTTATTTCATGTTTTCAAAGGAAGAGATACCAAGCAGGATTTAAGGAGCCTCAACAAAATAAGCTCTTGCTCAGAAGAAGACATTTATTTCCTTTGTGAAGAAAATATTTCTTTCTTACTATAAGATTTTATACATGCAGTAGATGATAAAGCATCAGATGAAGATAGAGATGAAGGTTGGAAATCTAGACCCTATTTGGAAAAGTACGGTATAGAATTCACTTCATTTCTATCATTTTGTTCCATGTTTGCATTATATCCATGTTTAGAAAGAATTTTGTATCCAATTCCATAACATTCTTCTAACTTAGATGAAGGAATAATACCTACATGCTCCTAAGAAGAATTGTATTTTTCTTGAGCATGCAAATCCTTTTTAAGTTTTTTAAATTTAGGCATCTTACACTCATGAGAGATGGAAGTTAAAGAGCTCCCATCACCATCATGAGATGATGTTTTTGAATCCATTGATATACAAAATACAACACATGAATATTTATATTTAGATTGTGAGATTTTTTACTCTCCCATAAAGGAGGATATAAAATGTAATGAATCCCAATCATCATTTAGAGTGTTGTTATGGATGATATGCATTCAGGATTATAATCAATTTGTATAGGTTCTTTTGAATTGTATGGTGAAATTTTAGACTCCCCTATAGAACAAGGTGTAAAATATAATGATCCCCAATCATCATCCAAATATTTCATCATGGGTAAAACACACTCTTCTTTGTGTTTGACATGTATTGGTTCTATTTTTGAAGTTGGAATCAAAGTATTAAGAGAGTTGGAAGTATTATGTTCAGCTTCGGCTTGTAACTTATAACTTTCTTCATCTACTTTAACCATGCATATATTCTTATTATATTCATACTTCATCTCATGGTAGAGGGTAGACAAGACTCCCTTCATGGTGTGGTCTACATAGGAGGATATTCTATTAAAGAGGTTCTGGCATGACATAAACAAGTGTTTGTAAGGTCATGGGTCCTACCTTGATGGCCAATGTGATCACTCTTAATGGTTGTGTTGTCACATGAAATTGCACCCTATCATTCCAATGACACAATGAAAAAAACATCAAGGTGTGGGACCTTGCATGAATGAGGTTGAATATCTGGAGAAGGTTGACTATCTCTTTCAATCCAAGTGCAATGTTCTAGTCCAATCCAACACATGAAGTCCTACCACTAACAACTCACAAGGAAAAGGGAAAAAGGAGAACATGAAAGGGAAGATGGAGGTGATACACCAAGATAGAAGGGTCACTTCTTCTTGACCAAGATTTTCACAATACATCAAAGAAGGCAACCAAAGAACTTACACAACTCTCAATTTGGTTGATTTTAGAGGCAAACATGGAGGTTAGGGTTTGAAAGAGTGCTGGAAGGAAAGATAATTTCTCAACATAGTAGTTGAAAACAATTTTAACACAACCAACATGCATGAAAATGCAAACAAATACTCAGAAATGAAGGTAATGAAAGATTACTCATACAATAGACAAGAGGAGAGAACCAACAACAATGATTAGCTTCATTAATATAAAGGCATATAGCCAATCTTTACAGTGGAAAAATGTGAAACACATGTTTCCAAAAGAAAAACCCCAAAGGAGCCAGAGGAAGAAGAACCCTAAAAATGAATACATTTTTTCCTTTATAGATCAAGCATAACTAAGAAAACACCAACTGAACCCTAACCCTAACCAAGGTTAGCAATGAAGCCAATGGCATGCAAGATATGATTTGTCTGTGAAAATCATGACCTAGGGCATAAATTTTCCAATAAGTCAAAAAACAATAATCAATGAGCATGGGCACCCCTGAAATCCACCTGAGGAAGTTAGAAAATGCCTTTAATACCATCCTTCAAGCCTAGGAAATTTAATCTAGTTGTCGTGGAGTGGTTGCACATTAAATTTGTTGCCTAGAAAATTGTGCCAATACGTGGATCGTCAAGGCATTGGGAGTCAACCTTATTGTTTACCAAATGCTTGGAAGAAGGAGAAGAAGAGCATGAAGAAGAAGAAAGGATTATAGTAAAGGTGCATTCAAGTAGTATTAAAGAGCTCCATTACATCATAAACCGAAATACCATGGCAAGGAAAAATGAATAGTGTGATATAGCGGGGAACAACCCGCCACCTTGCGAGGAAGAAGATCATGAAGAGCAGTAGTGCAGTAACAATCCCACTATACTGTGATAAAAAGGATTAAGATAAGAGGTAGAGTAGTAAGCCAAAAGAGATTGTTAAGAGTAAGCCTTCAGTACCATGGGTTGAACATTTAAAGCTTGTGGTGTAGCGCTAAGAATTTCGTTGTCCCGTGATAGAGAAATCTCAGGAAGCCTTGTTAGTGTAATTAATATTTAATTACACTTGCATAACTTTACTTAGGTAATATTTTAATTCCTAGGTTAATTATTCTCATCCTTATCTTGTTGAGCTATCTTGTTGCTCAAGATAAGATTAGGGTTATGCATACTTGTTTTTATAAAGAAAATCATCTCATGTAATTATGAATTCTTGAATAATAATATCTTGCACATCTTTTTGCAATAGCTTTGCTTTTTCTGATTTTCTCTTATCTGGAAGGTTTTTTGGTTTGCATGTCTGATAATATCTGACTTCAAACAACAATAAATGCAACTAAATAGAAAAATAATGAAAAATAAACTGCACCACAGGATAGTGCTCGGAATCAACTTTCTGGTGATATCTCGTTTGCCACGATCTCTGATTTTCGCCTTCTTTGCTGTGTTGGAAAGGTATGGAGGAGCTCTATTTTGCTGTCCATGCACTTTTTTCTATATCTATCCCATGTTGATCGTTATTCCAGATTTATCCTGATGGGTGTTTTGGAGATTACTTGGATGTTTTGGCAGTTGGAAGGGTGAAACTTGAATATTTGTACTTCATTTTACTACCACATCATCTTATTTTTTTCTTATGCATGTTTAGCATTCTCTCCTTTTACAATCGTTGGGTTATTGTAATAAATGAATTAAGATAAAGTTCCATTAGGGGGGTTTCTTGCATAATAATTTGATTAGAGTGTGCATGCACTTTGATCTCCATCTTGATTTGTTGATAGCTCGCATGGGTTATATCTGGTTTCTTAGTTTCTTTTGGCCACATCTTGTCTTAGCTTGACACATATCAGATTCACATCGGTTCACACTTTAGATTGGGAGTTCATGGTTATCGATTCGCATTGGTTCAGATCCTTCTTAGTTTGAGGGCCATGTTTTTATGGTTAATGTTCTAGAGTCTTTATGGTACTTGTTCTCATGGAAGATTTTTAGTCACAGTTTGGCATCAACATCAAGATACATAGTTTCTAGATTCTGTCATCATTTCATCTATTGTTGCTTCACAGATTCCATGGTTGTTCCAGTTTGTGAGTTTTCCAGTGTTTCATGGCATTGGGTCTACTATCACATTATTATGATTTCGCTTTGGTTTCTTGTAGATAGAAGTATCTTTCATTTCTTTTCGAATTGTGGTTCTAGTGTTACTCCACAATGTTCTTCCAGTGCTTCTTTGCAACAGTCATCTCATTGTAGGGGGTTTTGTCCCACTGGGTTTTCCTTATTTACCTCATTATTGCATTTGTACATGGGTACCTAATCAATCCTTTGTTTCTGGGACCCATTCATGCTTTCTTGCATTCATCTTAATTTTAGGTGAATGCTTTTTTAGTCTCCCTAAGTTGCACTTATGGGGGGTGTTAGTGTAATTAATATTTAATTACACTTGCATAACTTTACTTTGGTAATATTTTAATTTCTAGGTTAATTATTATCCTTATCTTGTTGAGCTATCTTGTTGCTAAAGATAAGATTAGGGTTATGCATACTTTCTTTTATAAATCAAATTATCTCATGTAATTATGAATTCTTGAATAATAATATTTTGCACATCTTTTTGCAATAGCTTTTCTTTTTCTGTTTTTCTCTTTTGTGGAAGGTTTTTTGGTTTGCATGTCTAATCTTGGTTTCTAACAAGCGTTACCCCTGAAAGTCAAAGGTAAGGGAGATGAGATACCTCTTATCGAAGAACGGTAGGAGATAAAGGGTAAGTCCAAAGGCTGAAACTCAAAAACTCAATACTTAGCTAAATTTTCAAAGAAAAGAATGAAAGTGAGAAGGGAGAAGGGAGGAAACTGTGAAGTCCAAAAGCAAGAGGTGAGGCTTCAAATATTGGACCTTAGACCATCAGAGGTCAGAGGTCAGGAGGAGGCCTTACCTCCTACCTAAAGAAGGTAAGAGGTAAGATGTAAGCGTGAAGACCAACACCCAAAGGTTGATAGAAGGAAGGAAAAAAATGGAAGAGGAAGGGAAGAGGGGAGAGGGAAGAGGGAGGATTGAAGGTTGAAGACCGAAAGAAGAAAGGAAAAAATAGAAGAGGAGAGGGATGAATAAGTGGTAAAGGGAAAGGTCAAAAACCTGAAAATCTGGGACTTAGCAAAATTTAGGAAAACTTCAAGAGGAAAACACACAAGATGGCCCATTTAGGATCTCTTAGACCGGATATTAGTGATGGGTCATCTAAAGGTGGCATGAAATAACAACACTAATGGAAAATTCTATGGGATGATTGCTTGCTAATCATGGGATCTAGAGGCTTAATTGATCCATTGGGCATGAAGTCATGGGGGTAAGACTTCAACAACGGGGCTAACTCAAAGAAAAATAAGGCATGTGCAACTACACTTGGAGGAAAGCATGAAAGCTAAGAGCATACATTCCCTTAAGGAGAATGCAGGGTGTGCAAATTCACTTCATGGAAAGCAAGATATTTACAATATATACATAATCTAACAAAAAGCAAAGAATGGAAGCTTGCCTTTGTCAAAGATGAACCTTTTGAAGGAGCTGATCTCCCTCAAACCATAGTTGCAAACCTCACCCAGCTGCAACCACCGAAAAGCACTGCCAACATCCATGGAAAAGCACAAAATACTTTCAAGGTGAACAATCGCTTCATTGTAGATTTTTCTATTGCAAGGGAACCATTTGCTACAAGTGCTAGATTCCTCTAAGACTGGTGTCTCAACTAAACATAGAGCAGTAGGGGTGAACCTTTTTGAAGGAAAGTCAACATCTAAGAACAAACCTTTTGTAGAGGGAAGAGAACTCACCACACAAAAGGATAGGAAAATACTAACAGTTCAAACCAATGCATGAGCTAAAACAAAAGGAGAATGTTTCCAACTCACATGGTGATGTAAAATATGTCAAATCTCATTTTTGATTTGCACAAAAAATACCTTCCTCATGCACCTCAAAGGAGAAGCTTTGAAGCTCGGGCATACAATCAAATTGAGAAATAGGAGCATCACTCTCCAAAAAAATGTGTGGTTCCTCAATGGTGGATGTTTCAGTGTGTTGGTTCCATGTGAAGCATTCTAACTCAGTCACATTATCCCTAATTCCAAAGGTCACATCTTCATCTTGAATGAAGACCTCATATTCAACATTGCTATATTCAAGGACAACAGAAAACTAGCATACATCATAATTGCATGCATTGATGTACACTTCATCAACACATAACTTAGATTTTTGAGAAACTTTGGGTGAAGAACTGAATTCTTCAAGTTCTCTCTCTATTTTAATCTCTTCTAGGCAACAAGCTGTAACAAAAATAGACTCTTGGCATGTAATGGTTGCCACGTCCTCCTTTGTTTCCTTACTCTTATGTTGCTACTCACAAAGCTCCTCTTTTGTGGGTGAAGAGTTAACATTTAAACCTAAATAAAAGGTTTCTATAACATCCCAAAAGAGGTCCTCCACCTTAGAATTGCAAACTTCAATAGATTGGGGATCTTCATCCACAATAATAGGGGATAAAAATGTTTGTTGATGCTACTCCAAAACCATGGAGTTGTCTTCATCCATCAAGCCCAAACCAAACTATTTGGAGTCTTCTTCTGATGTAGGTATAGCTAATTTGTCCTCCTTATCTTAAACAAAACAAGGAAGGACATCAAAAGAGAGGTTTGATTCTTCTATTGCATCAATTTTATCTACCTTTTTAATGTCTTGTTGCTGCAACATTGTTTCATCTTCAATATTTTCTTGCAACAAACCAAGACACTCATTATTTTGAGCACATGAATGCTCGACAACAATAGCCTCTTCACTCCTAGCCCGAAATTGCTCCTTCCCTTATTTTTTTGACTAGTTAGGATCCCATACCACAGGTCCACCTTTAAAGAGTGAAATAGGAAAAGAGGGAGCAAAATAGTCAAAAGGGCATTGAAACTCCTGTTGATGCTCTAGAAGAGGTTGCTCAATAAGAGTAAAAGATGAACCTCCTCAAGGATGGGTTCTTGTGAGGAATGGAGACTTGCAAAACTTAGGATCTCCAACATAGAAGATCCACTTGATGGCACAATAGGTTGTATTGGAGTTTCAAGGGGCTGATTAGGATTCTTGAAACTAATTTTTTTTTGCTTGCAAACCTCTTCAACAATAGGCTAATCTTAAACAAAAGGAGGGCTAATAGAAGTTTCAAGGGGCTTTCTAGGTTTCTTGAAACTTACAAATTTATGCTTTCTTACCTCCTCCTTAGAAGGTTGTTCTAGAAATGATGGAGGTGCTTGTTTCAAACTAGGCACACAAGGGGCTACCTAAGTCTCAGGCGCTTATGCTAGAGCAAGGGAAAGTCTGATTTTTCTTGCCTAGCAACAATATCTTTTGCTATATACTCCTCTTGTTGCTTTCTTTGTTCCTCCAACTACTGCTCATATCTCTATTGAGCGTCTAAATTTTGTTGTTGATGATGAGTTTGGTGAAAAATCTCATCATGACATGGGAAATAACCTTCGTACTTCCCTTGATAGGCTTGATTAGCCCACTCCTCCTATTACAGGTCAAATGCTTGCTACTCCTCAAGCTCAAAAATTTTGTTAAAGAGATCCTTCACCATGGACATGATTTTTCTTGCCTAGCAACAACATCTTTTGCTATATACTCCTCTTGTTGCTTTCTTTGTTCCTCCAACTACTGCTCATATCTCTATTGAGCATCCAAATTTTGTTGTTGATGGTGAGTTTGGTGAAAAAGCTCATCATGACATGGGAAATAACCTTCTTACTTCCCTTGATAGGCTTGATTAGCCCACTCCTCCTATTGCAGGTCAAATGCTTGCTACTCAAGCTCAAAAATTTTGTTAAAGAGATCCTTCACCATGGACATGAGTTCACTCTCGTTTTGGGGCTAAAATGAAGAATAAGGAGTATCCTGGGGTTGCTGATAGGAATGTGTAGGCATCCAGGATGTTTGAGCAAGGTGGGGTGGGTGGTTAGCATTTTGAAAATACTAAAAAACCCACAATAGTAAGGTTCTTTAGAATGAAATGGGAGGTATAACTAGCCTAATATGGCTGATTGGAAGGAACAAAAATTGCATTATCATAATATGGTGGAGTATACATGTGGTTTCCATTAAAATGTGACATTTTTTATGCATAGGAAATACTTTGAAAATTTCAAAGGAAGGCACAAGACTAGCCAACCAAATATTTTGGGTACACACCAAAGAGTCACTCAAAGCTGTTGTAGAGTTGCCAGATGCTTGAAGAACGCCTCCAAAGGATGAAATGTTAAAGAGCACACCAACTCCTCAAGAGGATGAAATGGAACCAATATTGCTTGAACTAGTAGATGTGCAAGGAGTCGCCATGGTGTTCAAAGGTATGCCTCAAAAGGAAAAAAGTTTTAAAGAAAACATCAAATTCTTTAATGAAAAGGAGTCCCGTTGGGCGTGCCAAATATGTGTTGCCACATGAAATTACACCTTGCGAAGCATGATTTTCAGCATTCCAATGAGATAATGGAAATGACCTCAAGGTGTGGGACCTTGCATGAATGAGGTTGAATCTTCAGAGAATGTCAACTTCCTCTTTCAATCCAAGTGCAATGTGTTAGTCCAAACCAACACATGAAATCTTACCACTAACATATCATGAGGAAAAGGGGAGAAGGAGAATGTGAAAGGGAAGATGGAGGTGATACAATGAGATAGAAGGGTCACTTCTTCCTGACCAAGATTTGCACAATACATCAAATAATGGGACCAAAGAACTTAAACAACTCTCAATTTTGTTGATTTTAGAGGCAACACATGGAGGTTAGGGTTTGACAGAGCGCTGGAAGGAAAGAGAATTTCCCAACACAACAATTGCAAACAATTTTAACACAATATACATGCATGAAAATGCAAACAAACACTCAGACATGAAGGTAATGAAAGATTACTCATACATACAAGAGGAGAGAACCAACAACAATGAGAATCTCCATTAATATAAAAGCATATAGCCAATCTTTACAATGGTAGAATTTGAAACACATGTTTGCAAAAGAAAAACCCTAGAGGAGCCAAAGGAAGAAGAACCCTAAAACTAAACATATTATTTTCCTTTATAGATCAGGAATAACTGAGAAAACACCAACTAAACCCTAACCCTAACCAAGGTTAGCAATGAACCTAGTGGTGTGTAAGATCTGAGCCATCTGTGAAAATCATGACCTAGGGCATAAATCCGCCAATAATTCAACAAACAACAATCAATGAGCATGAGTTCCCATGAAATCCACTTCAGGAAGTCAAAAAATGTCTTTAATATTGTCCTTGAAGCCTAGGAAATCAGATCTGGTCATTGTGGAGTGGTTGCACATTAAAGTCATCGTCTAGAAAATTGTGCCAATATGTAGATCATTGGGGCATCAGAAGTTAGCCTTACTGCTTACCAAATGCTTGGAAGAAGGAGAAGAAGAGTGCAAATACGAAGAAAGGATTATAGTAAAGGCATAGTTAGGTAGTATGAAAGAGCTCCATTACATCATAAACTAAAATATCGTGGAAAGGAAAAATGAATAGTGTGGTATAGTAGGGAACAACCCACCACCCTGTGAGGAAGAAGATCATGAAGAGCAGTAGTGCAGTAATAATCCCACTATACCATGATGAAAAGGATCAAGATAAGTAGTAGAGAGGTAAGCCAAAAGATATTGTTAAGAGCAAGCCTATCGTACCGTGGGTTGAATGTTTAAAGCTTGCGGTGTAGCGGTAAGAAACTTGCTATCTCATGATAGATAAATATCAAGAAGCATTACCCTCAAAAGTTGAAGGTAAGGGAGATGAGATATCTCTTATTGAAGAAGGGTAAGAGGTAAAGGATAAGGCCAAAGGCTGAAACCCAAAAATTTGATACTTAGAGTTGAATTTTCAAAGAAAAGAATGAAATTGATAAGGGAGAAGGGAGGAAACTACAAAGTCCAAAAAGCAAGAGGTGAGGCTTCGGAGATCGTACCTTGGACCGTCAGAGGTTAGGAGGAAGCCTTACATCTTACCTAAACAAGGTAAGAGGTAATATGTAAGTGCAAAGGCTGACACCCAAAGGTCAATAGACAAAAGGTGGAAAATGGAAGAGGAAGGGAAGAGGGAAGAGGGAGGGTCAAAGGTCGAAGGCCAAAAGAAGAAATGTAAAAATGAAAGAGGATAGGGATGAGTATGGGGTAAAGGGTAAGACCAAAAACCCAAAAATTTGGGACTTAGAAAAATTAACGAAAACTTCAAGGAGCAAACATGCAAGATGGCCCATGTAGGATCTCTCAAATTAGAAATCAATGATGGGTCATCTAAGGGTGGCGTGAAATGACAACAGGTTGCTTGTTAAAATTATCAAAGCTACGAATTGAAAAATCATTAGGTTCTATAAGATGCTTATCCATACCCATTTTATCTAAAAGATCAATGTTACAAACATTAAGATCTGATCCATTATCTATGAGAGTATGCTTAATTCTAGTTTTGTTAACTATCACCATTATCATTAAAGCTTCACTTTTTTTTTTGGATCTCCAATGAGGGAAATTCATGTCGAGGAAATGTAATATCCAAATTTGTCACTTAAATACAATCAGACAAGCATGCTACATCATTCATTTTAACAAAATTTGGGACATCAATCTTCTGCAAAGCCTCTTGGAACATCACATGGTATGTAGGTGATGTTTGAATTAAATTCCAAAGGGAAAATTTGGGTAGAGTATTACGAAGTTTCTCAACAAGATCATATTATTTACCACTATGCTGAGGAATATTAGGTGTAGGTGGAAGATATGGTTGAGGCAATGGGATGTATGTTGGAGTTTATTTTGGTTGCTTGCTACTTCTAGTGTTATATGTGTGAGCAACAACGTGATAACTTGGTTGTTGTGACACATGATTAGTAGTGAGTTGTTTTACAAAGTTTAGGATGTGGCCATGAGGTTTTGGAGGTTCTATAATGAGAGGTGACTTAGTAGGTCCAATAATTAGAGGAATATTAGGAGTTCTAATAATTAAAGGAGTTTTATGAGATCCAATAACTAAAGGAAACCTAATCTATTCAATTTTGAGTTCATAACCTCAACCGAGTTAACTACTTGTTGATGTTTTTCTACATATGGGGGATCCTTAACATCTTCATCTATGTAGTACATATTACTATCTTTTGAAATAAATGTATCAATGATTTCATCCTCTTGTCTAACAATATCTTCCCAAGTAGGAGAGGCAGGGGAAGAGAAACAAACAATTTTCTCATGACGCTCGATTATTGGATCCTCTAATGCCAAGATACCTTCTTTACAAGTAGGTAAAGTATTAGGAGAAGAACAACTATGATTGTCAATATTTTCCATAATTGCATCCTCTTCCTCCAAAACCTTCTCACAAGTAGGAGAAATATTAGGAGAACTAACCTGCTTTTTAATGTTTAGTTCATTTCCTTAGATTGTTCTCATAGGTAGAAAAATTATAATTATACAAGCCATGTGTTACCATATCAAAGCCACATCTTTGAAAAGGAAACATGTTTTTAATTTCCTTATGGATCAAATGATCAAAATCAAATAGGTCTGAAAATAGAATTCAAAAATAGCCACCAGATCTTGATAGAGGATACACACAGGGATTTGCAAAGTAAATTTTAGCTCAAAATGACTGGACATGATCGCCTAGGGAAACATTTTCCTACATAGGTTTTTACAAATTTCAAATTTTGAGTGTGTTCAATATTGTTTAAGGTTCTCAGGTCTATATGGAGACAAGTCTGATAATGAATATTTTTCCAAAATTTTCCTAGTTTATGATTGTGTAATTCAAAATGTAAGTGTGCAAAAATTTATAAAATGTTCAAGCAATAAATGACAATTGTAAAAGCAATTTATAGATTTAAGATGGAACAATTGATTGATTCTAATATGCCAAAATTTGAAAATGATGATGTTGATGCAATTTTATTACAATGTTTTTTACTTTTTGAGCTATATGCAAGATACCTAAATGAAGGAAATGTATAATTTTAGTTTTTATTTCAAATATAAATGACCTAGTGCATATTTTGAAATGTAATTTGAATGTAGATCTGACCTAAGATGACTGAAATCAGCCTTATTGTAACTTATAATGCAATATTATATGCAATTTTTTAAAATTTTATGCCTTTTATGATGCAAAAATGAATAACTAAATGAATAATGCAAAATAATGCAATGCTAAACCTAGATCTAGGGTGAATTGCTTCAAATTTCAGAAGGTGTATAATGTTAACATGTTGGGTTCACCAAAATGAAACATAGAAAAAGAGAAACCCTAGAGATTTCACTTTAGGGTTTAGACATTTTTCCAAATGTTTCATTAGAGATTTGGGGTAGCAGGGTTTTGATGGATTTAGAAAATATCTAAGACTAACTTATTATTGACATTTCATGCCACCCTTTGATGACCCATCATTGATAATCAATCTAAGAGATCCTACATGGGCCATGTTGCATGAATTCTCCTTGAAGGGTCCTAAAATTGGCTAAGTGTTGGTGTTTTGGGCTTTCAAGTTTTTACTTATCTCTCTATTCACATGCCTTCTTCATCACTCTCGCTCCTTCTTTTCCTTTCATTTTGCAACTAAGTGTTTCAGGTTTCAGCCTTCATCCTTACCCTTTGACTCTTATTGCTTCCTTTGGTAAGCCTTAGACCTTACCTCTGATCACCCACATCCGCTTAAGGCTTTTTCAAGATTTGTTGAAGTCTTGTCTTGTCAGACTTTAGACATCAAGCTTCCCTCTTATCTCTTTCCACCCCTTCATCTTAGGTGTTAAGCCTTCCTCCCTATCCCTAACTTCGAAAATATCATCTTTGGCTTTCGAGCATCAGACTTTCATCTTTTTCCTTCCTTTCCTTCTCTCCACTCATGCCTTCAAAAAGTTAGCAATGTTGAGTTTTCGGACTTCAAGCTTTTCCTTCTTATTTACCTCTTACCTTTCTTTGGTAAAAGGTAGCTCATCCCTCCAAGCTCTGATGGCTCCTTTCATACATCGGACGTCAGTATTCCACTTTCCTCTTTTGGTCTTTGTGATAAGGCGTAAGCCTTATCCCCAATCTCTAACATTTCCTTCAAAGATTTCAGTTAAGGCTAAACCTTTCAGGCATTAGGCATTAGTCTTCCCCCAAGTTACCCTTTTCATATTTGTAGTAAGGCGCAAGCCTCCATCCCAACCTCCAAAGCCCAAAAAGGGTGACCTTTTTGTACTTCATGATTTGCTCCTACTTTCTTCTTTCTTCATTCTTCTATCATGCGGTATGGTGTACCCCCAAATTCTGATCTCTGACGGTCTAATGCCAATGTGTGTAAATGGTATGAAGTAGGCCCGATTCCCGATCCCTGACAATTGTGCTCTTTTTCATGGCTCCAGACCATTTAATTCATAAGCAAAGGTTTCCTTTCAGGCTCAATGCCCTAACCTTTTAGCGGATTCAGTGTGTTTTATAGGTGACACCATTAATGCTCAATCTAACTTTTGAGAGGCCTGTGTTAATTTATATACTTCAAGGATGACATTTATTACTCCCCTTGACTTATGTAGGTGGATTTCATGGGCTTCCATGCCCATTTATTGAGGATTGTTGACCTTTTTCCATGGATCCATGCCCCAATTGTGATTTTCATAGGATGGCTCCATACTTTCATGTACAAACTTCATTGCTAACCCTAGTTAGGGTTAGGGTTCAATTTTTTGTTCCAAGTTATGCTTGATCTATAAAGGTAAGAATTTTATTCATTCTAAGGGTTCTTCCTTTGGCTCCTCTGGGGTTTTTCTTTGGTAGACTTGCATTTTTCACTCTACAATTGTAAAGATTGGCTTTCTTTCCTCTACATTAATGAAGTCGATAAAGCTTTCCTCTTCTTAGCTTGTTTATGTTGTGTAAGTTCATTACCTACACCTCTAAGTGTTTGTTCTCTTTCCTTGCATATATGTTTGAGTTAAATTATTTATAGTTGCTATGTTGAGAAACTCTCTTTCTTTCTAGCATCTCATCAAAACCTAAACCTCCATATTTTCCTTTAGAAATCGACCAAATATAGATCTATGTGAGTCCCTTGATCCCTCTTCAACGATGTTGTGCAAATATTAGTCACTTCAAGAAATGAATTTTCCATCTTGGTGTATCACCTCTCTTTCCCCTTCACACTTTCCTTCTATCTCATTTCCTTTGTGAGTTGTTAAAGTAGGGTAGTGGTAGGTTTTCACGTGTTGGGTTGGACCAACACATTGCACTTGGATCGAAAGAGGAAGTCGACCTTCTCTAGAGATCCAACCTCATTCATGCAAGGTTCCACACCTTGAGGTTATTTCCATTGTGTCATTGGATTGTTGGACCTCATGTTTAGTAGGGTGAAATTTCATGTGACAACAGTTTTTGGCATGCTTAGTGGGACTACTTTCTCTTTATTGAAGAATTTGGTGTTTTCTTCAATGCATCTTACCTTTTGTGCCATATCTTCAAACACCATGATGAGTCAATTTATATCTAGTGGTTCAAACAGTGTTGGTTTTACCTCATCCTATTGAGGAAGTGGTTCTTTCTTCGACATTTCAGCCTTTGGAGGTGGTTCTAAAAACACCTGGTGACTCTATTAGTATGTACCCAACATTTGTGTTTGAGTAGTCCTCTGCTCTCATTTTGTAATTTTCAAAGTGTTTTTTATTATTCCCATTCATACAAATGTCAAGTTTCAATGGAAACTATATCTACACTCCCCTGTACCATGATAATGCCAAATTTGTACCTACTAATCATCCATATCAGGCTGGTTATGCCTCCCATTTCACTTCACAGAACCCTGCTATTGTGGGTTTTCAATCTTCTCAAAATTCTTACCACCTACCCCCCCTTATCAGTCTTCATGGATGCCTACACATTTCTATCAACAATCCTAGGAGGCTCCTTGTTCTTCCTTTCAACCCCAAAATGAGAGTGAAATCATGTTCATGGTGAGGGATCTCCATAGACAGTTGATTGAGATTAAGGAGCAACAATCTTTTGAACTACAATAGGAGGAGTGGGCTAATCAAACCTATCAAGGGAAGCAAGGTTGTTTTCCACATCAGGATGAGCTTGCTCATCAAGCTTATTATCCATAGTATCAAAATACAAAAGCTTAGTGGAGGTATGAGCAATAGTTGGAGGCACAAAGAAAGCAACAAGAGGAGGATACATCAAAGGATGTTACTACTAGGCAAGAGCAAGTTAGGCTCACCCTTGCTGTAGCACAAATTATTGAGACTCAGGCAACCCCTTGTGTGCCTAGTTTCAAACAAACACCTCCATCAGTTCCAGAACAACTTGCTAAGGAGGAGGTAAGAAAGCATAAGTTTGTAAGATTCAAGAACCCTAACAAACCTCTTGAAACCTCCATTCATCCTCTAATTGTTCCAGAACAACCTATTGTGTAGGAGGTATGCAAGCACAACATTTTTAGTTTCAATAATCATAATCATCTTCTTGAAACCCTTATAGAACCCCCTATTCCATCAAGCAACTCTCCTATGTTGGAGATCCCGAGTGTTGAGAGCCTCCATTCCTCACAAGAACCAATCCTTGAGTAGGCTCAACTTTTTACTCCTATTGAGTAGCCCCTTCTAGAGCTTCAACAAGAGTTTTAATGCCCTTTTGACCCATTTTTCCCCCTTTTCCTATTTCACTCTTTAAAGGTGGGCCAATTGTTTGGGATCCTAATTGGTTAGAATAAAAAAAAAAGGAAATGTTTCAGGATAGGAGTGAAGAGGCTATTCTTGAGGAGCCTTCATGTGCTCTTAACAATGAGTGTCTTGATTTGTTGCAAGAAATAATTGAAGATGACCAATTGCAGGAGGACGACACTATATAGGTAAAGGAAATTGATATAGTAGAGGAAGAAATCCTCTCATTTGATTTCCTCCCTAGTTTTATTGAAGATGAGGAGGATAGATCACATATAACATCACTAGAAGATTTTGAGAAGCTTGGTCTCAGCTTGATGGATGAAGAAAACTCCATGGTTTTGGAGTAGCAACAACAAATGTGTTTAGCCCCTATTATAGTGGAGGAAACTCCCTATCTAATGAGGTCTACAGTTCTGAGGTGGAGGACCTCTTTTGGGATGATTTAGAATTTTTTTGTTCAAGATTGGATGCCAATCCTTCACCCCCAAAAGATGAGCTTTGTGGGAAACAACATAAGAGTGAGGAAACTATAAACACTTAAAATTGTCCTAATCGATATTGTGCATCTAAAATTGATTACTAACACCATTTTTGTTCTAATTCAACCCCTTTCGACTATTTAATGAAATCATTATAATTGTTTAATTAAATTCACCAATTTCTTTTATTAATCAAATAATTGAAATTATTAGATTAATTCACCCCTTTCATAATAATTTTCATGGTATCTAGACATAATAACCTGGCCAAAATAACCCTGGACATAATAACCCAGTGATATTAACCCAAGGACAAAATAACCTAGGATCATAATAGCCCATGGACAGAATAACCTGTGGTCAAAATAACCCATGGACAAAATAACCCACATGTAATTTATAAATTTTGTTTTCCTTTCTCTATATTCTTATGGGGATATTTTGTCCATGGGTTATTTTGACCACAGGTTATTTTTGCTTGGGTTATTATGACCCTGGGTTATTTTGTCGTTGGGTTATTGTGACTGGGGTATTCTATCCAGGGTTACTTTGGTCAGGTTATTATGTCCTACAACCAATTTTCATCCCGTTTAACTAAATAATGTGAATTATTTAATTAAGTCATTAATTCCCTTTTTAATTAAATGAGCAAATTGTTTAATTAAATATTTTATTTCCACCACCTTGCACAATTCAATAATATTCTAATTATTTAATTGGATAATTTCTTTATCCCTCTAATTTTTCCCACTTGCAAAGGAATATTCCTCCAATTCAAATTCAAACAATTTCCCTCTTAAATGGAAATGTCTTCCACATTCCTCCTAAATTTTAGGATTTGTGTTTCTTCAGATCATGAATCACCAAGCATTACTTTTATCTTTAATTAAGACAACTAGGAGAATAATTTTGTTCTCAATAGGATAACATGTTATGTTATAAATGGTTAAACTTGTTGAGTATAGAGTCCTTATTTGATTCCCATACTCACATAATGATAGTTATTTCTTTCTATTTTGAAACTTAGTTCTCTTCCTATTCTTGAGGAAGATTTGACATCTTTTTTAGTTTTTTTTTAGTTCATAGATAACTAGACTCCCTCATAGACCCTATATAGTTGGGTATCTTGTCGAGGAGGAAATCTAGATCGTATGTGTGGTATATTGAATAATATTTCATATTAGATTTTATTCAATAATTTTGTATAATTTTAGAATGTAATAAAGAGGAAGTACTTTGATAAAAAATATTCCAAGTCAGTGATTAACAAGATCTTGTGGATGTAAAAACTCAAGAAAGGGCCACTTGAGGTAACCACTTTAATTTAGGTTAATAGATTAGATTATGTGTTGTATGTTTAATTGATAGTTTTCAATTCATGCGATCATGAATGATGCATTATAGTTTTTGAATTAGAATCTATAGATTGATACTTTGTCCTATACTTTAGAGGTTGATGAAGTTAGGACACACTACAGTATAATGGTTAATTTATTACAGTCATAAGCATTAAGTACCCATACCAGAAGGTAGTTGTTTGTATTCCTTTACCCTGTTTTGAGAAATAGAAGTTCATTCTGATTAAAATATTTTACTATATTTATATGTGTTTCATTCACATATGCTTAGTCAATGTAGGTTGTTCAGAAACCATGAATGCATATATTTTGCCAACATTATTCGAAGTTTATGATTCCCTAGTTTATGATTTAATGGAAGCCCTCTCTTCAGTGATGAGCTACTTAGTTTATGAATCCTCATGTTCACTAAGCCATGTGCATAATCATTAGCACTAGTTAATTAGGCATTTGAGGAAGCTCGACAATAACGAAAATTGGCCAGCTAGCAAATAGAAAAAAATTTCCCACCCCATATTTGTGATGCATAAAAGAGACATTTTCAACCAATTAAAATATGATAACAACCCAATTAAATTGACTCATCCATAATAATTAATCTAGAAAGCACATAAAACATTTACACATGTCAAAAAGTGTATGCCCAAGGATTTGATAAAATGCATGAGAAGTGAAACATGATGTACTTGGCTTGACATGATAAATTAATATTTAGACATATGAAAAGTTAAGCAGGAGCTCCAAGAATTATCATCTTGACAATTGCACATCTCTTGGAATTTTGGTCTATAATTGTGTTATTTCATTTACAATTGTATAACTTATCTCTCACAGAAAAATATTGGTTATGCATTTATTTCAAATTTATAACATAGTATTAGAACTTTGTTTTAAGAGTTTTGAGTACTTTGATTCCTAATTAAGATATTGGATTTTTTTGTATGATCTTGTAAATTCTTATATGATCTTCTCTTGTGTCTCAATATGATCTAGAGAATAAAAAAGGATCTATGAAGATCTATTAATCCTATATTTGCATATGCATTTTTGGTAAGATTTAGTGATTGCAACTATTTTGGCTATACTGGTAGCATTTTTTATTGTTCCATTGAGTTTGAGAGGCTCAAAAAATTCATATTTGGGTTTTGTTTCACTCAATTTGACCATTATATGTAATAGTAGAAAAACA
Organism: Sequoia sempervirens; assembly: GCA_007258455.2. Lineage (NCBI taxonomy): Eukaryota > Viridiplantae > Streptophyta > Pinopsida > Cupressales > Cupressaceae > Sequoia > Sequoia sempervirens. The sequence continues at coordinate 310,850,872 of VDFB02047230.1, read as the reverse complement.
AGAGTTTGAACCTTAGATTTGGTGAACAAATTTTTACTGGAGCATTTTTAGCCCAAAAAGACCTTGCCATTGCACTCAAAAGGTTGATCAGAAAAATTTTGATATAAAATTTGTGACCCATATTTGGTGTCAGGAGCTCTTGAGGAATTTTTTTCCTAAAAGGTTCTTGCAACCCCCCTAACGTGTAGGTTTGCATAGTCATCATCTTAAAATTCAATATATATATATATATATATATTAGCATTGGGTGTTAAATAATGATCCTAGCACTAGTGGCTAAGGAAGCCACTAAGGTCTTATAGCCCCCATGCCTCCCTTTGGCTTTCTATGGCCTGTGAAGCAACCATGGTTGTGGCTAGCTGCTAAGCCACTTTGCAGATCGCTAGTGACTTTTTTATGCTTGCAATTAACACAAAACTATGACACTATAATACTAAATTATTATTGCCTATAGTGAACTGCTACTTGATCCTCCACTAGACCATTACCCAACGATCATTGTGACTTAAGGCCACCAAGGATTTCTTATAGGCCAAATTGGGTCTTTTTTTCAAACTTGCACAAATTTTGTCACAGGTGTTGGATTTTGGAAAACAAATAGCTGAAAAAAGTGAGAGATAAAGACTTCCTACCCATAGAGGTTTTGAAACAAAAAATTGTTATTTTTACCAGGCATTGCAAGTTGAAGCTAATACTTTCTTTTTTCTCAACATCCCATAACTTTTGCTTCGAAGCTCTTTTCTTCAAAAACAATTAGGCATTGAAAAGGTATTGAAGAGAGCAAGACAACTATAAGGTTATTTTTTTAAGATTTTGTATCACATTCATTTTGTACCAATAGTTAAATTTTTGGCCATTGTGGGCCTTGAAAGCATTGCAATCTGGTAAAATTATTGTAATCACACTCATCATAAAGTGTCAACATTGTAGTCTTTGGGGACTGATTTATGAGGCTAGTGGAAAGCAGGGTGTCTCTTAGTGTCTACTTTATACTTTGCATTCTCTTTTCATGCATTCACAAACAATCTTCTTTTGTTCTTAAAATGGATGAAATAATAGTTCCTATGTTAACACCCTACAACTATCTTGATTATAAAAGTAAAATGTCAATCTACTTGAAAATTTAGGATTGTATAGGGTAATAATGGGACTAGAAACTGAACTAACAATTGATGCAGAAAATGCCAAAAATGGTTTAATAAGTGTGATGAAGCATTTGGAACCTTGTGCTTGTTTGTATCTCCATATTTTCTCTTTCATATTGAATATGTGTCTATACTAAATGAGGTATGGTCAACATTGGAAAAACTCTGTGGTAAAAATGATGAATTGAGGGGTCATCAATTGGAGAATGAGCTTATAGGATTAAGTCCTTCAAGTTTTGATACTATACAAGAATTCTTCACCAAACTAAAGGTTGTAAGATTACAATTGAAATAGTGTAGAATTGAGAAGGATGATAAACAATTGATCTTATTTACTCTCTCTAAACTTGATCCAAATTCAATGTTTGTTTCTACATTCTATGCTACTAAAATTTCCTTAGGAGCTTCATATACAATGACTTCTCTTGAAGTGTTTACAAATGAACTTGCAAAATAACACAATGTAAGAGAGGGGGACCAACCACATTCAAGGCCCTAGGTCACGAAGAGCCAAGAGCGGAAGGCTTCCCTAACTTACCTCAGCTTAACGGGGTGTTAGGAAATGCGGGATGAGAATGATGAGGACTAGGAAGTCCCTAAATCACTCTTCAGACTTGAAACACAAAATGGGGTTAGGTGAGCCGACTTTCAAGTTTAAATCTGTACCTTAGGAAGCTCTCTACCTGAGGATGGAAGTGTGGTTCTGGGATGACAGTGCGGTGCACTGGAGTCTCTAAGGTGCGTTGGTGTATGTACAACCAGAGGACTAAAGAAGCAAGGTCAAATGCTAGAAAATGGACTAACAACCTAGCTAACTACTTCCAAAGGGCCAAAACAAAGCTATGAAGTAGGAAAGATATGTATGAATATGATAAAGCAAATAAACAAGAGTTAGGATAACAAGAATAACCTCACAAAGGTACTCGTTTGCTAGCTAACTCCAAGCCACACATGTCCACCTACACACAATGAAGAGGAAAATTGTTGGGTGGTTGTATAGGGGCCTGTCTTAGTCAGACGCCCATTTAGGGTGTTTCCACCTACACGGACAACCAAGTTTGCAACAATAGAGAAATAGTATGATAAAGAAAGCAATGAAATAAAGGACACTAAAACACTACAAACAATAATGTGCTACTCAACCAAATAGTAGAGGAGGGGAGTAGAAATCTTACCACCTCTACCAAGAGCACTCAAGGCTAATGGAGGAGAAAATGAGAGGACCAAGCCCCTGCTACAATGGTGTTGTTTCACACTTGCTCAACTAAGTTGATGGAGTGATGTTGTTGCTACTATGGAGTGCAAGAGTGTTGCTAAAATGCAATGAATGAATGCTAGAATGCTTAAGCTTGTGAGAAAGATTGCTTGAAGGGATGAAATGAAAGAATGAATAGTGAATTTGAAAGAGAGAGTGAGGAAAATGGCCATATTTAGGTCAGTCAGCCGAAGGGGGCATTACAAGTCGACTCCCAATGAGAAGTGTAACGCCTTTGCAAGCTCCAAATGTAGGAATTTGTGAGGGACATAAGTGTGATGCATGGATGTCTACGCACCGCGCAGGTGTCCTCGATAGTTATTCCTCTATTGACACACAAAACAGCCACCAAATGGAACGAAGGCAGTGGGCTTATGTAGAATTTAGCCTTCGAGTTTGGTTTTCTAAAGTGAAGAAGGGAAAAAGGGGAATTTGCATAAGGGGTGCAAATTTTCTCTTATACACACGATAAGTTGGTTGAAATGGGAATTATCAAACCTTCTAAGTCTCATGCCTTCGCTACAAATCATAGCACTAAAGATCAAAAAGGTAATACAAAAACAAAATAATCAAGGAGAGAAGAAACAAGATCAAAAATAAGCTGTCTCAAATTTTGAATCATATTCCTCAAAAGACAATAAGTCTAAGAATGAGAGGGTTAAGTGTACCTTTTGCAAGAAAACTAGTCGTGATGAGCATAAGTGTTTGAAAAAGAAACTAGCTTATCACTAGAATCTGGAAAAAAATAACATCAAAGTACCAAATTCAATAAAATCTACACTAACAACCCCCCTTATGCATAGCTTAGGTGGGTACAAAGATGATGATGGGTCCTAGCAAAAGAAGTTATGTTACCTATACCCATGCACATAGAAAATCAATCCAAATAAGAAGAAGCCTCTTCCCACAATAAGGAAATATGCCCCCATAATAGAGAGAGAAATGAAGCAGAAGGGCTAAGAAGCTTTCCCCAAACAGATCCAATGGTAGATGCTTGAAACAAGATGTAGAAGATGGTCCATGATCGTTGAACAACATTCCTCTCCTTAGGAAGAAACAAAACCAAAGACCTGTATGCATGATTTATTCTCATTCTTGAAAGGAACATGCAAGAAAAAGGCTCAAAATATATGAAGTCTTTGAACTCTACTCAAATGTCTCCATGTTGATGTTGAAATCTACCAATACCAAGTCAAGTGTTCCAAGCCACACTTATGAAGATGGAAATCCAGAATCTGATGGAAATAGATGCAGACCATAATCCAAAGACAAAAATATCTCCTCTAAATACTACTCAAAAGTATCCACACTTATATCAAGCTATGATGAATGATCATGTAAAGTTCATGAACAATAGGATCAGATTGTTCCCTCACAACAACTGAAGAAGAATCAAATCCATCTTAAAGAAGATAAATGCAATCAATAGTGTCTCCCAAATATGTAATATGTGTTTCCATAAACAAGTCCAAAATACCCATCAAGAGATCATCCCACAAAGTTGAATTTGAAATACTATGTATGTCCAACTACAAGGAATCATTGTGGGCTCTTGAATAAGCAACATTGAACTCTGAAAAAGTAATAATAGATAAAATTGTTACAAATATAATTTTATAATAATTTATTAGATTTTATCAAATCATTCTACTTAAATATCATCTCATCTAATAGTTAAATAGTCAATGATAATTTGACACTTCGCCCATTTTTAAAATATTTTTCTTACATTTACTAATCAAAATTAACTTTCAACTATTAAACTAGATTATATTTAAGAATAACCCTTCCCACATGATCTAAATCTGTCCATTATATATATCCATATTGCAAATGGTCTAAATCTGTCCATTATATATATCCATTGCAAATGGTCTAAACCTGTCCATCATATCATTTGTTAAGAATATCCACTGCAAATGGTCTAAATCTGTCCATTATATCATTTGTTAAGAATATCCATTGCAAATGGTCTAAATCTGTCAATTATATCATTTGTTAATGAAAAGACAGAGTGGATAAAAACTTTCCCCTGGTACACCACCATAAAAGCTAGTTTAGGCTCCCTAGGGCCCGGGCGAGGGTGGCTGAGAGTGCATACTGTTTGACCCATCCAGTGTGAGGCAGATGAGAGTAGTAGGTATGAGATCATGTGTGACAACCAAGTGGAATCTTTTCAATAGTACAGACAGTTGCATTCTTGGGCGGACCGTAGAGCTTCCCAGCATTATCTCAAGGCTGTGTGGGGACTGGGGAATGTGGATAGATATTAACTTTGCTCAATCATCAGCCACTGCTCTGCACCACTCCTCTCAAACCAACAAGATAGTGAAGAATCTCAATCCAACATTGCTATCATTATTATTATCGTTATTGCTGCATCTTGGTTTTCTTTAATAAATCTTTTACCTGAGAGCGTGGCCTGAATCCATTTGAAGCACGCGTTGGCAGTAATTAGAGTTTTAAAATACAAACGAGAAATCTCAGTTGATAGAAGAAAGTCTGCAAATAGAATGTCAGAAAATCCATGAAACGCGTGCTGTGCTGTGCTGTGCTGTGTTCTGCTCTGCAACGTCGACGCCACCATAGATTACAGGTGGGACGCATGCAAGAACAGATATTTTCTTGCATGAAATCCTTTTAATATTCATGCAACAATCTGGCAAAACATACTGAAAATAACTGACTAAAAGTTGTCAACGACGTAGAATATGAATGGGAATGCACGGAGGGAAGGTAGATCTGTGTTGGTTTATGATTATAATTGTTTTTTGTATACAGAATTTGTAAGTACGATATAAGCAAGTTGGCAAATCACTTTACCCAACACAGAGCCAAACACTTCCGGTTGTATATGTACTGGACTGGATTTGAGAGTTTTATATTAAATATTTGGTTTTATAAGAAATAATGTGGATCAATTATATTGTTTAAAAATTGTATGAAGTAAGTATATTTTTGATTAACTAATGAATTTGTTGGGTTTATAAGAAACAAAGTGGATTAATCTCTTTTTTGTTTTGTTTTGTATATATTTTTTAAATCTAAATTAGTAATAAGTCAATTTTTCAATCACAAATTTGTTTTGAGATAGTTGAACATGCATGACAATAATCTTATGTATTCTTTTATTGGTATTGCATTAAGTTTAGTTTAGAACAATGTCTTAAGTCTATGGAGGCTTTGGAGTACATGAATGATGTTTCATATGTAAGTATGGTAGGGAATCTTAAGTATGTAATGGTATGTATAAATTAGACAATACCCGAATAGTGGGAGTTGTAAATAGGTTCACGTCAAACTCTGTTAATGAACATTGGACATATACAAGTATGGTAGGAAACCTAAAGTATGTAATAGTATGTACAAGGCTAGACATTATCCAAGCAATTTGATTTGTATGTAGGTTCATGTCAAATCCTATCAAGGAATATTGGATAGAAGCTAAAACAATGCCTAAGTATTTAAAGGAACTCTAAATTATTGTTTATGTTATCATGGTACTAATGATGTTGACAAAATGTTAAATAACAAGGATTTTTTTATTCTAATTAAGCTAGAGATCTAAATAATTAGAGATCAACAAGTGAATATATCTCTACTCAAGTTGGGGTAGTTGTAAGTTAGATGAGTATACGATGAAAATTAGTTCCTTCATCCACAACTAAAGCTTTAATACATGGTGAAAACACATTCTTGAGAAGACATTGTGTGGTTACAAAGACTAGGTAATAGTATTACTTTAAATAGTCACATAGTATTACATTGTGATTCTTATAGTGCAATTTCTCTAAAACCGAATCTTGTTTTCAAGACAACATTTAGATGTGAAATATAATTTTATAAGGGAGTTAGTTGAGGCAAGGGACCTTCAGATGGATGAAATTGATACTCGAGTTACAAATATTGTTGCTTCTTTGACAAAACCTATGAGTGTTCCTAAGTTTTGTGGTGTCGCAATGAGATGGGTTTATCCAAATCTCACACATGAGGTTGAATTATTAGGATAATATAGATCTATTGTAGTAAATATTAAGTAGGATAGTGTTGGAACTTATTCTTGGTAAGGCTTTCAATGGATGAAGATATAATTTATTGTAAGTTCATGTTGACAATTGTTTAATCATAGATAGGTGAATAATTATGGTAAATTGTAGAGGGTTGTACTGATTTTTAAGTGTTGTGGTTTAGCATGGATACTTGTATATTTACAATGCTTCTATGCTCCTAACCACAAGTCATTTTTAGGTGAAATCATAACCACGTGATTGTTTAAGTGTGTCACTAGAGTATATATGATAGTATAAGTGCACTTACGATACCATTGGTGTACACGAGGTGATGACTAGGAGTAAAGGAAAATTTTGGGGTATCCTCAAAGGCACTAAAAATATCTCAAATAAATTGTAGAATGTTGTAGTGAGTTTAATATTTTGTGGTTTATACTATGATTCTAGTATTATTATGTTTGTAACCCCAATTCATTTGGAGGTGAACTCACAACCACATAATTGTTTGGGTATGTTACTAAAGTGTATGTTATAGTGTAGAACCACTTGAGGAACTATGGGGATATATGAGGTGATGATTAGGAGCATGGTGATGTTGTAGGGGATGCATAGAGGTACTGCAAGTAGTTAGAATAAATTGATATTTTGTCTCTACTATTGCAAGCTATAGACAATATTTGGCTATAGTTTAAGAAGACATGTTAACAAAATTTAACCAACTATGAGGGAAAAAAATTGCATTTGATGATCATCCATAGAGAGAAGTCATATTCCATGTAATGTGTGATATGTTATCATTTTATATTCATTAGATGGTTGTGTGACTATTGATCTACCCCATGTGATTAATTAGATGGTTAGACTATTGGAATTTCTTGTCAGGATGGTTTTTTGGCTATCTCTATATTTTTATATAGATGTCATGAAATGAGGATAGTCAATCCTTATATCCTACACACTCAATCAAAATAGAATTCATAAAAAGGAAGCTTAAATGCAAAAAAAATCCCTTTCATTTATTCCTTGCAATTTGTACAACTTACACAAAATAAAACTATGCTATGAAAATAATTCTTATCACTCCTCTCTCACTACAATGTGATACATGTTTATAAATCTTACCTTCTCATCACAATTACCTTTTTCTCATGGGGTTTCACTCTTCTTAACTCTAATAAATAGAGATCCACTTCCTCTTCTCTTAAGCTATATATCTTCTCTTTACTCATGAACATAATTTCTTTTCTCTGCCTATCACAAGCCCTACCCTCCAATATTTTATCTAAGAAACATTATATATCAATGCTTCCAAAATACAAATATTTTAAGCTCTTGTCATCATCCAAATAAATGCATAGTTATGTAGCTTAGTAAATTGTAAATATTCTTCCAAGAAGTAGCTCGTGGAAAAGAGATCCATTACACACCCTATCACCAACTAAAAGGGAACAAACAATCACATCATATTACTCAACAAGAATAATGGAAAAGAAGAATAATTATGCATTCTAGTGAGAAATTATCACCTAACATAAATATAAAGAAAAATAAAGGAAAACCAATCAAAAAAGAAGTTAAATTGAACCTTCAAGAGGAATGACCAAAAGAATAAGCATGTTAATAAAGGATTATCAATCAACATGTGCAATAATATTTTTAAATCAAGTAATATTTCTGATAGTAATAATAGTTTCTTTGAATGATTTGAACTAGACATAGAAAAATGAAACAAGCCATTAGTCTAGGATCCAAAATCCACTAGAGCTTTAAAAATATCATTTTTATTCAATTACATTGCTTAAATCACTAATAATCGTTTATCAACTTCAATATTAATATCCACATTTATATCCAAAAAAAAGTCTTTATATTTATTGTCATTCTCACCTATAAAAGAATAAAATTTAAATAAAAACAATATTCCTATAGTAAATTGCACACATTCCTCTAATAAATCTTATATATATATAATATGATCCTAAAATCATTTGGAAAATGTTATAGATTAACCCATAGATATTTTTTAGCATAAATAAATAATAATTCCCATCTGAAACATAAAAGTTCTTATATAATCCTTTTAAGAGTAAGTTTTCATGAATCCATGAATAAAAAATGAACCATAAAGGAAGCATAAAACTAAAAACATAAACTATAGTTTTTGGGTGACATGTAGGATTACCTTGGACCCAAATGCTCCCACATCAAGATAAAATAATATTTGATTAGTTGTATATTAGTTTGATGCATGCATATAAAATACATGAATTCATAGTTGGAGGTTGTATTCTATTAGTCTACAAATTGATAATATGTGAAAGATAACAATTTTATTGTATAGAACTTTCTTGAATAATATAATTGTGATATCCTTTTGCAAGTGGGTTTTACCTTGTAAGGTTTGTTCACATAAAATTATCTCTCATGTGTATTTGTGACTAATGCACTCTTTCATGTGCTTCTTTTAATGTTTCTTAATTGAATTGTGTAACAAATATAATTTTATTCGATCACATAAAATTTAAAGTGTTCCAATATCCTAGTCTATTGACCAATTATAATAGGGATTCAATTCCCTAAAAAAAGGAACATTTCTAATTGATGTAGTCATAACTAGAGGCTCCAAAGAAGGATTGTCCAATCTTGCATCCCGAATTAATAAAAACACATAAACAACAAAATAAAATAAAATAACATAAGGCATACCTTAAGAAAACCCTTAGTGAGGGAGAACACTAACCTCCAAAAGTTTTCTTAGTATATTAATTTCATAAGCAATATTATAATCCACCATAATGGCTTCCCACACACACAAACACATATCTTGGAAATACCAATTCCAAACTTGTCGCATGGGCTACATTCAAGTACATAATAACACAACAAGATCCTCACACTACCTACTCATATGATTTCACTCCACATCCTACTCCCTGCTGCTTCACTCTACATCTTAGTCATCACTCCCTTACTATTGAATTTACCTATTACACCTCTACTCTCTCTTAATATTCTTCAATTTCTTGTAAATAACTCAAGTGTAATGATATATGAATACCCTTCCTCACATTCCCACATGATCTGTGTTGGCCTCAAGGTGGTGTAGAGATTGAAACTAAATAAGCATTTCACTAATTTAAAATTCTAAGGGGTGAAAGTGGAATGGATAATCAATAATGAATTCAATCAATAAACTCAAAAAATATGAAATAGAACCCACTTGCCAAATGAGATATGATTGCAATCATGCCATCAATTCAAACAAGGGTTAGATAATCAAAACAATAAATGAATCCAAAACATAAAAAATCTTACCATCCCATTGTGAAGTAACTTGTGTTGGTTGAAATGTTGGATTGATTCAACATTAAGCCTCCATGATAGCTTGCAAAAGATTGATGCGTGATGATCTAGATGCTATGATAAATGATCTCAATTGCTCAAATGGACATGACTTAGCTATGAAAATTCTAGGTGATGAATGTGAAGGATGAAGGGTTATTTTATAAATTTGATTTATTTAGATGAACAAACTAGATTAAGAGGTGCTAATTTGAGATCAAAGGCTAAGAATGAATGAGGAATTGATTTCTGAGTTAACTAACTATAACTGGCTATAGGATTCCAGTTAGCTAGTTGCATGAGATATTGATTGAAGTGATAAGTCAATTGATTGATCATATTACTTTGAGTGAGTGGGAGTTAAGAGAATTGGTTGATCAAAAGAGTGGCCAATTGAAATCAGTTGATTGAGAGAGAGTGGTAGTTAAGATTTGAGGAAAAAAAGCATGATATAATTAATTAATTATTGGAGGAAGTGTGCAAGATGAGATTGATTAATAAATAACATATTTATTTATTAATGGATGATGTTTGAGATAAAAGAGGATAATTATTTAGTAATTATTTAATCTAGAGGTGGGAGAATAGATTAATTAATAATTAAAGATATTTATTTAATTTATGCATGATGGAAAAGGTCAATTAAATAATTAAAAATAATCATCTAACTTAGAATAGAGGAATAAGTGAATTTAGCAACATAATTAAATAATTAATCTTTATTTAATTAATCAAGAGGAATGAGAAGATTAAAAGGTAGGATAATTAAATATTAGAAATGATTTAATCATATGAGATTAGAGGAAATATTAGATGATACTAATTAAATAATTAAAATTATTCAAATAGGGTGATAAATGGGAAAATTAGTGATAAAATAGTGAATTAATTAAACAACTTAAGATTATCTAATTAATAGAGAGAAATAGGGATAAATGATAGAAATGATGTTAAAAGGGTATTAATGATGCAAATGAAGTGAAATGATGCCAATAATGGAAAAATACAGTTTCAGGATGTGCAATGTGCATCAGACATTTTTACATGTCTACATTTTGTCCCTCTTTGACACAATGTACTTGTTGCATTGTTTCAAAGAATTCAATGCTCAGATCAAGATTGAAATTTTTTAATATGCCCCACTATGCCCAGGCAGTCAGTGGAAGGATGATAGGACACTAGGCTGCCCCCTCGAGAGGTTGGTCAGAAAATTTACTTTTTCAGGTCAAGCTTGCAACAAGGTTCATGAGTGGCTCAACTATGTAGAGCACAAAAAAATTAGGCCCTAGGGGTCATGGTTAAGGCTCAAGATGATCTAGGGTGCTCAAAATATAACCTAGGAGGGTGTTCAAGGGTAAAAACCTAGGGTTTGGGGGGGGAGGGGTTAAATAGGAAATTAGGGTTTATTTCCTCCTCATTTGCACACTTAGCTTTAGGATATTTCTACTCTCTAGTGATTTTCTGTTACAAACATGCATTGCCAATGGCAAGGGTTCTGAGCACACCACATCAAGAAGACATTGTCTGATAGTACCAACATCTAGCCGACATGGGGGTTGTAGTATGTAGGCTTCTAGCTTTTGCTTTTGATTTTTTTTTCTTTCTATAATTAATGTTCAAAGTTAGTTTAGACAATAGCGATAGGTTTTAGGATTAGCATTATTGACATGATTTTAGTGCTATTGTAGTTTTAGAAACCTGCTAATGTTAAAAAATAGTGCTATTGTCAAATAGCTACGCTAGTGTTAAAAACATTAGTGTTATTGTAATTTCATTGTTGTAAAATTTGACCACATGGGTTAGCTTATTAGGACATTGCCACTAATGTGAAAGAGCATCGTGACTATAGGATAAATAGGCTCACTATTTTAAAAGGTGATCGCTCTTATCATGAAGCTGACTCATATTGTGAAAACCAACTGCAGTTGCTCCAAAAGATGCTCGCTTTTACTCAAAAGCACCGATTTAGCTAGTTTGACTATAGATTTAGATTCCTTGACTTAATTTTTTTACAAAATTTGATGACATGGGTTGAATGATTGTAGGCCACATTACATGCTCTATAGTTTATGTATCGCAGGTCCCATGGATCTTAGATCAGATAGCCCAATTTTAGGAGCTTGAGAGAGATTTTCTATACATTGTTGGATTGAGGCACATCGCATATATGTTTGAGATTCGATCACATCGATCTATGATGAGAGTGCTAGTAGAGCATTGGAGATCCAAGATAACCACCTTCCACCTTTCCACAAGGGAGTGTACCATCACACTAGAGAATGTATGGATAATAATACATATCCCTATTCATGGTGAGATGGTTGTATATGACATTAGGAGAGGTAAACTGGCTATGTAGATATTATTGGGCATTCGATATCTCACTATGGTCAAGATTTTGAGATTGACCTAAATCCATTCTTGGATACTATGAATGACATGGTTATAGTTCTAGCTGGATTGATCATAGGACCTTTGATGCCAGATAGGAGATCACAAAGATTTCCAGTCGATTGGGGCATTGTCATCAAGATGATGATGGGGGAGGGTACTCGCTACATATGGGGACCTTGCATTTTGGATCACTTATATCATGACATTCACAAGGATGTTTATCGTAGAGGCAACAACATATCGATAAGTGTTAGCTTACCCCATGTTTGGGCATGGAAGCACATTGCGTTTACTAAACCAAAGGGGATTGATCAAAGAGATCCAAATGATCCTTATTTATACTAGTACCACAATTGGCTCCACTATCAACAACTTGGAAGCCTACAGTATTGGAGGGCTATATTTTATGATATGACATAATTCATATGGAAACCATATCTAGATTGTGAGGCATGGATATATGATCATGAGTATCTTGTTTATTGCAGATAGACCTAATACCTGATCGAGAGAGTAGATACCATCCTAGAGAGGTATATTCTAGATATATTCCTCCGCTAGTTTAGGGAGAGATAGAATAGGCTAGCTGATGACTATCATGCTAGATATGCTCACATACCAAGAGAGGTCAATGCATGGAGACCTTGAGTGGATTCTATGAGAGCAGTGACAAAGTTCAAAGCATTGGTACCTTTCAGATGGGGTTGACCTATCGGACCCTGGGATGCATGGAAGAAACAATATTCTGATGCATGGTGGGCCAGTAGGAGGCTAGTCAGGTTTACTATACCCCTACGAGGAGTAGGTGCAGGAGGCCTAGTGATTGACCAACCTAGGAGGGGTGGAGCAGTTGGTAGCAGGGAGGCCCATCATAGGTAGAGGATATCCCATGAGCACTAGTAGAGGGCACAAGATCAGGGTCAAAATGATGGCTAGAATGATGGGAATGTTCAAGATGATGGATAGGTACCAAGCCCAGATGATCAAAAGTAAAGGGTATAGGTACAAGTACCATAGGCACCTCCTCCTCAGGGAGACATGGCAGCTCAACTTGCTTAGATTTCTATAGAGTGGTATTAGGCTCGCATAGAGCGTGATCAGGCGATCCAAGATAGAGATGCCAGAGCTAGTGAGAGGGACACTGAGATCTCCCACATGAAGGCTACAAATGCACAGATAGTGATTCTTACAACTAAGCAGGACTAGTTTAGATCAAAGAGAGTTGCAACCTAAGTTGAGCGAGATACCACTATCCAAGATCAAGACTTCAAGAAAATCCAGAGGATATAGTTACAGATAGACTTCATCCCTCAAGTATAGTATTAGCTGGAGAGGTATTCCATGATAGAGGAGAGGACATACTATAGGACTCTCTACAAGGCTCAGGTTCCTACAGCCTAGAAACAACCTAGGTTTGGAGTTCAGAGAATAGCTACAAGTGCAGAGTTGAGTAGATCAACAAGGGGATCAGTGCACAGGGCTTACCATCATACACATCATCACATCCTATAGCCACAATGCTCTCCCGTTAGGAGTCAACACACCCATAGTCCTCAGAGAGACAATCGACACCAGTCACCTCCTAGAGATGGGCAGTAGGGTTGATATTCTTGTTATGATCTTTTCATTTCTTTACATGGACTTGATATAGACATGATTTTGTATAAATTCATCAACCATTTGAGCCTCGTATATATGTATATTTTTTATTTAGATGATATTGTATCACACATATTTATTGATGATGAAATTGTACTGACATTTCCATTTTTGATGATATATGAGATATATCATTTTTTATGTGGCATATATGATATGTTATGAGATGCTTATGATATGCATTATTTTTATGATGACAAATTCATGATATTCTATGCAATGATGATATGCTCATTTTTTTGTATTTTCTGATGCTTTTTATATGATATGCATGATGTGGATGATATATGATGATGCAAGTATGCAATGGACAGTGTTTTTATAATGTGACACTCTATGATATGTTTGATATGATATGCACTAATGAGTTTGTGGATGCAGGATGCATGCGGTACTTGTAGACACCAAAATTTGGTTTAGGCCTGCGACTTAAATATTCTTCTATTGATTAAATAATCTTAATTATTTAATTAATTCATCTTAACATTAATTCTTCTATTGATTAAATAATCTTAATTATTTAATTAATTCATCTTCCGTTATTTCTTCTATTAATTAAATAATCTTAATTATTTAATTAATTCACATTTTCTTTATTCTATCTGATTAATTAAATAAACACTTTTTATTTAATTATGTTACTAATTAATCTTATCCTTCTTGTCAAATTAAATAAATTCTTATTTAATTTACTCTTTATCATACTTCAACTATAATTAAATAAATTCTTTATTTATTTAATTATTCATTTAAATCCCTTCATCACTTAATTAAATAAATCTTATTTATTTAATTATTCTTCAAATATCAAATCTTGAATTAAATGAATTATTTAATTCATGAATTCTATTTTAATGCATTCCTCTATATTTGGATAATTGTGTGAGTTATTTAAGTATTCACTTTTGCTCGACTCAAAGATCTATTTCAATTTGCTCAGTTAACTCTTGATTTAATGTCTGAGCGGCATTCTCGAGTAATCTCTTCGTCAAATCATTCAATCGTCCAGTTCTAACTCAGTTGTGTGTACATGCATATTAATTAAATATTTTTATTTAATTAATTAAACCTTGTGCGTGCATTCGAACAAGAGTTGCTTTAATCCATCTTTATCTTTGTCATGCAAAGATATTTCTTCTGTTTTCGAATATCGAACTTGAAGATTAAATCATTTATTTAATCTTTAATTCTATTTCTAATTTGTATCACTCATGTCATTACTAACTGTTATCAAAATGCATGACTAATCAGTCAATCTCAACCATCCGTTGATCTTTCAATCCTAGCCTATCGTTCAAATAATCATTTTTTTATAAATTGATCTGTCATTCTTCATTCCAATCTCTCTCGAAATCTCTCTCAAAAACTCACAAAATCTTATGACTTTTGAGAGCACTTAATCTTGAATCTTTGATGTTTTTCTAATCACTATCATAGGCTATACTTGCACGAACTTACGAAAAATCTGAGTGCAATTATACTACAACAGCAAAATGGAGAAGGGCAATCGAGATGAATCATGGAAATACGTACAAATTTGGTGAGATTGTTTAGTTAATTACATTTTGACTTCCTTTGTTCTTTGTTTCTTAGCACTAGATTGCATTTATATTTAGATTGCATTGCTTGCTCTTGATCTTATCTTTCTGCATTTTCTTGGTGTTACAGTACTAATGATGTTGTGATGTAGGATGAAAATGTTAGTCAAAAGAAATGTTAGTAGGATTAGAGGATAGAATAAATTTGATGATTTTGATTGTAGATATGGATGAATGCATTTGATGATAATGAATAAAGGATAATGAATTGATGATGTGTTTAACATGATGAGTATGCTTTTTCTTCATGGAGAGACTAAGTAGTGTTTAGCAATCCTTATTAATGTAGCAAATAGACATGATGTACCAGGGTATTAATGACCAAGGAATCTTTGTATCTATTAAGTGGAATTTAAATCTGCAAACAAAGAGTATTCTTGTTCATAACAGACATACAAAAACATTGCTAGAGAGTATGGGAGAGAAGTTCAAAGCATTTTGGACCAGTGCATAAAGAGGTATGAAAAACATAACATGCAATGATAAAATGAGTTGCGTAAAATGAATCCCACACACACACAAGGAAAGTATTCACCATGGTAGTATTGAAAAAATAATAAACAAACAAAGCATACGAAATCAAGGATCAATGCCCCATTCCTTCCTCTCTAAATCCTTCTGGACATCCTCAAGAGATCATGGGAATGAGACAACAAGATAAATCAAAAGATAAGATCACAAAAGGTAAACAATGCTATTGTATCACTTTCCATAGATGTTTTGATGTTTAGGGATGTTATCCATCAATAATTTCTATTGTAGGAATGATTTATCCGTTAAGACACATGTCAAGATGTTGATGATGATTTCAATAGGTAGGTAGTTAATACTTAGGCATTGTTTCAATCTGATAGGTAGTTAATGGATTTTTTCTTGATTTTTGCTTATATTGTGATGTTTTCTTTGCTCATTGATTGCTTTATCAAAGGGTGAAGGTGATGATTTGTTTATTATGGATGGATAGTTTATTGCGAATAGGCAATAGTCAAGATATGATTTTTTTTTAATTTTTTGGATGCTTTTGTGTTTCCAATATTAAAGCAAAGTAACCACATCTTCCATATTGAAATTTGTTGTTGTGCTTCCAATATCTATCACTATATGATCCCATGAGTTTGGAAAATAAAATAACAAAAGCATGCATCAGTCTTCATCATCAATTTTTACACCAACAAAACCTAATTAGGCAACTAACATATTGAATACATTCATGTGATTCACAACTCCATCCTCATAGAATACAACTTATTTCTTAGGAATAACTTACTTACTAAGGATTTCCCTTGATAAATATCACCAAATTTCTTGCAAAGACTCATTGTATTCTTCTCTTCATAGACATTCAGTAGAAAACAATCAGCCAAATAGAGTCTAATTAGACCCTTAGCTTTCTAATCCATTAAATCCCAATCATCTTGGGGGGTTGTTGTTGGTTTTTTTTTGGATAGTGCAACTCATAAATCTCCTATCTATGAGTATATCATCTATTTATAATTTCCATGAATCAAAATTGTTTCCATTAAATTTCTCCATCTTTATCCTTTTTGATGTGCTTGTCATCTTAAACCTACAACAAGGTTACAAAATCCCTCTTGTGCAAAACTCCAATTGAAACTAGATCTTCACCAAAAAAATTCAAACCCAACAAGGACAACAAAGTTGGCTAGGCTTTGATACCAGCTAAAAGGAAATAAGAGTGTGGAAACAACCTTCCTAATGAAAATATTCAAGAGAGGGTTGCAAAACTTTGTTTCAATTATTTTAACACTTACATTTTTATTTAAGATTGTACATACATTTAGTTATTTTTATATTTAAGCAATAAGCCATAAAAATAGAATTCACATGTGGGAAAATCCTTTTAGGAAAAACCCACACACCAAAGCAAAACTAAACTGTATTATAGTAAAAACCAATTACAATACAAATTCCAAAGTCTATGCTCTTGTAGGTGTTACTACACTATGATACAAAGTATAGAGTGAATCCGACAACATAATGGTATCCCAAAAATTACAATCGATCTCATACAATGCACTAAGGAATTAACATATTTATTTCACTCATACAAGGGTGCCCAAAATTTCCATGTGTCATTTCCATAGTCTCTGTATGCATTCAAATTGAAATTGAAAACATGCATGAGTCGCAAGTGACCCAAAAAGTAACCAAATCAGCATGCAACAACATGCAACCAAATGCAAGGCATGTAACTCCCAAAAATAAAGTAACCTCACATGCAAGGTGTCTCCATAGAGAAAAAATAGCTCCACTTCCAAAATAGAACTTATCTTTGACTCTTAGTCACTCACAATGAAAACTTAGTCTCCATTTAGTAATATTCCTTTCTGAGCATGAGTTAACTCCTCAAACTTATGTCATATGGTATCATGGTGCACCTCCTTAAAGAAGTCACAATTCTCAATTCTAGATTGAGTGCATAGGTGACAAGTGTCACTCTCTATTGCTTTATCTTTCTCCAAAGAAGGAATTTACTCACAAGTGGGCCCCACAAAATTCTAACTTCCAAAGTAGAATGCCACATGTTAACATGTCATAAATTTTAGAGGGTTAAACATTTTCGTCTTACCAAAGGAGTGCCCATGTAACAAGTGTCACATTATCACACTTTACACATTACATAATTTAATAAATTAAATCATCAACATAGGGGAAAATAAATTAATTATTTAATCATTGGACTCTCTAAGGTTGAGACACCTTAATCCCAAAAACTGGTAAGTATTATCGGATGTCACTAATTGGGCATTTCCTTTAATGATTAACATCCTTAGGAACAAGGGGTAAGTTGTACCCCTTACCCCCAATACCTAAAATATTGTAAGAATTATATTTTATTATTGAAAAGGAGGAGTTTAGACCTCATTTATTTGGATTTCTTATTTCCTTGGTAAGCCACAAGATGCATTCTGAGGCCTGATCCCCGAAGAATCTAATTTTTCTTGAGTATTATTTTAATGGATTCTTCCTTCATAATGTAGTTGTTGTAGCTTATATTTAGAGCTTGTTAAGGTATGTTTTTCTTCTCTTTAGATTCTCTTATCAAATTATTCTAATATATGACATTTTCATATGTAGGAAGTATACCAAAGGAGGTAGCGAATACGAAATACCAATATAAAGGTTACCACCCCCCATCTAAATCGTTCTCCCCATATGATGAAATTGGATACACAAAAATTGGACATGTGGACCTAGATGAGTTTCAAGAGAGAATTTATGATGAAGAAAATAGAACCTATAGAGCCATTTCTTTGGCTAATTCAGGGTTAGTGGGGGCAACTTCCTTTCCTTTCTCAATGCAGTCACTTGAGATGGTCTTGATTTGTGCTCAATACTATGATCACAAGCATATGGTGATTCCAGGAGCATCTAGAGAGGTAGTGTTGGACATCAATTTAGACATGATTGAAAGAGTTTTAAAAATCCATGCTTCTCCTTATTATGACACCATGTATATAAAGAAAGCAATGGATTACTTTGAGAAGCATGAAACAAGTAGCCTAAATTTATTTAATAATCATATGTTGGCTAATCCAAGGAAGATAGCCACCAAGATGGTGAAAGTGCAATATAGGAATAACTTCTTGGAGGACATAAAGGACCAAATCACATTGTTGAGTAGGATTTATGGCATCCTAGTGCTAGGGATTTCTACCCAAGGATGGTCATATTCATGTTTATATGGCTGATGGAAAGAAGATTGATTGGGATTCCATTTTAAGTGAAAATTTTCATGATTAGATCAAGCAAATTTTATAGAGAAGCAAGTTTTATATGACCTCCTACCTAGTATACTTACTAGCTTCTCAAACAACCTTTCCAGGGTTAAAAAGGCTAGGCTCTTTTCAACTTGGAGAGGTCAAAATTTATGGATAGAGGTCAAAATTTATGAACATTATCCATAACTCAAGTTGGAGGACAACTATAGAGATTTTTTTGTGGTTAATGGAAAATTTTATTATGCCATAATAAGAGGATTGGAAGGTGATTTCTCAAGGAGGATATTTGTAGAAGCCATGGAAGGGTTGAAGAATTGAGGAAATTGGTACATCCAATTCAAAACCTTCACATATATCAAAGTGAGAAAATTTCATAAAGCCCCTACCAAACTCCCAAAATATCCTTTTGATAAAATAATCCCATTGGAGCTATGCAAACAGGTAATAGAAATCTAAAAACTAATTGCTAGCAAGCACAAGTCAAGAAATTCTTTCCCTATAAAAATAGGGGTATATTCTTGTGTTAACATGGAGAATTCCAAGTGTAGAGGTAGAATTTGAAAAGCATTCTATGGAAATGTACAATGATCCTAGGTGCAAATTTGACCCTATCAGAAAGATGAACAAGGTTATAGGTTCATTCTTCATACATGAACCTACCCTAGAGGATCATTGGTCCAATTGTGAAGAAGAAAATGAGGTCAAAATGAATGACTATTATCACTTAATAGTAGATATGATAAAATATTGTGTTGAGGCTATAGTTTCCAAAGAACTAAAAGAAAATGGGAAAGATCTGGATCCCATTTATAGTGGGTAAGGTGTCTACAACCAACCAATCTACAATAAAGATTCCTCTATTTAGGAAGATGAAAATATAAACACCAGAGTTGGAAGTGTCAAGGCTTGTTCCCTAAGGTGGTTGAAATCTCCATTACCAATGATGGAGTTACTTAAGCCACAACTAGCCACTAAGGAATCAAAGATAGGTGAAGGATTGTCAGCTATAACCACTAGAAAATTGAAGGCCTTGTCTTCAAAGGGTTCCTTAAAGAAGAGAAAGAAGAAAGAAAGAATTGAGATAGGATCTAGTGAAGAATATGTTGAGGAATAAGTTCCTCTTGGAAGGAGGAAAAGAATAACGACCTCATCTCAACCTACTTCCACTCAAAAGGAGGTTCCTCCAACTTCTTCTTCCTCCCCTCCACATGAATCTCCTTTTCCTTCTCCTCCTCCACATCCTCCTCCATCTAACCCTCCTTCTCCTCCTATACCTTCTCCCCCGAGTCATACTTCCCCTCAAGTGACCACTTCACCAATTCCACCACCTCCACCTTCTCCTCCACATGATCCTCCTCTTCCTCCTTCCTAAGATTATGAACCACAAAAACAAGAAGAGGACATTCAAAATAAAGAGGTGAAAAAATAAGAAGTAAATATAGAGGAAGAAATTATTGTAAAGAAGGAAGTACACAAATAAATCACTATAGAATATAACACAAGGACTTGAAGAAGGGGAGATTGAACCCAATAAGGAGGTTAAAGATGAGAATGTGGTTGAAGAGGAAGAAATAAGAGTAGATACAAAGCAACATGAAGAAAAACAAGATAATTCTGAAACCTCACACAATAAAAAGATCATAACTTATCCTCAAAGGGAAGTCTCTTCCAATGTTCTAGTATGGTTAACCATATAATTCAAAAGAGGCAAAGGACATATGTTAAAGGAGAGGAGGGGAAAAGCTTAAATACCCTATTAGAGGCATTTTGGTCCCTAGCCAAAAGAAAGAAGAGATCAAGAAGGATATCTACTATCACCATGGATGAGAAAATAAACATAATTGGTGAAATAGCTATCCCTTTGGTGGATAAGTATGAATCTAATATGTAGCCATAGGACTATCAAATAAGGAAAGTTAACCTTCGTGAGCAAGTCAAACATGAGAAGGTGAACAAAAATCTTTGTAGATTTCTATTTCTACCATCTTGAAAAGAATGTAAAAGGAAGAGAACACTAAGGAAGAGCTTGAGGCTCAGGTAGCTCAATTAATAACATGTGTGAAAATTTTGACTGGGCCAGTTGATGTTGTAGTTCCTAAACCAATTTTACAAGCAACTCTCAAAGGAGAAGTAAGACACCTTGACCCTAAGGGATGGATACCTATTGTCAAACAATGGAAAAGTGATTTTTTGGCCTTAGCATGTAGAGTTCCAAGGAAAGTAATAAAATATTATCACTACATTAGTGATGAAGATAGCTTGGATCAATAGATAGAGTTGGGAATTGATAAAGAATTATTGGTTTGGGAATATTACATCCCAATATTACACAAAATAAAGGAAAATTCTTTAAAATATTTTCTCAAAGAAGCTATTATAGAAGAGAATTATGACCAAGACCAACCAAAAAAGTGGTTGAAATTTGCATAGTTAAGAACCCTAAATAAGTGCAAAGGGAAGTTGAATAGGAACAAAAAACTAGATGAACAAGCTATGGTAAAGTTAGAGCACTTTGTGGAAAGCCTTGGTTACATGTTTTGGGAGATTCCAACTTTAGTTACTACTCCCAAAAAAATGGTTGAAGAAATGAGGGGCTTATTGCAAGGCCAAGCTACATAGGAGGCTATTGACAAAATGATAAACAAGAAGATGAAGCTTCAAACTTTCCAAGATGAATTGGTTGGTTTCACAACCTTGCAATAGAAGAAAGAGAGATCAACCTTTACATAAATAATTAAGTTACAATATCACTAAAGCCTTCCTATGGACATGATGAATGAAATCGTCACAATATTTTTCAACAACTTCTCTAGTTAACTTCAAATGGACATCTCAATCTTTCTTTATTTTGAAAAATAAAAAATAAAAACAATGCCTAAGTCATAATACAAGTTGGCATGGTTTTTAGTTTAGAATTTAGTTCTAGATTAGACCTTTTAGTTTACTTTCCTGGTTGGATCTCAGGTCAAAATGGGGCTCTTTAGTTTTCTTCTAGTTAGCTTTTCTTTAAGATCCACAAATTATGACATCCGAGTCTATATAATTTTGATTCTATATCATTGTAATCATTCAAACCTATGTATTTTTCTATAGAACTTATGCATATTCCATGCAAGATTTCCTATTGAAATTTGTGGGGCTATATTATGAATCAAAGGGTTATGCCTTATTTGCATGCATATGGTTGTCGATATCTGGTGATGGTATGATTGTTTTGATTATATGAGCTAAGAAAATCAGTAAATCTATCATATTATTGTTGTATTTAATTAGGTTTTGTTTCATATCTACACATGCTTGATGGCTATTTGATTTTATAAAACTTCAAAATCCTAAGATTAATTATTTTCCTTGATGATTTCACTAGTATTAGTAATAGTTGTGTGAATACTAATTGTTTTAGTATTGGTTATTGGTATTTTATTTAACCACTCAGAATTGATAAACAAAGCAAATATTATCATTGTCTATTTAATTTAAGTATTTGCTTCTAAATATTTTTGGTAACCCTTAAATATTTTGATCTTTATTTTTATGATGTTCTAAGGAAAGAGAAAGATAAATTGAATAACTATCTAGTGAAGCAGAACATTAACCTGCATTTAATTATTATAAAGTAAATCTATTATTTTGATTATATGCATTAACACATTTTCCAGAAAACCTAATAATCTAGGCATGAAAAACTTTCACATCAACCACTTAGCTATCTATCACAATCAAGACCTAACTTAAAGGGAACATTGGAGTAGATTATTCTAATTTTTAAGAGCAGTAACTCGTTGTTTCTTAGCAAGTTGGATGCTAAAACCACCCTCAACATTAATGTCATTTTATTTGATAGTGAGCACAATTCCTTAACCAAATTCAATCTATTATTTTTTATTTGTTCTTATTTGTTCTTATTTTAATTTCCTTATACTTATATTGACTAATTATTCTAAATATTCTACTTGAATAGATAGATCCTTTTTTTAGAATTTTCATAAATTCAAGAAATCTATCATCTAAGTTGATGGTTAGGTTTGATATATCTGATTTAATTAGCGTAATTTTAGAAAATCGTGGTGATAGTGGAGTCTATGTTATTGCAGGGTCCCAATAGCAATCTTCTAGATTCTCCATAATCATCAATGTTCTTCCTTAGATTGGTTATAATTTTTCCTACATTTTCCCAATATAATTCTGATTTCTTTGAGGTCTTTCATTCTTCTTCTCTATTCTCTTTTCCTTTTCCCTTGGAAACACACACTTTGGAATGCTTAGCAACAACCTCATTGGCATGCTCATTTCTCATTTTCTCTACAATGTTCATTCCTCTTTGGTGTCTTTCTTCTCTCTCGATGATCTATTTTGTCTTATATCTTATCCATTTGGGCTTGTCATGTTCACTTTTCTTGCTAATTCAATATGTTCTCTAATATTTCTTATGGTTGTCTTGTCTCCTCTTTCCATGGGTGTGATTGATTTGGGATTACATTAGTCCTTTTATTATTTCCCATGGTAGTTATATGATATATTTTATTATTGCTCACATCTCTTCAAAGATCCATTTCCATTCTCTATCCCCTTGGTTCCTAACCCCCTCTCACAAGGTAACTTCCAAGAGGATAGTCCTACAAGTTTTTGTGTCATATTTGATTTTCTCTTATTTTCTAATGTTTGATTAAAATTAAAAAAATTAGTATTACTATCCTTTATATCACCTAACCATATCACCTAACTAGGGTCCTAACAATGGAACCAATGTTAGCAAGAAAACTAAGGAAACACAAACTAAAGTTTTGATCCCAAAGTACTTTATGAGTGTTGCAATTTATAACCTAAATTCAATCATATAAAGACAATAATAGTTTTATTTAGAAAAAGGATTAATGGGTTAATAATATATTCATAAATTGGCAGATAACACCATATAGATAAAATTCTAGTAATTATTATATTAATCATATCAAAGGTGTACATTCATATATCTTCCCCTATACTCTGTACATCTCTATCCTCTTCTTACATGTATCATTTTATACATATATCCTCTTATATACAATTTCATACACAAACTTCTACATATATCTCTCTTACATTTTGTTATTCATATTTTTTCCTATACATATATCTATGGGATGGGACGTGAACCATTTATTCTACCCATAATTGAGATGGTATCTTTTCAATCTTAGGTCTACAAGCTTTTTGTGGAAAGATGTGGCAGGATTTTCTTTGTGGTGCATGCATTGTTGCTCTTTCCTACCAACAAGTAGAAAACCATTAGCTACAACCACATAAAAATTTGTGAAAAAAGTTACCCCCAATCAAAGACTCCTAATGAAATGTCATAACATGCATCATAAGTTGGTCAAAAAGTGTAACACATTTTTTAAAAATTTATGCTTCTATAGAGGAGGGGGACCAACTACTCAGGACCCTAGGTCATGAGAGGGTCTAGAACAATTAGTTGCGCTGATCTATCTCATACTAAGGATTGTTTAAGGAAAGATTGATGTTTTAAGAGGGTGAAAATGAAGGGAAATTGATCTTCCACTATCCTTCTATCAACTCAAGAGATTTAGGGAATCAGGTGAGAAAATTCTCAATTTTGGACTATAGGATAGGTAGCTCTCTATCAGAGGACTCCAGTGCAAAAGACATATGACAGTGCAACATGTTGGCACCCTAGTCAAGTGCTCGTGTCCATATGGATAGAAACTACAAGGAATAATCACGACTAACAAAATGTTCAATAACTACTTGATAAATGGAGTTCTATATAATGACAAAAAGGATAAAGAGTTAAACTACTGAAATGACAAGAATAACACTTTAACTTAAGAAGATAGAAAAAAATGAAACAAAAGGTGGTAAAAATGCAACTCACAGTGAGTCCAGCCTCCCACAAGTTCCACGTAGACGTGAATACCTACAAATAGTAGGATAGAGAGAAATTTTGGGGTTGTTTCAGGGATTTCCATAGGGAAACCCCTGTTTCAGTGTTCCCACCTCCACGGACAGCCAAAATAGCCACAATAGAGAAATAATGTGATAAAGAAAGTATGGAAAGAAATAAATACCACACAATGCTAACAACAATATGCTATGTAAATAAAATGAAAATGTTAAACAAAATTGATATCACCTCCCCAACAAGATTCCCTCGAGCACGTGAAGGGAGATGTGAGCTCAGAAGCTTGTAGATACTATTGTTGTTGTAACAATGAGAGTGAAACTCTGTAGAGTGTCAGCTTTGAGCTTCAAAAATGGAGGATGTTGTGAAAATGGAGTGTGTAGCAGTGAGTATGATTGAGTTAAGTTCAAGAAGTGTGTAGAAGATCAAATGAATGAAGAAAAGTGTTTTAGGATCAATAGAAGCCCAAAAGAGTCATTTGAGGTTGGTCAAGGGTGTAGGGGCATTACACTTCATTTCCAATGGAGAAGTGCCATGCCTCTGCAGATTCTAGGGGTGGGAATCCTATCAAGGTGGCAACATACTATGCAGACATCCACGTGCTACACTAGCGACCCCAACAAAAATTCCCCCACTGACACTATAGATAGCCGTTAAGTGGGTAGAAAGCGGATGGATGAAGTGGAAAAGCATCATTGGGTTTTATTTTTCTAAGGTAACAAGGTGTAAATGGGGAATTTTCAAGGGGTGAAAATTCACTCCATTACATTTTCCCCCACCTTAGCAAGCATGTGCGCTACTAGATGTGAGGTAAAGTAGATCGAAAGAGTTCAAATAAAGTATACCTAAACCATCGAGGAAGTATACTGCAATTTGACCCACCCAAAAGAACAAGAAGAGGAGATGGATCCATAGGTCCTCAAACCTGAGGAGGATTGCACAAAATGCGTCATAGATCTGGAGACTTATGGAAGGTGAAAAAAGAGGCTCTATAGGTGCTCATTCCTATAGAGTTAAACAAAGAGATCTTGCAAGATGTAAGTGCTTCATAGGTCCTCAAACTTGCAAAGGAGGTGCCTACAGGTGCTCAGTCCTAAAGGAAGCCAAATGTGAGAGGCTCCGCAAAGTTTGATGGGGCCTTATAGGTACTCGATCTTGCAAGGTCGATTGAAAAGAAGCTTCATAGGCGCATCTACAAAGCAACATGTTAATCCATAGATAAAACATGTTAGATATCAAAAATCCATGCAGGAAAGCAAGCAGACAGTCACATAGAGAATCAAAAATTGACGGAGAAGCTTTCAAAGGGTTCCCTTAGGAACCCTTCAAAAGGAAAGGGGTCCACTCAAGGGATGTTAAGTTTGAAAGGGATAACATTTTTGAAAAGAGATAGAATTTTTTGCCAATAATCCTAGCATTAAGGAATCCTTCTGAAAGATTCATTTCATCAAGGAATTCGAAAGAAAAAATGCTCTTACACAAGGGAAAGTCCAAATTCTATCTTAAGAATCCATGATGAAAGAAATTTTTTTTCTAGGGATCCATGTTGAAGAATGCAATTTTTGAAAAATAGAAGATTTCCAGTGAGGGATTCGTTGGCCACTGAATGCACCTTCTGAAAATTGAAACAATATGATAGACCCCCTTTAGGATGGTGCATGCTAAACACACAACATGTGACATCCTAAGGATAGAAAACAAAGAATAATAGTGATGTTGTGGCACACAAAACATGACGAGATGTAACCATGGTAATGTTTTCACAAACGTGAGGGAGAACACATAAGAACCACAGCATCACAAACCAAGCAAAGAAGGAAAAATGAAAGGGAAAATAATTCCATAATGAACAAGAGATGGGGGGATTTGATATTTCAAGGTCAGAGCTACTCATAAATATAGATAGATAGAAATAATAATATATAAATGAATTTTTATCAACCCCCTACTATATTAGACCATGTGAAGAAGGCATGTGAAAAAAAAATGAAAATTAAAAATTTGGGTCAACATGGAAGGGAGGCCTAAATGCTCCCAACACTTTGCATCATCCCCAATTGTCAAAATTCAAAGCACAACAAATAGAAGAATGATGTGACAAATAGAGGAAGTTTTATGAAACAAAAACACTCATGTATCCAAGCACCTATGAGGGTGACAAGGGTCCTCCAAGAACACATAAAACAAGTATGGGGAAACACAAACACAAACAAAAACACAATCTAATCTATAGATAAAGAAGAGGTGCCCCCTAGTCCTCATCAACCAAGAGGTTGTTCTTCTCCCAATTTAGATCATTGTAAGGGGAGAGCAGACAAGCCTGCAAGGGCGACATAACTAGGGGGTACCCTCTGACTCTCCTACAACAAGAGCCAAGGAAGAGGGCCCCTCGAGGTCCTCTTCACTCATTTCTTATGAGGTGAACATTAGCGATCTCACAAAGATTGCTGATAGAGTTGATACATTGTCTACAGAGTTGAACATGCACTTTACAGGAGTGCCATGTGTCAACTCAATGGGCGATGGAGGAGGCACCTGAGATCCACTACTAGCCTCACTAAAAGATTCAGGAGTAGTGACAAACTATAGGGACGTCAGGGCTACCTCCATCACTAGGACAACACAATCCAACACAAAACCAAAATTCAAAGAAGGAAAACCCTTCTTCTGACCCCCATTAGAAGTGGGGTCATCCTCCATCTTTTGCTTCATTGGAGGATGCAAGATCCCCACTAATGAAGTAGAAGGAAAGGAGGAAGAGGAGAAAATTGCATCAGACACCACTGAAGTGTTTGACATGTCCACAAGTTTTCAAAAAGGCGAGATTACTCGAAGGGACACCAAAAGAGGAGGCTTGACCAAAGGAGTAATGAATACTTGCACCCTCTTGGGGTGAGGATCATTCATACTCGCATGGGGAGCCAAAATAAATATTGAGGCAAAGGGAATTGAAGCAAAAGGGGTAGAAGAGAAGGACACAATAGAAGATGCTAAAGCAGGAGCTACTAACTCCTCTTCCTTCTTCTACAAGGAAATTTTCTTAGTGGCTAGAGCCTTCTTGCGATGCTTGAATTCATACGGAAGGTGGTTTATACGACTCTGGGAGCTAGAGGATGTAGCCTAAGAAGGAGTGGAAGGATCTTGTTTAGACATCAAAGTATCCATCACAACCATTTCCGACGAAGGGAGTGACTCCTAGATGGGAATATGGGGAAGAGATGGAGAGGTTGATGCAACAACAGAGGGGGAAGTAGACTCGAGCACCTTAGCAGGGGGCCTCTTCCCATTCACTACCTTAGAGGTAGGAGCAATAGGAGGCCATAGAGGCCATGGTCCAAGGAACCATGGGTAAGACAAGAATTTCAAATGCTTGACACTTGGAATGCAAAGTGGGAACCATCAGACTCCCCAAGAGATTCATAGGGGGAAAATTCAATGGCACCACAACAGGGCAAGAGGAAGTAGTAGGTGGAACTATAGAGGAAGACGAAGAAGGGCCCTGAGCACGAGCAAGATTTCCCTTCCCCTTTTGACAGGAAGAGACAACTTGCTACTATGCTACATGGTGAGTCATTTTTGGCTGCACCTTGCCCCTAGTCTTATACTTAATGTAGTTTCAATGAAGCAAGTCCATTCTGGGAGGTGTTGATGGTGTTTTCTACACAACAACAACTCAGACAAGATACAAGTATCCTATCTCTCTTGAAAGGTAAATATCTATCAAAAAGCCTCAAGAGATAACCCCAAGGTCTCTAATGTCAGGTCTTGACAATGCATAAACAACTTAGTGATAAATGTGAAAATGTTGGTAATCACAAAGGGACCTTACTACAAGCAAATACTAAATCCTTAAATTTATAAGATCTAGCAATATGGTGATACTTCCAATCCTAAATCTAACCCAAATGATAAAAGAAATAGCAAAAGAGATAAGGGTTTTAGAGAGATTCTAAATTTAACACTAAACCTAAGATTAACAATGCAAATGATGAAACACTTGAAATGGACCAATCCCTCAAAAACTGATTTCTGCTTGACCCAGATGAATCTACATTCTTACAGAAATATTGCAATCTTCTAAGGCATTAAATATTTTTAGATCATGAACATTCATCCAAAAAAACCCTATTGCAATTGCAATGAACAAATATTCACAATTGAACTAAGCACAATGAATGTAAAAGTTCAGGCTAACTTTGCAAGGCAACCCACAATCAGCTAGTTGCAAAAAGTATGGACTAGAGATTGCTGCAACACTTCAAGTATCAAATCATCTAACATTAAACCTATCATATATTAAATAAACTTAAGCAAATTCCAAAGATAGAATAAAAGAAACCATGCCAGATAAAACTCAACACAAGAAAGGCACCAAATCACAATGTCTTCACTTGCATTAAATTACCCAAAGTGGCAACAATTCTAGTATTCCATTACAACACTTACTTGCTTGAAAATAAGACTAACTTCTAACTCTAACTCTTGTTATACTACTTAATTCGCTCCAATATCAAAACTATCTAGCCCTTAAAAATGAGGTAGAATGCCATATTTATAGAAACCCCCCAAGATATGTTGGCCTAATTAAGGTTTAAAATAAAAAATGACCACAAACAAGTCAGACAAGGAGAATTTTAAATAAACAAAGTGGGCATTAAATGCAAGTACTCCATCCAAGTCGGCCTAGGTCTCCAACATAATCTGGACCAATGCATGCAAAGAAGAAGAGAAATAATGGGGAAGCACAAATTCCGATGTAGCATTGCATTAACTACTTCCCCCTTTATCCTTAGCACGCTCCATCTTATCCTATACCATCAAAAATATCTTGTCCAAGTCAGCCACAGGTGGCATAGGTAAAATCTTAACTCTCCTCTCAATGGACTTGATATCATCTCTTGATTGTCTTACCATTTTATCCCAATCTACCTTGTTTGATATTTATCAATTATTGCAATGTAGGTAGCTGCATCATCCAACTGATGTTCAGTGACAGGGCCCTCATTTACTAGAGAATACACATCTTGCCACCATTTTCTCAATTTCTCCAAGCTAAGATTCTTTGGCACAAACCTCTTTCTCCCTATCATCACCTCAAAGAAGGAAATACACTTGTTGTAGATTTCAGTCAAGGTATCCTCAATTTGTTTCCCCTGTTTATACACCTTCTTCAAAGCCTTTTTCCTTATTTGTAAAGCTTCATACCACTCCCAAGGTTCTGTAATTCTTGAGGAAGGAAGAATACCATCGCTCACCAATTTATCTTCAGTATATTCCATGATGGTTTTGGTCTTTTGCAGCAAGAGATCCACATCCTTCTTTTCCTGAGCTAGCACATTTCTTAGCCAATCTAATGATCTCATTGCATCTCCTCTAGTTGAAAGGATGTCCTTGATAGCATCATCTCCA
Organism: Sequoia sempervirens; assembly: GCA_007258455.2. Classification (NCBI taxonomy): domain Eukaryota; kingdom Viridiplantae; phylum Streptophyta; class Pinopsida; order Cupressales; family Cupressaceae; genus Sequoia; species Sequoia sempervirens. The sequence goes on along the minus strand of VDFB02047230.1, from coordinate 310,820,415 downwards.
TTGGTTTCTACCCCCTGTAACTAGCTGATTGTAGCATGTGTGGTGATTTCCATTATTTCCAACTCTGATATTGTTTCTTGTGGCAGGAAACTTGCAGCAGATGATGAGGAACTGATGGATTGCAACGGTTTCATCAAGTCTTGCAAATATCTCGAGTTTATCACTTTCCTTCTTCAATTCCTATTTGGTCTGTACTTCTTCCTCAACCTACCCAAGATTGTAGCGCTAGAGCCCTCATATTATTCAATCTCTTGTTCCATGGAAGTAGGCCCTAGGTTGATGGTCTGCACATTGTAATCACTTCCAATCACATCATCCCTATTCTTATTAGGAATAGGAGTAGCAATGTGAACCACCCTATTATTTGCTTCATCTCTCTCAATCTTGGAGATGACCCTAGCTTTCTTATTTCCTTTACCCTTTCCTATATTTTCCAATAGCTCATCCCAATTAGGAGGAGTGTCATCTACAACAATCTGTTTACTCTTTAATTATTTATCCAACCAGCCTGGAATAGTAGAATTAGATTGTACATTGCTCTGTCCAACTTCATCCTATTGATCCCTGGGCATATCTTCATTCAAATCTCATTTCTCAGGAATCTCCTCAACTATTTTTTCCTTTTCTTTATCATGCTCTTCTTCTTCATGTATCAGCGGTGGAGTTATAACTGGTATTTCCTCTCTCTGAGGAGGTCTATCTTCTTCACTTCTAGCAGGTGAATCCTCATAAGTCACCAAAGGAGACTGCAACACCCTCTCTATTTCTGCCTCAACACTATAGAGTTCACCTTCTTGAAATTCTTCTCCTTCTGGATCTTGATGACTTTCTACTTCTTTGGATTCACCTGGTTCATTACGAGCTTCATGGGAAGGAGGAATATCATTATGTTGCTATGTAGCAAAAGTGACTAGAGGAGCATCCTTCCTCAACACACTGTCCTTAGGAAAAGGAGTTCTTGATCTCCTTGTATATACCTGTATCCTTTCTCTCGAGATATCCACATTTATCACAAGTGGACCAATTTCCTCCCCTGCCTTGGAACTTTTCTTTTCCTTCTGTGACAATCTCACCATTCTTCTTCTCTTGGGCATAGGGACACTAACCTCCTTATCTTCCCTTTCAGCTTCGTCTTTTGTTGACTTCTTGGTCCTTGAAATATGCCTCCTTTTCTTTGCAATAGGCTTTCTTCGCTTCTCTAACTCTTGTACTTCATCCACTTGAACATCTTTAATCTTGATCTTAAAAGGAGAACTCACCTTCTCCTTACCCTTGGGATCCTGCTCAGCCGACTCCTTAGAAGTGGAATGAGACTCAAAGTCTCCCATTAGATCATAGTTGCATTGCACACCTTCACTTTCCAGTTCCCACATCTTATGCTTGAGCCACAACTTTGTATATTTAATCACCAGAGTCATAGGTTGCTCTAACTCTATTTTCTCTTCCTCCAACCAATCTATTTCTCCCACTAGTTTATCCTTCAATGCCTCATAATCATGGCCCTGAATCAAATCTCCATCATCTTCAACTTGATCTGGAATGGCCTTCACATTATATAGCTGAACCAAGTTAACAGGTAGCTTGGAAAACTTCTTCCTTCTAATCTCAAATTCATCACTGCCATTGGCCCAATAGTCCTCTATATCATCCTTGTGGCTATATTCTTTGTTGGCCTTCTTCTATGCCTCGCCAGTCCTATCAAACCTAGATCTCTTTGAATGAAAGGATAACCCAAGAGTACTCATTTCTTCTTTAGAAGCACTGACCAAATTAATAGAAGGGCATGCCTCACTAGTGCTTATCCTCAGAGGAAAATCTCCACCGAATCCAGTCTTATGCTTATCCTTCTTCACAATTGCATCAAAATCACATATTTTCCTTGTGACCTCCAGAAGTATAATGTGATTTGTGGGATACCTAGGAAGTATGTATGGAGCCCTCTGACAACCATCTATCCTTATATGAAAAGGTGGGAAACTGTATGAACCAAGCCCCATACCTTTTGATCAGCTCCTTGGCATTGTCAGATATCCTTATATGCTCTGCACCTTGGAGCAACCTAGTGATGTACATGGTGAATGCATCATTCACCCTCCTATAGGTCAAGTTACCCAGGTGTAGTTGTGGATAAACCTCATAAATTACATCTTGTCCAAACACACCCCTTGTACTTAGTCCCTTGTATAGATGAAATCTTGCAAATGCATAAACCAAGTTGGAGGTCATTGTGAAGGTCTTCGTCTGTAGGACATTACACATTTGTTCATGAGTCATGGCACTTATAATGCCTGCCCAATGATAATTAACATTTTGCTCCATCCTCACAATGACATGGAAAATCCAATTCTCAAATACTCCAGCACTCTTCAACCCTACCACCCTACTGAGAAGGGTGATAACATCATAGTACTCCTTGAATTTAGCTCTAAATAGTTCTTGGGTAGCTTGGAAAAGTGGGACTTAGGCTTCTCCAACTAGGAATTGATGACCTATTGGAGCTTGATGGTATCCTCCTCATAGAACTTCTTTGCCATATCCATATCAAAATCCACCACATGAGACCTATTTGGCATGTCAAAGGTTTGGGCTATAGATACAGGAATTAGATTTGCCACAATTCTCCCTTGGGGACCAACTATCCTTTGTGTACCTCTATCATAGTGTCTAGAACACTCGAGCACCAACTCATAACACTATACTCTAGGAGGAAATCCAGCTACATGTGCCAACCTTGATTCCAATGTCCTTTTGGCCAGCAAAGGGAGGTCCTGTGTTGCCATCCTTGTCTTGAACTCTTCATAATCCCACAATCCAACATTTGTATCAGTTACCTCCGACCAGATGGAAGTAAGCTTGCTCTCAGGAATTCTGCTCTTGATATTCATCTTAATTCTTTCTGCCTCAGAAACGGAAGACCCCTCTGCACTTGGATCCATCACTCTACCCTTGGTTCCACTTGTCGCTGCCTTACTTGACTCAATCTACATTTGACAAAGAAACCATAATAAAGATCACATGAAAGCCAAGTTAATTAATCACAAATGGCATATTAATCCTCAATATAAGTCCCAAGATAAGAAAAATTCTCTAAAACCTCATAAAATTTAATCATCTAAAAGTTCGGGTTTTCAGTCCTCCCGCGGAATCTAGGCTAAAGAGGAATTTCAAAAAATTCCCAGCCAAGCGCATTTTAGCGAAATAAACATAAAAGCATCCAATAATCATTTAATCAACTATCATTAACTAAGAAACAACATGATACATCTTTAAATAATTCAAATTGATCATACAATACATAATGACCATCTAATAAATCATGTTATCTCTCAGTTCTTCATCTTCAACAAAGTTTCAGAGAATTCCACCCAAGACAAAAATCCGTGAAAACAAAAATAGTGTACGAATTCTAGGAAAATGAAGGAACAAAGGAAATTTCAGTAAAATCCAGAGGGAACAAAAATCCACAAAGCAGGCATAACTCTAGATCACTACACATTTTGGGAAAACAAAGAGAAAACGGAAAGTCAGAGAATTCTGGCAGTTAAGGAATTTTGCGAAGACCTCGAATTTCTGGACGCCAACGTTTTCTCGCGACTTCACTCAAATTGATCGAACAATCACAAATTTGAGGACCTTGGGCCTGAAACTAGCTTGATTTGAACCTCCTACAAATCATCTTTAAGTTTGAGGCTCATCCTAAAGTAAATCGAGGGGAAATGGTGATGCCCTAGGCACGAAACCCTAAAATTCCACCATGAATGCATAGGACAAGCTTGGCCTCAACTTACTTGTTTTCTAGGTTTATAGAAGGTTGTTTATGGCCTACAAAAGAAAGCTACCTCATAATGAAATTGAAAAACAAGATTGAAAAACTCACTTAGGGATCATTAATCTAACATAATCGAACAACCCTAACTTCAAGTGCTCAATTCCCAAGCATATAGAAATTCAGACTCCAAGCACACTCAGGATGCAAAAGAATCACTCACATTCAACAATCAAAAGCAAGGCAATGCGTACATACCATTGATGAAATGAGACTTGATTACAGTAATGACGGGTAAAAATCCTTAGTGCCTTAGCAAACCACAAATGACACCCAGGAAAATCACCACCAAATCCAAGAATTCACAAATTCAATATGCCAAATCTAGCCAAGCACTCAAGATCAAGTACTCTAGATCAATAGAGAGCAAATGATGATAAAACTTAATGGCATAAAACTCCCCAAAATCAACTTAATACTTGCTGCATAAATCGTACAAACGATCATTAATGCAGTTGACAAGACAGGCCAAACCAAAACCCGGCAATCCGACAGGGCGACAGAATTTCAGAGAAATCCAGTCACCACGGAATTCTGTGAAGGACCAAAATCTTTGGATCACAGTGTAAAGTAGCTGCCACATAGTTTTCAGAATATCCGAGGAATTCCGCCAATAGTGGATTTTCCCAAGAACAACAAAAAACCCGAAATGAGTCCAAAACTTGAGATTTTCAATAAGTATCACAAAGGGATCATCAATGTAGGTAAGATAAACATTCAAGCTCATGCCAAAGCGAGGTAAATCCCAAGATCAAAGGGCCAAAACACCAAGAACAAAAGCAAAGGAGGGTCCCTTCTTTTAGCGGGGCGTGTGTGCGAAAAGCTGCACAACAGGAGGAAGCAGACTAATTGGGGTGGGCCAAAAATGGTCCAAGGAATAATCCCCATGGGTTACCAATGGCTAATACCTAGTGTTGTGCAAGACATGTACTACACCTTTGTGAGACAATTTTGGATATTTATGAATTACAGAAGCAACCCCATTCATGGAAGCTAGCCAAGGGATGCCTAAGTTCACCTTGAATAGGTCAAATTTCAAAATAATGCCAAAAATAGTATCCACAACCCTGTGTTCTACTAGGATGGAAAGAGTTATGGAGCTATACGAAGTGAAAGAAAGACCATCATGAGTATGTATGGTAGTTTTTGTCTTCTCATATTCCTCCCTCTGTAATGAATTTAGCAAAAGGGTATCCTTTTAAATAACATTAACTCAACTCACAAGGTCCACAAGGACTCTTGTCACAATGTTTCTATTGATGCAAGTAGGATTGTATAGAGGAGAGGCTTTTTTATTCATAGGTAAATCCTACAAAGTAAAAGTTAAATTTGGCGAACTAGTCATAGGATGAGGGGGAGGACTAGGAGTCAATGAGACCACATTTACATATGTAAAAGTGACCTCTTCGGCAGGGATCAAGAATGAAAGGCCTAACAATCAAATTGGTAGAATGTGACGAAAATGGATCCATGTATATTTGCAATTCACTATTTACCTTAGCCACAATTTTTTTTGCATTCTACTTTTTACTATCGAGGCAGATGGTACGATCATCGATGTGATCCTATATCTCATGACATAGGCACATACAACAATCAATATCATGCCCATGGACAAAATGGTATTGGTAGAACATGTTTCCATCATACCAGTTAGGATAAGGCTCTCTAAGAGGTCGAGGATCTTCCAATGTTATAATCTTGTCCTTCAACAACTTTTGTAGAATAGAAGAATAAGATTTAGATAACTTAGTAAACTATTTGTTGCGCTTGAGGCCTTGGTCATTAGTCATGGTAACACATTTGCAACATATTTTCCTTTTCTTGAGATTGATACTATAGATCTTCCTTTGAGATGGGAGCATGAGGAAGATCCCTTGAACTAAAAAACCATATGTTGATACTCCCACAATGTTGTACACAAATGTGCGAAAGAAGGATACTTCATTAAGGAAAATTTCTCCTACCAATATCACTGCAGGTTGCCTATGAACACCTTCTACATGTCTAAGTTGGGCAGTGGGTATGAGATTTGATAAAAGAGTGCTTGGTAATGAGCAATGAAATCAGTGATCTTCTCATGCTCTCCTTGCTTGCATTAGATGAGATCTAAGAATGTCATCTTTGATCCAATGTTAGCTTAGAACTGCCAGAGAAATTGATTAATGAGTTGATCAAATGAGAATATAGAATTGTCAAGCAAAGAAGAATACCATTCTAGTGTTGTCTCTTTGAGAGATCGAGGAAATAATTTAGCCATTAGAGCATTGTGGTGAAATAATTTCGTACACATCACATTGAAAGCTAACACATGTCCTCGAGGGTCTCCTTTACCACCATACTTCTCAAACTTAGGAATTTCCATCACGTGAGAGAAGGGAGTATTCAAGATTGTTATCGATAAGGGATTATGTCAAAAGAAAGGCTAGAAGATAGGATATGTAGAGGCTTGGGATAGGCTTGCTAGTTGCTTTTTCATTTGAACCATATTATACATCAAAGCATTCAAAATAGGATCAAATGAAGACATAAGACTACTGGAGCCACCACTAGAGCCACCACTAAGACCACCGCCAAAGCCACCACTAGCACCACCACTAGAGCCACCACTAGGGCCACCGCTGTGACCACCACCGAAGCTACCACCATAGCCACCGTTGGATCCACCATTGTGACCACCACCAGAGCAACCACCAGGGCCACCAGACATACCAGAACCACCAACCCCCATTCCACTATAAATCTGACTGCTAAGAACAGAGTTGCCCCGAAGAGGAAGAACATTGAATCCAAGGGGTATTCTACTTGCTTTGATAGTAGGAGGTGGATCAAGAATGAAGATGAAAGGGCCCATTTCAGCCAAGCAAGCCGATGTCATAGACATCGAGACACCAATCTTCCTTTCATAAGTGCCAAGCACCTAGCTTCGGGTAATACTTGACCTAGGGTTGCAAGAAGGGGTGTATGCTTCCATTAAATCAGTAAGGCCATGAAGAAACTCTATGCTTGTCCAATACTTGTCTAACATATATTGGATTTCATTAAAAACCCTACTGAGCCTAGCCATGCTTTGATCTCTCCCTAAGTGATTCACAAGATCCAAAAGAATCCTATTTAGAGCCATGAGGTGCTCTACAGGAATAGGGACGAATTCATTCTCATCTAGAGGCATAGCTAAAAGGGAGAAAAGAGGAGTAGGGGCATGAGTGATTTCATCAAAGAAACTTGTCTCTACCACTGATACCATCTCATGGGAGGAAAGAGCTGAAGTGACCCTCGTAAATCCCATCTCTACATGTTGATGTCACGTGCTTCTTTGAACAACATATCTAGAAGTTATAAACTAAGTTGTGAAGCTCATAAATCATCACAACACACAAACCCACAACATGTGTATACATGAGAGAAAGAACCTCAACTTGAAGAAATGGATATTACAAGCTTCATGTTAGGTTCACCAAAATGTAGAGGAGGGGGACTGAATACTCAAGACCCCAAGTCACAGAAGAGTCTAGAACAATCAACTACCCTGATCTACCTCACGCTAAGGATTGTTTAAGGAAAGCTTGATGTTTTAAGAGGGTGAAAAGGAAGGGAAATTTATTTGCCACTATCCTTCTATCAACCTAGTAGATTTAGAGAATCGGGTGAGTGAATTCTCGAGTTTGGACTGTAGCCTAAGAAGATCTCTACCAAAGGACTCCAATGTAGAAGATAGGCGATAGCACGATGCATTGGCATCCTAGTCAGCCACTAGCATTTGTATGAAAAAAATGTACAAGGAACAATCAAGACTAATAGAAAGTTCACTAACTACTTGATAAATAGAGTTATATATAAAGAAAAAGCAAAAAGAGCTAAACTCACGATTAGTCCAACTTCCCGCAAGCTCCACTTTAACGTGAACACCTACACATAGCAAAACCAAGAAAAATGTTGGGGTTTTTTCAGGGCTTGTTGCAGCCAAACACCCGTTTCGATGTTCCCACCTCCATGGACAACCAGAATAGCCACGATAGATAAATAATGTGATAAATAAAGTATGGAAAGAAAAAAAATTCATGTAATACTTACAACAATATGCTTCGTAAATCAAATGAAAATGCTAAGAAAAAATGGATATCACCTCCCCAACAAGATTCCCTTGAGCATGCAAAGGGAGATGCGAGCTTGCAAGCTTGTAGATGCTACAGTTGTTGCAACAACGAGAGTGAAACTCTATAGAGTGTTGGATTTGAGCTTCAAAAATAGAGGATACTGTGAAAATGAAATGTGTAGCAATAAGTGTGTTTGAGTGAAGTTCAAAAAGTGTGTAGAAGATCAAATGAATGAAGAAGAGAGTGTTTTAGGATCAATAGAAGCCCAAAAAAGTTGTTCGCGGATGGTCAAGTGCGTAGGGGTGTTATGGTTCATCGCCAATGTATAAGTGTAACGCCTATGTAGATTCTAGAGGCGAGAATCTTGTCAGGATGGTAGCGTGTTGCGTAGACGTCTACACTTCGCACTAGTGTCCCTAACAAAAACTTCCCCATTGACACTACAAATAGCTGCCAAGTGGGTGGAAAGTGGATGAAGTGGAAAAGCATTGTCAAGTTTAATTTTTCTAAGGTAAAAGGGGTGTAAATGGGGAATTTGCAAGGGGTGCAAATTCACTCCATTACAACTTCCAACATTTTTTTGTATTTTTTATGCAAACTTCTAGACACCATAACTTTTGCTTTGGTGGCTTGATTGGACCCATCTTCTTAAAATTAAAGAATCGATGCATTTACTATTACAATATGGTTACAATACACATGCAAAGCAAGCCTTCATAAGAGTATTACCAACTAGTGTTCTAGAGAAATTTTGAGATCTTCATAGTATCTACAAAAATCTATAGATAACCTCCATCTAAAGCACCTAATATATAAGAGATACAATACATGAAACTATCAAATGGTAATTAGAAAACCATTAACTAAAACCACATAAATGATGGTTTGCAAAATTATTCTCAATCAAGTATGCCTTATGATATGTCATAACACATGCATAATAAACTTTTTATAAATTGGTCAATAAGTTTAACTCCCCTTTACAACTCTTTAATGCATCCAACAATTTTTTACATTTTCCATGCAAAATTTTGAAGGCCATAAATTTTGATTTGGTGGCTTGATTGAGCCTATTTTTTTTTTTTAAATTGAAGAGTTTGAAGAGATATATGCAACAAGAAATATTATAGGTGGTGCATAAATATTGAGAATATTTATTTTGACCAAAAACCAACTATGCAACTCAAAAATTGAGTTTTTTTATTTTATATCTAAAAATTAGATTATTTTAAAATCTTAACATTAAGAGCAAGGTTGAGACAACTTCTCTAGCATAATGTATGATTTAGGTCACCTCCACAAACATTTAACCTTTATATATATCACTTGTGACATGTTAGCATGCTTCATTTACCTTTCTCTCCATCTAATAATTAAGGACAACATGTATATCTATATTCAAACTTGTACCCTATGATTATTTCAATTATAACTAAATTTATTTATATTGTTCTTGAGAATTGTATAAATGAGAAGCCATTTATCTCTTCAAAAAGCATAACTCCCACAATCTGATTTCACATATTTCACTTTTTTCTTATCTATACTTTCTCTCTTTATTGTCTTTACTTACCAAGGACAAGTTCATCTAAAAATTCTTACAAGATATTTATACCTTCCTATTACAAAATCCTCACCATTATTTCATATCTCATATATATATATATATATATATATATATATATAACTTGTTACCTATTAGCATGTTTTATTTACCCTTCTCCCTAGATACTAATTAAAGCTAATATGTACAACCATGGTGGAACTTGTACCTTCTTATTATTTTAATTACAATTTAATTTTTTCAAATTAGTCTTTTCCCATTTATCTATTCAAAAATAATAATTCACACAAGTTGATCTCACATATAATGAACATTCCATTTGATTTTGAGAAGACAAATTTAATGTAGTTAATTGAGTAGGAATGATGAAATGTTTATATTGATTTAAGTAAACAATTCAACACATTTTACTTCATTTATAGATCTACGTAATAATGACTCTAATTCACCTTACATGATAGTTATGAGTGAGAAACTAGATAAATTAAATATCTGAGAAAAATAAAATATTTTTACTAACTCCAATAAATGAAACTATAGGAGACTCTATATAAAGAAAGAAAAAAACATTAAATGGTATTCTTATTAATCCTATATAGAATATAAATATTAATCATGTTTAAAATCTAAAATAGGTATGGTCTCATCAAAGTTGGATGAGACTTAGGATGTTCATTAAACCTTACAAGTAACTCATGAATTTATTTTTTCTTGTTTTGAACATTAAATAGAGAAACAAGATTCTACTTTAAGTTAAACTTTAAGAATGATGTTATGTATCCTCATAGTGAGACAATTTGGGATCATCATATCAAAATAATGATTGTGCCTACATTTACCAAAAAAGACAATTATATGAGATGATACTAATTTTTATTTAGATAAATGATCATAAGTTAGACACATTAGACATTAGTACTTGGAACAAAATTTAATTTTGGTTGTGCATTGAGGAAATACATTTTTATTAATATGATATTAATATAAGGTTATCTAAATATGGGTTTTGGAGGAATATTAATCTATATAATCTTGAGGATTATATCTTACTAAATATGGAAAATTAAGATAAGTACAATTTATCAACAGTCTAAATTAAAAACACAAATTTTATGGATCTAGTTAAATTTAGACACTTCTCTCATGATGAAACATATAAACAATTGTTTAGAAAATGATATAGTTACAAAGGGGTCCTTACACCACTTTTTAAAAATAAGAGAAAAATATTAAAAACATAATGAGAAATAGAATCTACATTGGGTGCATTAATTATCAACTACTATGACATTAATTGTTATATTTGATGTTAACTAATGGCATCTCTCCTTGATCATATGAAATATTTAATGAGTTCATATTGTTAATCTCTTTTATCATTCAATGTGTATATGAAAGTTGTTTATAGGATAAAATTATATGTTGAAAATACTAATCACACAATGTAAAAAAACCGTTCCAATGGAATTAGTTGATGATGATATCCTAATTTTTCAACTCTTAAATTTTTAATCAAATTTATTGTTAATTTGTTTATAAGTTACTTATTTTTAATTTTAATGAAAAAATTGACCCTAATTTTTAAAAAAACCCTAATTTATAAAAAATTAACTAATGTTTCACATTCTTATTATTGGGATATGGATTAATGGACTCATGGTTTTATGTAATAACATTTAATGGTTTCGTTCAAGCTGAAGATCTATATAAGTGAAAACATGGGTAGAAGTACAAGCATGTAGTATGTTGGAGTGCAAGTGAGTACAAAGAGGTTGCATATGTGTTGACAAAATGTATGTACTAGGTGGAATGTGTGGTTCCCATATGTTGTTGAATCAAATATCAAATGAAGAATGCAATTAGGTTGCTTATTGCTAAAAAAACTTAAGTGAACTTCGAGAATGCATTATTGCTGAGATAATATATTAAGTGGTGTGATGTTTTCCTGTTAGGCTTTGTCTTGAAAAATACCCATTATGACTTGTGCAACTTATTTAATGTAGATTCTTTCAAAAAGGTTATACAAGAATTGAGTATGTGTTCATGAACATGGTTGGAATTCCCTAATACTTATAGGTGTGATGGTCCATCTCTTAATTAGATAATGAGTAGAAATATAGTATGGGTGATCTTTATGAGCATAGTTTAATACAATGTCGAGTAAAAACATGACATGGACGATCCTTAGAAGCATAGTTTAATATGACACAACATGATACGAAGGTCCAATATATTGCACAAATCACTAGAAATTAATAATATTATATACTAATTTTTGATTATCTAAACAAATACTCAAAATATAGAATTGCATAAGATATATTACTAATTGAATTGGATGAAAAAAATAGTTTATACATTAGATATGAATATTTATGACCCATAGAATAGTTCAATACCCCAAGGGAAAATGTCATTAAATCTATTTACTTTGAAGCTTTATATATTCATCTAGGATATATGAAATAGAGGAATACTTCCATCTATTTCCTAGAGACGAAACCGGATATATTTCATCTAGGATTTATGTGCGAGGCCATAAATATCTATAATGCGACAGCCGTACGAAAGGCACACTTAGTTGTGAACCTAAAAGGCTTTCAATTATTTACAATATGGTTTGGCTATTGTTGCCCTACACACGAGGAAGTGTATATAAAAGAAGAAAGTTCCCTTAAACAAAACAAAGGAATGGACAAGGAATTATCGAAAAATGGATGGATAAGATATGAGTTGTAGGGGGAGCAATTAGACCTTATGGAACCATAAATTTGCCTTTTTTGGGTTTCCTTTTCAGGTTATAAATAATAGTTAGATATGCAGTTGGAGAACCTTGGTTTGCATGTCAACTTCCAACATATGGGCAAAAAGACAAACATTATAATGGGTTTGTCTAGTAACCCATTTTTATTAGAAAGAGAGTTTCTTTTCAATTTAATTATATGCTATTTTTTCATTAACGTTTGATTAGGTTTGATTTTGTTAAATCTTATGATTACATAGATTAGTCTTTTATTCTTGCTATGTTCTAGGATTTTAGGTTTGTTCTCAAATTTCTTTTCCCTATTCAAATTATATTTACAAATGCCTCAACTTACCTCACCATTACTAGTAGGTAGTCATCTTCTTTTAGGTTTTTGGGTCTATTCAATATGGTTATCTTCTTACTCCTACATTGTATGTGTTGACTGCAAAAAGCTTTGGCTATTTTCTTGCTAATGTTGTTGACCAAAAATGTGTTAAAACCATTTCCCTTACCAACATTAATCGAAAAATTGTTAATGGCTATTTTTCTAATGATTCTTTTCTCAGTATTTTTGAAGAAGAGGACAATTTCAACTAGGCATTGCAATGTTTTGACAACCTTTACCTTGCCTCTAATTTGAGCATACTACAATAGAATACCTAATTTTATTGTCAATATTTCTTACTTAAACATTACTAGCTTGATTTTTTGTTGCAAATTGATTTATCTTGACATTCCTTTTGCTTGTTGGTCTTTCTCTTCTTCACTTTAGCAATATGTTTTTGCTTGTGTTGATAAGAAAATACTTTGTTGGATTGTCAAGCCCCTCTCTCTTATTAGAAAGTCATAGGTTTGCTCCAAGGTGCTCGCTACCACACATTCTTATTATTCTTCTTGTCGGGATCCTTCTAAGACCTCATACAAGAAACTTGAAAAAATATTAAGGAATTTCATTTAGACATCTTCTTAGTAAAAAATAACTTTCATAAGGTTGCCTAGAATTTATGTTGTTCTTCTTATGAATCTAGAGGGCTTGGTCTTCTAAATACTCATCGTCAATTACTAGCATTGTATTTCCTTTAGGGTACCTCATGGTAAACAAGCTTGGAAAGGGCTTGGCTTTTATACTATTATCATTGTGATGAAGTTAGTTCAAATTAAAAGGTTTTTTTATTTTCCTTATGAAGAGCATATGGAAAGCTTGAGATGTCATTAAAACATTAGTTAATTTATTATATAAATAATTTTAGAATTAGGATTTCTATCTACCAACACCCTCTTTGATGGTCTCCTACGATTAGATGGTAGGATATAATTTTAGCCAAATTTATTTGGATTCATGACATGAATTTTTTATAGGGGAATTTATTTTATTTTAGATATCTTCTCCAAAACCACCATGAATTGGTTGTCTTAGCCTAATTTCAAGGTCAAATTCAAGGTCTCCAACTAGGATCATGAGTCTTTTAAGACCATTGTAGATTTAGTCATTCCTAAGATGATTTAGAAAATCCATATAAGATGCATTAAATATTGGTGGAAGGATTAGAAGTGGTATCTTGATATCACTTTCTACAATTACAAGCCTTTTAAAGGATACACATGGGGCTCTCTACATTTGTCAATGGTTCATTAGCTCAATAATAGATATAAACTTAGTCCTTTATCATTCACTAGCAACATAATTTTGTATAATTTGGTTAGACATTCTAAAACATAATATTGCTCCTCATTTGGTGTCCTCTCTAGTAGGGTCTCCCTATTAAATAATGTTTTATTCCTCTAGGTTCTTATGTTCCTCTCTTGATTCATCCATCCTTGAGGATACTATTTTCATGCATTTTTCATATTCACATATTCCATTTGTTGATGATGTATAATCTCACATTATTAGTGTGTTTATTATTATACTCTTGATACACCCCTTTGGGACATATTCACTTTGTGATTATCTATCTACTATGATTATTCAAGCGATATTATTAATGATGCTTGCACTTCTTCTATCCCAAGTGATGTACCTCATAACAATACAACTTTTAATATTCTCCTTCATATGAGGCTATTTTTCCCCTTGTAGCTCACGATATTCCTTCTTCTATGATTCTTGGCTCATAGTACAATGATAATATATGATGAGGAAATTTGTGATATTTATTATCATCTCATGATATGACTGATAAAAAATTGATTTAAAATAATTTGGTTTATGATTCACATTTTTAGAATGAACTAATGATAGAATCATTTAGCAAAAAAAACATGCAATGTTGTGTGTTAGATCATTTTCATCCCGATTTAATAAAAAATTATAGTAATGATACATCAATGCATGTAAGACCACATCAATTCTAGTAGCATATAAATCCTAGATGGTCCTAAAAATTCTAATAAATATATACAAAACTAAACCAACATATTCAATCTATACTTAGTCCATTTCCCAAATATTTCACAGACTTTATTATCCTTACTTTTGAAATGAAGAAAAATAGGGCTTCCCAAAATGGAAAAGTGAGTCCAAAAGAAGGAAATAGACCCTATCTTCCTCAAGTCATTAGGAAATGAGATCCATGCAAATAATTAACTTACAACCCTTAGGTGAGTCAACTTAAAGTGTGAATCTGCAGATTTCCTTGATTGAAGGATGAAGGTCTAGGTCAAACAACACTTTGGGGAGAAAAACTAAAAATAACAAATCAACTCCAAAATGTAATCTATCACTTGGATTTAGTAGATTAAGAATAAAACTAAAGGAACCAACAAAGTTTTTGGAAAATTTGAGAGGGAATAAAACTGTGCACCTATCACAAAATGTGGTTTTTGCAAGCCTAATAGGGGCTCATTCACCTATAGGTGAATGAGTCCAAGCAACATTTTTTGAAAATTTCTAGACCTAAGATTTGAGTCTAAATCATGTACTTCCCTATAACTCTAAACTTTCGCTCTTGGATCTGTATATGTGAAAAATCTACAAAACAAGATTGTTGTTTGATGGTGGATAGGGGTTTGCTTCGTTCAAACCCCATGTTTGGTAAATAAACCTTGATGAAAAATATAGATCTAAAACATACAATGTGTGTGAAATCTCTAACCTTAAGTGTGTCTAAGATTAAGAGAACTAAAATGTAAGAAAACCATATCCAAGTGTGTTAGAATAGGATCCCAAAATGAACATCAACAATGATGAAGACCTACTTTGAGAGATCTCAAATCACCCTAATAAGTCATAAAACTGAATATACCTTCCTTTAGGTAGAAAGTAGAATGATAATAGAAGACATAACCACTTAGGAAATAAGTTATTAGGCTTGGTTGAATGTCTTAGTGCATCTCCCAAAACCTAGAATCCATCATGATCCTCCATAGGCATCTATCATCAATCCTTGATAATGCTTGATCTTGTTAACAAAATGATCTTGAAGACCTAAAAAAATGACTAAAATGTTTCTCTAAGACTTCCCTTTTGAATGCTTGATTAACTTTTCCTTGCTCTTGAAAGTGAATACTTCTGATCTCATTTGAATTTCTCTCCTTGCCTAGTGATAAATGATTAAAAGACTTAGTTTTATAGGCTTCCTTTCTAATTTCCCATTTATTAAATCCCAAAAGCTGAAACTTGAAATTTGAATTTGAAACCTTAAAATTCTACCAACAACATGCTTTAAGTTGAGTTTAGGCACTTAAGGAGGACCCATTCACCCATGAGTGAATGGGTCCTAACCTAAAACATAAGGACCTAATAAATGTTGGGGCATTAATTTAACTAATAGAATTTATTCAATACGGGAGATAGTGTCGGGAAATAAATAAAATAGGCCTTGGAATACATAATAAATGGTATCAGGGGCCCAAAAATGAGATTTAAAAATGTATAAATGAAATGTCACTAAAATAGGTCCAAATTAAGTGTGAAATTGTACTTTCTCTTAAAAAGGAGTATAATTTTCTACACTACATTTAGCCCCTATAATGGCATGAATTTTCACCCCTTGCAAATTCCACATTTACACCCCTTACCTTAGAAAAATAAAACTCCATTCAATGCTATTCCATGACCTCCATCTGCCCCCCATCCATTTGGAAGTTATTTGTAGTGTTGGTGGGGAAATTTCTATTGGGTACATGAGTGCGGTGTGCAGACATCTGTGTGACATGTTGCCATCTTGAAAGGATTCCTACCTATAGAATTTGCAGAGGCATTACACTTCCCCATTGGAAACAAAGCATAATGCCTTTGCCCCTTCAATCGACCTTGAATGACTCTTTTGGCTCCCATTTCATCTTCAAAGACTATCTCATTCATTCAATTGATCTTCTACATAGTTCGCCACCCTTCTTAATCTTCTTGATCATCCTACACACTTCATTCACAATACTTTCACCATTTTTGAAGCTCCAAGTTGACATTTTGTTGGTTTTACTCCTCTTGTTGTTGCGGAAAAGTTGGCATTCACAAGCTTGTGAGCTCACATCTTCCTTCACATGCCTTGAGAGCATCTTGTTGGGAATGTGGTATCCATTCATTTAGCATCGTTATATTGTTTTCATAGCATATTGTTGTTATCATAGCACATAGTACTTCCATTTCAATACCTTCTTTGTTTTACTTTCTCTATCGTTGCTATTCTGGCTATCCATGGATGTGGGAACACCAAAACAGGGGTTTGATTGTGGCAAGCCCCGAAACAACCACAACATTTTTCCCTGTTCTTTTGTGTGTAGGTATTTCATTCATGTGTAGCTTGCAAAAGGATGGAATGACCATAAGTTGGATTTATATTATCCTTGCTTGTCATTTTGTTCATAATCAGTTTATTTATCAAGTTAAAGTATTCTTCTTTCTATTTCGGTAGTTTAGTTGTTTTTTGTTCTCTATCACTATCTCAAACTACACATGTTGAGTTGATAATACATTTTTCTAAGTTCTTAGATTGCACTTTATGTTCTCTGTCCCTATGGACTCTAATGCCCGACTGAGATGCCAACAGATTTCACTGTCGTTCGTATTCTACATTGGAGTCCTTTGGTAGAGAGCTACCTAAGTTATAGTTTGGACTCTAGAAACCCACTCACTTGACTTCCTAAAATCTCAGGTTGACAAAAGGAAAGTGACAGATCATTTCTCCTTCCTTTTCACCCCCTCAAACATCAAACTTACCTTAAGCAATCCTTTAGCATGAGGTAGATAAGGGTAGCTGATTGTTCTAGACCCTTCCATGACCTAGGGTCCTGAGTACTCAGCCCCCCTCCTCTACATTTTGGTGAACCCAATGTGAAACTTATAATATATGTTTCTTTGTGTTGAGATTATCTCTCTTGTGTCTACGTAGGTTGTGGGATTGCACATTGTGACACTTTATGAGCTTCACAACTCAATCTACAACCTCCAGGTATGTAGTTAGAAGGAGCACACAATGGTGACACTTAGATATGGACTTTACAAAGGGTCACTACGGCTCTTGCCTCCCAAGAGATGGTATCAGTGATAGAAAAGTTTCTTTGATGAAACCACTTGTGCCCCTAATCCTCTTGTCTCCCCTTCAGCTCCACCTTTGGATGAGAATGAAGTCATCCCTATTCTTGCAAAGCATCTCATTGCTCTAGATAGGATGCTATTGGATCTTGCAAATCACTTAGGGAGAGATCAAATCATGGCTAGGTCCGCTAGGGTTGTTAACAAGATCGAATATATGCTAGACAAGGATTAGACAGTCATAGAGTTTCTTTGTGGGCTTACCGATTTAATGGAAGCATACATCACTTCTTACAACCCTAGGTCAAGTATTACCTGAGGTCATGTGCTTGACACTTATGAAAGAAAAGTTGGTGTCTCAATGCCAATGACATCAGTATGCTTGGCTGAAACAGGCCCTTCCATCAACATCATTGTTCCTGCTCTGCCTCCTACTGTCAAAGCAAGCAAAATACCCCTAGGATTCAATGTTCTTCCTCTTGTAGTTAGCTCTTTCCTTGGTAGTGGGATTTACAATAGAATGGGGGTTGGTGGTCCTAGTATGTTTGGTGGCTCCAATGGTGGCTCCAGTGGTGGTCATGATGGTGGTAGCTCCAGTGGCGACTATGACGGTGGCCCTAGTGGTGGCTTTGATGGTGGCTCTGGTGGTGGTCTCGGTGGTGGATCTAGTGATGGCTCCACTAGTCCCATGTATTCATTTGACCTTGTTTTGAATGCCTTGCTACAAAATATGGGTTAAATACAAAACTAGCTAGTGAGTCTATCCCAAGCCTCTACCCATCCTATCTTTCAACCTTTCTTTTGACATAGTCACTTGTTAGTGACAATTTTGAAAACGAGATGGAAATTCCTAAGTTTGAGAAATACGATGGTAAAGGAGACCCTCAAACACACATGTCAACCTTCAACATGATGTGTACATACTTCTTTCACTATGATCCTCTAATGGCTAAATTATTTCCTTGATCTCTCAAGGACACATCACTAGAGTGGTACTTTTCCTTGCCTGACAACTCCATATTTTCATTTGATCAACTTGTTAATTAGTTTCTCCAATAGTTCTAGGATAACATCAAGTTGAAGATGACTTTCTCAGATCTCATTCATTGTAAGCAAGGAGAGCATGAGAAGATTACTGATTTCATTGCTCGATACCAAGAACTCTTTTCATAAATCACTTACCCACTACCCGACTTAGATGCATAGAAGGTGTTCATTAGCAACCTACAATGACCTTATCATGAGAATTTTACCTTAATGAAGTATCCTTCTTTCACATATTTGTACATGGTAATGTGGGAGTATCAACAAACGATTGTTTAGTTCGAGGGATCTTCCTTGTGCTCCTATCATGAAGGAAGATTTATAGTATCGATTTTAGGAAATGAAAAATCTATTGTGAATACAGTCACCACGTGTAATGACAAAGGCCTCAAGTGCAATAGACAATTCACAAAGTTTTCTGAATCTTATTCTTCTATTCTACAAAAATTGTTGAAAGATAAGGTTATAACATTAGAAGATCCTCAAACTCTTAGAGAGCCTTATCTTGACTAGTATGATGGGAATGCATTCTGCCAATACCATCATGTCCATGGGCATGATATTGAACATTGTATGCACCTACATCATGAGATACTAGATCACATCAATGACGGTACCATTCGCCTTGATGGTAAAAAGCAAAATGCTAACAATTCGGTGGCTAAGGAAAATAGTGAATTGTAGATTTATACGAAACCATTTTTATCTCACTCTGTGAATTTAATTATTGATCCTTTTGGTGCTTCTCCTGAGGCCTCAACATACATACATGTGGTTTCATTTACTCACAGTCCTCCCCCTCAACCTACGACTAGTTCACCAGATATATCTTTCACATCACAGGATCTACCCATGAATAAAAAAGCTTCTCCTCTATTATTCCCACTCGTGTCAATGGAAACATTATGACAAGAGTCCTTGTGGACCCCATGAGTCACATGAATGTTATTATGGAGGAGACTCTTTTGCTAAATTATCTACAAAGAGAGGAATATGAGAAGATGAAGACCATTATACGTACCCAAGATTGCCTCTCTCTTGCTCCTTATGGATCTATAACTCTTTCTATCCTAGTGGGACCTAGAGTTGTGAATACTACTTTTGATATCATTCTGGAATCTAACTTGTTTAGGGTGAACCTAGGCATCCCTTGGCTTGTTTTCATGAATGGAATCACTTCTATTATTCATAAGTGTCTAAAATTCTCTCATGAAGGTGTAGTACATGTTGTGCATGATAGTAGATATCAACCATTGGTATCACATGGGGTTATTCACTAGATCATTTTTCCCCTCCTTGATTGATTTGCTTCCTCCAATAATAAAACTACTTTATCAAAATTACATTAAGTTTAAGACTGGGGGTAGGGTGCAGCCAAAAATGACTTACCCTAAGTGTCGTAGCAGGCTCCCTCTTCCTCCCAAAAGGGGAATGGGAATCCTTCAACCAAAATCTAAATGGGTAGTCACCTCTATCTTTGGCCACTCAAGCATTAAATATTGAAGAAGAATAGGAAGCATCATAATATTGCATGCTTATATAGTAAGGAAGAACTTTAAAGTCAATATCAAGGGTGTTAAAGTATAATACAATACTATTATGGAACCTAATACATAAACTTATCCTCCTAAATTACTTCATAAAATGTAACACAACCATCTCTACCTCATGCTTCAACTATAGATGTAAGTCCAATCAAACAGCCAACTAAAACATACTAATATGGGGATAAAGAATGATTTGATTAGGCTCTTAGCTTGAAGGTCTTATAGAAGAAAATAAGGACCTAGCTATAACATAATACAAGAAACCTACTAAAGAGAAAGATAAGGTTGCTAAGGAAATTACTAAGAAATATGAATCTAGGATCAATATGAAGTGATATTAACTTCTATGAGAAGATAGAGGAGATTATAATATAACATAAAATAACCTAAGTCATGTGAAAATCTATCTTCTCTATAGAAGACTCTAACACAAGTGTTGAATTTTTCTCCTTATAGATCTCCTACCTCACAAGAGTTAGTAGGTACAATCAACAATAACTTCTTGTCCACCAAGTGTATCACCTTATGCTCCACCTAGTCATGTACTTCAAACTTCTTCACCAACTTCCTCATCTTAAAATATAAATTATGAATAACTATTCAATATGGGACCACCCAAAAAATAACTACAATGGATATATACGAATGCTTATGTGGTTTGATTCTATAGTGTAGAAAAGAAGAAGGAAATATGGTGGACCACAACTAACACATGACTAAATAAGGTAACTTTATGAATTTGTCCTTGAAGCACCACCAAAACCGAAAAATAGTAAGAGTAATTTCTACCTTAATCATGTTGGGAAAATGTGTCTCAACCTTGTAATTACATAAGTTATTGTTGATACATAAGTTAGGAAAATTTTATTTATATTTTATTATTGTAAATATTGACTGTTCATCATTATGTCTCATATAGAAGTTTGAGGGTTTTTGTTGGCTTGACTTGCCCTAGAAGGCAACCCTATTTTATGATGGCATTGTATTATGATTGTGTATTGTGATGTATTCAAAGAGTCTGATAGTGATTGTGTTGCCTCTAGATTCCTAATTGGTGATACTCCCATGAGAAGCTTGTTGTGAAAGTATATTGTAATGTTTGAGATTTCTGAATTATATATTGGGTGGCTTTTGGAGTTTGGGGTTTTTCTCCCAAAAGAGTTTTCCCCACATAAATCACTGTGTTGTGGTATGCATGATATTTGTGTTTATTTATGTTTAAGTTTCTATAACTGTTAAATATTTTTAAAGGTTTTGCATTATTATCATCACAAGATTAGTGTAGGAAGTTGTTCTGCTACCTTAGCTTCCTTAAAAATCATAGATCAAATCATGGATCTCTAGAATAGTATCTAGTTAAAAACACCACTATAATATGATAAGGAAGAAAGACACCTACAAATAGTTGATGATCTAATAATGAAAGAAATATTAGGCATAACACATGGAAGGTAGAAAAGCAAAGTCTCCAAAGGGTCATATCCACTATCATGGGGTGCATGAATAAATATAAACAAATTAATGAAGAAATTAAGACCCATGTAGGTGAGTTAATGATATTTAATACCTTTAAATGGGCCCATATATTCTATTGCACCCACACCTACTCGAAAATATCTTGAAATAAATGATCAAAATACAAAGTGTAGTACAAAAAAATAGAGCATGGATATATGTAGAAGTAGGTAAATATTTAATATAAAATATTTAAGTTACATGTGTAAGTAAAAGAACATGTAGATATTTAAAACTCAATAATATTTAAGGTTTAAGGTTCAGCGTTTAGGAGTCTAGGGTATATATAAGAAACTCTCACAAGTCCTTAATAAAACTATAATTTATTTTGAACATTAAAACTTTAAGACTTAATTATTATTTATTTATGTTGTATATATACTTGATACATTCTAAATTCCTAATTTGTGTGTATATTTAACTCAAATTACAATATTTAAGGAAAGTAAACAGGGGTTAGGGTTTAGGGTTTAAGACTTAAGCTTTAGGACTAGGGATGTTTCAAGGATATTCAAATTACACATCTCCATTAGGGAAGGGTCCTAGATAGGACCTATGGATTATCAAATGTAGATGCACTTAGCAAGTAAGGTATAGTAGAAAGGAATTTGATTAGTTAATTTTTAAGTGGACTTGATAATTTAGCCAAAATATCTAATCATAGATTTAGATTAGTAATATTTAGGGTTTAGGATTTAGGGTTTCTAGGTTAAAAATGGTTTAAGGTTTAGTTAAGTAAACTTAGGTAACACAATAGTTTTAGTAGAGGACTTAGGAATGGTAATGGGTTCCACAACATTAAAATAAGTGAATATATTTAAAACATACAAGTGAATTTGATCTTATTGATCCTAATCTTATCTAGAAGATGATTTAATTGAAAATAATTCATAATTTATAATATAAAATATACATACCTTCTTTTCTAGCATAATATATTTGCATCCTTTTTTCACACAATTTTTGTTTCCTTCTTCTAAACAATATCGTGTAGCCTTATTTTGCCTTGTCCTTGGATTTCCCATCTTCTTCCTTGCAAAATATTATCTCAATAATTTCTTTGCCAATTCCATGTTTCAAATTTGTAAAACAGTTGCAAAAAATACCTTCTAAACACACCTTGTGAATTTTCCTTTATTTTTTTATATTAAAATCCCAATATACCACCTTGTATATAAACATTTAATTCAAAAAGACATGTTTTTTGAAACATAGGTTAAATTGGCCTTCGATTGAAATTCGACCACTAAAATTTCATAAATATTATTTTACCAAATGACCTTCATTTGAAGGCACTTTAATAATATTTTTTCCCCAGCCAAAATTCCCTTTGTTCAAAGGTACATTCAAACGAAGGCAAAATCTTCAATTGAAGGTACCTTTAATTGAAGAGCCTTTGAACGAAGGTTCTTACCAAGACATTTTTGGTTTCTTCTTCAAAATTTCCTTAAAAAATTTAGTTTCAAACCTCAGGTCCAACCTTCATATGTAGATAACTTGACAAGATAATTTGCAAGATTGTAGTCCGCAAAATGAGATTTCCAACAAACTTGTATAGTTTTTCTATGTTTTCATTTTATCATGTGTTCAATTTTTAATTTTTACAAAACATAGGTATTTCACCAAACCTCAAGTTCTTTGTTCTACATAGGTGGAAAAATAGAAACCATTGTAAAATATTTCAAAAAGTGCCTTTGCACTAGGTATTGATGTCCTTGTTTCACCAAAAAAAAAGGAATTTTGATGTATACACAAGTTATGCTTGACGACATATACCTATGTCCAAATTATAGCTTAGTGACTTCAAAAACTAATTAAAAAAATATGTAACAAAAATTATGAAAAAATATCCATACACTAGATATTGATGTTAAAATCTATATTTTAAAGATTAGAATTTTATCCTTTCTAGAAAAATAGTTATACTAGATG
The DNA here is from genome assembly GCA_007258455.2 of Sequoia sempervirens. Lineage (NCBI taxonomy): Eukaryota > Viridiplantae > Streptophyta > Pinopsida > Cupressales > Cupressaceae > Sequoia > Sequoia sempervirens. The sequence goes on along the minus strand of VDFB02047230.1, from coordinate 310,796,668 downwards.
GCATAAATGTTACTTTCAAAAAATGTCATTTACTATTAAAAACTAGTTATTAAAGGATATATTGAAAGATTCATGATTTATTTCAAAAATAAATTTAAAAAATATATTTAGAATCTACACATAAATTGCCACAAATCACTAGTTTTCATCATCTTCAAATTCTTAACGGTTTAACTGCTATAGGTCCTAGAAAGTGGAGATCTAGTTAAAAATGTTGATATAAATGTCCATCTTGGCCAAAAAGTGGGACTCATTATCTTGGGATGACCCACCGATATAGGATAATCATCAGGCACTTCCTTCCATGGACTTAAACTAGTCGTATTTTACCTTCACATGCTTCCTCCAATTGGTGCACTCTTCCCTTCTCTATCGCATATACTTAGACATTATACAAAATCAACCAACAAACATAGCCTTTAATATGTCACTTCTATCTTATAAGTTAATAATTCAAATTTGCTAGAACTCTAGATTGTAATACTTCATGAGTAACTATACTTTAGTTCCAAATTGTAGGTCATACTATTCAACAATGGTAGATGTGGATAAAACCATCATGGTAGTGCAAGTGAGTTCACAACCTATTTCTGAGCAATCAACCTCAAGAACATGCCATAGATACTACTAGACTACCTTCAACTGTAAAAGTTATAAGATGATATTACAATCATACTGCAACATTCTCAATGATAACATTAGCATTCTGCAGGTGATCACACAACTTGCCAAAACTCAAATGCTCAAACATGACTTGAAAAAGGTAATTACATTTAATTCTCACTAGTTTGCTGACCTGTAATACCACTATCACACCTTTGACATCAATGGCAACATAGTTCAACAATTTTGAATAGAAATATGTAACTTCTTAGAATTTTTTGGAATTAGGTTGGATAAATAAAGAATATGACCATATTATCCAACTTAGAAATGGATAAAAAATGCAATGGACTATCCAACAATGAACATTACCCAAGAAAAAAATTAAAAGGAGAAAATTCACACAAAATATAATATTTTCATAAGAAAACCCTAAATGAGGAAAAATCCTATCCTCTGAATATTTCTTAACATTATATTAATTCTACAAATAGAGTTACAATCTATTGTAATTTATTCTTATGCACATTAACACTTTACCTAGGAATACATCAGTTCTTAATTTACCACAAGTGGCTATAATTATTTTTAATACAGAAAAAAAATTATACATTACCAATTTCACTCTTTTAAATTTTATTTCATATGATACTCCTTTCTTCCTCATCGAGTCTCACAATCCTCACTCCCTTAGTTTCGTACTTTCCTACAATTCCTCTACTCTTTCATAGTATTTTCTTTCTTTTAATTGAATTGAAAGCACATATATATAGCCTTCCTCAGTTTCTTACATTATTTATGTCAAAATCAAAGTGTTTCAAATCTTGTGTCATGCCCTAAATTTGTCCACAACCTAAACCCCCACTTTTTTGTTAAACTAAACAACTCAACCAAGACATAACAAGACAACATGCCAATAGCGCTTGTGATGGCATCAAGTTAATTATTCCATTATAAACATTTTGCACAATGAATGAGACTAGAATGATGACAAACTAGTTTAAGGTTAACTTTAATATTACCTCTAACTAAAGGTAACTATTTAGTCGAAAAGATAAATATTAAAGGAGATAAATATGTTCATGAAGTTATTTTATGTTCTAACATAGAGTACAACTGACACTCTATCACTAAGACTAAAGGAATAAAGTAATTGAATAACCATAAATGCATAACTCATTAATTCAAAAAAAATGAACAATTAATTACTATCCAAATTTATTTTTATTTACATATAAAAATTCTCCAAAATTAAATATATGTGTCTAATTAGTTAATTTTTTTATGTAAAATGTTTAGTTTCATTGCCCGAGAAGATAACATCAACATAGTGATCCTAATATCTCATACTTCATTTTATATATCTGACTATGTCATTACATGTTAAATTCAAAAGTTGAACCAATTCTAAGATTTAATTTGAGCAATTTATTCTCATCCCAACTATTGATATTATTTTATATCAAAACATGTTTAAACAAATTTGAATCAAGTGTAATTTTGAATTTAATTTCTTTTTGTTTCTTTATAATTTAAAAATGAATAAAATGGGCCATCAAACGCTTATCTTGATCTCATGACTACTACATTACTTTACAATTTTGAGTTGAACATTAAGACTCAATATTAATGTATGATTTATAAAATATATTTAAGTATTCTTGAATTAACTTTTAAGAAGGAGAGATGAATTATAAAACTAAAGGGAACAAACAAAAATGTGAAAATATTATATCTAAACATTAATTAACTAAGTAATTAATAAATAACTAAAAACTAATTTTAAACTAGCTTTTGATACCTTAAATATGAGTCTCCCCAACTATTTACCATTTTCTCTTTAAAGATTATTTTTCATATATAATGTTATTTCTTGATTTCCCCCATTTGATTGTTTTTTGCATGAGGAAACATTTTATAAAATTTATGTTGTAGGTTAACAAGAGGAAGAAGATGAAAGAAACATATTTCAACTCTCTTATCTTAATGCGATTTCATGAAATTTTTACTTGATTCTACACCTTAATTTCTTTTTCAATTTGTTGTTTTAGTTTTAAAGTAGAGGATAGTAATGTTTTAATCATAACTTTTAATTTTCTTATTGGGTTGATCTTGTTTTCAAATATGTCATACCAATCACTGATTTATAAAAACCCTTTAAATGTTATCTTCTAATTCTATGTATATCCTTCTGTGTGATCATATATGCACTGCTATTTTTATAACAAATTATTATTGTGAATAAGGATGTCAATGTTTTCCTAATAAATCATAATTGCTAATCTAGGATAATACAAATTTTCAGTATGTTTTTTGAGATTAATAATTAAAAAACCCTTTAAATTATATATTTCAATATCACATTTATTAGTTTTATGATCAAATATTTGAAGCTACTTTATAATAGTTTATTGTTTGACATAGGGGCAGTAATGTTGTGATCCCAACAATTGATTAATAAAGTGGGTTAAGTTGAGTCTTTGATATTGTTTTTCTACACTTATTATTGATTATTTATATAACATAAATATCCTAGAATATACATTATAAAATTTATTTAAAAAAATTAAACATTGTTGAAAAATGTATGTATTAAACATTTACACAACATCCTATATACCAAATATTTCATTAACACTTGGTTCTTTCTAAACTAATTGTATTCTTTAAATTCTATAATCCTCCAAGACAACAACAACTAACCTTTATTCTTCTTATTCCATTCTAACAAGTAAAGTATAACACCTTCAACTACAATTGAACTCTAAATTACAAAGCATCCCTAGGTTCTTAATAACTTTGTAAACCCCCACAAGACTGACATGTTTCTCTCTCGAAATACATAGGTTGAAAGTCCCAAGATAATATTTCTTATTCAACACATATACCTGAAAGACAAATATCAACAAAGAAAAAAGAATCTTGGCCAATGGACTCTCTGGACCCAATCACAGGGTTGAAACTCAAGCCACCCTCGAGCTAGGGTCACATAGTTAGCACAAGAACTCACACACACATTTCACAACTTCTAAGCCAACACTTATCACAAAAAACCATAGTTACATTCACATCTTATTATTCCTTCACCTAAAAACCCATATATGGTTATTTATATCTAATTTTGGACAAGGTGTGTACTCATACCCAATAATAAACTCACACATAATTCATAACAAAAGACATAAGGAATCATCATCTAGTTTCACATAGATTCCATGTCAACATAGGAAAACATTTCAAATGTCTACATCAAATCAAATATCTAGAAAAAAGGTTTTAGACCCTACCATAAGAATTTGTAAAAGACTCTCCAAAACCTCTTTTCTATCTTCCTCCTTCCCTTCTCTTCCTTCCTCCAACTAGATTTTTTCCTCCTCCCCATGAAAACTAAAGAACTCAAAAAATCATTTCAAAAGAAATTCCCCTTCTCCATTCAAGAAGGAATAAATAGAAGGGGAGAAGAAACTACCATTCTTTGGCCACCTAAAGTACCCAACCAACTTTTATTTTTTGACACTTTTCAAAAGTGGGTAAGTAGAGTGAGTTATAAACCCCTTTTAAAGAGTGTTATTATAAAAATTAACTCCCAACCTATAAACCCCACAACCAGGAAACTTTTTAAATTGTAAAATGAAACTTAAACCTTATAAAAGTAAACAAAATCATAAAAGATTAAAACTCACTCAAGAAAAAAATCAAAAGATAATTATATATATTTTTACATTGACACAAAATTGACATAATACCAACAACACATATTTCACAATATGGCCAAAAATACCTTAGCACTCCATACGAGTCTAGGTTCGTTGTTACACAAGAAAGACACAAAAGTAGCTATGTGACCCCAACCACCATTGGCAACATTCACCTATTCACAACAAAAAGGTGTTAGTCTATCATATAAATAATAATAGCCAAAGTAATTATTAAATTAACACTTCAAAAAAAATATTATTTTCCAAAGTTTCTTATCTAGAATAATCATCTAGGAAATCATACCTAAAAATAGTTTAAATCAATAACCATAAATATTAACATATTAATCTCATATCCATAATAACACCTACTTGCACACCCATATTAGGTAATAATCTAATAATAATAAAATCCATCATTTCAACAACCCCTATCAACATTACATAATCCATATAATAAACATAATAACACTACCACTAACAAATAATCAACCAATAATTCATCATGAATGAGCATCCCAATCAGCTCATACTTACATAATCAACGGGAGGAACTCATCTCATTATCACAGAGAAATCATAACCATTAGTTAGTTAACCATATCCAATAACAACCAAGCATATGAACATCATTGATGTATAGTAACAACTATCACTCATAAAACTCATGTACAATGTCCAAACATTGAGGTACGTGAAACATTGGACAAGAAATATCAAAGACATATAGAATCAAATGATCACAAAATGGTGGGGTCTGATAGCTTGAAGGAACATGAAACATTTCACCAACTAAAAGTAATAATATTACAAATTTTTCTAATGATAAAATGGCAAAAAATCTCTATGCAATTATACAACACACAACTCTTTAATGGCTATCACATTTGTTAAAACATCCACCTTTGGAAAAATCCAAAATAACTTGCCACAAACTAAAATTACTCTAACTAGATACATTGTCAACCTTTAGACACATCAAAATCCAAAATTATATCTTTTAATCATATAATCAACCTTAATCATCAATAACGGATAAACAGACTAAAAATAGATCTAAGATCATAAACACAAGATATATTTCTTATATATGATGAAATGTGCTAACTTCTACCACAAACTATTAATAAAAATCTCACAGATACAAAATCTATTAAACTAAACCATAATTTCTACTTTATTGTACATGATAATAAATTTCCACAATACCCAAAACATGTGCCTATATTAGACTCCATGGAAAAATAAAAATTGAGTCCTAACCCTACTTATATATTCCACCCTTCTACCTCCTCAACCCATTACTTCCACCTCCTAAATTATGATTCAAGTGATCCACCCTCAGTACAAATTCCACTCATATTATTTATCAAAATCCATTTCTCTTTTATATCAACCAATCCCTCACATCTATTAGCCTATCTCTTAGCCACTCCATACCCTTATGTTTGACTTTCAATGTTCATAGGTACTTAAATAAAATTCCTCATCCCATTGTGCATATTTTATGTCATTAGGTTGCTTCCTTTTTATGACCACCCTTCTTATATCCAAGATTGTGTTCTACTTATTATGTAGTTTTAGTGTTTCCACCCATTCTAGTAATAATGGACACACTTTGAAATCAATGCATATCACTCCTCTTCAATCCACACCTCTAAACTACAATAGAAATATCCCTTTCTTACCTTTAATATTATAAAATTATGATTTTTTCCATCCTTTTGTATAGTGTAGGTGTTAGCCCTCCCATTACATACCACGTATCTAATATGTTTACATGGATTTCCCAATAGCAAATGTCACACATCTATTGGCACAATGTCACACTACAAATGTTCATGGTACAATTTTATTTCCCAATAACAAATGTCACACATCTATTAGCACAATGTCACACAACAAATGTTCATGGTACAATTTTATATTGAATGCCACCCATGTTGTTCCTTTATTAAAATATAGTTTATCTACTACAAATAACCAAATCCAATATGGGTATTGATGACCCATGCTCCTTAGGTCAATTTTTTTAACTATCTCCACAAAAACCAAGCTATTCATGCTATCTGTTTCTTGTGTTTTTCTATGACCTTGATGAAGTTTAAACTTTCCCCATGATTCATTTATTCCTACATGCTACCCAATCATTCATTTGTCCCGCTTCTAAAGCTTCAATGCATATTATCCCATGGTTTTCTGCTCCTCTTTTGTATGTTATGCATGTTGATATCATGCATCTTTCCCATGTGAGACATCTGTTTGGAGACCTTTTCTTGATGACAAGAGATCAATCGAAGTTTGAGCAAGAATTTTATAAACAAAAAAAAAGTATATCAATCTTTGGTAAAACTATGATGAATGTTGGAAGACATGAAATCAGTGGATAGTATTTCTAGCCTTGAAAACTATTGTGTTGAATCAAATATGAGCAAACTTGGCAGCAGTGATAATCTCGATACAGTTTTCATGTCTATCATTTTGAGCAGTGATGCATTATTAAGTGGAGGAGGTGGGGCAGCTGCTATGGTAGCTTATTTCACCAACACTCCTATAGACGTCTTTGTAGCAGTCATTTGGTTGACCTTGGTATTGAACCCCAATATTTTTCTTTGCATGTGCTCTTTGGTCCAGAGTTTGTGCTTAAGAATCTGTTACATGTTTGGGATGCTATATTTGAAATATCTAATACTCCTCTATCATCTTATGGATATGATGCCATGGAAATATTTTTTGCTTTTCAGTTTGCATAAGTTGATGTAATTGGTCTCACTACAGTTTATGGCAATGTTAATGCAAGTTTGGGTACAAAGAATTCCCTTTATTTGCTAGAGGTTGTGGTAAGAGAAGATAAATTATAGTGGTAGAAAGTTCACATATCTCAATAAAGAGAGTTCCAAAGCTATGGATTCTAGGTTTTGTTCATAGTTCTAATGTGTTTGGAAATACCAATATCACTCCATCAAAAGGCAATGTAATTGTGCAATTTGCAGCAAAGTTTCTTGTTGATAAAGGAAATTAATACCCTAGAGAAGTGACAATAGTCCACCTCCCATAGGGAGAATGGTCCAAAACTTTAGAAATGAAGGGACTATTGAAGCATAGGAATTTGAAGAGCCAAATAATGTTCAATTCATTAGACAAGGAAATGGTTTGAAAAAAAATAAAGTTAAAATTTAAAAAGTTCATAAATTGTGCAACCATCGTCGAGGCCTGACGGGGTTGTCACAACTCCATTGGACACTATCCAAAACTATATGAGTAAAGAAGTTTTGGCACTTTATAGGGAGTATTGAAGTATAGGAATTTGAAGAGCCAAACAATGTTCAATTCATTGGACAAGGAAATGGTTTGAATACAAATAAAGTAAAAATTTAAAAGATTCATAAATTGTGCAACCATCGTCAAGGCCTGATGGGGTTGTCACAACCCAATCGAAGCTCGACACACTATCCAAAATTATGAGTAAAGAAGTTTTGGCACTTTATAATGCTTTCAAAGCTACCTGCAGTGTCCCAAGTGGTTTTGAGAACCACAGAAAAACCTGACATGCCATTCACAACCTTATTTCGAAAGCAAAAGTTTCAAATGATTTTACAGTTTCTAAAGTAGCTTCCGAGCCCGAATGAAGTTTCCAAATGTCTCATTTCCACCGACGAAGCAAGCCAATGATGCACCCCAATAAATGTGATCTCTCGGCTGCCATGATGACTGTGTATGCAGAAAATGGATTTGTTGAAAAGGCTTTAGAAAATTTCAATAAAATGCTACTGGTGAAAGTGAAGCAATGGTGCCACCATCTTTTGTGCATATACTAAAGGAAAAACCCATTGAGAAACCTAATACTCATTTCCCAACTCACTTCCAATAGGCCTTCTTCATGCACATAGAATGGGCTCTAGATTCAAATTGCCAACATTTGATGCTAATGGGATTATAAGAATAAGCTCTGTCAAACCTAGGTAAAAAATTTCGGCACTAAAAATATCTCTGCTCAAATACTATTGTGTTCAAACAGATCTGAAATGAAACCTCCAATGCAACTAAAAGAGAAAAGTACTAAAGCCATAAGATGAAAGGAGAGACTTTGTTCACCACAATATTGTGTCCATTAAGCAAGTACAGGGAAACCATTGGTGAATTCAATAACTTAGATCCATGAGGATGTGTCAGCCCATGAGTCCCTACCCAGCAATTTCAAGTTGGGACATTTTAGTAAAGTTTATAATTGTAATACTTTAATTTAATATCAATGAATTAAACATTATGTCTACGAGGGCATACAAAAAATTTATCACCAACAATTCACCAATGGAAAATTCACCATCATGGAAAATTCACCAGCAGTAATTCACCACGACGGAAAATTAACCACATTAATATTTTTAATAAAATCAAAGTTTTGGAAATATATATTAAAAAATCTTAATGCGGTTAATTTTCTGCCGTGGTGAATTGTTAGTGGTGAATTTTCCTAGAGTCGTCCACGAGAAAGTAGAGGACCTTATGTTTTATTTAAGTAATGGGTTTTAAAGAAACAACTACAAGAAATTGAAAAGCTTCTCAAGAGGTTATTTATTGAAAAAAAATTCAAAAATGAGGGATTTTTTTTTTAATTTTTGAGAAGGGGGGGATAGGAGTAGTATTTATCCAATATGGTCATTTATGTAGAGAATGTAGAATCTATGAGCTCTAATTTTTATTGAAGGAATTAGAATATATTTTGAATCTTTGTGTTTGATTGTTTTCCTTTTCATTGTAAGTTTTCCTATGTATGAATTTATAATCTTTGTTTGGTGTTTCTGTTATTTCTGTTAAGCACATGTTGTCTTTGATGTCAAACTAATGTTAGTAGGTCATTGTTGCTGACAATGGTTATCAAATGGTGTCAAGGCTATCATATCTGAAGGTTGTCAAAGATGATGAAGATTGTAGGAGTACTAGAATTGTCATTTATCCTAAGGTTCCAGAAGCATGTTGTTTATCAGTGTAGATTGTCAAATCGATTCATGTATCATAAAGCAAGGTTTTGTTGTGGTGTGACCGCCTTTAGATAGTTAATGTATTTATTATACCATGTTAGGAATGTAGTTAGTATGAGTGTGGTGGTCCAGAAGGATATCTTATGGGCGAAGAAATTTTTGAATATCGTTGGCATTTCTATTAGAAATGTAGTATAGCTCTATGATTTGGAAGGAGAGTATGCCTAAACTAGTTTATTAGTTTCCTAAGTTTTTGATGGCAAGACTGTGTGTAAGAAGTTTGAAGTGTTAGAAGGTATATCAAGCTACTCAAAGTTTGAGGCATGTGTAGTAGTGACTTGAAGTGTGCAAAATTCAAATCATGTGTGTGGAGTGAGAATAGGACAAGTCTAAGGTTCTTGTGGTGGCACAAGGCGTCACGTTCTTTTGGTGGCAAATTTTTTTTGTTTGGATAATTGTCGTACATGTTTCATGTAATTTGAATTTGGGTCCACCCTATGTCATCTGGGTTTGTGTGGATCCCTAAACGACATGGAGGAGTATTAATGTAATGTCATGTATATATTTCAAGTGTTCAAATGCATTGTAAGATCATTGTACAAGTGTGTTGTATGTAAGTGTAATGGATGAAAAATATGTAACAAAAGTGTGAAGAAAAGAGAGAGTGTCATTATCAAAGAGTCATTCTTAGTGTGAGAGAGTGTCTATTGTGGACCTCTAGTGCACCTCAAAGTAATTTTTTTATTATTTTTGTATTCTGGTAGGATTGGTGTTCTACCTATTATATTGTTCTAATAGGGGATTGTTGTCTCTAGTAGGTTGGGGCCTACCGATTCATTTGGAGATTGATGTCTTGAAAAGGTTAGTACCTACATCGCATTGTAAAATTCACTTATTATATTCTTTCTTGTGAGTGCTTCTCACTATGGTTTTTTCCATCTTGGGTTTCCAAGTATATCTAGTGTTATGTTGTATCTTGTGTTGTGTTTCAATTACTAGCTTGTATGGTTCATTACTCTTCATATTGAAAATATATAATAATTGTAAAAGTTTCTAGAATTGT
>VDFB02047230.1:310717884-310786222 GCA_007258455.2 Sequoia sempervirens | reverse complement strand
TAATATTTTCCCCGCCCCTTCAACTAATCTTTATGAGCTAACTTAATACACATTATGTGGCATTAACTTATAAGACAAATGCAAGAAAATGAGAAGATCAAATCAGAACATAATCTAATTTCTAAAGAACAATAAAAAATCAAACCAAAATCATAATTACATAGATAATTAACTCATTACATGAATGGAATAGAGATAAAATAATTAAATCACACTCTAATTTTTAAAGGTGATAAAGAATTAGATCTAAATCATCCCTATAAAGGCCATGTGCATGTCTATGTATTTTGTCTTTGTTATCTCTCATTAGTTAATTCAAATAATCAAATAAGTTATTTCTAGGAGAACTTCATCTATTGAGTCAATAAACTCTTCAAACGTGCTCATAGAGACCACCTTGATAAATGCAGTTATCTACAATATATGTAGATAAGTTTTAAAGAGTAAAATTTATCATATTGTTCTCATATGATGTTAGTTCCACATGCTAGATCAAGTATGCACCACTTGGGCCAGCCTTACAATATTGAAGATTCAACAATAATGATTTCTAAGATAATATAGATTCTAAGAAAGTCATCAAATTGAGGATATTAATTTTTATATAGTGGCAAATTGATTTTTAACTCAAGAATGTCCTTCATCACCACTTATTTAGTAGAATACTCCTAATCCTTAAATTTTATTTTCATATATATTTATTAAAATTATCTATCCCAACTCTTTTATCAAAATTAATTACTACTTATTTGATTAGCCTAAATAATTAATGTAGTACATTTATTTTCATTATAATATTATTCACAAGCATCATTTTTCCACAATCTATAATAGTGATTAAGTGTGCTTCTAGACTTAATTATATAGTACTTTTTAGCATCAACGTTTCAATTCACACTCATCAATGTTTTAGAGTTTATCTATATTAATTGTTACTTATTTAATTAGTGCAAATAATCAATAAAGTACAATTAACTTAATTGCAATAATATTGTTGAGAGACATGATATTTCTATGATTCATGATATATTTTGAGAGTGCTTCTAGATATAATTGTGTACTAATATTTAGCATCAACATTTTAAATCACAATCCATGATCCATCATTAGGATAGGAAATAATCAATATTTTGGAACTCTAAAAGGTTGAATGCTTCCTCATTCTAAATGATGGATCATCAAGCATACTTTGAAATATTGAGAATTTCCCCATTCCTAATAATGGATAATATAGTGTGATCTAAAACACATGTTGAACTAAACTGATTTTTACTTATTTAATTAATCTAAATAATCAATGCAATGCATTTATTTTCATTGCAACAATATTGTGAAGAAACATGATATTTCTATAGTCTTTGATACTATTTGAGAGTGCTTTGGACATAATTGTGTACTAATTTTGAGCATCAACATGTTAGAGCACAATCCATGATCCATTAGTAAGATATGAAATAATAAATGATTAAAAACTTGAAATGCTAACTATTTCTTCATTTGTAATAATGGATCGTAGAGTGTGCTCTAAAACAACGCTCTATATTATGCACATGTAGCAAGCATCAAAACAAGAAGAAAAAACCACATGTCATGGGGATGTGTGTTAAGTGGGGTCTCCACCAGTGCCTCTTATTGTAACAGTGTAAATGCTCCACTTACTAAATTCCAATAACAATCTCATAATCTATTCAGTGTTTTCATTCTTAATAATAAATCATAGATTGTGATCTAAAATACAAATGCTAAACTATGATCCAAAATATTAATACTAAAAAATACAATTTACATATTTCATCATCTTAATTTACAAAATACAATTTAAAAATTTAAAATTATTACACAACTATATACTGAAAATACTAAAAATATTATATTTTATTTGGAACTCACTAAATAGTCTACCAAATTTAACTTCTTTTCAATTTGGAGGTTTCCTAGATTTTGTATGCCTTTGGGCCAATTGTATCTTTTTGCCATGTCCTCCGACATAGCTAAAGATGAATTGGCAATTAAGCTTTTGTACGATTAGCACATGCCATTTATGGGAGACAAGAATGTGAACAAAACTTTACTCTTGTAATCCAAATGCTTACCACATAATGAGAGTGAAGAGAAACAGTTTTTAGACAACCACACACACATGATTAAAACGACAGATGGAAACACACATACCCACGAATGTCTAGACAATATAATCACGTAAAGTAAAGTTCACACTGAAAGGGTCCACAACTTAACAAGATTAAAAACACACTCATTTTAAGCAAGTGGGCCATTAACCTACATCTTTTGGGCTCTTTCTCTTGTCGCTTTTTTGGGTTTTGGTTTTACTCTTACTAATCTTAGAAAAAGGGGAAGACAAAGGAAGTTTGGAATTGGGTCCCATGGTTGACATGGAAATTGCAAGCCCCTCCTAGTGGAGCACTTGACCCTAGAGAGATATTGACATAATGTAGGGAAAGTGACATCTAGGAGATGGCCCAAAGGCTCATGGTGGCATCATAGTAGGCATGTAGTGGGATTCGATCAAGTGACCACATAAAATATAGACATGCCCTTTAAAATAATCAGCTTTCCTTTCTCATTCATGGTACTTGGGAAGATAGTGTGATAAAATCTATGACCTTGGGACTCATAAACAATGAAATCTCATCATAACTTCAATCCTAGCCTCTTTCCCACGAGCCTCTCAAAGCCTCTTTTTCCTCCATGCTATACTTGACTCAAATCATCAAAAAATTCATTTCCCTCCATGCCTTTCTTTCCCCAAATCATATCACAACCCTAACAATGAGTGTATTCACACTTCTGACACCCTCCCTTTGCTTTCATACCTTCTAGGAAGCTATGACCGCACTCATTTCAGTCCCTTGTTTAGAATATCATGGTCATATATACTTGTTTACAATAACATGGCCATATATACATTGTATATATATTTGTATAAGCTATCTTGGAGGCAAAGGCGGTGGGAAATGCCCACCCTCCACCGCCAATGCCATAATCATAAATCCCTAGGAAAGTAGAAAAAAGTAAAACCGTCATAGGCACCACAAATATTATTAAAAAATCAGATTGCATGGATACCTATCTTAAGAAGCTCTCGAACTCATCAATTCTTCTCTTAATGTAGAACAGCGATGAATACCAAACTAGGATCAATTTTATAATTGATGCTCAATCATGATGGCAGCTCATTTTACATGTATCGGTGCACCTTTATTTCTTGAAGGTTGTGCTTTATATGGGGATACAACTATGTACTAGTGTGGTGTGAGGTATTATATTTTACAATTTACACTTTATTTGGTTCACATTGTAAACTAAGTGTGTTACAAAGCATTGTATTACATATATTTAGGGCTCATTTTAATAGAATAATTCAATATTTATTATTATTTACATGTGTATGTATATATGTATATATGTATGTATGTATATGTGTATGTACATATGTATATATGTATGTACATGTACATGTCTATATCTCTATATATACATACAAACAAATGATATTGAGAAAATTGTGAAAAGAGGAAAATAGGTTGAGGTTGTGCATGTGTAGCTGAGACTTGAGGAAGTGTTGTGAGTACATGGAGCTAGTCTTTTGTTGCAGAAGTCTAAAGATGAGTTGGATTGGGGAAATGAGCTGAGATGTTGGTTCCGATATTTGGTTTCCAAGCAATTTTGAGAAAATTTAATAAACGGAGTAAACTGTGTTGTGAAAACGTTCATAATGAGCTCTCGTATTGTGCTCTGCCTTCTTTCTGTGTTGATGCTATTCTTGTGAGGTTATTATAAGTTGTTGAAGGTTGACAAATGTTGCTATATTTATAAGTTGGTTTTTTGGATTGGTGTACAACGAGAGATATTTTCACCAATGTGTGTGTCAATTGTTCAATGGTGTTTTCTACTGTCTGGGAGAAATGTATTTTCTCTGCATTTCTCTAATGTTTGGATTTAGGTTGTGTGGATTTGGGAAGTGGCTTATAATGTTTTTATCTTTTTGTGATCAAGTTTTTACTTGATCTGGTGTAGTACAGTATGAGTTTTAGTTATTAGTATGCAAACAAGGGTTATCAGTTGTCTTGAGTTGAAGCAATTGTTGATGCGAATCTTGATTGAAGTGTTAGATGAATCTTAAGTTGTTTGTGGATTGTTTTGGATTGAATTCAAGTATATTATGTTTCATGGAACTTTCGTCTTGATCTAAAGAAGTGTGTACTTAATGTTTATTGTGTTTTGCATGAGTGTTGGCAGACCTTGTGTTCTATACTACATGTGAGGCTTTTAAAAGCATGTTGAAGTATGTTGGGATCTATTTGGGTCCTAATTAAGGATTTATGCAGGTCACCTTTTGTTCCTATCCATCACACGAATGTTTGGGTGCCAACCTAGTTTGAATTTGAATGTATAATGGCTAGTGGCCGACATTGGAGAAAGTTTTGAGGTAGAGGTTGATATAAATTTGAATAGTGTTGATGCATGAGAAGAGAGAAAGTGCAAAGAAGCTAGATAGATGCAAAGAGTGATGCAAGTAAAGTATATGTGATGCGAATTTCAATAAAGTAGTGCAAGCTTCATGTTAGGGTTCCTCAAGGTAGTAAGCTAAAGGAATCTGAAATCTTTTATGTGGGATTGCAAAAGTGTGAGAGAAATTATGGTGGACTCCTTGTTGCATTGAGAAGTGTTTCATTGTGTAGAATTCTTATTCTATCTTCTTGTATTCTCTCTGTGGCAATGAGCCTTTTTGGATAGTGTGTCCTATTCTAGCAGTGAGCCTCTTTGTACCGGTTTTGTTATTACTTATATTGTGCGCTAATCCTCACCGTGGTTTTTACCTCATTGGGTTCTCCATGTAAATTTTATATTCTTATGTGTGTGGTGTTGTGATTTCAGTTTCTATTATTGACATTTCATGTTTAATCATTTTAACTGAATAAGGGTATATTGGATGCTTATAGATCTGTCTACTATTGAGGGTTTTGAAGGTTTAATTTGCTACAACTGATTCGCCCCCCTCTCAGTTGTCTTTTTCATTTCATCAATTGGTATCAGAGTGAGGTTCCTTGAAGAAGAGCTTAACCGCTTGAGGTAGATCTGAGATGGTGAATAAAATTCCTTTGGAATACCCTAGATTTGATGGCACAAATTAGACATTTTGGAAAACATATATGGAAGGATATTTGCATGCTCAGGGATATGAAATTGAGAAGGCTTATCAGACTCCTTACACTCCACCTTTGAATGGTCCAAGTACAAGTATAAAGGTCAAGACACATGAAATCAATGCTAAAGCAAGATACATTATTACAAATAGTCTTTCAAAAACTAAATTAGTTAAAGTTATGAGTTTGAAGACTGCTAAAGAAGTTTGGGATAAATTAGAAAGCATTTATGAAGGATATCTGAAGGTCAAGCAAGCTAAGTTTAAGAACTTGAAGGCGTAGTTTGAAATGATACATATGTCTAAGGATGAAATAGTTAAAGGCTACATTTAGAGAATTGGTGAACTAGTAAGTGATATGAGAGGTCTTGGTGCAATAGTTAAAGAATCTAAAGTGGTGAAGAAAATGATAAGATCTCTTCTAGATTGTTACAGTGAAAAGGTATCTACTATTGAGGAAACAATTGATTTTGATAAATATTCTAGAGATCAGTTGATTAGTACTCTGACTACATTTGAAATGAGGAAAATGAAGAAAGGAACTAAAGTAGTGACTACTTTCAAGGCTAAGAAATCAAAGAAGGTTGAAGAATCAGTTAAAGAAGATCTTGATGTTTTGGAAGCTAACTTCATGAGAAATATGATAAAGGGCACTAGTAAGTATCAAGGTAAATTACCTTTCAAATGTTTTAGTTGTGGTGATATAAGTCATTATGCTTCTAGATGTCCAAAAAGAGCTAAAAGAAATAAACATAGAGAAGGGAAGGGAAATAAAGGTAAGATGATTAGGAAAGCTTACTATGTGAGAGAAGATGCTAGTATTTCTAATGATAGTGGCTGCTCTAATCATATGATTGGAGACAAAATTAAGTTTGTTAAACTTGAAAAGTATGATGGCGGATTAGTTAAATTTGGAGATGATTCGAGAGCTAAGATTTGTGGAATAAGTTCAATTAGTTTTGATGGAATGCATAATATTGGAAATGTCTACTATGTTAAGGACTTAAGACATAATCTCTTGATTGTTGGACAAATGTGTGGCAAATGATACAATCTTGTATTTAACGATGAAGATTGTGAGATCCGAAAAGGGTCCAAAACTATGATTGTTTTAGGTAAGAGAACAAATGGAAACATCTATCAACTTAAGGGTGTTGATGGTTGTTGCTTTATGTCATAGACTAATGATAGTTGGTTATGGCATCAGAGGATGTGTCACATGAATTTTTATAATTTGGCAAGAATTAGCACGATTCATGCTGTGAGATATTTACCTAAGATCATAAAGCCTATCAATGTTGTTTGTGAGAGTTGTCAATTTGTATAACAAACAATAAGTAGCTTTAAGGGAAAATAACAATCTGCTACTAGACAAAATTAGTGCATATAGAGAATGAAATGGATTTGAAAATAAAGTGTTTAAGGTCTGACTAAGGTGGTGAATTCACCTCCAATGAATTTAACATGTTTTTTGAAGTTCATGGAATAAAGAGGCATTTGTCTGCCCCTAGATCTCCTTAGTAGAATGGAGTTGTTGAAAGGAAAAAAAGAACTATTCAGGAAGCTGCAAGGACTATGATGAGAGAGGAAAATTGACTAGATGTCTAGTGGAGAGAAGCTATTCATGCTCTTGTTTACATACTTAAGAGAGTTCAAGCTAGAGCTAATAGTACAAAGACTCCTTATGAGCTATGACATGGAAAGATTCCTATTGTGAAGTACTTTAGAGTGTTTGGAAACAAATGTTATATCAAAAGAGATGACGAAAACTTATGAAAGTTTGATGCAAGGTTGGATGAAGGCATTTTCCTTGGATATTATATTAAGGGTAAAGCTTACAAATTTTACAACAAAAGGTTGAGAAAGATAGTTGAAAGTGAAAATGTTAAAGTTGATGAAAATTTGCAGAGTTCTATTGCAGTAGATAGATATGTGTCAAGTGAACTTGATTATAGAAGAGTATAAATTATAATTGATGAAAAAGATGACAAAATGAATAGGAAGAAGCTCTAGAGAAGACCCCTAAAACCCCTAAGTATGTGCAGAAGAATCATTCTGAAGATCAAATTATTGGAGCTAAAAGGAAAGGTGTACTAACAAGAAGCAAAGCTGCTAAAGTTGAGGTAAATTTTTGTTCACTTTCTAAAGTTGAACCTAAATAAGTGAGTGAATCATGCAAGGATGAACATTGGATAAAGGCAATGGAAGAAGAGCTTATGTAGATAGAGAAGAATTAAACTTGGGAATTGATCCCTAGACTAGCAAACAAGAACATAATTGGAACTAAGTGGGTTTTCAAGAACAAGCTAAATGAAAATGAAGAAGTTGTTAGGAACAAAGCAAGACTTGTGTGTAAAGGTTATTCACAAGTAGAAGGCATAGATTTTGAGGATACTTTTGTTCCCGTGGCTAGGATGGAAGCTATTAGAATGTTTTTAGCATTTGCAGCAAATAAAGATTTTAAGGTCTATCAGATGGATGTGAAGTCTCCTTTTTTGAATGGAGAATTGGAAGAGGTTTATATGGAATAATTGGAAGGTTTTTAGTTGTTAGATCAATTGGAAATGATATGCAAGTTGAAGAAGGCATTATATGGTTTGAAGCAAACTCGTAGAGCTTGGTATGAAAGATTGGACAGGTATTTGATACAAGGTTTCAACAAGGGCTCCATAGATAGTAATATTTACTTTAAAATTGAGGAGGACAAAATCTTGATAGTAGTTGTGTATGTGGATGATATTATTTTTGGTGGAAATAAGGCTACATGCAAAAAAAATTTTGAAGGCATGCAAAAATAATTTGAGATGTCAATGTTTGGGGAGATGATTTTCTTTCTTGGGCTACAAATTAATCAAATAGATAAATGAATTTTCATTTCATAGTCTAAGTATGTCAAAGAAATGTTGAAGAAGTTTGGAATGGATGACTCCAAACTAGTATGTACTCCTATGGTGACTGGTTGTAAATTAAGCAAAGATGATGATTCACCTAAGGCTAATCAAAGCAAGTATAGATCTATGATTTGTGGATTGTTATATTTAACTACTACTAGACCGGATATCATGCATGCAGTTTGTCATGTTGCTATATTTCAAGAAGATCCTAAAGAAACACATGTTGCAACAATGAAGATAATATTTAGATATTTAAGAGGAACACTAGATTATGGTTTGTGGTATCCTAAGGATATTGATTTCACACTAAATACTTATACATATGTAGATTGGGCTAGTTGTGTTGATGACAGGAAAAGTACAAGTGGTGGTGCATTTTTTCTTGGATGTAGATTGGTATCATGGCTAAGTAAGAAACATGATTTAGTTTCTTTATCCACTATAGAGGTTGAATATATTGCAATAACATCATGTTGTGCATAGGTATTATGGATGAGACAAACCTTGAAGGAAATCAGAGTTATATTTGATGAACCTATATCTATCTTTTGTGATAATACAAGTGTAATAAAAATTTAAAATAATCTAGTGATGCATTCAAGGACAAAGAATATATCTATCAGATATCACTTTCTGAGAGAAAAGGTCATGGAGAATGAGGTGAAGCTTGAGTATGTTCCTACAAAGGATCAGATTGCTGATATATTTACTAAGGATCTTTCTAAGGATACTTTTGAGTATGTTCAAGAGAATTTGGGGGTAATTTCCCCTCATTTCTTGAACTAAATGCATGTAGAGGTGCATCATTCTAGTGGATCTATGGATCTATTTTTTTCTAGACTGATGTTGGTGGCTACCTCTCAGGGGGAGTAGGTAGTATCTTGTGTTGTCATTGTATTGTTGATTCAAGTGGGTGTACTCCTAAGGGGGAGTATTCAGAGTAGGTTTTTTGGTTCAGTGTCAAAGAGGGAGAACAATGCTAGATAATTTATCCTTTTCTATTAATGTCAAAGGGGGAGAAAGAATCATGTGAAAAAAAGAGAGAATTTATCTTCTCAGGGGGAGAAGATCATCTGAACAAAAAGAGAGAGCATTCAGAACTTTTGTGTGGTCTTTGGTGGCTTTTCACATCTTGTTTTGCCATCAATGATAAAGGGGGATATTTTTGCAAGAATTATGGTGTTGTCATTGATGTCAATAGGAAGTCTACTAACTGATGTTGTCATTGATGTCAACTATGGGATGAAGATGTTGAGGATATTGAGAAAATTGTGAAAAGTGGAGAATAGGTTGAGGTTGTGCATGTGTATCTGAGACTTGAGGAAGTTTTGTGAGTACATGGAGCTATTCCTTTTTTGTAGAAGTCTGAAGATGAGTTGGATTGGAGAAATGAGCTGAAATTTTGGTTCTGGTACTTGGTTTCCAAGTGCTTTTAGAAAATTTAATAAATAACATAAATTGTGTTGTGCAAGCATTCATAATGAGCTCCTGTATTGTGCTTTATGCTCTTTCTATGTTGATTATATGCTTGTGTGGTTCTTACAAGTTATTCAAGGTTGATAGAGGTTGGTATTTTTAGAATTTGGGTTTCTGGATCGGTGTACAGTGTGAGATATTTTCACCAGTGTGTGATTCAGTTCTTTAATGGTGTTTTATGTTGTCTAGGAGAAATGTATTTGCTCCATGTTTCTCTGCTATTTGGATTCAGGTTGTGTAGATTTGGGAAGTGGCTTATAATTTCTATCATCACATTTTTATTTTTTTGGTGCAATATACTATGTGTTTCAGTTATTAGTATGCAAACAAGGGTTATCAATTGTCTAGAGTTGAAGTAGTTGTTGTGAAGCTTGATTGAAGTGCTAGATGAATCTTAAGTTGTTCATGGGTTGTTCTGGATTGAATTCATGTAAATTATGCTATCTAGAACTTTCAACTTGATGTAAGGAATTGTGTACTTAATGTTTATGGTGTTTTGCACTGGTGTTGGTCGACCTTATGTTTAAAACTACATGTGAGGCTTGTGGAAGAATTTTGAAGTGTGTTGGGATATATTTGGGTCCTAATTAAGGATTTATGTAGGTCTCCTTTCATTTTTTTCCACTACAAGA
This sequence comes from Sequoia sempervirens, assembly GCA_007258455.2. Lineage (NCBI taxonomy): Eukaryota > Viridiplantae > Streptophyta > Pinopsida > Cupressales > Cupressaceae > Sequoia > Sequoia sempervirens. Next base: position 310,776,053 of record VDFB02047230.1, on the reverse strand, counting down.
ATGTTTAGGTGTCAAACTAGTTTAAATTTGAATGTATAATAGGTAGTGGCCGATATTGGAGAAAGTTTTGAGGTAGAGGTTTATATAAATTTGAATAGTGTTGATACATGAGAAGAGAGAAATTGAAAAGAAGAAAGATAGATGTGAAGAGTGATGCAAGTAAAGTATATGTAATGCAAATTTTAGCAGAGCAGTGTCAGCTTCATGTTTGGGTTCTTGAAGGCAATGAGCTAAAGGCATCTGAAATTTTTCATGTGAGAATGCGAAAGTGAGAAATTGTGGTGGACTCCTTGTTGCATTGAGAAGTGTTTCTTTGTGTAACATTCTTCTTCTATCTTCTTGTATTATTTATGTGACACCGAGCCCTAGATATGAGCCTTTCTAGATAGTGCGTCATATTCTGGCAGTGAGCCTCTTTGTATCAATTTTTCTATTACTTATATTGTGAGCTATTCCTCACTATGGTTTTTGGCTCATTAGGTTTTCCACATAAATCTAGTGTTCTTATGTGTTTGGTGTTGTGATTTAAGTTTTTGTTATTGGAATTTCATGTTTAATCATTTTAACTAAATAAGGGTATATTGGATGCTTATGGATCTGTTTATTGTGGAGTATTTTAAAGGTTTAATTTTCTACAACTGATTCATCCCCACTCCTAGTTTTCTTGTTCATTTCAATAGATACACATGATAACTATGTAGATGCATATGATGATATTAAAATATTAATGTTATTGTAAGTGGAGTAATTAGTGGTAATGAAATGATGTTAAAAGACGATATAGATAAGAAAAATGAAATATGATATGTTGAACTGAACAATACAATTGAGAGAGGGGGGTGAATAAGTTGTAGCAAATTAAACCTTCAAAACACTCAACAATAATAAGATCCATAAGCATTAATTAAACCCTTATTTTATTAGTTTTATTAAACATGAAATGCAAATAAAAAAAACTAAAATCATGACACCATGCATAAGAGAACACAATATTTACGTGGAAAGCCTAATAAGGGAAAAACCATGGTGAGGATTAGCTCACAATATAAGTAATAGTAAAATTGGTACAAAGGGGCTCACTGCCATAATAGGACACACTATCCAAAAGGCTCACAAGTATGGATCACTACCATAGAAAGAATACAAGAAGATAGAAGAAGAAAGTTACATAGAAAAAACACTTCTTAATGCAACAAGGATTCCACCACAATTTCTCACACACTTTCATAGTCTCACATGAAAGATTTTGGATGCCTTCGACTCACTGCCTTCAAGAACCCTAACGTGAAGTTCACATTGTTCTACTCAATTCCACATCACATGCGTACTCACATCAATATCACATTTATCTTGCTTCTTAATCTTTCATTCACACTTCCTGCATCAACACCATACATATTTATATCAAGCTCTACTTCAAAAACTCTCTCCAATGTTAGCCACTAGTTGTTATACATTCAAATTCAAAATAGGTTAGAACCTAAACATTCTTGCGATGGATAGGAATGAAAGCTGACCTACATAAATCCTTAATTAAGACCCAAATAGATCCCAACACATTTCAACATGCTTCCAAAAGCCACACATGTAGTGTTAAACACAAGGTTAGCCAACACCCATGGTGGAGCTTCTTAAAATTTGAAAAAATTCTACGTTGGCTCCTTACCTGGTCATGTTTTATTGCCTTTGTGCCCTAGGGTAGGGTTTAGGGTTTTTGTTTAAAATCCCTCATTTCAAATTTTATGGTCTTAAACCCTTGAGAATTCTAATCCTTTGTTGACTTGTTACTCTTGGTTAGTAGTATTTTGAGCTATAGCTCGAGCCATCAGAATCATGTTATTATCAAACCCTTGGTCTAGGTCTGTTGTTCATCGACTACATTCCCATCATTTTAATTTTCCTATAGTCAGGTGGAAATATTTCATATTAAAAAACATAAGTTTTAAGTCTATAATCCTAAGGGTTAAGTCCCATCAACCTAGTCAGGTCCCCATTTTTAAAACTAACATTTTATGCATTGGCAGATATTGCCAATCATCATATCAAAGGATAAAATCTTGGCCGCTCCCCACCAACCCCTCAACATTAAAATAATGGTTTATAAAATGTAGTGGGGCTAGTGGGCTATTGACACATGTACCACTAAAGGTGTGGGGCCTAGTCTCCACTATTAAACCCAATTCTTTAAGGTTTAATCCAATGGAAAAGATATAATGTTGAGATTAAATATCAACCATTCCCCACTCACCCCGAGGGATTAAAATAATTCTTTATTAAAAGAAATGGGGTTAGTGGGATGCCACAACGTGAATTCTCCTATCATTTGGAGAGAGAGAAAGTGGAGCCCACAAAACTAGTGAGTGGATATTTGGTTGGTAGAATTTTATTGGCTGAAGGATTGGTGAATGATGGAAATGGAAATTCAAATCTTATTGACTCAATCTGAGTCATCTAATGTGCCATCTCACTAGGATATCGATAGCTAACATTCAAAGTTGAAGATGCAAACATAAGAGTTGTTAATGCTTCGTGCGAGTGAGCAATAATGGCAAAAATGACCTCCAAATCTACCCATTCTCGCCCATAATGCACATAAATGTTTGGTTTTCATATAATTGAGAATTGTGAACAAATTTGGAGCACCTAGGAGATTGAGAAGAGTACTTTAGAGTCTAGCGCGGTCGAAATTAGAGTTTCCTACGAGTAAAAAGACATAAGTAAAACAAACACAATTTTCAGTGCTTTATCCAAGCTATCTTGAATTATGGTTAATATTCACTTTATTTTCTAGTCGAATTGGTTTGTGTTCTTTTTTAATTGCTTTATTATGGTTTGAATTTGCTTTAAAGAGTCAAAATATTATCAAACCCTTTGCAATTGAATCTTTGAGATGAGCCCTAGGTTTTGAACCTCTCCATGTTAAAACCAAAGATTAGTTTGAACATACCTCACTATCAATGGTGCCTAAAGCACAAGTTTTCGATTTTGAAATTGCGTCCAAACCTATCTCCTAGGATATTGTTGACAAGTTGAAACCCTCCACCAACAAAAAGGTCAAGGGAAGAGCTTTGTTTTATGGCACAATAATTAATGAAGGGTTAATTTACAAGCAATGTTTCAACAAGGATGTTGAGTTTCCCTTTACTGGATGGCAATTGTTCCAACACTGGTTTGGAAATAGAAATCTTGGGGTTCCTGTTTGCAACCCTTGGAGATTGGAAATAGAAAAGGTAATTGTTCCCAATGTGTACATGGATTTAAACAAGATGAAAGATATTGCTGCAAGGTATGGACTTGTTTCTAGAGTGGACAAGGAATTTGATGGTGTTGAGATGTTAAGGATAACCAGAGAGGAAATTGTAGAGATCTTCAAGCTACATGAATGGAACGAGGATATGATCCTTATTTATCTTGATGTCTTTAGAAAGGAATATGAGAATACTAGGGTGCTGCTCAAAAAAACAATGTTACCTATGCACACTATAATTACTAGGGTTGGGAAGAATAGGAAACAAATAAGGATTGGTAAAGATGAGTTAGAACCCTTCCCCATGAAGTATTTTTCTAACTACTTCAAGAAAAATGTGTATTCATTATGCCATATTATTGGTTTTTGTTGGAAAATATGCCTCAATCTAACAGGCTGAAACCTCTGAGAAAGCATGGTCGCTGTGACTTTCAAGTTGTCTAGCCGAATGGAAGTTGTAACCTTGTGTTTTGCTCATGTCGCCAAGACAATGCTTCTATCTTGCTGACTGGTGATGTCATTGTGACTTGTGGCCTTCACTATAACCTTCTGCCGAGTGGAGACCTCTGGCTGACAGTTGGTGGCTATCGAATATCGGTGTGACTCTGGGCGACAAGCGGTGTCGTGGAGAGTCTTGGACAGTCGGTATGTCTCATATCGACAAGGGAAGTCTTGCCGATAGATATACACCTGTGGTCATTGGTGTAACTCAAGGGTCTCAACGATGATAGGAAGTCTTGCTGATATCAACTTGACCTTCAATCTGTCTGGCCAATGAAGAAATTGGTATGACTTGTTCATATCGGCATGATCTCTTGGCGATCGAGAGATGTCTCAACAACGGTGTTAGGGGTCATCGGTGTAATATAAGGTGATCGGTATGAAGTCTCGGTGAAAGAAAAAATGTCTTGCCGATTATCAGATGTCTTCGGTGTGACTCTTGGCAAATAGTTGTTTCAGGATAACATGGAACCCTTGGTAAGAAGTCTTGCCGAAGGTTGATTCTCTCGCTGATAGTGGAACACATCGATGTGACTTAAAGGCTTTGATATGAAGTCTTGGCAAAAGCGGTAAGTTTGGCCGACAAGATAGACTCGGGGTGACTTGGAACTTGTGGGATGATGTCTTGGCAAATGGTGTTTGTCTTGCTGATGGGAATCTTGTTGTCGGTATGACTCTTCAACTTCGGTATGACCTCTCGCCAATTAGAGATGGTCTGGCCGATGCTTCTTGGATGTCGGTATGACTCTTGGTGATTGTTCAGAGATTGGTATAGCATGAAGCTCATTGTGACGTCTTGGCGAAAGATGATAGTCTTGCCGATAGATGGATGCCGATAGGAATACAATGGGTTTCAGTCTAATTTGAAGACTCGATGTGATCTCCTAGCGATAGCGATAGTCTCACCAATGAGAATGTTGAGATTGATGTGTCTTGAAGATTTTGATGTAATGTTTGGGCGAAGAGCGATAGTCTTGCCGACTGATGAAATCTTTAGAATACCTTGTGGTCTTGGGTGTGAGGTCTTGGCGACATGGCGAAGTCTTAGCGATAGCTCTTTGGACTCGATGTAACCTCTTATAGATAGTGAAGTCTTGGCGATATCAATAGTCAGGACTTGTGGCATCGGGGAGACACAGTTAGTGTCTCACCGACATGCGACACAAGTTGATTGTTATTGACCGAGTGAAGACTATCCGACGTGGTGTGATGTGGACCAAACCAAGAAGGCAAAACGTGAATCATTTGTAACCATTTATGTGTGGAAGGAAAAATCTACACAAGAGTGGAAGCATCTTCATTACGATGATGATGCTGAGTCGGTGATTTGCTTTCTGATTGTTGAGAACGAATGCATATATGTATGCATTGGACGTTCTGGATGGAGTAATAGAGAAGGAAGCTGATAAGCCAGAAAGCTAAAGATCCGAGAGCCAGAGAGAGAGAACTTTAGAGTAAGGACCGAGTGGCTGACCAAAAGACTAAAGCCATGAGGTTGAAGCAAAGGATTGAGAGGCAGAGTCAAGCTGTTGGAATCTCTCATGATCCTGATTGCTTTGGTTGATCTCTCAAGAATAGTTTGTTACAATTTGTATCCAGAATGAACAAGATGTAATCTCTAAAAGGCTAAGATCCTGAAACTATATTGTAACTTCCTGTTGCTGAATAATATAATGGCTTGATCTTTGGAGTGTGGGGTGTTTTATCTGAAAGGATTTTCCCCACGTAAATATTTGTGTTCTAGTTTTTTGTTTCATCTTTCATGCCTGTTGGTTCGTGTAGTAGAATCTGTTAATGCTTGCTGTTGAATTTACATGTGTTTCTCTCAGATGGATCAATGTAGGAAATGAACTATGTTTGTTCCGCATTTGGACATAGTTGTTCGTGTCTTTGAGGCAACCTAATTGAAAATGAAAGTTACCGAAGGCACTACTGCATGGAGTTTTCACTAGATGTGCTCCTAAATTTCCTTACAATTTTGATCCACCATCAACCCTGCCAAGGGAGTATAGTTATATGGAAACACATCTGCAACACCCAACTTTCAATGTAGTTTATGACTTTACCACATAATTGGCAGAACACATCCACAAGGGTTTGGTTGAATTAAAAGGTGGAAAAGACTAGGTAAAATTTTGTTGGTATTCTATTTTGATGCATATGTTCTTGTACAAGGAATAAAATAATTTTGGTAAGGATATGACATTGATGAAAAAGGAGGATGATATTGATTTTCCTATCCAATGTTGGATCTAAATTCTCGATAAAGATGATCCTAAATTTGATTATGTGGTGTTCCACAATGTCTCTACATCAAAACTAAGGAGGTTCTTGATTCATGACCCAACGAGGATACCCAAAGAGATGCATAATTTCTTGAGGCCCAGGGAAAGGAGGACATATTTGAATTTGAGCCACAATTGGGGGGATATAATCCCATTTCTCAACACAACAAATTTTAGAGTTTATGGCACAAATGTGAATCTGTATGTATTACCAAGAGATGTGCCACTAAGGATTGTATTCTTGGAGATCATGAGACAATTGGAAGGATCTCAAATGGTACACTTGCCTAAGACGCTGAGGAAGGGCTCATTCTTCCCTGAATGGATAGTGTTTGTAGGTTTTGTAATGGAAAAGGGAGGATGGAAGGACTTGGGGAAGCTTCTTGTACCATAAAAATTGAGTACTATGCACCCAAGGAATGGTAACTCTGAGGGTTTTATTGTTGCAATGAAGGAAAATAATAGAAGTGGCTCTTTTGTGCACAATTTTTTTTTATCTTGAGGATATAATCAGGAATATCTTTGATTTCCAAGAACAAGAGGAGAGGAAAGAAAAGTATCTTTCTTTCAATAAGATAGTGGAGAAAGTTAAAAAAATTGATCCCAATTATGATCCTATGCCTAATATTCCAGGGTGAATTTAATAGAGTTATGTATGTTCTAGAAAATTTTGAGAACATAGTGGGTGTCTTGAGAGAGAAGAATGCAATAGTAGACAAGGGGAAATTAGTGGCTATTGAAGAAGATCATATAGTAGTATAGGAGGAAAGACCCTCTTATCATCCAAAACAAAAGATCAAAATATACTCCAGGAGGAAGGAAATAATAAAGAAGCAACAAACGTTGCCAACCCATACTACATCAGAAGGGTCAAGGGAAAGTTCTCCTATTAGGTCAGTGTCATCACCTCGAAGAAGGGCCCCACTAGTTGTGATCGGTGTTGATTCACCTCCAAGAGGTCCTTCTCCATCCGAGTAGCCACCTACCAAAAAGAAAAATATTGAAATAAGAGGGGTAGTTGACTTCCTTGAGATAGATGAGGATGATATTCTAGTTACACCTGAAGAGATGCAACAAGGAATGCCTTCTCCCCCAAGGGGGGTTGCATCAAGCTCATGAGAAATAAACCTTATACTAGGAAAGGTTGATATACATGATGCAAATAATGTAGATTATTTGAGGTAGAAATCCTGCAAAGCATTCATGGAAGATGATTCTTTTATTGATACAAAGACATTTAAATATTTTGTGTGGTGAGCAATGTGTTGAATGTCTAGGATACTGAGAGGGGGGGGTGAATCAATATCTTCTTAAATTTTTTGATCAGATACGATCTAATTATTCCAATGCATACAACAACAAAGATAAGTAAAAGAGTTAACATAGCATGAGATCACAAAACACATGAACACCAATATTTTTACATGGAAAACCCAAAATGGGAAAAACCACAGTGAGTGTCAGCTCACAATATAGTATAGTCAGTTATAAGATGTTACAAAAATTGGGTGGCTCACTACCAGGACTCACTGTTTGAATACAAAGGATCACTACCTATAGAATTACAATGAAAAAATGGCTTACAGCAAAAAATGAACTAATAAGGTACACCTAGTGAGTGCAAATTTAGTTCCAATGAAGCTCAGTAAACTGACTTGACAAACTTCATCATGTTCACTCTTCTTCACATTCACATTCACAACACAATCATCTCTCTCACAATCTTCAAAAACTATCCAATATATATATATATATATATATATATCTCATCTTTTTGCAAGCATCAATTAGGTCGGCCTAATTAGATGCATGTCTTATTCACCAAAAAATACCAACTTTCAGCTCCAATATTTCACAAAATCTTCCCAAAAAGCAATTCAAACATCCAACACGCTACATCAAGTCAACATGGACCTAAAATAGGTTGTACATATGTCTACATAACAAAAAATTAATTTACCATTGCACACTACATCCATTAGGTTGGCCAAGGATGGACCTAATAGAAAAATAGAGTAATACTGATACACCATACGAGCATCTGAGTACATTAAATATTGAATGTACATGCTTCCAAAATCCATAAATCATTTCCCAAAACTGCAAGCAATAGTAATCACTAGCAAACAAATGCAGACCAAAATACTGGAGGATATAAATATTATATTGGTTCAGATACCAGACCAGAATATCGAAACAAATTTAGAATTGATCTTACAATTGCAACTCATATATCATGGTGACATTAATGACGACACAAAACAACAAAATGAGATTATATTCTTGATTTTTCCAACACAAAGGCCTCAGACTATGCAAAAAATGTGTCTAATGAGAGGAGCTTACATCTAGAGATTCTTGAGAGAGTTGTCCAAGCAAATGTAAGGAAAGCCATGAGGAAGGAACTTCAGGATATTATAGCTGAAGAGGGTAGAGCACTGGTGAAGAAAAGTGGTGTGTTATTGTTGCCTGAGTGGAATATTTCCAATGTAGTTGTGCTAGATACCATAAGGAGGTCTGAAAGGCCAATATTCCAAATAGAGTAAGAAGCCAAATTGGCACTTAAAGGGTTAGACTTTGGTTAGGAATGGGATGCCTTGTCTATTTGGTCATTTCCTTTGGGTTCTAGAAAGTAAAGAATTGCAGAACTAGCTAACTTCAGTGGACAATTTTTATAAGGAGAGTTTTTGATACTCCCACACTGGAAGCAGCTGACATGAAAATAAATATTGCTAAATTCACCAAGGCTACTGTGGAAGGTCTCACTACTGAAAGAGACTCCTACAAGAGTAAATATAATGACCTTGTTGATGAGTATAATAAGAGTTAGCAAAGGGAAACTGTGTTAGAAATAGAGCTAGCATTGTACACGCAACATGTAGAAGCATTGAGGACTTAGGGCCCATCTAGCTCAAGTTATGTTGCACCTACTTCTCCAATGGCATATCCTCATTCTCCTCCTCCTCCACTAGAAAAATATTTGGAAATAGTGCCATATAACTTGGGCTAGAAACCCCTCATAGTTGAGGAGCCATGCACATCAGGTGCAACTTCATCAAACGATCCCACCAAGGTACAATTATTCTTGCAAATTGATTTATATAAGAAATTGTTTGAACAAGTTTAGGACACCATGTATGAGAACAATTCCAAAATTGTTCATACAGTATTGATCATATGAGTGAGAAGATTCAAAGTAAACTAAATAGCTTTCATTGAAATTATTCTTTGATGTTGCAAGCAATAAGATTGTCCCAAAGACATAAGGATCTGACTACTGCAATCATGGATAAATGGATTCCTAGGGTTGAAAATTTGAAGGTTATGGTAGTTGGGGCTTCCCATCAAAAAGATAGGTATCCAAAGATTATCCCTCATAATTTTTTTGATGGGATTAAAGAACATAAGTTCCAGTGATATGTTGCTCCTTTGGAGGAGAAAATAAGAGAATTGAAGTCCAAGTTTGATGAGGAAAATTTGGTGTTGCTACTTGATATCCATAATACTTATGATGAGATGAAACCTCTACAAACATGGAAGGACTAGGTGGATACAACGTCTATTGTTTCTCAAGAAACTCTCATTTGTGAGAATGTTGATATTGATATGTTGAAGAATACTCTTGAGAAACTTTCATCATCAGCTTCCTACAAGAATTTGATAAAGAAGAAAATTATGTGATGACAAAGTATGCTCCATACAGGAAGAAGTTGGATGAAATTATTGGATTTGATTGGACTTTTGACAATGAATATGAATTGTGGAAGAATATTTTCATTGATGATTTGGAGTTGTAAGTACAAGGATGGAGACAACATATACATGGTTGAGTATGGTGTAGGTCTGGCCATAAAGATTACAATGTTTAAGAGATATGTTTCTCCAATTTCAATTTTTGATAGGTGAAGCTAATTATTGATGACTTGGACTAAGTGTCAAATGTTGATCTGGATTTTGATCCACCTTTTTCCTCCTTTTACACACTTATATCATTTTGCAAAAAAGGATAAATATGTTGCAATGGTTGCAAGACCATTCTCTTCAACAAATTACCTTTTCGAGGCGCGAGAGTCTCCACCGATTGAAAGACAACCTTTTTTCTCAAATGGAGAATATTCTTTTTTTGGTTGTAACCTTCCTTGTGGAATGATCAATATAGATTGTTAAATGAAAATTTGACATGTGTACTATTTAGCTTGAAGCTTTTTGCTCCCTTGTTCTTATAAAAGGGAATTCAAGGCAATTAGTGCGGGTATTTTATTGAATTCTGGAATTGAATATGAAAATTAAGAACACAAAGAAAGTATGTTTTGAGTCTCTATCTTAAGGTTTTGTGTTGAGAAAGTAGACTTGGTAAATTGTGTTGTTACCAAGCATGTTTGAACTAACAATGCAAATCTTTTGAGTCTATTGTCTCTCCATCTATAACATTCATATGAATTATTAATGAGAATTCAATCAATGATCCTTCCATTAATGTTCATTGTTACTTTGCAGTGAAGTATGTTTTAATTGTAGCTCTGGTTTAATGAATCAGTTAAAATGCTTTGATTAGAACATGAATTCATCTAAGTGTTGAGTGGATCTAATAAGTAGTTGTAGACTCTGAGAATATGATATGTGAATTGTAATGCAATCTCAAAAAGATCATGAATGTTTGGAATTAAAATTACCTCATACTTCAATTTATTATGTTTTGACTCCCTGCCCTGAGATAAGACACTGATCTAAAGGTATTGAATGCATTTCTTATGGTTTTGGTCCTTCAATTTGAGAAAATAATATAAAATCAAACTCTTAATCGATTTAACTTTATTGAATTTTAGTGCTTTGTGGTATTCTCAGCTTTAGATGTTTAATTCTTTTAAGGAATTGATAGTTTCTTGAATGATTTTATCTATTTAGCCTTTGATGGGAATATATTTGCTTTGTTATACAATGTGTGAAATAATTATCTAGAAGAATTGTAGGATACACATTGTGGGATCACCCTCCTAGGTTTTGTAGAGCCCAAAGAGTAGGAGAAGAAGCATGAAATAGCTTATGTTCATTTTTTGTCCAATCATCTCCTAAGTATTGAAGAATTGAATCTAGAAAATTCATAGACGCTTGGTGAGATCTACTTGGTTCTTTGAAAACACCAATAGATTTGCAACTCTGCTGGGGAGAACTTTGAATCTCTAGTTGAAAATTTATATTTCATAGTCATTTTATTTGCTAGTCTAAACATTTGGTTCATATATTGAAGGAATTCATATGTGGAGAAAGAAACTGTTGTAGTAATCCTAAAAGTTTCATGATCTGTGGTGCTCTATTGATGAAAGGAACTCATAAGGAAATTCATCTTTGAAAGAGCTTCATACTGCTTGAAGTTCAATCCTCTATGAAGATAGATGGCGACTTTGTCCAAAGAACCTGATGAATATGTGAATAAATTTTTAGATCTACAAATATTTCCAGTCAGGAAGAAGAATTTGTAGTAGTTGCAATATATCTAGGTATTTTTCACTTTTTGGTTTTCAAGAAATTTGTGGGTGAAAACCATATTTGAAAGTCTTGAAAAACTTGGTTCCCTATTGAGTGAAATAACACTAAGAAAGGGAAAGGATAGTAATACTAAGTTTTCATACTTCTGAGTTATAACTTACAACCTATGTACTATGCTGAAGAAGTATGCTTGTTCATGAAATATTCCTACTAATAGATCTGAGGTGTAGATGCATTTGAGTTATTGGTGTAGGAGCACCCAGGGCATTGAATACCTTCAAAAGGATAATATGCAAATTTATAATGTTCAAGTCAAAATTCATGTGTCAAAACCATGTAAAGGCTAAATTTAATGTATTTAGGTCATGAGTAAGTCTAAGGTGGTCAAGGAAAGAAAAAGTGCAAAACTACTAATATTGTCATATTGTCAAATATGTAAAAAAACACAAAAAATAATAAATGTGAAAGAACAAGTGTAAGGAAAGTGTAAGGTTATTCAAGGTAGTTGAAGGGGTGGTTATTAGTTGGAAAAGTTATAAAAATCTTGGAGAGGTGAGGAAAAGCAACAATCTTGTATTCTTGTAACAAACTTTTGAATAAAAGCCTTGTTTTCTATGTTAACAACATTTTCTCCATTCTTTTGATCTTTGTATTGGTAGTTCAGTAATATAAAAGTTAGATAATTTGTGTGTTCATATGTAGGAAGGATTTAGTTTCATTTTCAAAGAGATTGGAAGTTAGTTTCAAGAAGCAAAAAGAACAAAAAACTACTTTTCCTGTACCTGGGCAGTGACCCCCTCACTGTGGTTTTGAGAGTCTTTTAAAAGAACAAAGGCTTCATCCCATCAATGTAGGAATAGTTTTTCAATGGGATGGAATGAAATATGTGTTTTCTTATTGTGTTTGATGTTTTGAGTGTTGACAGGATAGTAGGAGATGAATAAACAAGAATATGATGTTTCAAGACCAAATTTTACTCTATTAAAAGCAAAACAAAAGAGGGGAATGCACTTGCATTCAGGCGCACTGCCTAGAGCTCACTGCTCAGAGGAGGCTCACTACCTTACAATTATAATATAGATTACAAAAAAAATTGAAGTGAGAATATAGCATCTACAAATGCCTAGATTCAATTCCACTGAAGCACACAATCTAAGTTTGGACCTTTTGCTCAAATCTGTTTTGCTTTGCTCTGTTCTCCTATTGAAAACCCTTTAGAAGTACAACTAATATTCGATCAATCAACTTCTCTACTCTTTTTAGCACACATATACATCTCTCTTCACATCACACATACCACACATACACAAAGTAAATTTCCAATTTTCCTTATATATCTACTAACCCAAAAATTCAATACATGTCAGCCTTTCAACAAAATATAATATTCTTTGCTTATATCGGCCATGTCAGCCTTAAATATTTAATTATAAATGAAGCGTACCTTCATAAGTCAGCTAGAATTATAGAAGGTACCCACACCATGGTTCTAAATGTAAAATATAGCAAAATAATTATTCCACATACATCCACAATCCACCACATCAAGCATGTCAGCCACAATAAAAAATAGATCATAAGACATGCCACTAAACCTCTTAACTCGAGCTATGATTAATATAACACCACAAAACTTCTTTAGTAGAATAGTTTACAAGCTAAGAAAACTTCTTTGGAGATCCACACTTCAAAATAGTGATCCGGTGAAGTAGTCGTATCAGCATACCAATCAGATGTCCTGTTCTTTACTTTTTTTGCCAGTGGAATACAAAGACTTAGATTCTCTACCGGTATAAGCACAACTAATACTGCGGATCAAACTGTGGACTCCAGTTGCCATCAATGACAACACAAGTAGCCAAAATTGACCTCATCAAATCCATATTCCAACATTCCTATTCTTTGATCAAAACTTGAATGCTTTCCTTTACCTACACCCACAAACAAACAATTGTTAGCAACGCCAGGGTACTATAGGTGCTACTCAGGGAGTAGGGGTTGGTACAAGTGTCGATCCTAATCTTCCTACGCATACATCACATCATCCAACCCCATCATCCATGCCTATATTGTCGACTGAAATGTCGGCAAGACATAGCATGCAGGCATCGTGTAGTGCACCCTTTGGCAGTGAACACATGTCAGAACATGTGTTAGGACATGTACCTGGGGATGCAAAGGCCACTAGTACTGGTGATGCTTTAGTAGCATTTCCTAGATCTTTCCGTATTACTAGTATGATAACATTTCTAGTCACATTTGTGGTGACCGAGGATTTCCTTCCCATAAAGATAGAGAAGGTCCTAGGTACTTTAAAATGTTTTAATTATTATTATATATAATCCAATTGAAATTTACTTATTGATCACTCTTTTTAGACTAATGATCCCATGATCATTTTGCAGGAAATGATGTTTTTTATAAACATCTAAATGATATTACATTGGAGATCTTCGGGCCCACCATATGTACACGGTGGAATTCCCAAAATCAAGATTTAAAAGATGAGCTCATTAACCATTTAGTTGTGTTGTTTGGTAATAACTCATTCAACCGAACCAAGGTCATTAAGAAAGATGGTACCTATCTAAATTATGTGAGGGACCAATATAGGTCACATTTAGAGAAGAAAAAAAAGTACGAGTGTCCCCCCATGATTCTGGAGAGGGAGTGGAAAGACCTGGTGTCAAATGGAAAGGATAAGGCTAAAAAGAAAAAATGAAAGACACCACAGGGCCAAGGAAGGTATGTGATACTATCAACAATGTAATTATATACTGATTACTCTTTCTTTTTACATAATCTAATGTATTTCAAACTTTTCATAGGCTTCCTGATACATCGAAGGCAACAAAGGAAATACTAGAAAAACATGAGCAACACAAACTTGGCTCTGGTGGTTATATGAAATTAGCCACACGAATTGTAAGTATCAATAAATAAAATATTGCATCCAAATAATAAATTGAAAATAATTTTGGTTTTATCACACCATAGAAGCAAAATTCATGATCTTATGCAAAAATGTAGGGATCTTAATTCAACAGAGTTCCTACAGAAGAGGACCTGAAGATTTCCTTCCAGAAAGGCTATGGAGCCATGGCTGAATGCCTAAGACTCTTGACTGGGAAAACACAAGCTTCCATTGCATCTGACACGTAGGTAAATAAAATCAATGAAGTTTATTTAAAATTTAATACTTGTGCAATCTATTCAATATTAATTTCCACCATAAAGTAATTATGTGCCTATTTTTTTAAAATAGGAAAGCAATGATAATACTCCACATGACATTGGAATGCAACCTGGTGAGGGTGGAGCACAACCTGCAGATGAAGGTCATGGTGTGCATCCCAGTACTGGATGTATTCATGTGCTATACATAACGTAGTATGGATTAATACAATTAAATATCTTTAATTGCAATTGGTGTATTAATTAATGTAACCTTTCATGTTTCAACTTTAGAGCATGTAGAGCATGATCAAAATGTTGAGCATGATCAGGCTAGACAAGATCAAGAACATGGTGTGGCCCCATCAAGTAAAGAGGACCAATCTAATGTTATTTTAAACATATTTAATTGCAATTGGTGTATTAATTAATGTAACCTTTCATGTTTCAACTCCAGAGGATTTAGAGGGTGTTCAGCATGTTGAGCATGAGGCCATAAGACAAGATCAGGAACATGATGTGGCCCCATTTGGTAAACATCACCACTCTAATGTTCTTTTAATTAATGAAATACTTGTAACAATAATAATAAAACATATCAATTTAACATTTATTTGTTATTGCAGTAGACCCCCCCTTGCAGTGGCCTCCATGTCGTGAGTACACGACTAGGCATATACTAAGATCACGAGCAAAGGGCAGAACAACTGAAGGGGGGACAAATGATATAGAAAATGATACTCCACTTCTTCTTGTTTTAGCTACAAAAAAGAAACAAAAAAAAGTGATTGTAATCATATTATGACAACCACTTTTTTGATAATATGTTAATGAATGTTAAAAACTGATATTTTTGACAACCATATTTTTGATAATATGTAAAAAAAAAATGAATGTTATATGTTAATGAATGAATGTTATATGTTATTAATGGATGAATGAATGATTAATGTTATATGATCGGTATGGGGAATTGAGAGTGATGTGAAGGGGGGGGGAGGGCCAAATGAGCTTCCATCGTCACGTGGTTGGCCCTATTAAGTAGAGAATATTAAACTATTCTTGAAAAAAAGAGAAGCTCAATAAGGTAATGCACTTTTCAATATTTCATTATGCTACACTTTTAAGATTATGCAATTTTCATTAGTTCTCTTTGCTTCAATATGTTACCCTTTGTAATTATTTTACTTTTTAACACATCTCATATGTTACTGATGGTGCTAGGTTGTGTAGTCATTACATTATGTTAGAGAATAAGAGTAAGTCAATATAATTATGTTAATGATTGACATTTGTAGTATTTCAGTGATTAAGGGATCAAATCCATTCTCATGAGATTTTCATTCTACCAATTATGATAGGATTATAGTGAAATGACATTAGCATACAAGCCTTCCCATGCTAATGCTACATATGACTTCAAATACGGTGTTCGTTCAGTTCAGGTATCATAAAACAGGTCCATTTTCCAAATAATTTGCACTCGCCATATGAAATGGCTTTTAATTTCAAATTTAAACTTAATGATATATTCAACTATAGTATTGGCATGTTATGACAACATAATCATCATATTATATGGCTTTTGATTTGAAATATGTAGGGAGGTGGTAGATCTTTGGCAAGAGAAACAATAGGAAGAGTAGTTGCTGGAGTTGTAGCAAAAAAAATTCTTCAGCTAAAAGCTGGGACTAAGGTATGACCATACTACTTATGAGCATCATAATTTGCATCAATCCCCACTGCTAAGCACCAACTTAGCAAGAAAAACCAATCTCTTCTCTTAGGAAGCACCAACCTCCAAATGAAATTCTTCAATGAATGATGATCAATTGATTTTCCTTCATAAAGATCTTGTAGATGATACACTTTTCACAAATTTGATGCAATCATCTACATATATTTTCCTTCTCAAATCTGCATATATTCCTTTTCAAAATTGCATATACTCCACTTTCAAATCTTCATAAACTCCCCTTTCAAATTTTATTATAACATATTCATATATCTACTGCTATACTCAAAAAATTTCTCTTTATTGGACTTGCTATAGTTTCCATGTGTGGGTTTTCAACACTATGCCCATATGCTTTGGGACTTGCATTATTTCAGGTCATGTGAGATGTATCAAACAATTTCTATGGCATTTTTTTCCCAAGTCTTCATTGTTGGGTCTTCTACCATTGTTCTTATAAGCTATTTACTCACTATATGTATCCAAGACCCATTGTTCACACATTTCAAATTGAAGAGATATAATTACTAGAGATTGCATCAGTTTTGACCTTTTGGTACCTTAAAATCCCTCTAAGAAAAATCATTTGATAAATAATCCATATCGGCATGAGTGGGTGTAGGTCTCTCCAATCCATAAGCTACTATATTCCAATGCAAGTGGTTTGGGCATATTGGTGAGAGGTCAAGACTGTCACACAAATCAAATTTCATAGGAGGATACATATTGGGAAGATACAACTCATGGTCTCACCAATGAAGAAGTTCCCTGACAAGACAAATACTCTTGGAATGAGATCCATAAGTCAGTCGATCATACATGTCTCGCTAATGAAATACCATCGACGAGATACCCATCCTGCCTCATCGACAAAGCACAAAGAAATTTCCTTAGTGAGACAAATACTCTCAGAATGAGTTTGAAATGTCTTCTCGTCATGCTGATGGAAGTTCAATCAGAAAGAGTCTTGGTGGCACACTCAAGATTGAAGGAATGAACATCGGGGAGACTTATAGCATCGGGAAAACTGGAAGATGTTTGAATGAATATATTTTTTTTAAAAACTGTAGGGTTTCATCGTAATTTCGATGAACATAGCCTAATGAACCACAAAATTTTGTGATAAGGTTGTTGTACATGCAATGTAGTTTTTTTCATAATGGAAACGATGGTTTTCTCCACCTCGTCGAACAATGGACGAATGTTTGGTGTTTTTTCGATGATTTCAACTAGGCGTTCTGCAATGTTTTGTGATTTTTTGCATTGATAGATTGACAAAGTTACATTGATGTTGTGACAGACACCGCAAAATTTTTTCATGGTGCTAACCAATGATGCTGGGTCATGGTTTCGACGTATAAAAATTGGTCGTTAAAGTGACAAAATTCCAGTGACGAAATTTAAATCAGTGTTGCGTCGGTAAGTCGACAATATTTTATCGATATGTCACCATACATTCGTTATAATTTGTAGTCAAATACAGTAGTGAAGGCATGATACCTCTCGCACAAGGTCATAACAAAATATGAAACAACAGTGTCAACAAATAAACCAAATATCATCAATGAGTGACAAGGGTCCACTTACAAAAAACCAATGCAAACAAGTTTTATCTCTTGCCTCTGGAAGTCAAAAACCTTCAGCCAAGTGAGAGCAACATAACGATGTGGGTTCCCAACATACTCAAAACATGACTAAACATAATGTCACCTTCACAAATGGAGTAAAACAAAAGAAGAGTACAAACCATAAGGAATCACCACATTCATCACAAGGGATAAATCACATAACTTACTAGAAATTAACTAGACAAAACTTGCAAAGTTCTTTAAGATGAACAACTACATTGTAAGTTACATGATCATTCAACGATTTAACCAACTCCATAATACCATCAATTTAACATTAATGATTTCACCAATTCAAAATCCTCCTACCCATTAATTAACCTTTTTCCACCTAACCAGCTACTCGAGGATTTTCAAAGACATAATTTGTTTGTTCAATTGCAACAACACTATTAACTAACTATACAAATATGTAGTTGTGCTAGATACCATAAGGAGGTTTGAAAGGCCTATATTCCAAAGAGAGGAAGAAGCCAAATTGGCACTTCAAGAGTCAACATTTGGATAGGAATGGGATTCCTTGGCTATTTGGTCATTTCCTTTGGGTTCTAGAAAGTAAAGAGTTGCAGAACTAGCTAACTTCAGTGGACAATTGGTTATAAGGAGAGTTTTTGATACTCCCACACTAAAAGTAGTTGACATGATAATAAATGTTGCTAAATTCACCAAGGCTACTATGGAAGGTCTCAGTACTAAAAGAGACTCCTAAAGGAGTAAATATAATGACCTTTTTGATGAGTATAATAAGAATCAACAAAGGGAAACTATGTTAGAAATAGAGCTAGCATTGTACACACAACATGTATAAACATTGAGGACTTAGGGCCCATCTAGCTCAAGTTATGTTGCACCTACTTCTCCAATGGCATATCCTCATTATCCTCCTCCTCCACCAGAACAGTCTTTGGAAATAGTGCCATATAACTTGGGCTAGGAACCCCTTGTAGTTGAGGAGCCATGCACATCAGGTGCAACTTCATCAAACGAGCCCACCAAGGTACAATTATTTTTGCAAATTGATGTATATAAGAAATTGTTTGAAAAAGTTCAGGACACCATGTATGAGAACAATTCCAAAAAATTTCATACAGTCTTGGTCATATGAATGAGAAGATTCAAAGTAAACTAAATAGATTTCATTGAAATTATTCTTTGATGTTGCAAGCAATAAGATTGTCCCAAAGAGATAAGGATCTGACTACTGTAATCATGGATAAATGGATTCCTAGGGTTGAAAATTTGAAGGTTATGGTAGTTGGGGATTCCCATCAAAAAGATAGGTATCCAAAGATTATCCCTCATAAATTTTTTGATGGGATTAAAGAACATAAGTTCCAGGGATATGTTGCTCCTTTGGAGGAGAAAACAAGAGAATTGAAGTCCAAGTTTGATGAGGCATATTTGGTGTTGCTACTTGATATCCATCATACTTATGATGAGATGAAACCTCTACAAACATGGAAGGACCAGGTGGATACAACTATTGTTTCTCAAGAAACTCTCATTTGTGAGAATGTTGATATTGATATGTTGAAGAATACTCTTGAGAAACTTTCATCATCAGCTTCCTACAAGACTTTGATAAAGAAGAAAATTTTGTGATGGCAAAGTATGCTCCATACAAGAAGAAGCTAGATGAAATTATTGGATTTGATTGGACTTTTGACAATGAATATGAGTTGTGGAAGAAAATTTTCATTGATGATTTGGAGTTGTAAGTACAAGGATGGAGAAAACATATACATGGTTGAGTATAGTGTAGGTTTGGCCATAGAGATTACAATGCTTAAGAGATATGTTTCTCCAATTTCAAATTTTGACAGGTGAAGTTGATTATTGATGACTTGGACTAAATGTCAGATGCTGATCTAGATTTTGATGCACCTTTTACACACTTATATCATTTTGCAGAAAAGGATAAATATGTTGCAATGGTTACAAGACCATTCTCTTCAACAAATTTCCTTTTGGAAGGCGTGAGAGTCTCCACCGATTGAAAGAAAACCTTTTTTCTCAAATGGAGAATATTATTTTGTTGGTTGTAACCTTCCTCATGGAATGATCAGTATAGATTGTCAAATGAAAATGTGACATCTGTACTATTTGGCCTAAAGCTTGTTTTTCTCCCTTGTTCTTATAAAAGGGAATTCAGGGCGATTAGTGCGGGTCTTTTTTTTTAATTTTGGAATTGAATATGCAAATTAAGAATATAGAGAAAGTATGTTTTGAGTCTGTATCTTAAGATTTTGAGTTGAGAAAGTAGACTTGGAAAATTGTGTGGTTTCCAAGCATGTTTGAACTAACAATGCAAATATTTTGAGTCTATTGTCTCTCCATCTATAAAATTCATATGAGCTATTAATGAGAATTCGATCAATGATACTTCCATTAATGTTGATTGTTACTTTGTAGTGAAGTATGTTTTAATTCTAGCTCTGGTTTAATGAATTAGTTAAAATTCTTTGATTAGAACATGAATTCATATAAGTGTTGAGTGGATCTAATAAGTAGTCGTAGAGTCTGAGAATATGATATGTGAATTGTAATGTAATCTCACAAAGATCATGAATTTTTGGAATTAAAATTACCTCATAGTTCAACTTATTATGTTTTGACTCCCTGCCTTGAGATAAGACACCGATCTAAAGGTATTGAATGCATTTCTTATGGTTCTGGTCTGTCAATTTGAGAAAAAAATTTAAAAAAAATCTCTTAATCAATTTACCTTTGTTGAAGTTTAGTGTTGTGTGGTATTCTCAGCTTTAGGTGTTTAATTATTTTAAGGAATTTCCAATTTCTTGAAGGATTTTATCTATTTAGCCTTTGATGGGAATATATTTGCTTTGTTATACAATGTGTGAAATAATTATCTAGAAGAATTGTAGGATACACATTGTGGGATCACCCTCCTGGGTTTTTTAGAGCCGAAAGAGTAGGAGAAGAAGCATGAGCTAGCTTCCTCTCATTTTTTGGCCAATCATCTCCTAAGTATTGAAGAATTGAATCTAGAAAATTCATAGATGCTTGGTGAGATCTACTTGGTTCTTTAAAAACACCAATAGATTTGTGACTCTGTTGGGGAGAACTTTGAATCTCTAGTTGCAAATTGATATTTCACAGAGTCATATTATTTTTTGGTCTAAACATTTGGTTCATATATTGAAGGAATTCATATGTGGAGAAAGAAACTATTGCAGTAAACCTGGAAGTTTCATGATCTATGGTGCTCTGCTGATGAAAGGAACTCAAAAGGAAATTCATCTTTTAAAGAGCTTCATACTTCTTGAAGTTCAATCCTCTGTGAAGAGAGGTGGTGACTTTTTCCAAAGAACCTGATGAATATGTGAATAAATTTTTAGATCTACAAATATTTCCAGTTAGGAAGAAGAATTTGTAGCAGCTGCAACATATCCAGGTATTTTTTACTTTTTGGTTTTCAGAAATTCGTGGGTGAAAACCATATTTGAAAGTCTTGAAAACCTTGGTTCCTTATTGAATGAAATGGCACTAAGAAAGGGAAAGGATAGTAATACTGAGTTTGCATACTTCTGAGTTATAACTTACAACCTATGTACTATGTTGAAGAAGTATGCTTGTTCTTGAGATATGCCCACTAAATAGATCTGAGGTGTAGATGTATTTGAGTTATGCATTGTGGTACTCTAAGGTCATAATGAAATTTAGAAATATGGTAGTGAATGATCAACTATAGAATTGATAATTGAAGTTTGAAAGAGGTGTGTCAAAATGCACCAATATATGCATCCTTGTATGGTTCCTAGTGTAACCATGGCTTGTGATCAACCCCAACTAGGTTTCCAAAGAGGTTCTAACATTGAAAAATATAGACCCATCAATTTAGTGGCATTAATGGTTGCCCAAATGTTATTCCATCTAGAATCATAGATAAAATTCCAAGATTCAATGATGAGAATTCTGAATCAGCAAGTAGCCATCTACAAGAATTCAATAATTTAATGGATGAGTATGAGGTAGATCATGAGGATGTTATCATGAAGTTTTTTGTGAGAACTTTAGAAAATGTTGCAAAAAATTGGTTTTCTAGGTTACCACAACATTCCATATGCTCATGGTGAGAGTTTAAGATAATTTTCATTGATCATTTTGAAGGAATATCAACAAATAATGTGTGCTTGTTAGACCATAGACATTTGCAGATCCAAGAATAATTTGAAAAGAAATCCGAAAGAAAAGTTGAATCCATGTCACCTATTGATGCATTGTGTGATAAATATATCTGAGGATGAATCCTCCTATGATTTTCATGATAAAATCATGAAAATTCTATTTTCTATACCAATAGTAGATAGCCTGATGAATCACTATGTATTGATTTTTTCTTTGAAAGACTTGAGTTGGGTCTAGGTATCATGCTAGCTAACTTGAAGCCCCCTAGCCTTAAGTGTTTATATAAATGGATTTCAATGATTAGAGAAATGATAGAGTAGTTTGGAAGTGGTTTCCTAACTAGCCTATGTGATGGTACCTTTTCCAAACTTGATCAAATAGATCTTGATGGTATAGTAGAAGATAATGATGATGCATCATGTAGTGATGAAGATTCTTTTTTCTGATCAGCCCATAGAGAAAACATACCCAAATAAAGATTGCAGCCATAATAGTCATGATGAAACTAATGAAACATATGAAGTTTCTTTTTTTTGCTATGAAAATATAGAAATAGAGAGCCACTTTTCTATATCAAATGAAGGATGCAATGATGTAGATAATTTCCTGAATGATCATCTCAATTCAAACTGTGATGATGATATTTTACCTTCAAGCAATGAGTGTGATGTTGCAAAGAACGATGGGATTCCAAGTTCTCTTAGACAAGAACATGATGATGTATATGAATTGAATTTACTTTTTGAAGCAGAGATATGTAATAAGAAGTGCTATGGTACACTTGGTTCTACCTCTTCTACAAGTGAGTGTGGCATTGATACAAGATTCCATGATGATGAGATAAAGGAGTTTTCTGATTCAAGAATTGATTTTGAGAATGTAAGTGTATCAGATGCAAATGAAAAAGTGAGCAATGAATTTAAGTTGGAGAAATCATCCACAAGCAGTGGAAATGAAGAAACAAATGATGATTTTTAGTTTGATAGTGAAGAATGTGACCCTATTGATTGTTGTAGCAGTGTGAACAAGGACAAAGATATTTATGAAATAAATTCATTGGATGAATCAATTCAGGTAGATGACTATGAGGAGCATGCATATGTTGGTAATTTAAGTGATGAAAAAGGAACTCTTTTCTTGTTTGAATCTTCACCTTCTTCCATTCCTTTTGTTGGTTTTGAAGTTATCACTGAATGTTTGCAAGAGAATAGCACAAATGTGGTTGTATATGAAAGTGAAAAGGTAGAGACAAATATTGGTACAGTTGATGAAGCTCTTTATGATGAGTTTTTACTTGAAGAATATGATTGTGTCAATCATATGGATGCATATGTGAACCTTTTTTTACAGATTTGTAACTCATAGTCCTTCTCATGAGCAATATGTTTCATATTTTCATGTTGGTACAGTAGGAGGTAATGTTGAGTGGGAAACTATTTGCAATAGTGAATGTGTTTTGAACACTCACTATGATGAGTTTGTTGCAAATGAAGATTTTGAGTCATATGAACTTGTACTTGAAGCTTCTTTTTGTGATAACATATTGAGTGTTGACAATCTTGTTTATGAGCTTGAAGTAGGAAACATTGTTTGGGATGCTGACATTTGAAGATGAAAATAATTTGGGTGTTGATAAATATTTTTTTCAAAACCTTGAGGCATATAATAATGTGAATGGGCGGTGTTGTTTGGGTGGTGATAAAATTGTAATGAAATCCAACTAAAGGAGATACATATATGTGAACATTCTTTTCTCAACACACAAGAGGATTGCATACCATATGTAAGATATGATATCTTCTCTAAGTATAATCATTATGAGGGGGTTAGTAAATGTGATAAGACCATGTATTGATGTACTCTTGATCATTATCCTCATATGTTATCACTTGCTATAAAATTATAAAATGAAGAGATTGGTAGTGATAAGGCCTATGTGATTTGGTTTCCATGTGACAACAAAATTAAGCAAGGAGCAAGTTCTCATTTGTTCAAAGGTAGCTTGACACCTATTTTTGCAAGAGTGAAGTTTCTCATGTTGCTGTGGTATGGAAGAGGTAATTGTGGGTTGAGGTAAATTAGTTCCTTCAATAGATTGGTGTTTTGATAGGGGTAAATATTGACTTCCCTTTTTCATTTGGTGGCTTGACACCATGAAATGAGGTAAAAAAAAGATGAATAAAGGAGTAGTTTTAGAGCACCCAATGGACTTGGCACTTGGTCTACTCCCCAGAGATTTGGAATCTCACCATTCCCACAAGGGGCATGTGTCCCAAGTCGGAGCCACTAATGGCACCTTCAAATTTTGAAAATTTGAAGTGCCAATGTTGAAAAATTTGGCTTTGCACACTTAGAAGTGCACCTAAAAAATCTGCCCAAGTGACCTACTTTGGAGGGTCATAATTTAGAGCGAGTTGAATTTCGTGTCAAATCCCTTGGTGATTGTATTAATTTGACATATATGAACATTTGTGCCTGATTTCAACTTCCTATGATGAGTTTTGATAGGGTTTTGAAATGCAAAGCTGGAGAGTTCTGGGATTGTTTTGTTGTTTGCAAATTCTTAGGCTTACAGAGTAGCCTCCTATTCAAACTAATTTTTCACAAATAGATGATCATCATGAAAAAAAGATTGGATCCCTACATTCCCCTCACATTCATATGATCCCTGGTCTAGTTTTAGAGCCTTAGGATCTGATTTTATTTTTTTACCAGGTCAAAAGAAAATGTGGTTTATTTTGTTTTTACATTTGCATTTCCAAAACTTTTCAAGGTTAACTTTGACCCTTAATACCTTGTGTATGGTGTAGAAGCAAGGATACCCCACAATAACTTGTTAAAAATGTACAAGTTTGTTGAGGAGTATGACAGATGTTTGTGATGAAATGCAACACATAATGGAGGAGTTAATTGAGCTTGATGAAACTAAAAGAGAAGCTCATAAAAGAAATGAAAAGATGGAGCTTCAAGTCAAGCATCTATATGATAAGAAGGCCATCAAAAGAAAATTTGAAGTGGGATGCATGGTCTTGATGTGGATTGCAAGGATGTAAGACAAAGGAAAACATGGGAAATTTGATCCTCTATGGCTTGGCCCATACTTGATTGCAGATACACATGAAGAGGACTCATATTTATTGCAATCCTTGATAGGTGAAATTCTAGAGCTGCTAGTACATGAATAGTTCTTGGAGCCCTATTTCTCTTGAAATAGGTTATTTTCCATGTACATTGTATAGTCTTGTAATTAGTGTACATAGTTTTGGTGTGTTTGATTTTGGTTGGGTATGCTTGCCATGTCTTGGAAAGTTCCTGGTTTTTTGTTTCTCTGTGTTGGTCTGCTTTAACCAAGAGATCTGAATTATTGCCATACCCACCAGGGGTATGCATCATTGAGCTAGAGCCACTAGTGAAACTTCTTAAATTTTGAAAAATTCTACATTGGCTCCTTACTTGGTCATTTTTTATTGCCTTTGTGCCCTAGGGTAGGGTTTAGGGATTTTGTTTAAAAGCCCTCATTTCAAATTTTATGGTCTTAAACCCTTGGCCAATTCTAATCCTTCATTGACTTGTTACTCTCAGTTACCAGTCTTTTGAGTTACATCTCGAGCCATCAGAATCATTGTTATTACCAACCCCTTGGTCTAGGTCTATCGGTCGTCGACTAAATTCCCATCATTTTAATTTTCCTATAGTTGGGTGGAAATATTTCATGTTAAAAGAATTAAGTCTTAAGTCTATACTCTCGAGGGTTAAGTCACATCGACCTAGTTAGGTCCCCATTTTTAAAAATAACCTTTTATGCATGTACAAATATTGCCAGCCATCATATCAAAGGATTAAATCCTAGCCGCTCCCTGCTAGCCCCGTGGGATTAAAATAATGGTTTATAAAATGTAGTGGAGTCAACGAGCTAGTGACACATGTACCATTGTGGGTGTGAGGCCTAGTCTCCACTATTGAACCCAATGTTTTAAGGTTTAATCCAATGGACAGGATATAATGTTGAGATTAAATCTTAGTCATTCCTTGCTCACCCCATGAGATGAAAATAATGCTTTATTAAAAGCAGTGGGGTCAACGGGTTGTTGCCACGTGGATTCTCCTATCATTTGGAGAGAGAGGTGGAGCCCACAAAACTAGTGAGTGGATATCTGGTTGGAAGAATTTCATTGACTGATGGATTGGTGAATGATGGCGATGGAAATTCAAATCTTGTTGACTCAATTTGAGTCGTCTAATGTTCCATCTCACTAGGAGATTGATGACTAATATTCAAAGTTGAAGATGTGAACATAAGAGTTGTTAATGCTTCACACGAGTGAGCAGTAATGGCAGAAACAACCTCCAAAGCTACCCAGTCTCACCCACAATGCACATAAATTTTTGGTTTTCAAATAATTGAGAATTGTGTACAAATTTGGAGCACCCAAGAGATTGAGAAGAGCACTTCAGAGTCTATTTCAGTCAAAATTAGGGTTTCCTATGAGTAAAAATCCATAAGTAAAACAAACACATTTTTTTGTGCTTTATCCAAGCTATCTTGAATTAGGGTTAATACTAACTATATTTTCTAGTTGAATTGGTTTGTGTGGTTTGAATTTTCTTTAAAGAGTCAAAATATTGTCAAACCATTTGCAATTGCATCTTTGAGTTGATGCCTAGGTTTCAAATTGAAAAGTTGGGTTTGAACCTCTTCGTGCCAAAACCCAAGATTAGTTTGAACATACCTTGCTACCAATGACACCTAAAGCACAAGTTTACGGTTCTGAAATTGGATCCAGAACTCTCTCCTAGGATATTTTTGACAAACTGAAACCCTTCACCAAATTTTTTTTTGAGGGAAGAGCTCTATTTTATGGCACTAGAATTAAGGAAGGGTTAATGGACAAGCAATGTTTCATCAAGGATGACGAGTTTCCCTTTATTGGATGGAAATTGTTCCAACACTGGTTTGGGAATAGAAATCTTGGGGTTCCTATTTGGAATAGTTGGAGATTGGACATGGGAAAGGTAGTTGTCCCCAATGTGTACATGGATGTAGACTTGCTTAAAGATATTGCTACAAGGTATAACCCTGTTTCCAAAGTGGTTAGGGAATTTGATGGTGTTGAGATGTTAAGGATAACCAGAGAGGAAATTGTAGAGATATTCAAGTTGCATGAGTGGAGCAAGGATATGATCCCTATTGATCTTGATGTCTTTAGAAAGGAATATGAGAATACCAAGGTGTCACTCAGAACAACAATGCTGCCTATACACATTGCAAGTACTAGGGTTGGGAAGAATGGGAAACAAATAAGGATTGGTAAAGATGAGTTAGAACCCTTCCCCATGAAGTATTTTACTAACTACTTCAAGAAAAATGTGTATTCATTATGTCATATTATTATTTTTGATCCACCATCAACCCTGCCAAGGGAGTATAGTTATATGGCAACACATTTGCAACACCTAGCTTTCAATGTAGTTTATGACTATGCCACATATTTGGCAGAAAACATCCATAAGGGTTTGGTTGAATTAAAAGGTGGAAAATTGATGCAGAGGAAGGTGGAAACCTTCTCAAAATGACTCATAAATGAATATCAGATCAACTTCAAAATGGGTTTCAAAGAACTCAACAAAATTCCACCATATGAGCATGCCCTACCTTGTAGCATATGCAACCTAGTTTAAGCCACTTTACACTCAAGCTTTCCATAAAACTTACCAAATAAAATATGGATTGAGATACCCTTTTAGGGCCTACACAACATATCCAAAAACCAACAATGATTCTTTTGGACCAACATATACTTTCAATACACCTACCCTGCTCAAGGCTACTCAATTAGCCTACTTTTACAAAGAAACCCCTCTCTAACTTTATCCCCTGACCATGAAACTTTTAACAGTCCCTTAAAATGTCTCAAAACCAAAGATTCCAAGTTTTTAGGCTTCTATGACACTCCTAACATGCTCAAACACAAAACCCTCCAAAACTTGCCTCAAAACTAGGGCCTTTTGAAATCTAGCCTTCCCAACACTTCCAGAACCTATTTTTGGACTTTTCACCAATAACTCAACATTTTTCAACTATTCCAACTCAAAAAGATACCCCTTATTAAGGCAGATCTCCTGCTGCTACACTTTAGCCCCCATTTTCATACACTTTTCCCTTTGACAACTCGGTGTACACCTTGATATTCTTCCTTCTTGCACATTAGTTTGTTAGGTTTGTATTATACATGTTATAAGTGATCCATTTCAAAGGTTACAGCATCATTCTACCTTGAAATGGATCAATCATCCATAAAAACCCTCAAAATCAATGAAAATCTGCACTTTTCTTGAGGACAGTCAGTTATAAAATACAAAGAATTGATTGTTGTTGCTTATCAGAGCATAAAAAGGCCTTAAAACATGTAAATACAGGTTCCTAAAGCATCCAAACAGACATATCTTCAATGGAAATCAAGTTTTCATCAAATGAACACAAGAAAAATGCAAGAAATTGTTTTTTTTTGCTTTTTCCTGTAGCAGTCCGTACAAAATCCATACCACAACCCAACCTCCATAAAAATGACTTCTATGGCCTTGAATAACCTTTCCCCAACTTCTCAAATTGTTTTGGATTGATTAGTTTACATTAAAGTGATTAAAACATCAAAAAACTACTTTCCCGCCCAATGTTGGAATTCAAAAATTTGAATTTCCAATTTACAATTTATTAAACTCTACTATCCAAAAACTATTGGATCCTTACTATACAATCTTATTTGACACAATTAAATCATAATAAACCTATCTAACCTCCTAGAACATTATTTTTCCATTTACAAAGCATTTTGGTCCTAGGGTCCTTATCAGGACCCTTAGGACTTTTGATCTTCCAACTACTCTCATCCATGCCAAATGCCATTATAGGCTGCAAGATATCATAGTTGATGTTCTGGAGTGGTTTATAAGTCTTCAAGACCCCTGCAACCTCCTGGCACTTGAAGTGTTCCTTGAAGGGCTTGGGTGCTCCTGCACCATTCTCCCCAAGAAAGAAAAATTTCTTGCCCCAAGAAGTATCCCATGTGTTGCCACCAAAAGACCCCTTGCTCTCATATGTTTTCATCTTCAAATGATAGGGCATGTAATCTCCCAAAGTCACTATCTTCCTCTTCTACCAATCTGCACTCTTGTCATTCATCATGTGAGAACCAAAACAGTGATTTGTTTGTCCTCTTGGCTGTTTGAACTCAATCTGTTTTTGTGCCCTATTCCTGGCCTCATTCCACTAACTCCCTTGTGAAAGGACACCACCTCTATCACCCTCAACTATAGGGCATTCAATGTCTCCAACCTTGACACTGTCTAAGTCCCACAAATTCTGATTTCTAGGACTATGTGCTCTCCACAACCCTGTTGCAACTCATCACTCCTCCTCCAACCAGTATCTTCCCCTGTCTTACCTATCTTACCCTGCTTATTCACCTGCAAACTCTTCTCAAAACAATCATAAAACTTTCATTTGACTGCTCCAAAGGAAAAGGTACTAATTTGTATCTAGTAGCATCTTTATGCACCAAATATGTATTGTGAAAACCATCATGCAATGTCTGCCTAGTATACTGCCATGGTCTCCCCAAGATGATATGACCACAAGTCATTGGAATGACATCACAAAGCACCCTATCATGATATGATCCAATTGAGAAATCTACATAAGCCCTCTTACAAATCTCTACATGTTGTCCTTGAGTTACCCAAGTGGCCTTGTAGGGAGTAGGGTGATCAAAAGTTTCAATCCCTAACTTGGTTACCATATCAACTGAAACTAAATTGCTATGTGACCCTGAATCTATGGGCAATCTGCATATTTTACCATGACTGAAACAATATTTTTTGAAAATAGTTACCTTTGGCTCTTGATGAAGTCTTTCTCCTTGCTTGACCATAAGAAACTCACCATCAGTCACAGGGTCTACCATGAATGTTTTTGATTCCTCCTTCTTGTCTTCTTCTTGTACCAAGTTAGCTCTCCCATCTCTGCCTTTATCAGCTTGTTCCCATTTAGGACACTTGAAGGAAGGATGCCCTGGTTCATTACAATTGAAACACCTACCTGTGAATGGTCCTCTACCTTGTCCAAATCTGCCTCCTCCTCTAGGAGTGTATCCACCTCTTGGATCAGAAAACACCTCTTTACCTTTGTCATTGTTGCTCTTGTCATTGCTGCCTTGTCCTTGTTCTCTATTACCTCTGCCTCTATTTGAACTACCTCCTCTTCCACCATTGCTTGAGCTTTCTTGCTTCCTCTTCACCTTTTCCTCAGCTCTAATGGCCAATTGAAAACATTCTCCTAATGTCCTTGACAATTGCAAACCAATCTCATCTTGTAGATTATACCTCAAGCCATTGATATACCTGGCTACTTTCTCATCTTCTTCCTCATATCCTCCTCTGATACTAAGCTTTTGAAATTGCTTAGTATAGGACATCACATCCATGTCCTTTTGTCTTAAATTCTTCCTCATCCTCTTCACATGAATTGTGTATCAGATGGTAGGAATTGTTCCTTGACCAAACTCTTCATCCTTTCCCATGTAGAGACTTTTGCCAACCCTCTAGCCATCCTATCATTCTGAAAACTAGTCCACCATGTCAATGTTGTACCTCTCAACTTGGTTTTGGAAAACTTAACCTTCCTCTCTTCATCCATCTCCTCAAACTCAAAATAGTTCTCTAAGGCATCAAGCCATCCTAACACCTCGTCACTATCCATCTTCCCTTGATAGATAGGAAAATCTATGTGACTCTTTCCTCCATGACCTTGTACTGCCTTCAACAATCTCAATAACCTCCTTTCCTCAGGGTCTTCTATCTCATCTGCTAGTTGTTCTTGATTTACCCTCACATGCTCTTCTTCTTCATCATTATTTTCTTGGTTTGCTTGTTCTTCTATCCCCCTACTTCTCTCAAGGTTGTTTATCCTTGCTTGCATAGTCTCTCTCTCTCCCTTCTCCATTGTCTTTCTTCTCTTGCACTTGCTGCTTCTTGTTCCCTTCTTTCTCTTCTCTCCCTTTCCAATATTTCCTTTAACTGCTCCAACTCTCTTGCCAATTGATTTTTAGGTGCCATTGCTGATTTTTCAATCCCTAAGGACCTACTTACTGCTCTGATACCACTCTAATGCAGAGGAAGGTGAAAACATTCTCAAAATGACTCACAAATGAATATCATATCAACTTCAAACTGGGTTTCAAAGAACTCAACAAAATTCCACCATATGAGCATGCCCTACCTTATAACATATGCAACCTAGTTTAAGCCACTTTACACTCAATCTTTCCAAAACACTTACCAAATAAAATATGGATTGAGATACCATTTTAGGGCCTACACAACATATCCAAAAACCAACAGTGATTATTTTGGACCAACATATACTTTCAATACACCTACCCTGCTCAAGGCTACTTAATTAGCCTACTTTTACAAAGCAACCCCTCTCTAAATTTATCCCCTGACTATGAAACTTTCAACAGTCCTTTAAAATGTCTCAAAACCAAAGATTCCAAGTTTTTAGGCTTCTATGACACCACTAACATTCTCAAACACAAAACCCTCCAAAACTTGCCTCAAAACTAGGGCTTTTTGAAATCTAGCCTTCCCACCACTTCCAAAACCTATTTTTGGACTTTTCACCAATAAATCAACATGTTTCAACTATTCCAACTCAAAAAGATAACCCTTATTAAGGCAGATCTCCTGCTGCTACACTTTAGCCCCCATTTTCATACACTTTTCCCTTTGACAACTCGGTGTACACCTTGATATTCTTCCTTCCTGCACATTAGTTTGTTAGGTTTTTATTATACATGTTATAAGTGATCCATTTCAAAGGTTACAACATCATTCTACCTTGAAATGGATCAATCATCCATAAAAACCCTCAAAATCAATGAAAATCTGCACTTTTCTTGAGGACAGTCAGTTATAAAATACAAAGAATTGATTGCTGTTGCTTATCAGAGCATAAAAAGGCCTTAAAACATGTAAATACAGGTTCCTAAAGCATCCAAACAGACATATCTTCAATGGAAATTAAGTTTTCATCAAATGAACACAAGAAAAATGTAAGAAATTGCTATTTTTTTGCTTTTTCCTGTAGTAGTCCGTACAAAATCCGTACCAGCAACCCAACCTCCATACAATGACTTCTATGGCCTTGAATAACCTTTCCCCAACTTCTCAAACCATTTTGGATTGATTAGTTTACATTAAAGTGATTAAAACATCAAAAAACTACTTTCCCGCCCAATGTTGGAATTCAAAAATTTGAATTTCCAATTTACAATTTATTAAACTCTACTATCCAAAAACTATTGGATCCATACTATCCAATCTTATTTGACACAATTAAATCATAATAAACCTATCTAAACTCCTAGAACATTAATTTTCCATTTACATTGAAGCATTTTGGTCCTAGGGTCCTTATCAGGACCCTTAGGACTTTTGATCTTCCAACTACTCTCATCCATGCCAAATGCCATTATAGGCTGCAAGCTATCATAGTTGATGTTCTGGAGTGGTTTATAAGTCTTCAATACCCCTGCAACCTCTTGGCACTTGAAGTGTTCCTTAAAGGGCTTGGGTGCTCCTGCACCAAAAAGATTGGGTAAAATTTTGATGGTATTCTATTTTGATGCATATGTTCTTGTACAACAGAGAAAATAATTTTGGTAAGGATATGACATTGAAGAAAAAGGAGGATGATATTGATATTCCTATCCAATGTTGGACCCAAATTCTCAATAAAGATGATCCTAAATTTGATTATGTGGTGTTCCACAATGTATTTTCATCAAAACTAAGGAGGTTCCTAATTCATGACCCATCAAGGATCCCCAAAGAGATCCATGATTTCCCGAGGCCTAGGGTAAGGAGGAGAAATTTGAATTTGAGCCACAATTAGGGGGATATAATCCCATATCTCGACACAACAATTTTCAAAGTTAATGGCACAAATGTGAATCCGTACGTTTTACCAAGAGATGTTCCACTAAGGATTGGATTCTTGGAGATCATGAAATAATTGGGAGGAGCTCAAATGGTACACTTTCCTGAGACACTAAGGAAGGGCTCATTCTTCTTTGAATGGACAACTTTTGCATATTTTGTAATGGAAAAGGGAGGATGGAAGGAATTGGGGCAGCTTCTTGAACCATACAAATTGAGTACTATGTGACCAAGGAACCATGACCCTGAGGGATTTATTGTTTCTATGAAGGAAAAGTATAGAAGTGGATCTTTTGTGCACAATTTTTATTATCCCGAGGATGCAATCATGAATATATTTGATTTCCAAAAACAAGAGGAGAGGAAAGAAAAGTATATTTCTTTCAATAAGATGGTGGAGAAAGTTAAAAAATATAATCCCAATTGATCGTATGTCCAATATTCAAGGTGAATTTAATAGAGTTATGTATGTTCTAGAAAATTTTGAAAACATAGTGGGTGTCTTGAGAGAGGAATGTGCAATAAAAAACAAGGGGAAATTAGTGGTTGTTGAAGAATATCCTACAATAGTATGGGAGGAAAGACCCTCTTATAAGCCAAAACCAAAGATCAAAATATACTCTAGGAGGAAGGAAACAATAAAGAAGTGGCAAACAAATCCAACCCCTACTACACTAGAAGGGTCAAGGGAAAGTTATCCTACGAGGTTAGTGTCATCACCTCCAAGAAGGGCCCCACTAGTTGTGATTGATGTTGATTCACCTCCAAGATGTCCTTCTCCATCTAAGCAACCACCTACCAAAAACCAAAAGATTAAAGTAAGAAGGGTAGTTGACTACCTGAGATAGATGAGGATGATATTCTAGTTACACCTGAAGAGATGCAACAAGGAATGCCTTCTCCCCTAAGTGGGATTGCATCAAGCTTAGGAGAAAGCAACCTTAGATGCAGAAAGGCTGATATATGTGGTGTAAATAATGCAGATGATTTGAGGAGGAATTCTACAAAGCATTCATGAAGGATGATTCTTTTATTGAGACAAAGGAATTTAAAGATTTTGTGTGGAGAGAAAATGCCTTGGAGTATGTAGAAAATGTGGCTAATGAGAGGAGCTTGCATCCAGAGCTTCCTAAGAGAATTTTCAAAGTAGATGTAAGGAAAGCTATGAGGAAGGAATTCAAGATATTACAACTAAAGAGGGTAGAGCCATGGTGAAGAAAAGTGGTGTGTTATTGTTGCCTGAATGGGATATTGGTGATGTAGTTGTGCTAGATACCATAAGGAGGTCTAAAAGGCCCATATTCCAAATAGAGGAAGAGGCCAAATTGACACTTCAAGGGTCAATATTTAGTGAGGAATGGGATGCCTTGGCTATTTAGTCATTGTGTTTGGGATCTAGAAAGCCAAGAGTTGCATAACCAATTAAATTCAGTGGAAAATTGGTTATAAGGAGAGTTTCTAATACTCTCGCACTAGAAGAAATAAACATGACAATAAATGTTGCTAAATTCACCAAGGCTACTATGGAAGATTTCAATACTAAGAGAGACTCCTACAGGAGTAAATATAATGACCTTATTGATGAGTATAATAAGATTCAACAGAGGGAAACTATGTTAGAAATAGAGCTAGCATTGTACAAAGAATAGGTAGAAACATTGAGGAATCAGGGCCCATCTAGCTCAAGTTATGTTGCACGTACTTCTCCAATGGCATATCCTCATTCTCCTCCTCCTCCACCATAACAATACTTGGAAATAGTGCCATATAACTTGGACCAGGAACCACTTGTAGTTGAGAGGAGCCATGCACATCAAGCACAACTTCATCAAATGAGCCTACCAAGATACAATTATTCTTGCAAATCGATGTATCTAAGAAATTGTTTGAATAAGTTTAGGACACCATGTATGAGAACAATTACAAAATTGTTCATATAGTTCTTGAACATATGAATGAGAAGATTCAAAGTAAACTAAATAGCAGTCAATCAAATTATTCTTTGATGTTGCAAGAAATAAGATTGTCCCAAAGAGGTGAGGATCTGGCTACCCCAATCATGGATAAATGGATTCCTAGGGTTGAAAATTTGAATCTTATGGTAGTTGGGGCTGCCCATCAAAAATATAGGTATCCAAAGATTAGCCCTCTTTATAAATTTGTTGATTGGATTAAAGAACAAAAGTTCCAGGGGTATGTTGATCCTTTGGAGGAGAAAATAATTGAATTGAAGTCCAAGTTTAATGAGGCATATTTGGTGTTTCTACCTAATATCCAACATACTTATGATGAGGTGAAACCTCTACAAACATGGAAGGAATAGGTGGATACAACTATTGTTTCTCAAAAAACTCTCATTTGTGAGAATGTTGATATTGATATGTTGAAGAATACTCTTGAGAAACTATCTTTCATCTTCAACTTCCTACAAGAATTTGATAAAGAAGCCAATTCTGTGATGGAAAATTATGCTCCATACATGAAGAATATGGATGAAATTATTGGATTTGATTGGCCTTTCAACAATGAATATGAATTATGGAAGAATATTTTCATTGATGATCTGGAGCTATAAGTACAAGGATGGAGAAAACATATACATGGTTGAGTATAGTGTAGGTCTATCCATAGAGATTATAATGCATAAGAGATGTTTCTCCAATTTCAAATTTTGATTGGTGAAGATGATTATTAATGACTTGGACTAAGTGTCGGATGTTGATCTAGATTTTGATCCACCTTTTCCCTCCTTTTGGACACTTTTTTCATTTTTCTAAAAAGGATAAAGATGTTGCAACGGTTTCAAGACCATTCTCTTCAACAAATTTCCTTTTGGAAGGTGTGGGAGTCTCCACTGATTGGAAGACAACCTTTTTCTCAAATGGAGAATATTATTTTGTTGGTTGTAACCTTCCTCATGGAATGACTAGTATAGATTATCAAATGAAAATGTGACATGTGTACTATTCTGCCTAAAGCTTGTTTTGCTCCCTTGTTCTTATAAAAGGAAATTCAGGGCCATTAGTGTGGGTCTTTTGTTGAATTCTAGAGCTGAATATGCAAATTGAGAACATAGAGAAAGTACGTTTTGAGTTAGTATCTTAAGGTTTTGAGTCAAGCAAGTAGACTTGGTAAATTGTGTGGTTTCCAAGCATGTCTAAACTAATAATGCAAATATTTTGAGTCTATTGTCTCTCCATCTATAACATTCATTTGAGTTATTAATGAGAATTTGATTAATGATCCTTCCATTAATGTTCATTGTTACTTTGTAGTGAAGTATGTTTTAATTTTGGCTCTGGTTTAATGAATCAATTAAAATGCTTTGATTAGAACATGAATTCATATGTGTTGAGTGGATCTGATAAGTAGTCATAGAGTTTAAGAATATGATATGTGAATTGTAATGAAATCTCACAAAGATCATGAATGTTTGGAATTAAAATTACCTTACATTTCATTTTATTATGTTTTGACTCCTTGCCTTGAGATAGGGCATTGATCTAGAGGTGTTGAATGCATTTCTTATGGTTCTGGTCCTTCAATTTGAGAACAAATTTAAAAAAAAACTCTTCATCAGTTTACCTTTATTGAAGTTTAGTGTTCTATGGTATTCTTAGCTTTAGGTGTTTAATTATTTTAAGGAATTTCTAGTTTCTTGAAGGATTTCATTTATTTAGCCCTTTGATGGGAATATATTTTCTTTGTTATACAATGTGTCAAATAATTTTCTAGAAGAATTATAGGATACACATTGTGGGATCACCCTCTTAGGTTTTGCAGAGCCCAAAATGTAGGAGAAGAAGCATTCTAGCTTCCTATCATTCATTGGACAATCATCTCCTAAGTATTTAAGAATTGAATCTGGTGAATTCATAGATGCTTGGTGAGATCTGCTTGGTTCTTTAAAAAAACTGACAACCTGTGCAAAACACCATAATCATTAAGTACATGCTTCCTTAAACCAAGCCAAAAGTTTTGGACAACATAATTTTCTTGAACTCAATCTATAATAATCCACAAACTTCTTGAGATTCATCAAACACTTCATCCAAGCTTGCATCAACAAATGCTTCAACTTAGAACAATTGATAACCCTGAATTGCATACTGATAAATGAAACTCACATTGTACTATATCAAATCAAGTAAAACCTTGAATACAAAAAGATAAAAGAATTATAAGAAACTTCCCAAATTTACACAACTTGAATCCAAACAGTGAAGAAATGTGGAGCAAATACATTTCTCCTAGACCATAGAAAACATCACTGAACAATTGGTTCAAACACTGGTGAAAATATCTTGCACTATACAATGATCCAAAAACCAAAATTTGAATATAGAAACCTTTGACACCCTTGAATAACCTATAAGATCTGCACAGGAATAGCATCAACACAGAAAGAATATAGAGCACAATATTGGAGCACATTATAAATTCTTGCACAACACAATTTGCTTCGTTTATTAATTTTTCTCGAAAGCACTTGGAAACAAAGTACTAGAGACATCATCTTAGCTTATTACTTCATTCCATCTCATCTTCATACTCTACAACAAAAGAATAGCTCCATGTACTCAAAACACTTCCTCAAGGTCTCAACTACACATGCACAACCTGTTTTCCTCTTTTCCACAATTTTCTCAATATCCTCAACATCTTCATCCCATATTTGACATCAATGATGACACTAGTCAGTAGAATTATTGTTGATATCAATGGAAACACCCTCATACTTTCAAAAATCTCCCCCTTTTTCATTGATGGAAACATAATATGTGAAAATTCACCAAAGACCACACAATAGCTCTAAACACTCTCTCTCTTTTTTTAGATTAGATAGCATACACAACATTCCTGAAACCTCTCCCCCTTACAAGAGCCCCTTTTTGTTTGATAAAAAATTTCTCTCTTTTTCATATGATTCTTTATCCCTAAGTAAATTATTTATTTTTTACATGATTCTCTCCCCCTTTGATATCAATGGAAAATGATAAAATGTTTTGCATTGTTCTCCCTCTTTGACATTGAACCAAAATTACCTACTTTGAATGCTTTCCCTTAGGAGCACACCCAACTAAAATAGTAACACAATGACAACACATGACACTACCTACTCCCCCTGAGAGGTATCCACTAACATTAGTCTAGAAAAGAGATAGATCCATTGGAATGATGCACCTTCATATGCATCTAGTTCAAGAAATGAGGGGCAGTAACCCCCAACTTCTCTTGAAGATACTCAAAATTATCCTTAGGAAGAGCCTTACTAAATATATCAACAATCTGATCCTTTGTAGGAACATACTCAAGCTTCACTTCATTCTCCATAACCTTCTCTCTCAAAAAGTGATACTTGATAGATATATTATTTTTCCTTGAATGCATCAATAGATTCTTTGAAATGTTAGTTGAACTTGTATTATCATAGAAGA
Source organism: Sequoia sempervirens (assembly GCA_007258455.2). Lineage (NCBI taxonomy): Eukaryota > Viridiplantae > Streptophyta > Pinopsida > Cupressales > Cupressaceae > Sequoia > Sequoia sempervirens. Next base: position 310,737,414 of record VDFB02047230.1, on the reverse strand, counting down.
CAGATATAGGCTCATCATATACAATTCTGATATCCTTCAATTTTTGTCTCATCCATAATACCTGTGTACAACATGATGTTGCTGCAATATACTTAGCCTCTATAGTGGATAAAGAAACTGAATCTTGTTTCTTACTTAACCATGACACCAATCAACATCCAAGAAAGAATGCATCACCACTTGTACTTTTCCTATTATCAACACAACCAGCCCAATTTACATTTGTATAAGAATTCAATGCGAAATCAATATCCTTGGGATACCACAAACCATAATCCGGCGTGCCTCTTAAATATCTAAATATTCTCTTCACTACTGCAACAGATGTTTCTTTAGGATCTTCTTGAAATCTAACCACAATACAAACTACATGTATGATATTTGACCTAGTAGTAATCAAATAAAATAGTCCAATCATAGATCTATACTTGCTCTAATAAGCCTTAGGTGAATCATCATCTTTTCTCAATTTATAACCAGTCACCATAGGAGTGTATACTAGTTTGGATTCATCCATTCCAAACTTCTTCAACATATCTTTGACATACTTAGATTGTGAAATGAAAATCCCTTTATCTGTTTGATTGATTTGTAGCCCAAGAAAGAAATTCATCTCCCCAAACATTGACATCCCAAATTATTTCTGCATTTATTCAACAAATTTCTTACGCATGGCCTCATTTACACAAAATATAATATCATCCACATATACAACTACTATCAATATTTTTTATTCCTCAATTTTGAAGTAAAGATTACTATTAGTTGAGCCCTTACTAAATTCTTGTTGTATCAAATACTTGTCCAATCTAGCATACCAAGCTCTTGGAGCTTGCTTCAAACCATATAGAGAATTTTTCAACTTACATACCATATCTGATTGATCTAAAAACCAAAAAAATTCTGGTTGTTCCATGTATACCTCTTCTTCCAATTCTCCATTTAAAAAAGTAGACTTCACATCCATCTGATAGACTTTAAAATCTTAATGTGTTGCAAATGCCAAAAACATTCTGATAGCCTCCATCCTAGCCATAGGAGAAAAGGTATCCTCAAAATATATACCTTCTACTTGTGAGTAACCCTTACACACTAGTTTTTCCTTGTTTCTTACTACATTCTCATTCAACTTGTTCCTAAATACCCATTTAGTTCCAATTATGTTCTTGGTTGTCAGTCTAGGGACCAATTCCCAAGTCTGATTTTTCTCTATCTGCATAAGTTCTTCCATTTCCTTTCATCCAATTCTCATCTTTTTATGATTCTATCACTAATTTAGGTTCAACTTTTGAAAGTAAACACAAATTTACCTCAACTTCAACAACTTTTCTTCTTGTTAATACACCTTTCCTCTTATCTCCAATGATCTGATCTTTAGAATGATTCTTTTGCACATACTTAGGGGTTTTAGGGGTCTTCTCCATATCTTCTTCCTCTTCATTCTACACTTCTTGTTCATCAAATTTTTCTTCTACTTCTCTGCAATCAGGTTCATTTGACACATATCCATCTACTACAATAGAATTATGTACGTTTTCATAAAATTTAACATTTTCACTTTCAACTATCTTTCTCAACCTTTTGTTGTAACATCTATACGATTTGCTTCTAATAGAATATCCAAGGAAGGTAACTTCATCAAACCTTACATCAAACTATCCCAAGTTTTCTTCTTCTCTTCTAATGTAACATTTTCTTCCAAACACTCTAAAGTATTTCACAGAAGGAATCCTTCCATACCATAGCTCTTAATGAGTCTTTATGCTGTTAGCTTTAGCTTGAAATTTGTTAAGTTTGTAAACAACACTATGAATAGCTTCTCTCTAGTAGACTTGTGGTGGATTTTCCTCTTTCATCATATTCCTTGTAGCTTCTTGAATAGTTTTTTTTCCCTTTCAACAACTCCATTCTACTGAGGAGTTCTAGGGGAAGAAAAATGCCTATTTATTCCATGAACTTCACAAAACATGTTAAACTCATTGGAGGTGAATTCACCACCTCTGTGAAATCTCAATAATTTTATTTTCAAACCCATTTCATTCTCAACCATACCTTTAAATACCTTGGATTTATCTAATGCATCATATTTTTCTCTAAGAAAAGTAACCCATGTCATTCCACAATAATCATCAATCGAAAGCATAAAGTACCTGTCACCTTGTAGACTTCTCACCCTTATAGGACCACAAAGATCTATATGCACTAATTCAACCAATCTGGTAGCAAATTGTTCCTTTCCCTTAAAGCTACTCCTTGTTTGTTTTCCAAATTGACAACTCTCACAAACAACATTGATAGGTTTTGTTGTTTTAGGTAAATATCTCACAACATGAACCTATTAGTGTAATTAATTAATTAATTATTACACTAGCATAAATTAACTTAGGTCATGCATCATTTAGTCCTAGGTTAGATTTTAATAAATCATTTAATAAATGGGATAATATTCCCTTCCTTGTTTGTAGGAGATAAGATTCCTTCTAGAAGATGAGTTGTCCTTCTAGAACTTATCTCAACATTTAATAATTTCCTAGATAGGGTTCACATGTTGTCACATGTTGTTAGATCATGACACATGGTAACATCTCATGCATCTTAGGTTTTCTCCCTTGCCTATATAATCAGGAAACTTGTTCATTTGTAACATATCAATAAATATCAATCATATCATCAATATAGAATCTCTATTATGCATGCCTAGTTGCAACACTTTCTGTGTGGTTGATTATCTTTCCTGAAAAGGGTCCTCCATTGAAGACTTTGGAGCTTTAGGGATTGTGCATCCATAATCTTTCGAAGAGGTTGACAAGGTTCCTTAAGGTGCTTCTTATCCATCAGAGACTATTGGTATCCCTTCACATTCAGTGATTCCTTGTCCAAATTCATTGATTGTGGCTTCAACCATCATCATTCATCAGGACACCTTTAGTTTTCCTGACTTGACATCACAAGATGGCTTCATTTCAGGTATCACTGACTTGGCTACCTCTACAGGTTTGGAGGACATTCTTGAGGGGATATCACTCCTCTATTCAGATATTTCTTATCCAAGACTTCTTCCTTGTCATTCCATTTAGGACTTGAGGTTTCTTCAACATCTGCCATTGGATTTGCTTCAAACTTCATTTAGTGGTTTTGAGGACACTTCATTCAAGGGGGGCTATCAAGTCTTCATCATATTCATCACATCTCTGTCTTTGGATATTGTTCAACATCAGTTTCCACATCATCCTGGTTTGTCACTCTCTTCATTGATTGTGGCATCTTCATCTTCAGGCAAGGAGATGCATGCACATAGTTTAGATACATCATTGGCATCCACATTCATCCTTCCTTCCTTCCTTCAATTCCTATCTAGAATGGGAAGCATCTTTGCACTTTCATTTGGTTCTGTTTCTTTCGAAAGGGAGACAAGTTGTTTGTCGACATTGGATCATGTTTTTTCTTTAGACACTTACCATCTTTGTAGGTGATCACATCTTTTGGGGGGGCTATTGTATTATATCCATGTGACAGATGGTGTACTTGGGGGGTATTTTGGAGTCCTCCATCCTTCCCATCCTATCTCAATTTTTTTTGCATTTCATCTCCTTTTTGGAGAGGGGTTCTATTCCCACTGGGTTCTCCCCTTTTCTCCATTTGTGGGAGATTTTATGCATCTTCATGTACATGGTTACCTAACATGGCCTTGTAGCCGGGACCCATCATCATCATCATTCATCATCTTGCATAATCATTGCATTTTCCTCCCTAAGTTGAACTTATGGGGGGGTGTTAGTGTAATTAATTAATTAATTATTACACTAGCATAAGTTAACTTAGGTCATGCATCATTTATTCCTAGGTTAGATTTTAATAAATAATTTAATAAATGGGATAATATTCCCTTCCTTATTTTTAGGAGATAGGATTCCTTCTAGAAGATGAGTTGTCCTTCTAGAACTTATCTCAACATTTAATAATTTCCTAGATAGGGTTCACATGTTGTCACATGTTGTTAGATCATGACACATGGAAACATCTCATGCATCTTAGGTTTTCTCTCTTTCCTATATAATTAGGCAACTTGTTCATTTGTAATATATCAATAAATATCAATCATATCATCAATATAGAATCTCTATTATGCATGCCTAGTTGCAACACTTTCTGTGTGGTTGATTATCTTTCCTGGAAAGGGTCCTTCATTGAAGACTCTAGAGCTTTAGGGACTGTGCATCCATAATCTCAATAGAACCAAACTAATTCTTTCCAAATTATCAAAATTCATGTGACACATCCTCTGGTGCCATAACCAATTATCATTAATATGTGACATAAGGCAATGACCATCATCACCCTTAAGCTGATAGATATTTCCATTTGTTCTATTACCAACAACAATCACAATTTTGGACCCATTTCAAATCTCACATGCTTCATCCTTAAACAAAATATTATACCCTTTGCTACACATTTTTATGATGCTTAAGGGATTATGTCTTAAGCCCTTAACATAGTAAACATTGTCAGTATTATGCTTGCAATCAAAACTGATTGAACCTATTCCACAAATATTTGCTCTTGAATCATCTCCAAATTTAACTAATCCTCCATCATACTTTTCAAGTTTAACAAACTTACTTTTGTCTCTAGTCATATGATTAGAGAAACCACTGTCAACAACCAAGTAATTCTTATCCTCTTTGACATGAAAAGCAGATACCAAAAGTACCTTCAACCTTATCCTTCATCTCTAGAATACTTTCCTTCACACAAATTTCAAGGTTAGTAGGACTAGATTCTTCTTTTATAGCCATAACATACATTCATTATCATCAAAATCTCCATAATCTGATTCATCATTAGAAATATCAGTATCTTCTTTCATAGAGTAAGCTTTCCTAATCATCTTTCCTTTATTTTCCTTATTATTGTTTAGAGCTCTCTTTGGACATCTAGAAGCATAATCACCTATATCACCATAGCTAAAACATTTGAAGGTTAATTTACCTTTTTACTCACCGATGCCCTTTCTCATCTTCCTCACAAAGTTAGCTTCCAAATAATCAAGATCTTCATCACCTGAATCTTCAACCTTCTCTTGTTTACCAGCCTTGAAAGTAGTCTCTACTTTTGTACTTTTCTTCATTTTTCTCATTTCAAATGCAGTCAGAGTACCAATCAACTAATATCTAGAATAATTATTAAAATCAACTATTTCCTTAATAGCAGATACCTTTTCATTATAGCAATACAAAAGAGATCTGATAAATTTCTTCACCACTTTAGTTTCTTTAACTGTTGCACCAAGGCCTCTCATATTACTTACCAATTCATCAACTCATTGTATGTAGCCTTTTATTATTTCATCTTTAGACATATGCATCATTTCAAACTATGCCTTCAAGTTTTGCAACTTTTCTTGTTTGACCTTCAAATCTCCTTCATAAATGCTTTCTAACTTATCCCAAACTTCTTTAGCGGTCTTCAAACTCATAACTTTAACTAATTCAATATTTGAAATAATATTCACAATAATGTACCTTGCTCTAGCATTGGTCTCATGTGCCTTGATTTTTTCACTTTTACTCAAACCATTCAGAGGTGGAGTGAATGTATTCTGATAAGTCTTCTCAATCTCATATCCTTGAGCACACAAATATCCTCCATCTTTGTCTTCTAGAATGCATAATCTGAGCCATCAAATCTAGGATATTCCAAAGGAATATTTTTTGCCATCTTGGATCTACCTCAAGCGATTAAGCTCTTCTTCAAGGAACCAAGCTTTGATACCAATTGTTGAAATGAAAAAGATAACTAAGAGGGGGGGTGAATCAGTTGTAGAAAATTAACCCTTCAAAACCCTCTATAGTAATCAGATCCACAAGCATTCATTAAACCCTTATTCTTTAAGTTTGATTAAACATGAAATGTAGATAACATAAATTGAAATCACAACACCATGCATAAGAGAAAACCAAATTTACATGGAAATCCCAATGAGGGAAAAACCATAGTGAGGATTAGATCACAATATAAGTAATAGAAAAATTGGTACAAAGGGGCTCACTGCTAGAATAGGACACATTGTCCAAAAGCCTCACAACTAGGGCTCACTTCCATAGAAAGAATAAAAGAAGATAGAAGGATAAATTTACACAAAGAAAACACTTCTTAATCCAATAAGGAGTCCACCAAAATTGCTCACACACTTTTGCAGTCTCACATGAAAGATCTTGGATGCCTTCAACTCACTACCTTTAGGAACCCTAAAATTAAATTCACACTTTTTTTCTCAATTCCACATCAAAAAATTTCCTCTCATATATCTTTCTTCTTACTCTTTCATTCACACCTCTTGCATCAACACCATACATATTTATATCAAGCTCTACCTTAAAAACTTTCTCCAATGTTGGCCACTAGTTGTCATACATTCAAATTCAAAATAGGTCAACACTTAAACATTCCCACGATGGATAGGAATGAAAGGTGACCTACATAAATCTTTAATTGGGACCCAAATAGATCCCAATACACTTCAACATGCTTCCACAAGCCTTGCAATTAGTGTTAAACACAAGGTTAGCCAACACCCAAGAAAAACACTATAATCATTAAGTACACACTTCCTTAAACCAAGCTGAAAGTTCCTAACAACATAATTCACTTGAAATCAATCTAGAATAATCCACAAACTTCCTAAGATTCATCAAACACTTCATCCAAGCTCACATCAAAAAATAATTTTACTCAGAACAACTAATAACCCTTAATTGCATACTGATAAATGAAACTCACACTATACTATACCAAATCAAGTAAAACCTTGAATACAAAAAGATAAAAGAATTATAGGAAACCTCCCAAATCTTCACAAATTGAATACAATCAGCAGAGAAATGTGGAGAAAATACATTTCTCCCAGACCACAAAAAACATCACTGAACAACTGGTTCACACACTAGTGAAAAAAAATTACACTATACAACAATCCAAAAACCCAAATTCTAAATATAGCAACCTTTGACACCATTGAATAACCTATAAGATTTGCACAGGAATAACATCAACATAGAAAGAACACGAAGCACAATACATGAGCACATTATGAACTCTTGCACAACACAATTTTCTCTGTTTATTAAGTTTTCTCGAACACACTTGGAAACCAAGTATCAGAGACATCATCTCAACTCATTAGTTCATTCCAACTCATCTTCAGACTCTGCAACAAAATAATAGCTCCATGTACTCACAACACTTCCTCAAGGTCTCAACTACACATGCATAACCTTTTTTCCTCTTTTCCATAATTTTCTCAATATCCTCAACATCTTCACCCCATAGTTAACATCAATGACAACACCAGTTAGTAGACTTCCTATTGACATCAATGAAAACACCTTCATACTTGCAACATGATAAGTAGTGAGGAGCCACTAGAAACAAACTTAAAGGAGAGAATGTACAATAATTTATACTTGGTGCTACAACTAGTGGAAATATGTGGTGATAATAGAGAAGTGTTTCAAGTTTAGGAAGCATGATAGTTTCAAGGATCCTCCAAGCATGGAAGAGGGAGTAAAATAATTATTTATTGCTACAAGTGTGTTTTTTGAAGTTGGAACATTGTATTATCCTCTAAGGGAAAATAAATAGTTGGAAAATATAGTACAATAAAGCATGAAAAAGGGAGAATATATAATATTTATGGGAATTTAATTCTCAAACCATTCAAAGAGGATGAAAATTACTATGAGAGTGAATTTTACTATGACAATATAATGGAGAATGGTGAAGAAATGGAGAAATCATGGTGCAAGGAATCACTAATGGAAATTAAAGATTTCCACAATGATATTTTTATTGATCTTTGTATTTTATAAAGAATGATGATAAAGTATAGAACAAGACCAATGAATAGCACATTATCTAATCTAATATATTTTAAAATTAAATTGTTGTTACTACCTTTAGGAGGCCATTTTATTGATGTTTAGCCACATTAATGTATCACTAGGAAAATTATGAAGGTTGGGTGTTTTAGAATCTTTTGAAGATAATTTGATTATTTAATATGCTACTTTGGTAGATATCAAAGGACTTGGATATGTTTTTTATGATTGTCTACCCACAAAAGGGTCCATAAAGTTAGATTTGTAGTATTTATTCTTGATAAGAAAAAAAGAGAGGAAGGGGTGCATGTAAAAGAAGAGTTAGTGGTGAGAGACAAAAGGAAGGAATAAGGAGTGCATAAAAGAGAACATATTTATAGTATAAAAATGTTAGAGTTTTTTTAATGAGAATGATGTTAAGAAAAAAATTAGGTTATATAAAATAAAATATATCTAATATTTAATGAAAATGTTTCAAAAGAAGTAATACTTAGGATGTTGTAGAACCTAATTGATCACATCAAGCAATTTACAAGTTGGCATATTTTGACATAAATTATTCTTATGGTGGAGGGTGATCTCAAGGGTCCTTATATGATTCCCATGTATGTTACCAAGCATTGGAGTGATGTAGGATTTCAAATATTTGATGACCAAGATTATATATCATATATGGATAGGTCAAAGTAGAACCTCAATTATGAACAAATTCATAAGAGTTTGATGTGTACTAGCAATGATGCATGCATGGCACTTTTATGATATTATTCCATATATTTCATTTTATCCTTATGCACACCATATATGCATATCCCATATATGTCATTCAATCCTTATGCATACCATGCACATATGAGAGAGATAGTGATATACATATATATATACATACATACATATATATATATATACATATATATATATATGTATATATATGTATATATGTATATATATGTATATATATGTATATATGTATATATATGTATATATATATATATATATGTTTATATATGTATATATATGTATATTTATTTATTTATGTTTATTCATAGCTTAAATGGTTTCAATGGTTTATACATATTCTTTCTTTCTATCTTTCCCTTTATCTCAATAAGATAATGAGAGCATACAAAATTTAATAAAAAATCCATACAATTCCATGAGGCCAATGTATTTTCTCTCAAACTTCAAAATATCATCAATGCATATAGCCATATTAATTACATTATCAATATGCCTTGTAAAGGCATGAAAATCTTATTCATCTATGAAGCCTTTTTTTCCCAACTAGAATTTGAACCTCGATCCCTTGAATCAATGGTTATGGTATATCTTAGTAAATCCTATTGATATTATGGATGCATAGTCCTTGAATCTCTAGAGTCTTCAAGGGAGGACCCTTGCCAGGAAAGATAATCAACCACACATAAAGTGTTGCAACTAGGCATGCATAATAGAGATTCTATATTGATGATATGATATGTTACAAATGAACAAAATGCCTAATTATATAGGAAAAAGAGAAAACCTAAGATGCATGAGATGTTTCCATGTGTCATGATCTAACAACATGTGACAACATGTGAACTCTATCTAGAAAATTATTAAATGTTGATATAAGTTCTATAAGAAAAACTCATCTTCTAGAAGGAATCTTATCCCTACAAACATGGAAGGGGACATTACCCCATTATTAAATGATTTATTAAAATTCAACCTAGGACTAAATGATATATGACCTAAGTTAACTTATGCTGGTGTAATAATTAATTTAATTACACTAACACCCCCATAAGTTCAACTTAGGGAGGAAATGTAATGATTATGCAGAGATGATGATGATGATGATGATGATGATGATGATGATGATGATGATGATGATGATGGGTCCCAGATACGAGGCCATGTTAGGTACCCATGTACATGATAAAGATGCAAAAAATCTCCCACAACTAGAGAAAAGGGGAAAACCCAATGGGAACAAAACCCTTCTCCAAAAAAGGAGATGAAAAAGCAAAAATGTGAGATAGGATGGGAAGGATGGAGGACTCCCAAATACCCCCCAAGTACACCATCCTTCACATGGATACAATAAAATCAATAACCCCCCCACAGGAGGGAAATAGAGAGACTATATAGCCCCCCCAGAAGATGCGATCACCTACAGAAATGGTAAGTGTCTGAAGACAGAACATGATCCAATGTCAACAAACAACTTGTCTCCCTTTCAGAAGAAACATAACTAAGTGCAAGTGCAAGGATGCTTCCCATTCTGGATAGGAATTAAAGGAAGGATGTATGCTAATGATGATGGTGTCTCTAAACTCTACTCAAATGTCTCCTTTCCTAAAGATGAAGATGCCACAATCAATGAAGAGGGTGACAAACCAAGACAATGTGGAAACTGATGCAGAACAATATCCAAAGATGGCAATGGAATGAATATGATGGAGACTTGATAGCCCTCCTTGAATGAAGTGTCCTCAAAACCATTGAAAGAACTCTGAAGCAACAAATGTGTCCAAAACACAAGTCTCCTGCTAGGAAGAAGCAAATCCAATGGTAAATGTTCAAGAAACCTCAAATCCTGAATGTAATGATAGGGAAGAAGTCTCAAAGATGAAATCTTTGAAGAGAAACCAAGTGCCTCCAAGATAGTCTCTAGATTCCTAAACAAGGTTGAGACAAAGGGATGAGGAGACTCAAGAAGCACCTGAATGTGAAGGGATACCAATAGTCTATGATGGAGAAGAAGCACCTGAAGGGACCTTGTCAACCTCTTCACAAGATTCAAGGCAATCAAATTCCTACACAACAATATCATCATGGGGTACTTGATCTAAAGAATGATATTCAGAATCATGATCATTGAGGAAGGGTGGAGTATCTGAATCTCCATATATCTCCCAAAGCTTAGCCCAAAGGATGTGAGGACAGTCACAATGATCAATAGCATTCAAAACATCACAATCAACTTGCATCTCAATGATCTCCAAAATAGTGTATCTATTGCAACTCCAAGCAAGTTCATGAATACCTTCACTTGGATGAGGAACTATACCAAATAGACGTGGCAATAAATCAAGTGATTGGAGATGATGGACAATCCCATCCCGCCATCGTTGATAGTTTCCCTTATGCAACATAACTAGAGAAGGAGTATATGCAATCCCCATAATGAAATTTCTCCACAAAAGACACTGACCTTCAACAAAAAATAGAGACTTCCAAAGGATGATATGCAATTGAAGTGATGCTACCTGGATCAAAAAATATTTTCCCAAGCTTCAAGATGTCCAAGTTATTGAACAAATGCACCAAACTAAAAAAAATCAATGAAAGAGTACCTAGAGTTGAAACTAATCAAGGGGTCTAGATTGATGAAAAAAGCTCTGAAAAATCATCCTGATGCTACTAGAATCACTGAAATCCAATGAACAGTTGTGAAGATATGAGCCTCTGAGTCTAGATTAGGGTTTTGTCTTTAGTTTTCTGTAGAAATTTCTGCAATATTTTTTTTTGTAGAACTGATGTCACCACTGGAAAGTAGACTGAATTACCTTTTTGATGGTATCTCGTTTGCTTATTTTTGATACCCTGGTGAAAAGTTATGAAAAAAAGAAAAAAATGCTGATATGTGACACTTTATAGGCTAATTAGGTGCAAGATTTTAGCACCCTGGGCGCTCGCACCTGGTCTTTGATGTGATCTCAGCAAAAATTAGGGAAAAAAAATGGTGCCACCCCTTGACTATTAGATCTCCTGGTCACAGATAGGAAAGTTGGCAGATTAGAGGAAGGTGGTGGGGGCTGATGTTCTCCATAATAGTCGGTCGTTAGTGGGGGCTGGTAACAAATCATCAATGGCAGAGAGTAGGGTGTCAACGGGGGTAAAGATTTGGCATGAGCCCAATAGAGATGCCAGAAAGTTCAATGGTTGGCAGCAGGTACGTTGATCACCTATAGAAGAATAGTCACCGGTGTACGAGCACGACCGAGGAGGAACACAGCAGAATATGAACCAAACAGAAAGGTGGGGTCAGGGGGTCCAAAAAAAAAGTATCTGCCTCCAACAATAAATGCGGTCGACAATGATTTATTCTACAGACTTTTGACAAAAAATCTTTTTTGATATGATTTTTAATATTGCCTAGTCGACAATTAAAAATCAAAAAGACTTTTCCAATAATATATTTAATCTACAGCAAAACTTTGATGCTGATGGAGTAAAAAAACATCAAATTTTAAATAAATCAAACCCCAAATGTTATGTTGACAGATAAAAAAATAAAGCTCATGAATTTTAAATAAACCCCAATATATATGCTGATAAAAAATAAATTGATGCTGACTGTGAATAAAATTAGCAGTCGAATTTATTTTTCTACCGACTATATAAAACCCAAATATATATATATATTTTCCAAAAAAATAGATAAAGCCCTGATTTTTTTTGAAAAAAAAGTTCCTGCAACTAAATTTTTTTTCCTTAGAGGATAATTGACCGGGATGATTTTTTACTTCAAATTGTACAGATCATACGATTGATTTTACAAACCCAAAAATACCTCTGATGGCTCTCGGGTTGATGTATCTGATTTTGATGAATGTGCAGACAATCCTAGGGTTTCGAGGCCTTCTGAAGACAATGGTGAGCTCAGATCTAACTCTATCTACTTTAGAAATCAGCTTGGTCCTCAGGTGGAATCAAGTAGCCTGCAAAGAATTTTGCACACCAACTTTCTTGATCAAGGGTTGACGTTTCACTAGAAAGGCTCTGATACTATGTTGAGATTATGGATCCATAGTCCCTGAAGCTCTGGAGTCTTCAATGGAGGACCTTTTCCAAGAAAGATAATCAACCACACATAAAGTGTTGCAACTAGGCATGCATAATAGAGATTCTATATTGATGATATGATATGTTACAAATGAACAAAATGCCTAATTATATAGTCAAAAGAGAAAAACTAAGATGCATGAGATGTTGCCATGTGTCATGATCTAACAACATGTGAACCCTATCTAGAAAATTATTAAATGTTGAGATAAGTTCTAGAAGGACAACTCATCTTCTAGAAGGAATCTTATCCCTACAAACATGGAAGGGGACATTACCCCATTATTAAATGATTTATTAAAATGCAACCTAGGACTAAATGATATATGACCTAAGTTAACTTATGCTGGTGTAATAATTAATTTAATTACACTAAAAAATACAATATCACAAGAATCCCTATAAACATGCATGCTAGATGGTAATGTAATGCCACCTATTCAATAAAAAATTATATTTTCAAATATTACACATTATTATTAATATAAAATTTTATTTTATTTTGATATATTATATAAAATTTACCTCTAAAATAGATGCAATTGTACAAATTTTTGGTGGGATTATTGATCAAATACCACCCTATGATATTACACCCGAAAATCTATAGTATATGTCTAATTTAAATTTAATTATATCATTAAAAATTAATTTACATTTAAAAACTATAAGTAATATAAAGTGTTATAAATTTGTATGAAAATACCTATATATGATCAAGAAACAAATCATTTAGTAGATCATTATTCATCACCACATTATATAGTACAAACCTTGTACTATTGGATCACTCTCTATTCTCCCAAAACATCTAAGATGATAATGAGTGCACTCATGGGAGGTGGCACCCTCAACACCCTCTAGATCACTATTTGTTCTAGATCATATATTATAATATCTCAATCATAGGTGAGAGCTAGGAGCACTAGAACTAGATGGTAAAGTTGTTAGATCATCTACTAAAGTAGAATATTGGGATATCTATGTGATATGCTCTATAAGTTTGTATGTGAGGCTATCGATTGCATGGAGAATCTACACCTCGATAGTCTCCTTGATGACTAATTTGAAACTATCACTTGATGAATAGGTTTTTGTGCTATTGGATATTGTTGATGGTTTCCTACTTGACAATCTCCTAGTCCATCTTGCATAGAGTCTCCACCTCTACCTTGAATCTCCCTCATATAAAATAATTGAGAATTTTTTTGAAGAAAAACTTATAGTAAAATTGAGGACAAGAAAATGAAATGAAGTACTATAAGTAAGATAAAATTCATAAACACACAAATATTTTACCTCAAAACATCTTCAACTCCATGATTGAGCTAAATAAGCATGCACCCAAAAATCCTATTCATATGCTCACAAATTTTTATAGAAATGTGGATTGCTTTAAGGATATTCTAGCTTAATCTTGTTATGGAAAATGTACATGATGAAATTGGATTGTGAGGTCTTCTATTTATAGAAGGAGACTCAAATGGATGAAGGTATTAGATCTTGGCACAAGATCAATGGCTCATGTTGAGAGGTTCTCTCAAGCAAGAGGAAGAGGAAAATTTCTATGCGAGGGTTAAAGGAGAATGGAAGATTGGATAGGATTTTGGGAGAATGTGATAGGATCTCAAGAGAGGTGAAATTTTAAAACTAGATTTTATGGAGAGGTGAGATATGGCACCATACAAAGTCAACTTAAAGAGTCAATTTTCTTTAGTGGATTTAATGAGAGGGAGGTGAATAACAGATGGGAAGTGGCGAATTTAAAATTGAAGAAAAGGTTAAGTGAAGGTTATTGAAGCATAGTTAATTAATTAATCCATGATTAATTAATTAATTGGTTTTTAGAGGAAATGGGTGGTGACGACTAAAGTTATATTATTTTAAATAATTTAACCTTAGGAAGGATACGCCAATAATTTAATAATTTAGAAGAATAATAGGATAGTTAATTAAATAATAAAATATTTAATTAATTTATAATAATAACAAAATAATTAATTTAATAATGGACTATTTAATTAATTATGGGATAACAAAACAAATTAATTAAAATTTATAATTTTAATTAATTTTAATGTAAAGTCAAATTTGGGGTGTCTACCAAAATTTTCAAGAAAATGTTGTTGAACACCTAGAATACTGGGGGGTGAGTCAGTATTCTCTTAAACCATTCAAACATTAAACATACAATTACCAAAGCATACTCAACAACAATAAGGGAAGAAAGCATGAAACATTCACAACATCACATAACATGAAAACTAGTATTTTTAAGTGGAAAACCCAAAATGGGAAAAACCACAATGAGGATTAGCTCACAATATATTATAACTGGTTATATAATATATTTACAAAAGTGCTCACTACAGGTGGAATCGCTATCCAGGTGGACTCACTGTCCATAGAGAAAAATATAGAAGAGAGATGGTGGCTCACAACCTATTTTGAACTATTACAATTGCATCTTACATATACATGAATTACAATTCCATTGAAGCACAATAAAAAAACTTTATCTAATTTTGATTCAACACTCTGTCTCTCTCTTTATTTGCACAACTTTTATTTCCAATAAAAAATTCACAACTTAACTTTTCACTTCTCTAATCAAATTCACATCGCATATATCACATATTCATCAAAAACAATCCAACATATATATCCACATCAATTATAACATCAATTAGGTCAACCTAATTAGATTTAACACCCAAAATATAACTTTTCAGCTCCAACACTTTCATACATACAACATGCCATAATTAAAAACTCAAAACAACTTAAAATAGGTTAGCATGGACCCATAATAGATCCCACATAAGACTACAATACTTAACCTTCACATATCTTCAAACATATTAGATCGGCTCCGCATAAGATCAAAAAGTGAAAACCTTCAACTGTGTATCAACATCTTGACATGTGGACCTCAAAACTCAATTCCAAATAGAATCCATACTCGCCTTCCATCTGAAAACTTATCTTCAAAAGCATAACACAAAAACTCATTTGCAGAGAAGTGCAGAATCTCCCACACAACTGCACTGTACAAAAAATCGTTGTAATTTTTTAGGCCAAACTCTGTTACTCATATCTTTCAAACCACTTGTCAAAACATGATGAAATATTAGATACAAATACATCTAACTTCCACCAAAATTATGTTAGAAGTGCAGAGTGAAATATTCATTTGTGGAGTGGTGCGAACCCAAAACTAGTGCACTGCAATACTGTATGCATAGAATTGACACTTAGTCAATTTCCCATTACAACTAACTTTACTAGACCAAGCCATTATGAAAAAATCTCTTCCTTGTTGAAATAATGGATGCACAATGTCCCTGAAGCTCCAGCCTACAAGAGGACCTTTTCCAAGAAGAAATTCATTCCACAGAAAGTGTTACAACTAAGGGCATGCAAATAGAGATTATCTAATTGATATCTAGAATATGATTACAAATGTAAATATGTTGTGATTATAAAGGCATGAGAGAGATATAAGATGAATTAAGATGTTGCCATCTGTCTTGATCAAACATCTTGTGACAACTTGTAAACCCTAACTAACTACTTAGGGAATGATAAAGTGATTAAGATAAGTTCTAGATGATATTCTAGAAGGAATCTTATCTCCTAAATACATGGAAAGGGTAATGGCCCCATTATTTAATAATTTTCTAATAATTCAACCTAGGACTTAATTAATTAAATAAAAGACCTAAGTTAAACTTATGCTAGTGTAATTAAATAATTAATTACACCAACATTCCTTATCAACTCCAAAACCTGTTAGAACTCATCAAAATGGTTTGTAACCAAATTATTCATATGAGTTACAATATTGAAATCAATGACAACACTACAACACATTGTTATGCACCTTCCATGATCATGTTGCCAAAGAGCATCATCAATGACATTCTTTCAACAATCTCCCCCATTGTCATTGATGGAAGCATGCCAAGGTCTCTAAAACATTCTCCAAAATACTCTAAAATAATCTCCCCCTTTTATATCAAGGGAAAAGGGAACCTATATAACTTGTTAAGACTTTCACCATAGCTCCCCCTAAGAAATGTAAGCATATATACAAAATACAAATAATAGATTGACTCCCGTGAGTCATATATCAAAGAAAAAACCCAAAATATGTACTATAAATAGTACTATATAGTCCACATAAAGAATCTAATTTGAAATATTGGAAATGCATAAAAATGTAAGAAATAAGTCAACCAAAGGTGGTTGAAACCTGCAATTTCTTCAAATCGTCTTCCCATTCTTTCCTTCCATCTTCCCATTCTCTTTTTTCTTCCACAAGTAGCCCACTCTACATTTCAAATTCTAGCAATAACTCTTCTCCCTCTTTCAAAGTGCTAGGTACCAAATTCATCTTCTTGGTTTCTTTTGCACTCAAGAGATCTTTTGAAATGAGTAAGAATTTAGGATTTACAATGTCCCTTAATTCTCCAAACTATAGAATAATTTTTTCTTTCTATTCTTGCAACTAGAATAACTTCTCATGCATGTCTTCAATTGTATTTCTTGTTTCCCCTATAAGATCAACTACCAAATTATAAGAACTTGAGGTAGTATTGATTTGAGACTCAATAGAGTCTATCTCCTTCCTTATGCTCTATGTGGCTCTAGGCCACTTCATACCACACTAATATAGATATTTTACCTCATCAACACACCCTTTAGCATCTTTCAACAACTCTAAAAACTTTTTATGTGCAATGGCACTTTTCTCAGTCATTTCTAGCATCCTCTTATCATTCATCCTTTTCTCAACTTCTTTCTCTATTTCTTCCTTTAGTCTAGATGCATATACCTTAAACAAATCAATTAGTAGTGTTAAGTTCTCCATACCAGATAGAAATGTGCCTATATTCACATTGGGTATGGCCTATTGTAAAGCCTTTACTACTTCTTCCATCAATTCTCTACTTTTTTGGTGTGTCTCTATGATTTATTTACTTGTGGATGCATGAAACATATCTCTCAATTGTAGCTTGTGGATGGGAGATATTTTATCCAACTCAACATTGCCTTGATGCATTGGCAATTGTAGTAGTTGTGAAGACACAATTGGTTAGTTGTGAAGACACAATTGGTTGGAACTTGGGTTGCATACTTAAAATATTTTTCAAGGAATCTCTAGAGGAGTCGAAGGATTCACCTGAAACCTTAGTTAGCTCTACAGCCTTTCCTTTTTCTTCAACACTTCTGGAGTCTACTATTTTTTTTCTACTTGAGCATCTCTGGGTGCATCCTCAATTTGTTCTTCACTTTTCTTCTCATGCTCTTCTTCTTTCTCCTCATCAACCTTCTCTTCATTATCATCTTTATTCGTATAATCTTCCTTAGCAATTTTTCTGTGATAACCAGAGGAGTAATTTCTTCCTATGTTAGAGGAGGAGTGATGGTGTTTTCCTTTGCAATATCTTCTTCAATCATTGCTTCTTCAAAAACCTTTTCTATCATGTCCTCCAATTCAGGAGGAGTTTTTTCTAATGTGGCTTCTTCATTTATATCATGCTCACATTGAGCATCATTTTTTTTGCATCTCCTCTTCTTCATTTGGTTCTAGAGAATTATTTTCCGCATTCATTTCTTCTTTATTTTCTAGTATAATTCCCAAATTTTGTGCAATCTCTTTTGCCTTGTCATTGCTTTCGTTCTAGAGTCTTTCAAGATTATCTTTATCTTTTCCCATAAGGGTTGTTACCCTTTGCTTGGTCCTTAACTCTTTGCTAATTATTGTGGCCAATGTGGCTCTGTAATCCTTAGATAGAGGAGCACTCACTCTTTTCAAAGCTTCTTCTTTTAGCCTTTCATGTTCTTTTATAACTTCCCTTATCTTCAACATAATATTCCACAAATATTTAGGTGCATGCTTCTTGATGTTCTACATATCCACCTCAAGAACAAATATGTATTTTAATATAGCTTCATGATGGTATCCTTGTATACCTCATCTTCATCTTTGTATAGAGCTACAATTTATCCCAACATATCATTTTGCAAAATACTATTAAAAATTACATATAACTTCATGGGGGAATGAGGTCTTACCAGTTCTTTTTTTTTTTCTTTTTCTTTTCCTTCTACCAAAGTATTCCTTTCTACATTCATCTTCTTCTCTAGAGAATCCTTATTTGCTTCCTTCTTCTTTTCCCTCATATGAATTTTGAATGCTTCTTTTTCTTTTTGTATATCTTCTTCAATATCGGTGTGAATGATATCAACTCTTCTTTTGGTTCTAGCTTCACCTTGTGAAGAACCAATTCTTCTCTAGACCAAAAATGGTCCCTCTTATTTCAACTCTTCTTATTCTACAACATTAATCCCTATGCCCTTCCCTCTCATAGCTTTTTTTATTCTTCTTTTGTTTGGGGTAGTAGGTGGTGCAACAGTGGCAATTTTCTTCTTTTTAGCTCTTGTGGTTTTCCCTATCAGAGGATATTTATCCTTTACCAGAGGGATATAAGTAATATTTCTCCTTTATCTAGCAAGATTCCTTATCTCAAAGGACTTCTGATCAAAAGGAGGAGTGGTAGATATCCTACTTGATCTCCTTGAGCTTCCAAATGCTTATGCAACACTTAAATCTGCCTTATCTTTCTCTCTTGCATACTATACTCTTTCCTTAGAAATTCCCTTTTTTTCATACGAATCAACCATTTTATCCATATTCTTCTTGATATTTAGTTTCCTTTGTTCCATATTAAATTCCATAGACTCTTCTTCATATCTCTCATACCTTTCTTTAGTTTCATCCTTTGGGATTTTCAACAATATGTCAACA
>VDFB02047230.1:310679003-310717784 GCA_007258455.2 Sequoia sempervirens | reverse complement strand
GGTATATCCTCTACCCTTCTTAACATGGATTGAACATCCATGTGACCTGCAACATTGTCACCACCACCTAATTTAGAACCCAAAAAATGATCAAGGATGGAATGAAAAAATCTAGTCTTCACACCTTTGCAGGTCATCGCTTGTGGGTAGTCGGGTCCTTGATACAGTTAGCAAATGACCATGCCTCACCTTCCTCCTACATCGCGGGTCCTACCAAACTCACATATGCTGAATAAAATAGTTAAGTCTTTCTTGCAGGCCATTCCTTGCAGACCTCCATCTACTCTTTACCATTTCCTTGATGCCACTCACCAGTGTCAAAGTCATTCCACCTACCCACATTATGGACTTTGTGGCCATATTCATCATTCCAGGTTCACAAGAAAAAAACTAAGTTAAAACCTTCATGCGGGC
This sequence comes from Sequoia sempervirens, assembly GCA_007258455.2. Taxonomy (NCBI): domain Eukaryota; kingdom Viridiplantae; phylum Streptophyta; class Pinopsida; order Cupressales; family Cupressaceae; genus Sequoia; species Sequoia sempervirens. The sequence continues at coordinate 310,717,370 of VDFB02047230.1, read as the reverse complement.
TACTCCCTATGGGGGTCCATCTGGGGGACCACCCTACCTCCTTCACTGCTTTGAATGTCCAAGTGGCATTGTTTTCCTATTCTGTAGACTCTGCCTTGGTCATTTCTCTCCAAGACTTCAATGAAAATATTAAGTTCAGTGGCCATGTGAATCGTTCCTTGCAGGCTACTGTCTGCATCTTGCTATTAGTCGATTGTCATTTGTGGAAGGTGGTGCCCTCCCTTCTACCCATTGTGTGGAGTTTATGTCCTCCTCTACTGTCTGAGCTCGTTTGAAGCAAAATGACTAAGTGTAAGTGTTTGGAAGGTACATTTGTGTGGGTTGCTGTGTGTAGACCGTCGTCTCACCGCGACCATTCCTAATGGACTTCACACAATGGCTATCCACCAATTCTTCCCCATGCCTTCTAATTGATCAAACCTTATAAATGACAAGCCTAAGCATTTGAAGAATTTGTGCATCCTGCACTACAGACTTCTCCTTGTGGGACACCATGCCCTGGTCACTGTTCCTTAATGACAAAGTCCTAAACATCCTTCTAACTTTCGACTTCCACATACCCTGAGCCTACATAAACATGATGACCAATCAGGTGAATCCAAAGACCTTATAATTGATATCCACATGTGTCGAGCTACCTTTTGAAGACTTTGACCACCAAGATCCTTGTTGCAGAACTTTGGTTATAGGTGGTTGTTTGTGGGTTGTTGTGGCTTTGGTACTGTCTTTCTCCCGGTCATTCCTAATGGCCTCTAGCCTAGGGAAACCCACATTCTTGGGCCTGCATTCTTGTATTTGATCCAAACAAGCCTTAAATGATGAATATTGATGAATTTTATGATCTCCTAGTGATAAATTATTGGATCTGACCTTCATTTTGTAGGAATTAACTAGGATTTAACTAACACTTCCCTAATTTCTATATGAATACACTTACTGCATCTTTGTATGTAGGATTTATGCAATCTACTATGGGTCCATCGAGGAAATTTTTTGAGATAGAAAAGGGAAAGAAACTTGCATGACCACTATCAGGGAAGGAGGAGAATGATCAAATGAAGTACTAGTTCCATGGGGTGGAGTGTACCTCCAAAATTACTTCCAATTGGGATTTTGTATCAGATACCAACCTTGGGAATGTTGATATAGATGAGTTCCGATGAAGGGTAATGATATACCCTACAACTGAATATGCACAAAAAATTAGAGCGAGTGGTCTCAACAAGGCAACTAAATTTCCACCCACACTTGTTGCTCCAAAGCTAGTTATGGTGTTCCAAGAATGTTATCATAATAATAGAAAAATCATTAACCATGATGGAAAAGTGTTAGCAGTTTTGTTCACCAAATCCATAGGCAAGACATTCCATATCCCCAAATTTAATGTAATGGAGGAAATTGAGAAGGGATATGCTAATAATATGCGGAAAGCAAACCCTCTAGAATGCAAGAGACTAATCAACCAACATTGGTTGAAGGAAAAGAGGGGTAGTGCTGCTAAGGTTCCTTAGGAACTGTTTAGAAGTAATTTCCACAAAGAATACCACAACTTGGTCACCCTACTAAATAGGGTAATGGGTGTCCCTACTACTTCCTTCTTTGAGGATTCAATGTTCTAATTCATCGAGGAGATTAGTTAGGGTGAGACAAAATTCCATTGGGCCAAAATCATTAGTGACAACATGCATAACCAGCTTATGGATGTGAAGAAAACATCCAAGTTCTACAAGACCTCCTACCTGGTGTACCTCCTAGTAGATCAATTCTCGTACAAGGGACTCTTTGTTGCAAATAACCCAGAACCAAGGAAAGGAGACCTCAAAGTATATGATTTCTACCCTTAGCTACAATACAAAAACTTCAAGAGGGAATACCAAAGGGTAAATGGAACCTTTATTGGGCACATCATTAGAATCCTTGGGGATACTTTGAAAGAAGAGTGTCTCACAACACCAAGGCCTTCATCCTATAGTTTGGGTATCTTTTCATACAGTTCCCAAAGTTTACATACATTAGAATAGAGGGGTTCTCTAACAGGCCCTATAAGTTGCCACATTACCCCAACGAGCACGTGATCCTGTTGGAGGTCTCTCAACAATTATATAATGCCCATACCCTATTGAGCAATAAACATAGAGCAGGGATCCCCAATCCCCTAACTTTTGGGCAAGGAATGTATGCATGTCTCGCTACCTAGTGTATAGAGTATTCAAAAAAGGAGTTGGTAGAATACAATCTAGACCTCCACACAAGCTAAGGTGGAATGGACCCATATCAAAAATTGAAGAAATGAGTCTGAAGAAAGTATGCTCATCGGCCTCATGTCAAAGAATTTTGGGCCAATTGTCAAGATGATGAGGAGGTATGGATGATGCACTACATGAGAATGACAACCCAATTTGTGAGGTTAGTAAATTTGTTTCTGGTGCCTGGCCAAATAGTGGAAGAAGATGATACCATTGTTGATGAAAGGTTCAATGTCATGGCCAACCTGCCTCTACTGTTGATTAAATGGAATGAAGAAGAGGTCACTGACCTTGACATATTGAAAATTCCTATTCATAACATGACAAAGCAATGGGTAGATGCCCAAATTGCTTAGCTCAAAGCGCAAGGTGCTATGCTAACTTATGGTGAGCTTGAAGATGAGCTTGAGAGCGAAATAGATAGTGGAGTAGCTGTTGGCCCAATGGAGGAAGCACCTAAATCCCCTCCAATGACAAGGTCATAGAATAGGAAGGATGTGCCCTAGCCCAGTCCAAATCCCAAAGTGTACACACAAAAGGATGTAGAGGGAAAATCTTCGAAGTAAGTAAAGAAAATGGGAGGATTTGTAAGTGAAATGGCTAGGATTGAGGAGGACCCCCAAAACAAAGGAGAAGAAGGAGCCAAGTGGCCATGATCACCACCTACCACTTCCACTCCCACTGCTACTGCTACCATTTCCATTTCTCCACCTCCTGCATCTTAGACCCTACCTGTTTCATCTCTGCCCAGCGTGGACATTTTAGTCCACCTCACCAACAACCTGAGTAATGGTACTAGACTCCTCCTCGGCCACTACATCCCTATTGTCATCCTCATCACTCTCTCTATCCCAATGCCTATATTTTCCATGCCTACTATGCCACCTCTCTCATTGCTAGATACCTTTGTAAAATACATGCAAGGTATACCTACTGAGATTTCTGGGGTAATCATGAATCCTACCATTTAGGCCTTGATGGCCCAAAGTTCTGCTAGCCTGCCTCTTCCTCTGCCACCTAAAAAGCCACCAAAGATGGAGGCCACCATGAAAATCTCTAAAGAGATGGAGAAATGAAAAAGGGAGGCCGCAAAAGGTATAGTTAAAGAGCCTAAGGACCCTTTCAAAGATGATTATTTTGAACATCCAGAGGGCTGGTTGAACATAAACTTAGACAAAGTGACATCTGATGAAGAAAGGTCTCATTCCTTAGAGGAAGACACTGAAGCCCTCAATGAAAAATACATAATAGAAACCTCAGATCAAGAGTTGGAAGAGGAGCTATCTTAGCAGCTCAAAGAGGTAGGTGAAAATTCTAGCTCCAAGGAGCATCTTTTTGAGGAGAAAGATGATACGGATGTCAATGTGGAGATACTCAAAGAGTCTCTGCTGATAGGCCAAGATAAGGGCCCCATCCAAGAAGAAGTGCCTCCTGAAAAGAAGGAAGATAAAGAAGAAGAAGATGCACTGAGGAAGAGCCCTGAGCCTGATTATTATCCTGAGCTCAAACAAGAAGAAAGGAAGTCATCCCAAAAAGAAGATGTCACTAAAGAAAATATAGCCTCTACTAAGTCAGAAAAAGAAAAGGCTATACAGATCAAGGAATCAAATGAAGAAGAGAGAATAGATCAAGAGGCCCCAGGCCATGAAGAGGAACAAACTCAACATGAACAAAGAGAGGAAGGTGATCATGAAACACCTAAGGGGGAAACCAAAGTGCTCGATTGGTTGGAGATGCAACTACATAAGAAGACTCTAGTGGCTGCTAACCCAAAGGCTAGGCTCGAAGCATTACTGGAAAGAGCACAAACAAAGATAAGAAAGGAGAAAATTCCTAGATTTCGCTCTCATATCATGGTTGATGCCTCTAGATTGAGAACAATACAAATATCTACCCTTGTGACAGATAAGGATGTGGGAACTGGTTACGGTATCTCGACAATCAACTTGGGCTTGACAACTAGAGAGTAGAAGATTGATGAATTTCAAGGGACAGTGGCAACAATCATGCAACAAATGAACTAGGATGAGTCCTCCAAAGACGAACTAAAGGCACAAGTGGTGGATTTCACCACCTACATCCAACAATGGACATCCTTAGAAGAAGAGGCTCTAGAAACATCATGCACACCCACTCTTCTCTCCCAAGAAGAGCTCAACATAATGGAGAAAATGAAGAATTGGACCAGAACCATAGTGGATTGGTTCCAACGGGTGATCTACAATGGAAACATGGGCATCTATCACGCTACCCAAATGTTCAACAAATTTTGGGATTTGCAAAGGCATCTAGAAGCCACTGAGAAGACATGTTAGAGATTCACCAAGTTATATAGGATCACATATCCTAAGCTTGAAAGCATTCTTAAGCTTCCTAAGAAGACATGGGAAAAGGAATTAGGGCTCGTAAAAGATGATCACTAGCTAGTAGAGACCTGGAAGATGGGCTTGGATCACAAAAAAGAAGTCTTGGAGAGGGTCTTGCATGAAGTTTAGCTTGACCTTGAATGGGTTATGGAGCATAGGATTGACAATGATGACTACCTCAAAACAACGACAGATTATGACATGCCTGCACTAGAGCTGGATCTTGAGAAAATCAAGCCATTCTTCCATAAGAAGATGGAGCAAGGGGATACATATGCACTAATGCTAGATTTCATGGACTTCGCTACAAGGGAATTTACTCAATCCAAGTAGGTGATCAAGGCCACACCCAAATGTACCAAGCACTAGGAGTAGATCACTGGGAGATTCAAAAGGTTGACCTTTCATATCCTCTAATTTTACATCATGGAGTGGGACAAAATCTAGGTTTTGATTGGAAAATTTGTGGAGTATGCTATCCTGTAGAAAAATGCAGGAAAGCCAATGATTGATGATGAGTATTTGACAGTATAGCTAAAAAGAGAAGGCAGTCACTAGAAGACAAAACTACTATAGTGTCAGAGCCACTAGAGAACAAAATAGAGAAGAGACAAAAATGTATTTTATAATGTTATATTTTGGGGGTAGGTGAAACCCTAATGTAAAATGAATCTTGGCCACATAATGAAAGTAGATCCTATCCATTCATTTCACTTTTGGAAAACTATAAATAGGGGTCTCCTCTCATTTTCAAGAGGGAGTTGAGTTGTTGTGTAAAGACATGCTATAGAAATTTGATGAGAATTACATTGTTTTGGTGGATTCTTGTGTTTCTTCACATGTGTGCATGATTCTTCTCCTCAAAATTACATATTAGCTTTGTTGTTCTAAGCTTTAAGTTGTTTTTTTTTAGTAGTTAGTTCATGTTGCACATTGATAGTGAAGAATGTTATTGTGTTGATTCCTTCCAAGTTCATACTTTTTGCTATTTATTGATGATGAACACTAGTGTAAAATTAGTTTGAACATTCCTTGATTGCTGCACTTAAAATTCATCTATTATTCATGCTTCATGGTGAATGGATAGCTGAAAATCTGTAGGCTTTAGAAGATAGCACTAGTTTCATGAGACTGTAAGTTATTTTGGTTAAGTGGAACTTGGTTTTGGGAAGGTTGTCCACTGTAGCATCCTCCATTGTTATTGTTCAACATTAGTTGCAGGGCTAGGAAACCTTCTATCCCTCTTGCCTTTTGAATTTTCTTTGAAAATTGAAACTAAGGAAAAGTTCCAGCATCATTGTAAAGCCAAATATGATACCAAACATGAAGTTTTAAATTGTTGTTTTGAACTTGCAGCAATTGTACCTCATTTCATAATTTCATAAAACTCCATTTAAAGATCCAATTCCTTCCAAAATTAGTGAGCCAGAAATTCCCTTTGTGATTACCAACAAATCACATCAATCAATTGAGTTGTATTTGTAGGTCATGACCTGACACCCGAGGGACCTTGGGGTGATTGTCTACAACTTAGTTGCATATTTTCACCTTTCAAGAGAGGTAGTGCACTTGTGTGCTACCTGTGTTGAGAGGTGCAAAAGCACCCATCAACAGATACTATATTGTCCCTATTTGTGAAATAAATTTTATAACTGATTATCATAGTTGTGTATCTTATAGCTAGGTTTCTAATAGGATTCACTGCTAGATATCTCTTATCATATGTAGCCCCTATTTTCTCCATAACCACTTCATTCTTGATATATTTTAGCATAGGAACTAGTCTGGTGGAGAAAACACCAAGAAGCTCTCTTATAACTTCCTTATTTATCATGTTAGACATATTAGTCCAAATAAATTTGTCATGGATTTTTCTTAAAGCCATCTTAACCCATTTGTCATCAAAACCAAAATTAGGGAACCCTTACCATAGATCTAGTTTCTTCATGACTAGGTTTTGAAATTTTGACTTTAGGGCGAAGTCTTCTCCAGTAAGATCATTATTCCACAAATTCCCTAACTTACAATGATCAATTTCTTCTATCCTACTGTGAGCATTTTTTTTAAATATGCAAACACTAAACCTCAAGCATGGATTAATGACTTACAAATTCATCAAAATACTCCTATGAAATAATGCAAAATGCTTTCTAAACATGATAGCAAATCAAACTAAATTGAAAGCATGAAAGAAACAAGATACATATCTATTCCATAGTGGATTGGTGTCACATGTGCTAGTGACCCTTTCCCAATCCTTGATAAAAAGCTCAAGATGATGAAATGCTATGAAGATGGTGGAATGATGATGAACAAGATCAAATCTCAAATGAAGAGAGTAACCTTGCATGGAATTAGGAGGATTTACTTGAGGATGATACACCTATTTAAAGATTTTCAAAATGCTAAAAACAGTGAAGAGAGGGACCAATAATGGGACTAAGATTCCATAATGATAGAAGGACACTTGTCAAGTGGTGATTAGTTGATGCATGTGCAAGATTTGGGAAGAGTGCCCAAGAGGGGAAAATTTTGAATTCAAATTTGCAATAAATTTTGAGAGGGGGACAAGAAAGAAGAGCAATAAATGCCCTGTTTGACTTGTCATGTTGAAAGAAAATGAGGTTTTAATAAATCAATAAAATTGATTTATTGTGCAAGTGGATAGATCTAGATAATGCAAGTGGGATGGGATTAGCATTAGGTTAGGATTAGATTAAGTTAATGATGATTAGGCTGATTTAATGCTGATTAGATGATTTGACTTTTTGGACTTTAGTAATTGATTTATTTAAATCAGAAAATGATGAAATATAATTTAGGATTTGATTTAAATGGAGTCCTGATTTATTTAATTAAATGGATGATGTAAGATGAAGGTTGAATGATAATGTTTATTTGATAAATGAGATTATTTAATGAACGGATGAAAGTGATGAATGTGCCTAATGCAATATCTAGTTCAGTTGATGAATGGACTTGATCAAATGTAAATTTTGCATGTCTACATTTTGCCCCTCTTTGAAGCAATGTACTTGTTGCGTTGGTTCAAAGAATAAACTTGCCACGATTAAAATTTAAAAACTTTCTGATTTTTCGGATGCCCCAGCGGAAAGAAGTACACTGGTACATTGCCCCCTCGAGAGATCGAGTGAAAAGATTCGATTTGAGGGTCGATCTCGCGATAAAGAGGTTCAAAATGGATGGTTATGGATGACGATGCAAATGCGATGACTTCAAGATGCTTAGAATAACAAATCTATATTATCCTAAACAACTTAAATGATGATATGATATGAGATGGATGTGATATGCTGTGATTATGCAATGGATGAGTTATGAGATGCTTAGACTAACAGATCTATATTATGATGATGATATGAATGTGAGATGATATGCAGAATTCTAAAGATTTATGGATGCAAGATGAATGCATAATGGATGCATGATGGATGTATGCTAATGGTTTGTGGATGCAGGATGGATGCATGATGGATGCATTGGTGAATGTATGCTAATGGTTTGTGGATGCAGGATGGATGCATGATGGATGCATTGGTGATGATGATGTTAGTACGGAAATGAGATGATGACAAGAGGATCCAACAAGTCCATGATTGGTCGAGACTTTAATAGAGATGATGATGATAATAAAAGATGATGATGATAAATGATGATAGGTGGATGATTTGCTTATCAAGGATTGGGATTTTCAAAGGATCACTTACTTTATTTTGATAACCTGCATATAAGTCACGATGCATCAAAGGTATGAAGGACAGGGATGAAAATTTGTACTTGAATAACGATGGACTTTGACTCAACAAAGCAGACAAGTGTGTCTTGTTCACACTTGACTATCACGGAAACCTTGCTAGGGTATACCTAACAAAGTAGAAATGACCAAGTTATTTTACAAGAATGTCCAACAAGCACAACAGATAAAGAATAATGATCGTTGCCCCATTCTATCTCTCTCATTGGTTCAGGACATATCATCGAGAGGTCCTTGGAATGAGCACAATAAGATAAATCAAAAGAAAAGATCAAATACACAAATAAGCCAATGTTCTTCATACCTCCAGCCAAAGGGATGTGTTTTGATAGGATAAGGATCCAAGGTGATATCCATAAATGATGCCCATTGTCAGAACGATATATCCTAGGACATGCATTGTACAGGATGACGATGGTTTGATAAGTTGATTGATAGGCTATTGATATGAGGTTGACTGACATGTTTGCGACTGATCAAGAGTTTGATTTTGTTTTAACGATTTGTTGTTTGCTTTTGATTTTACGATTGAAGATTGATTTTGCTGACTGCTATGATTGTTTTTGTTTGCATTGCCAAAGGATGAAGATGATGATCAGTTTATTATGGATGATTGATTATTGCGGGTGAAAGCGAAACGGGAATGGTGGATTTTTCAAATATTTGGATGTTTTTGACGTTTTTGAAATGTTTTGAGGTTGTTTTTGGTGTTTTTGGATTTTGCGATGTTTTGGGATTTTGATGTTTTTTGAATGTTTTTGGATTTTTGATGTGATTCGAATGTTTTTGGATTTTGATGTCTCGGGGGCTGATCAAAGATGAGCCTTGCCTAAAGTTGGCTTCGAGAGGCAGCGTAGTTCAGATTTTAATGTTTTGATGTTTTAGACTTTTTGAGTGTTTTGGATTTTTGGATGTTTGGATGTTTTGGATTTTTTGATTTCGATGTTTTGGATTTTCTGATTTTCGATGTTTTAGATTTTGGTGTTTTGGATGTTTTTGGATTTTCTGATTTTCCTAATGTTTTTGGATTTTAGCATGATTTTGTGAATTGGATATGGATGTATGTGAAATGCCGATTAGCTTTGTTTTAGGATTCTGTTGAAAACCAAGTTAAGTTGATTGATCAAATGATGGATTGATGATGATGATAACATTGTTGAGGATACACACAACAATGCAAGAAACTGGATTGATCGAGGATTGATAATGATAACATTGTCAGGATCCGCTATACAATGCCAAAGGATAATCAACAACACAAGGATATCTGAATGATGATTTTTTGATTGGGATTTGATTGATCATGATTGGTAAACAGTTTTGAACAAAAGATGTTTTGAGATGATTTAGTGTTGATGTTTGGCGGTAAAAGCTTAAATCTCGTGATAGTGGTGTTTGGATTGATGTTCAATAGAAAGATGAAGCTTGATAAGGACTGTTTTCATCAAAATACGCCATGGGCTAGTGATTCGGATTTTTTCGCTCACAAGTGGTGGACCAATTTGATTTCATGTTTTCTAATGTTTGGATCGCCACATAAGCTGGAGGATATAGACCAAGGTTTATTTTCGAAGCAAGATGGATATATCTGCCCCCAATGTCTAGCAATGCATGGAATGCGATGGATGGATGCTCAGATAAGTGTATGGATGGATGGATATGGTAAGCATGCAAAGTATGCCAAGGATTTATCTTGCAATAAGATAAGGTGCTCGAATAATGAATGCACATTTGGATAATGCTTCATGGCTCAGATAATGCTGCATAGGATAGGATTTAATGAAAACAGCCCATGTCAAGATGTTCACCGTAAGCAAGCATAAAGCGTGCCCCAAAATTGTATCAAGATCAAGATAACTTAGACTATGGATCATGAAGATGGATGAAAATGGATTAGATAAATGGTTCATGGATGAAATGGATTTATTATGGATAAGATGGATGGAATGCTCGATTTATTATGGATGGGATGAGATGCTTTCATCTGAACTGGCGCATGTAGATGCTCAATTCCACACATGACGCCTATTTTCCAGGTTTTCATCATTGTCTTGCCCAAAGTGCCACCGTAGTGGTTTTCACTAGAGGACGATTTTTATCTTTACTATTTTCAATCCTTTTTTTGATTTTTTTGGATTTTTTGCTTTTTTGATTTTTTTTTTTGAAAGATTTATGCTGAACCACAGGGTGTCGCTGATGTAGATGCCCCTATCATAATGTGCCATCGGTATCCTTCCTGAAGAAGTTGCTTTGCTAAGATACGTGCACTTGAATGGAACTTTTGGGATTCTTGATCTGCTTCGTCAATACAGGAGTTAACTCTGTCTCTATCGCACATCGCGATAAAGTGCCTTCAGAATCCTTATGATGAAGGAGTGCGTTGCCAATACATGGTCAATATGAGAATTGGATATCATGCGTGGAGGTGTGGATGGAGTGCATTTAGGGATAAGAGATGGATTGGTTGACAGTTTGGAACCTTTGACTCTCCAAACTTGGGAAGATGAGCAATGATGGGTGGATACGAAAGTGTGCATGGAATTAGGACCAACTGCTTGATATACTTTGTACGTCGCTTGAAAAGCCTGCTTTTTCTTTTGCGGACATTCTTGATGGATACTTTTCCCTTTTTTATTTTGCCCCACAGTTTCTTTGACTGATGGAGTTTGATAGGGATGATCTTTCTTTGTATTCTTTGGTATCCATGCGTATTTGATTTGTCCATTATGCTTTTCAACTTCTTTTTCTTTGATAACATTCTTCGTACTTTGATTCAAATCTTTCTTTTGACGTTGGTCCCAATTCATGGATGGGGTGATGGGTTGATGAAGATACATGGCGTGGCTGGTTGTAGTATTGACACTAGCTTCATCATAAGGACTCTTCGTGCTCCCTATGTTGATGTTTTCTTGAGATGAAGTTGCCCCCAGTATGGTGATAGTATCATCTTCATGCTTTGATTCTACTTGCTTTGAGATATTTTGTTCAGTAAACGTGCTTTGACAAATGATCACTGTAGATGACATTGTTTCAATTTTTCGCTCTGCTAACTCTGGATTATCCTGTTCTTTTTGACTTGTTTCCTTGAGTGGATAATGTTCGATATCTTTATTCATGATGTCCTCAATCTGAACTTGGGACATGTTTGATCCTGATGTTGATAACTCCATTTGATTGTAGGAGTTAAGAATCTACTCTTTTTGTGTAACAAAATTTTGTTCTAAATGAAGATCATCTACGTGCCCATCTGTAGAAAGCATCTCATGGGTAGATGGAGGAGTATGGATATGATCATCTTGCATAGATAGGAGAGTGTCCATCAGATTATTGTAGTATCTTGAAGATACAAATTCTTGATCTTGATTAATTTCGAAGTTGCTTTTAACATGCTTTGGATCAAGTTCTTGACATGGGTCAGTTTCAAAGGATGGACTGCTTACAAATGGCTCTTGGATATCTTCATTATGCATGGGAAGTGGCTTAATATCTTCATGATTTTTGAGTGGACTTGGATCAGGTGTTGAGTTGAAGATTCCTTCAATATCGGCAATCATGAGGTCGAAGGATGTCAATATGTCTTGGAAAGGACCATTGCTAGACCTTGGTGAAAGATTCTGATCATGCTTTGGCATAAATTCTTGAGATATGTCCTCTACCTCATTAGGTGATGTAGATACATTTTCAACATGATCACTGGTCGATGCCTCGTTGGATGAAGCGAAAATATCTTTATTGATGGATAGATTTTGAACATTGTTTTCAACAATTGCAATAGAGAGATTTCTAATGTCTTCAACCATAGGGTCAAATGATGTTGACATTTCTTGAATTGGATCATTGTTGGGTATTGTCGATGTATTTTGATCATGATTGAGAGGTGACTCTTGACATATATTCATTTGATCATTGGATGGAGTAGACACAACTTCAAGGTATTCAATGATGGAGTGATCTTGATCTTTGTTCTCAACAGTTGTTATCTTTTGTGTTTGTGCTTGTGTTGGTTGGGTAGCTTGAGAGGTTTGGGCAACTTGAGAGGATTGTTGCACTTGTTGAGCTTGTGTTGCTTGTTGCATGGCTAGATATTGTTGGTATCCTTTTTGAAAAGCAGCTTGTAATGTCACATTGTATTGGATTGATGTGGTGGAAATTGGTGGTGGTGGGGGTGGTGGTGGATTTGAAATCATGTTGGATGTAGTGACAAGTGTTTGAGATACGCTTGGATTGATTGTGGGGGTTTGAGATGTGATGGGCGTGATAGTGGTGTTTGGAATGATTGAAGGGATAGTGATGGTTGGAATAACTGAGGTGATAGGTCCTTGGGAGACCGTATTTTGATTGGTTGGGATCATCATTGTTGCTTGATTGGATACCATCTGTTGGTGCGATGTCGATGGTATATTCGAAGGATTTGACGTGATGGTTTGATTGACATTAGTTGGATTGAATTGGGTGGCGTGATTGGTGTTAGGTAAAGGGGGAATCCCTAAACCAAGGAATGATGTAGGTAATGGTGGTGGAGATTTCCCTTGGCGCAATGCCTCAACTATTTCCGCAATTTGATCTTGCCAAATTTGTTCTTGATTTTGATCTTGACTCACTTGAGATAGTTGATTTGGCTTGTGTTCAAGTAGTTTTGGCATGCATGTTTGTAGTTTTTGAATGGGATTATGGGAAAATTGACTTTGGATAATGTTCTGATTTGGGATGATGTTTAGATTTGGCATGATAGGATGAACATTGTTGGTATTGGGAATCATTTTTCCAAAGTTTTTCAAGTTAGGATTCATGTTTTGAAAAGTTGCACTTGGTACATCCACATTTGGTTTGTAGGGATTTGGTGGGATGATGTTGCTCGTTTGAAGATTCATGTATTGATTGTTTGATTGGTGGATTTGTTGGTTTGGACTTAGATCTATCATTGGGAAATGTGTTCCAAAGTTTGACTTGGGCATACTCACACTTGTTGTACCACTGTCATTTGTCGAAGGCAATGATCCCATGTATGGACTTTGATAATTGATAGGCATTGCAAGGCTTTGAAGATTCAATTGATTTAGATTACTCAAGATGTATGGATCAAGTGTATATTCCATGTTCTTCTTGTGTTTTGACCTTGTTATGAATGTGACCTCTAAGGTTCTTAGGACCAATGGCAAGATGGAGGATGAAAGGTGGATGATATGAGTGATGAACGTTTAGGAACTTTGAATCAATGCTAGACTTAGGGATTTTGATTTTGATTGTTTGATGTGGATGATGAACTTGTAAACCCTAAGATGTTGGATGTTATCTTTAGGATGAACTTATTCAAAAGGTTTGCTAATTCAATTAGATGTATGAGAAAGGATGCATTCCCACACACCTAATTAAACAATTGACTTTGATTTGGTTTAAGGATGTACCCAAGTCTAGAATGATGTTTGCAAAGATCTAAAGTTGTTTTGGTGAGATGGATTGATGAATGTTTGGAAGATAGATGAAAGTTTTGATGATCCTAAGAGACTTAGAGATACTTTGTTTACTAGGCCAAGGTATTGAAGAACACACTTTTCTCTAAAAACAATCAAAAGACCAATATAACCAAGAGATATCAAGCACATGTGTGGGGTCCAATTTGTTATCTTTGCTTAGTGTATTCCTTTTACCACAAACACACTCTTGATTAAAGTTTCAAACTAAGATGTCCAATGTATTAATTTCCTTAAACCCCACAAGATATTTTATGTGGAAATTCAATGAACTTAAGGCAAGGGTTTTCCTATTGTTTACTCAAAAAGACAAATTGAGGTATAATCCAATGCTTAGGAACCTCTACAGACGTGAATCTGTAGGGAAAGCAGTAACATATGGATTGAGTCAATGATATTTGTCTTCAAGAGGGTTTGAAATTTTGAGAATCATGTTGAATGTTTGTTTGCAAAATGTTTTCGAATACACACATGTTTTCAACAAAAGAATAATTACAAGCCCTATGGATGTGTAAGACAATATTTGTTGTTGCCACTTGGACAAGTCCAGCTATCTCTAGCGGATGGTTAGATGTGACCCCTGGCTCCCCTCACGGCTCATTAATTTCAATGGGGCAGCATGGCACCCATGAAACTCCATGAAGCGTGCTTTCCATCTCTACTAGAGGCACCGTAAAGTGTGGGGTGGCTTGAATCGACCGTTCTTGCACCAACAAATAGATTAAGGATTTTGGCAAATTCTAGCACATGGGTTCTAGTAAGGACTTTCCGTTCGTGGAGATTGACCCATACGGCAAGAGTCCCCTTTCGGATCCATCCTGTCGGAGCCAACCGCGTGATTATGGCATTTAACCAAAACCCTCATTTATATCCCGGCTGGAAATACTCTTGGCTTTAGAGTGTTACCAGTTGAGTCATCCCTTGGGTGAGTACTTTTTCCCCAAGGCAGGCCCTCTAAGATAAACAAAAGTGAGCAAAGACACAATCCGTAACTCGATCGATCTTTGATGGCACAAAGAAAGAGAATGTATGCGAAAATGCCCCTACTCACACTCGCACAAGATGTTCAATTTTTAAGCCCAAAATGAAGTGTTTTAAAGCAATAAAATGTATTTTAAGTGTTTCTCTTGCACCCTAGATCGCACGAAGCGCAAGGGGAGAGGATACGTACTCAAAAGACAATCACACAAATCAAACACTTGTTCATTTTATACCCTTCAAAGCAATTGTGAATTCGTTTTAAGCACCAAATGAAATATAAAGATTGCTTGTCCAATTTTTAACCCAAAAACGAAATCTAGTAAGTGTGTCCTAAGGTTCATTTTAAGCCCTTTGCAATGAAAATAAAATTGTTCATTTTAGCCCCAATTGAAAACTAATGTTCTAAAACGAAAAGGAAAACAATTTCGTGTAGTGTTGATTAAACACTTAAAGTGTTAAAAAAAACATTGTGTTTTCAAAAAAAGATTTCCCTCCTTTCGTGAAGTAGTATTGATCAAACATTTAAAGTGTTAAAAAACACATTGTGTTTTCAAACAAAAATCCTCCTCCTTTCGTTTTCATTTGATAGCCTTCTCTTTTGCCTTGCACCTTTTCGCCTTCGTTTGCTTTTGTACCTTTGTTGATTTTCAGCTTTGTACCTATAAAAAGAAAAGACAATCATATGAGAACATCAAATTTATTATGATTCAAATTTGTAAGATAGAAAGAAGTTTTCATAAATGAATCATGCTTTCCTTACAAATATAAAACTAGAGGGTTTTCAAAAGGAAACAAACTAGGATTTTGCATGAAAGGTGTATTTAAAGGTAAAGACTATCAAATTTGTTTAAACCCCTTCCAAAAGAAACAATCTTCATTGACATCAAAATCTTAATAGACACTTGTCCCCCTCCGTGATTACATTCAATCCTAAAGATTCATTTATCATATAGAGAAATTATGTTTAAATATTCTCTAAAAGATCTATGAGTTCGTGAATTAAATATTAGAGGGACCTTACTCACAACTTTCCACTTTGACAACCATTTTTGGCATATTATTGATAGTAAGGTCAACTGTCACTAATCCTTTTCTGACCATAGCTTCAGTGTTCATTTAGCAAAATACATAATAACATCAATGAATGTACTTTTTGCAGATACTGAAAGAAAGACTCTACACTGGGTGTCCTTCTCAAGAAATCTGATATTCATTTAATTCCATTAGCCTGTTGTAGCTTTCTAACAAACAAAACAGCTGAAACCAGAAAAAAAAAAGGCGCATGAATAATGACTTCATTTGAATGTCCCTCTTGGAAAGCCACCCACAATAAATTTTTTCATCAGACAAAAAGCTCGAGGTAGATATTGCGCAGGATTTTGGGCAGGACAGATTTATAGGAATGTTCTAATATTTTCTTAAGTCAATGTACTTAGTCGGCACATGAAGGATACGGCTAATAAACAGGTGTATCAGTCAATCATAAATGCTCAGGGACTGGTGCATTCATGTCATAAAATTCCTGTCCCATGTACTCTAGCAGCTCCGGAACCCATGCCTGTGTGGAACCTCCAACATCAAACTTCTTGTCATTTATATTCGGGGCTGAGAGCTGGATTCAAAGGCCGACCCAAGTGAAGTTCAGATACATAAGAAGATATCAATGCGAGAAAAACTAAATGATGGCGCAGGAAAGGAGTAATGACTGGAGCGCTCAACATAGACAGCTTAAATATGTACGTGTAATCTCAACATGTTTTGAAAATGCAGCCAGCAAACAAAGTTATTGATATATTGCAAAAAAGTAGCCATGACAGCGATGTTCATCAATCTTGAGTGATATCCATACAAACAAACTCTGACAAACAAAATGAATATATGATATACAAGGATCTTCTATTGACTAAAACAGTGATAGGAGAGCACTTAAAGTAAAGACGGACAGATGGCTCAACTATTGATTCGCTTTATGAGTCAAAAGCTTACTTGTGTGGTTTTGATTCTTTGCCCTCCCAGATCCTGCGTTGAGTAACCAATAAAAAATTTCCTTACTAGTCAATTCACGCCAAAAATCAAATTATAAAAACGTCTTTGAAGGATATGTTTTGCGGCAACCACAAGATGTTACATAAAATAGTTCAAAAGTTTTTGTTTACGAAAGACACAAGAATTTTATATATGCCGCTATGCAGAAAACAAAGCATGGAAATGCTATGATAAGACAGGTATTTATGGCGATTTAGACAAGCTTTTACTTATTGCTATTTTTAGACAAGGAAACCATTTTATCAATGCCGCATATGAGAGAGAGAGGACCACTCTTCCCAGTGCTTCTCAGAGGACAACAAAGATAGTATGACATTTATGCAATGGAAGTACACGGAAAATACAGAATACAAAGGTTGAGACATTGCTGTCTAGTGCACACGACAAGCAACAAATTTGAAGTCAATGTGCCCGTGATTAATGGCTTTCAAGTTAGTGTAATTGGTAGGTGTAGAACTGAACCCCCCAGCCGTTCCAACATCCTCCTCGCAACCTTTACCAGCATCTTTATTGTCTACACCCAGCATTAGCATCTTGAAACGTGATATGGATATTCATGAAAAAGCATAAAACATGGAGTGATTCTATTAGATGCTTAAAAAAAAATGTTTTGGCAGATATGTATGCAAAATGGGAAAGCAAAGATAAGGTGGATCTATACATGCATTTCAAAAAAAAGTATTCCCATATAAATGCATTTCAATAAAGAACAGAGAACTATGCCATTTTCTAATATAACTACATCTTGATAAAAAAAAATAGAAGTTCAATGTATTTTAATCAAGACAATAATGTCAACAAATTTGAGTTTCTTTTGTATACAGCCCTCCTTCTAGCGCCAATTATGTGAGCATTTTTTTTAAATCTGCAAACACTAAACCTCAAGCATGGATTAATGACTTACAAATTCATCAAAATACTCCTATGAAATAATGCAAAATGCTTTCTAAACATGATAGCAAATCAAACTAAATTGAAAGCATGAAGGAAATAAGATACATATCTATTCCATAGTGGATTGGTGTCACATGTGCTAGTGACCCTTTCCCAATCCTTGATAAAAAGCTCAAGATGATGAAATGCTATGAAGATGGTGGAATGATGATGAACAAGATCAAATCTCAAATGAAGAGAGTAACCTTGCATGAAATTGTGGAGGATTTGCTTGAGGATGATGCACCTATTTAAAGATTTTCAAAATGCTAAGTGTTGAAGAGGGACCAATGTGGGACTAAGATTCTGCCAATGATAGAAGGACACTTGTCAAGTGGTGATTAGTTGATGCATGTGCAAGATTTGGGAAGAGTGCCCAAGAGGGGGAAAATTTGAATTCAAATTTTGCCATAAATGCTGAGAGGGGGACAAGGAAAAACAGCAATAAATGCCCTGTTTGACTTGTCATGTTGAGGGAAAATGATTGTTTTAATAAATCAATAAAATTGATTTATTGTGCAAGTGGATAGATCTAGATAATGCAAGTGGGATGGGATTAGCATTAGGTTAGGATTAGATTAAGTTAATGATGATTAGGCTGATTTAATGCTGATTAGATGATTTGACTTTTTGGACTTTGGTAATTGATTTATTTAAATCAGAAAATGATGAAATATAATTTAGGATTTGATTTAAATGGAGTCCTGATTTATTTAATTAAATGGATGATGTAAGATGAAGGTTGAATGATAATGTTTATTTGATAAATGAGATTATTTAATGAACGGATGAAAGTGATGAATGTGCCTAATGCAATATCTAGTTCAGTTGATGAATGGACTTGATCAAATGTAAATTTTGCATGTCTACACCTACCATGAATGTAGATCCTAATATCCTCAATTGGTAAAACCCCATAATAAATGTGTGAAAATGCACTTAACGGGTCATCTTCTATGGATTTCGTGGGATACTTCTAGAATTTTGGTTATGATTTTTCTATTACTTCTATAATCCTCATTGTAGCCATTGCAAAATAGGTTCAAACTACTTTTACAACAAAGTTCTTTGAAAACTATGGTAAAAAAAATCATAAATACCTTCTTCTTCACTAATTCTCAATTCTTCTTGAACAGTTTGAATTCTTTCCTCGCTACTCTACTCCTTGAATGATTTTTTGAAATTAATTTTCCTCAGTGAATTTCCTTATAATCCTTTGATTTGACCTAATTTTGCATTGAATTATTTAAACCATAAAGCTAGCAACCCTTTATTTGTATTCATAGATAGCTTCTGAAGCTCTACAAACCTCTGCATCATCATATTTTCTTTCACAATCTTCACCAATAGATCAAGAATGTTGATCTACATCATATATATTCATGTTGAGGCATCAAAACCTCTTCTTTAGTGAGAGAAAAAATATTTCCATTAAATACCCCCTAAGCTATAACTCTTAGCTTAGTTTCTAGAGAAAACATCTATACTAGAGGATGTTATAGATTCTCCCTTGTGTTTTGTCTCTTCCTTCTTTCTCTAGATCTTTTCATTTTCCTTCTTTACTTCAATCAGATCCACCTTTTTAACTAGTTCATTCCTTTTTATCAGATTATCCTTCCTTGTATTTTTTCTTTTGCAAAACTTGGAAATATGTCTAAGTCTACTACAATTGTGACATGTGATATTCTTCTAAACAATATTCCTTCCATTCACTCTGGGTCTACATTGATTAGATTTGTGTCCAAATCCATAGCATGTATAAAAATATCCATTGAAAGATTGAATCATTCTACCATTGTTATATGCATTCATCATTTGACTTTTGCATTCACTTTCTTTATGATCAAATATTTTGCATGTAAAACATTAACAAGAAAAGGATGGAGCATTCTGATTTATTTTTCTTCTACATTCCATTGCATTGTGCCAAAATTTATTGCAAGAATAATAAAAACCATTGAAATATGGGTACCTTTGTGCATTTTGTTGTCTTGCCAGTGGTCTCCTAGCTTCATTTCTTTTATTTTGGATCTACTTTCCATAGATCTTCTTGTCTTCAATCTTCTTTTTCAGTATTCGATGTTTGATCTAACTTTGAACTTTATCCTATCTCAAATCCAAAACCTTCTTTTTCTTTAGAGCCTTTCTAATTTCCAATCATTTCATCAAGATTTGGAGCACTCATTTTGAATTTATCTTCATGACTCCTTGATTTCTCCAAATTTGATCTTAGATTTACCACTTCTTTTTCAAGCTGTGTACATTCCTCTAATTTTATTTTCACCATTACATTCAAGCATTCTTCAATTCTTTTCTTTTCTTCAACTTGCACTTTCAAACTAGTGATGGATTCATTTGATTGCTTCAATTTCTCACTAACTTCCTTATTCCTTTCTCTTAACTTCTTGATTTTCTCTCTCAATTTTTTGATGCATTCATTTGCTTCTCTGATGTTTTATTTCAGATCTTTATTTTCATCTTTATCCTTTTCAAGATCTTCAAGGGAAACTTTGAGTTCTCCATCTTTTTCAAGCATCCAATATTCTTCTATGAATCCAACTATTGGAATCTCTTTTGGAGGAATAGGAATTTCCTATTAGCCATGTGTTCAACCTCCAAGACCTTTCCAAAGTGATTAAGCTCCTTCCAAGGAACCAAACTCTGATACCAATTGTTGAAAACCAAGAATACTGAGAGGAGGAGGTGAATCAGTATTCTCTTAAACCATTCAAACATTAAACATCCAATTACCAAAGCATACTCAACAACAATAAGGAAATAAATCATAAAATATTCACAACATCATGTAACACATGAACACCAATATTTTTATGTGGAAAACCCATAATGGGAAAAACCAAAATGAGGATTAGCTCACAATATATTATAGTTAGTTATAGTATATTTATAAAAGTGCTCACTATAGGCGGACTCACTTTCCATAGAGAAAAAGATAAAAGAGAGATGATGGCTCACAACCTATTTTGAACTATTACAATTGCATCTTACATATATGCATGAATTACAGTTCCATTAAAGAATAATAAACAAACTTTATTTGATTCTAATTCAACACTCTACCTCACTCTTCATTTGCACAACTATGATATTCAATTATACCTTCACAACTTAACTTTTCACTACTCTATTCAAATTCACATCACATATATCACATATTCATCAAAAACATTGTAAACCAATCCAACATATCCACATCAAGTGTAACATTAATTAGGTCGGCCTAGAATTAGATGTAACAACCAAAATATAACTTTTCAACTCTAACACTTTCATACATATAACACACCACAATTCAAAACTCAAAACAACTTAAAATAGGTCAACATGGATGCATAATAGATCCCACATAAGACCACAATACTTACTTAACCTTCACATATCTTCAAACCTATTAGGTTGGCTCTGCATAAGACATAAAAGAAAAAACCTTCAATTGTGTATCCACATCTTGACATGTGGACCTAAAAACTCAATGCCAAATAGAATTCATACTCGCCTACCATCTGGAAACTTATCTTTAAAAGCGCAACGCCAAAAACTCATCTATGGAGAAGTGCAGAATCTCCCACACAACTACATTATAATTTGTCAGGCCGAACTCTGTTACTCATATCTTTCAAACCATTTGTCAAAACATGATGAAATATTAGAATTAGATACATCCAAAATCCACCAAAATTATGTTAGAAGTGCAAAGTGAAATATTCATTTGTGGAGTGGTGTGAACCCAAAAACTAGCACACTATAACACTGTATGCACTGAATTAACACTTAGTCAATTTCCCATTACAACTAACTTTATCAAACCAAACCATTATGAAAAAAATTCTTCCTTACCAACTCCAAAACCTATTATAACTTATCAAAATGGTCTACAACCAAAATCTTTATATGAGCTACAATGTTGACATCAATGACAACATTGCAACACATCGTTATGTACCTTCCATGCTCATGTTTCCAAACAACATCATCAATGACATTCTTTCAACAAATATAATGACACCCCATGGTTATTAAATGGAGGTTTGTCAAAGACCATCCACCACCTATCCCAAAAAATATTTTTTTATTTCATTATGCTTGCACCAATGTATTGGAAATCTCTTTGAAGTCGCATAAAGGGGTGCATTGGTTCTAGGATCCATAAAAAGAGCACACATTTTTTCTCTTGTTATGTATTTTCTTTTTAGGATAATTTTGTCACATTAAATCCATGACATGAATCTTTATAAAATTTTCACTGATTTATTTAACATTTCACTATATCAACATTGTTCATCATTGCTTCCAATTATGAATCAAGTGATCTATGGTGGGGTTTTGATGTTGAATCCTTCAATTTTGAAACTAATTCTATAATTTGAGGTTTATCTTGTTCTAAATTCTCTACCAAATATTCTTGGATTTTTTAGGGTTTTTTAGAATTGTTGGAGGAGACTCAGGTATTGCAAGGCGATCATCCAAATTTGGTTCTTGATTAGAGTTTATAGGATATAGTATAAACAATTTAGGAAAAAAATCATAAAAAATATTAACTTTTTAAATGCAAACAAAAATTGGTCTAAAAAATTAAAATTTGACACTTACCTCTTCTACAATGTGGCATTGTCAAGGTCCTTGTTAAATTTGCAAAGCATTGCTATTTTATGGAGGATATAAAATGGAGAGGGCTTATATGGTTCAAGATCATGCGTTGTAAATTTGTTGACTTGTTTTTATTTGTTTTAACTTTTAAAAATATGCTCATTTTATGTTGAGCATAAAACATGCTCATATTTTATGCTCAACATAATACAAGCACATTTTTCAAATGTAAAATATGAGAATTTTTTGTGGTTTTCACAATAATGCACTTGTTTTTAGATTAAATTTTGTTTTTGGCCACTTTTTTTAACATTGTTTAGTGCACACACCCATGATGCAAAATTAAAATTAATTCAAAAAATCTACAAAGACCCAACAAGAAAAGGTAAGTCCAAAAACCATATGGATTCCAAAGAAATAGAAGAAATGAATCCAAAATAAAAAAAACCAAATCAACATCCAAATCTACTACTCCAAAATCTTCCTTTGCTCATAAATCCCATCACGCCCCATCTAAGTATCTTCTTGTACCATCATAAATTGTCACCCTTGACAATTTCACACTAGGTTTAGCTTCCCCTCATGTGCTTGGATCTAATTGTTCATTTAATGTACCTAATTTTTAATAATATTTAAAAAATTAGAAGTGAAATTGAAAATAAAAGTTAATGATCATTTAATGATATTTAAGGCCTTGAAATGATAGTTTTGGGTTAGGGTACCCAATTCCTTTGTCTAGCCTATTTGGGATCAATTTAAAATATGTCTGTTAGAATTTTAACATTTGAAAATCCAAAATCATTTTTTGGCTATCATTAATTAGTTTGTGATAAAATAATAAATTACATATAAATACAAGTCTTTTCCATCATTTGAAATCCTAGAAAAATCGTAAGGCAATTGAGAGAATCATTTTAAAAGAAGTCAAGAGCATAATTAGAAAAATTATAGTATCATCATTTCAAGTGAAGCATCATTTTATCAATGCATCACATTTTCATGTGATATTTTTTATGTTTCATGTTTATTTTTTATTGTGAGTACTAACACTTGCAAGACTTCAAATCAAGAATCAAGTTTTCCTTGAACGTGATGAGTACAATGACTTTAGTCCATCAAGGAATACAGATCAGAGTGGAAAGTTGCAATAATTGTTAATTTATCACTTTTTTATCATTTAGCCTCTGCCTGATTAAGGGTAAGATCTCTTTTACATCATCATATCCATTGTGAAGGTAGAAATACCAAAATGAGGTTTGTCTTAGACAAGTCCCTATACAACATAACTCTTTCTCCCTCTTTCTTATGTGTTGGTTGTACATCTGAAGAGAAATTGAATAGAATTGAGGACCTAATTATTCATTCAAGAATTCAAGTACTACAAGTCACAAATTAGTAAAAATAGATTTTATTAGCAATAGACAAATATTTTAACACTAAGTCTAGAGAAGAACCTATAGACAAGGAGCAATAGGAGTCTGAAACCTTATTTTGAGTACCTTCTTCCAATTTTAGGGTGCCCAACACCCCTATCTAGCCAAATCAAACTCAAATTCATATGCCAAGTTCCTCTTTTTCTACCCTCATCTATTATGAATTATATTATTGTCTTTCATTTTTGTATTTTCTAGAAATCATCTCAGATTTTTCATTTTCATAGTTAACCTAGGAAATCATTGCATGATTAAATTAATTTACAATCACATCATCCCACACACAGAACCACCTCCAAAAAAGGATTAAAACCTTAATCCACCATTTTTCCTCTTTCATTGAGGTTAGTAGCCAAGTGGGTGTTTGAGATCAATTTTAATCCATAATCCCTTGTGATATTAGAAAAAGTGCAATTTACACCCTAGATCCCTTTTTTTCAATATCACATTTTGGTGAACCCAAATTTTGTTCATTTTGAAACCTTCTAAAATATTAATTAGATAATGTTGAAATTTTAATGCAATCTGAAAAGGTTTAATTTGTGATTTATGCATGAAAAGTGTGATAAAAAGTATTGAAAAAGTAAAAGTTCGTATAAAAAATTTCATTCAAAAGATAAATAGTGTTCATTTAAATTGTTTCAAGAAAGATCTAGTAAAAATTTACACTAAAAATCCTTATTAGGTCATGATAAAATATGAAAATAATCTAAAATTATTTTTAAATTGTCATTTGTGCATGCATATATTATTGAAAAAGTAAATTTATATTGTTGTCATCACCTCAAAAGATTAAAAAATATATTTTTTAGATTTTTCAGATTAGATTTACTTCATTATTGTATATTACAATCTAAAAACTACTTTTGTAAAACATTGCATTTTTTCGAAAATATAAAATTACATGCATAATTATGTTTTACATATTGCAAAATTGAAATTTTGTGCATTTCTAAAAATCTTCCTATTGCCAAACCTGAAGATTTACAAATTAGGATCCTCAAAATTGTAGTAGATATCTAGATTTTTAGATTAACAAAATCAAGCTCATTGGTCTAGGACACCCAACACCCTTGTCCAATCAATTTGGACCAAATTTTGGATCATCGTTCTTTCTCTATGTTTCTTATGTAATTTTAGGTTATATGTTTGTAAATTATTTTAGTTTCTATGATTATGTTTTATTTTCCTTTCCTTGTATGAGTGCTAAAGTGTTCTAAAACTCATAATTTTTTTAGGATATTCATAATCTAATATCCCATAACTAATATCCTCGTGAGACATAGTTTTCGACTTATGGCTTCCTACACTGCAATCACAACCAGTGTTGAGCCTGAGTATTATAACTCTCTCACTTAAGGTATTGCATATATCCAATCCATCTTGGATTCCCTCCCTAATCCTACATTTCCCATCTATTCATCACAACCTATCATTCATGCAAACTTGTAGGTTGCTATTTCCCATGTCCTTGAAGATAAACTAAAATAATTAACAAAGATCTAGGACTTCAAGAGTACCTAATTACTGAGCCTTTAGCTAGAGAGATAATTCCTATTATGGAAAATCTTAGGAATTTAATCAATGAATCATAATGGATAGAAGTGTTGCATAACCTATCTCACATAGCAGATGCTAATATTCTTATGGTATCTAACTACTCTTATGCTTTGACTAACACTCAAAAGAAATCGTGAATTTTTTTTTCCTCTCCCACAACAATTCCTTCTATCCCCATGTTTAAACCTCCAATTATAGCATCAACAATGCAATATAGCAATGGTTCAAACTAAAGCTTATGGATTACTAGTGGAAATACTTATAGTTTTTTCATTTCACCTATAACGCTGTCATTTTCATCACCCCTCTTAAACATACAATGCAATAGCCCACTAGTCATCCATACTAGTTCACCATACTTAAAAAAATATCAAGAAATGTCAGAAAATGATCCTATGATAAATTAACTTTTGAAAAATATGACATCGTTAAAACAAAAAAATTCAAACTTAAACAAAAATAAAACCAATGGTAAACCTCCAACATACCTCACACATAGTCCATTATCATTTTCTATCTTAAAAACACCTATATACCAAAAAATATTGAAATACCTCACTTCGAAAAATACAATGGTAAAGGAGATCCTAATAACCATATGTTAGTTTTTACTTCCTTATGTAGAGACTTTTTTTTTAAGATGTGCTCCTAGAAAAACTTTTTACTAGATCATTGAAAGATATAGCCTTGGATTGGGTTTTTATTAAAAAACAAATCAATTTCCTCTTTTCCATAGCTTGTTAGTGAGTTCCTCCAACACTTTCAAGGGAACAATGGTCCTTAAGCTATGTTAATGGATTTAGTTCATTATAAACAAGGACCTATAGAGAGTATAATAGAATTTATAGGATGATACCAATCACTTTATTCATAAATTTCCTATAGTTGTATAGACCTTGACATTCAAAAGGTATTTATGGGGAACATACAACCTAGTATTCAAGATAAGATATTTTTAATGAAATATCCATCTCTTACAATTTTATGTATGGCCCTTCATGATTATCAAATATTGGTTATTCAATATGAAGGTACACCTTCATTAGATCTTATTGTTCAATCCAAATTTGTGCCTTAAAAAACTACCAATCGTTAAAAACAAAAACAAAAATTTCATTAAGATAAATAATTCTCAAATTGCTAATAACATTGAGACACAAGTTTCTGCCACAAACACAACTTTGGATCTATTTAGGCCAAGAGATAGGTAATTTTTAAAATTTCCCAATTATCTCCATGCTATTTATAAATTAGGAAAAGTGATCCTAGGATTTAATCAGGATTAGCTATTTTTCACTACAAAACATTAGAATTGACATTGTCAAGGGTATGAAATTGACTTGCAACCTAAAAGGTGAGTCAATCAACCCTAGATCTAAATTTTGGAGGGATTGGAATATTTTTTTGATTAAATGCAATGATGCAACTAGCTACCTATAATAATGCATTATTCTATTATGAATTATAGAAAACTACAAACTAATAGACAAATTAGGGTTCCAAAGAAGTAGAAGGAAGACACAGATGCACCTCACCTATAAATTTGAGGTATATTTTATTTGAAAAGGGTACCTAGGGCACCATTGTATAGAGATCTAGAATTGAAATCTTCTTTTATTGTCTTTAGGTACCTAGACTAAGGCTTCTTTTGGAAGTTTGGAGATGTTGGAAGCTTTAGTTTTTTGTGAGATTATTGGGTGTTGTAATTGATGCCAACCCCTTGCATAAAGAGAGTGTTGGAATGATATTGGTATTTATGATGTGTCTAGAATTTTTGGTATTGATTTCAACACATGTTGGTGTTTTCATTGATGTCCTACATCAATATAGTTATAGAAGTGGTTGGCCTAACTTGTGTTTGGGGAGATTGTTGTAGTTGGAAAGTGTTGCATGTTGTATATGTTGAAATTGTGTTTCAAATATGTTAGTAATGTTGTTGATAAAGTTGGTTCACTTGGTTTCCAAGTTCTTTTGATAAAATTTGAATAAAAGAGAGTTTAGTGTGATAGAGTAGTGTTTAGTGTTTTTATCCGCATTTCTTCATGATTAAAGATATGATCATGTGGTTTGGATGTGATGATCAAAGGTTTTCAAAGGTTTCATTTCCAAAGTTTTAGGTTTTGGATTGTACTATAATGGAAGATGTGTTTGAAAGTATGTCTATTTGGTGAAACAAGGTGTTAGGAGAAATGAGATTGATCTACATTTCTTCACAGTGAAAGTTACAGTGTTGCAGATTTGGGAACATGATTATATCATTTGTATCTACCTTTCCTTAGAGTTATAGGTACTGATTTGTTCCAAAAAAAATTATGGTGTGTTGGATGTCAGTGCTTGTATGTCTGGTTACATAGAATGAAGATGTTCTTGAGTTTCAAGTGGTTGTAATAGTTGTGGGGAATATTCTGATGATGCGTAATATTATGAGATGTTGTGGAATGTTTTTTTATATAGAAAAGTAGGTTTTGAAGGGGCCTCAAAACCCTAAACAATGAAAGGAATCTGCTAAAGAGAAAGAAACATATGCAAGAGTAGCCCAAAAAATCCAAAAATATTGTCAAAAGATAACACTAGACATTCTGACAGTAAAACATTAGCATAGAAGGCTGATCAAACAAAAACTAAAGAATTTTATCAAGAACCTTAGTCAAATCCAAATTACTAGAGATGGCCTTGTCAGGCATCCCCACCACTTCCTCAAGTTCTTGGAATGAAATGACTTCCCTCTTCTTAGTTATGCTCCTAGTACACAATCATAGGCCAATATCCACATCCTTCTCCACACATGGGCCAACATCCACCTTCTTCTCAACCAGGTTCATATGAATAATCTCAGCTATATCCTCCTCATGTTCACCAAGGTCCATATTCTTACTAGTCTAATTGATTGCTTTCTCATTCAACAAAGAAAATCCCTATGCACTAGACTTCAGGAATGGGTTGCTAATTCTCACCACAACTTGTAGGCCATTTGTAATGCCCCTCCATTCTCACCATGAATGTGTAAGTAGTTTGGCTTTGGAACTTGGAGATGAAGGTAAAATTATTTAAGCACAGTGGTGGAAACTCCAAAACTAACTCAAACTAATCAAACACAAACAACAAACCAACCTTTGAATCACAAAACACTCAACTTGAACCAAACTCTCACTAATAGGCTTGTAGCCCTCAAAACCTAACCTTGGAAGATATATTTTAGAGAAGGTTGTAAAAATGCCAAAAAAACATCATTTAATCCTTGACACATATCCCAACACAATATCCCAATAGATCACCAAAGGTTTCTTTGACCTAGCATTAAGAATCAATAGATTGCCCTGCTTCTAGGCTACTCAATTAGCCCTATTTAACAAAGGAAGTACTTCCTAAACTCTTGGTTTTCACTCAAAATCTTTTGAAAGACTCAAATTGTGTTAAAAAACATCAGATTCCACCATTAGTCCTTTGATTCATGACCTTTACAATGTTGATCCATGAAACCCTCTCTTTTCATGCCAAAACACTAGGGTTTGTTGAAAATCTATCCACCCGGGCTTATTAGACCCAAAAAAAGCATCCAACACTTCCTAAATACTCTACACAAGATTAAAAAACCATCACATAGATAGATCTTTCACTTTTTTATAAAAACCCTTCATTGACACACTATTTTCATATGGAAAAATGCTCTACCCAACCCTAGGGCATCATCCCAAACCAACAACTTGACTCCACTGACTTTGAAAACTAGAAAGACATCAAATATAACACTTGACATGCCATTCCTCTAAGAAAAAAGACTTGAAAATAGGAGGAATGGCCTATTCCATTATTTAAACCCCAAACAAGGTCCTCACTAGCCTAACATAGGCAGATACAAAAATTGCACGGGATCTTCCTCTAAAATTAGAGTTAGACTATCAAAATGGATTCAAATGAAACTTAAAACATGAATCTACTGAGTCTTATGAGATTTAGATGATTCAAAGCCTATACGAGTTCGTACAGCCACAAAATAGTTTAGAAAAATAGAAAAATTGTAGAATCGAACTTTGTTATTTCAATAGGAATCTCAATACAAATTCGAGCCTTGAAGAGGCTTTAAATAAAATTTTAAATCAAAATTATCCTTCCCATTGTTCATAACTGACTTTTAAAATCCTTGACCCTTCATATTCCCTAAAAGTTGCAATTTTGTATTTTTGCTTGACAATTTTACATCTTTTGTGCAACTTTTTACACTTCACTACAAATGACACCAAAATTGACTCAGTTACATTGAAATTGTCTTATAGACCTTATTGGATGTAAAATAACACAAAACGCCCCTAAATCTAACTCCTAACCATCATATGACCTAATTTTACAAAACATAAAATGGGTGCATCTGCACCATACAATCCCTCTGAAAAAGACTCATGTCCCATGAGTATTGATTTGTTCCAGTTTAACCTTGTTTTCCACATGCATACTATTCTGCAAATCTCTTTCCCTAGTGTAAACACTGAGATCTTGTAACATACTCTGCATCCATGCCTCTATTTGCAATTGAAGTTGATTCATTCTTTGTAATCAGACCTGATAATGGTCTCCTACCAATCCCTTACTCCAAAGATGATTGCATTCCTTTACCTATACCTGCAAACAAACAATTGTTAGAAATTCCATGAATTGTCTTCATTTTTATCTCATCCTCATGCTTGTGAATTTCCTCAAAACTTTTTCCAATCTATCTTTTCCTTACTATCACCTATCCCACTATCTTGTCAGCAACTAGTACCCCTATACCAACAGATCTATCACCCACTATACTCATTGTATTGTTAGACTTATTAACCTTTGTACCTGCAGATCCAACTAGCTTTGCAAACTTACTCTCAACTATAGGACACACCATTGTACCAACAAAAAAATTCTTATTCCAATTCACTATCAACTCCTTCTTTACTACTATATCAACTTTCACATCTGCTATCGTGCTTTCTTAGTCTTGGACTAATTGTAACACTAACTTTTTATCTTCCTTCATAACATTCAAAAATTATTTCTTCCCACACATAATCACCTTGGCTTTACCCTTTTCATCTTCCACAAAAGGATTCAAAACAAACTTACATCCATCCTTCTCTATTGTATATGTGTTTTCTCTTCCATCATATAATACATGCTTGTCATATTGTCAAGGCCTACCTATGAGTAGATGACAACAATCCATAGGAAGAATATCACAAAATGCCTTATCCTTATAGCCTCCAATCTGGAATTCAACAATAGCTTGTTCATTTACTAAAAGATATTTCCCATCACTCAACCATGATACTTTATATGGAAACTCATGAGGAACTTTTTTCAAATTCAATTTACTCACCATCTCACTTGACACCATATTCTCTGTAGAACTAGAATCAATAAAAAATTTTACATACCTTATTCTTTCACTTACATGTTGTCTTGAAAATATTATTTCTTTGTAATGGTTCCATCTCCTTTGTTGCCTTCAATATAGTCTTCCTCATCATCAACATTTCCCCTATTTTAGGAGCAGCTCTTAAACTTGCAGAATGAGTGCTCTCACATTCCTCTTCTTGAATGATTTTTCCCCTCCTATCAATCATGTTTTCTCCACTTGATGAGCTAATAAATTTTTTAGGACATTTCCAAGATGGATGGCCATATTGATTACAATTATAACATCTCTGTGAAAAATCATTAGAATTTCTACCACCACTAAATCTACCTCTACCCCTAAATCCTCCTCTTGTATCAACACCTTGCTCCTTACCTCTGTTTACTTCTTCTTGTTCCTAAAATGGCTGCTTTGATGTAGGGATTGATCCTCTCCCTCTTGTACTAGTGCCTCTTCCTCTAAAAAATTTCTCTTGCCTTCTCTTGAGCTTTTCTTCCACCCTGATTCCTAATTGAAAACACTCTTCAACAGCCTTTGGGTTAGCAACAACAAGTTCATCTTGAATATTAAATATGAGACCACATAGATATCTAGCCACTTTTTTCAAATTCATCTTCATCCCTTCTTGAACTTATACTTAATTTGTAAAATTCATCTTTATATGCCTTGACATCTAGATATTTTTATTTCAAACCTTGCAATATTTTATACAATTGAACTTCATAATCCTTTTGAATAAACTTAACTTTTAGTTTTTATACCATCGTGTCCCAAGAAACTATTCTTGACTTTGCTTGATTTATCCTTTTTGCTTCCTCATAGTCCCACCATAGAAAAGCATGACCTTTGAGTGTATTCTTTGCCACCTTCACCATCTGTTCATCTGAAATGTCTTCACTTTCAAAGTAATTATCCATAGCTGCAATACAGTCAAGAAATTCTTCTTCATTTAAATTTCCAACATACATAGGAAGATCAAATTTTACCTTCATTGAATCACCTTTCATTTCTTTGAGCATCTTTACCATCCTCTGATCTTTAGGGTCCAACTCCTCATCAACATCTTCATATTCTTCATCATCTTACTCTATTTCACTTTCTTTATTCTCATATCTTATTTTATTTGTCTCTAAGGTAGCAAGCCTTGCCAATACTACATTATGTGACTCCAAAATCTTAGTATTCTTCTCTTTCAATTCCTACAACTCTCTAATAGCACCAACACCCTTTAGAGGAATCTTCACAAACTTGTCTTTTCACCTTCCAAGAACCTTTTTATAAACTTGCAAAATTTCAACCACAAGAGACCTTGTCCTCGAGCTTTGATACCACCTAATGTAAGCAAGGTGGTGGAAACCCCAAAAATAACTCAAACTTATTAGAAACAAACAACAAACCAACCCTTGAATCACAAAACACTCAACTTGAACCAAACTCTCACCAATAGGCTTGTAGCCCTCAAAACCAAACCTTGCAAGATATCTTTTAGAGAAGGTTGTACAGAGGCCAAAAAAACATCATTTAAGCCTTGGCATAGATCCCAACACAATATCACAATAGATCACCAGAGGTTTCTTTGTCCCAACATTAAGAATCAATAGACTTCCCTACTTCTAGGCTACTCAATTAGCCTATTTAACAAAGGAAGTACTTCCAAAACTATTGGTTTTCACTCAAACTCTTTTGACAGTCTCAAGTTGTGTTAAAAAACATTAGATTCCACCATTAGTCCTTTGAATCATGACCTTTACAACATTGATCCATGAAACCCTCTCTTTTCATGCCAAAACACTAGGGTTGTTGAAAATCTATCCACCTGGGCTTATCAAACCAAAATAAAGCATCCAAACTTCCTAAATACTCTAAAGAAGATTAAAAAACCATCACATAGATAGATCTTTCACTGTTTTATCAAAACCCTTCATTGACACACCATTTTCATATGGAAAAATGCTCTACCCAACCCTAGGGCATCATCCCAAACCAACAACTTGACTCCACTTACTCTCAAAACCATAAAGAAATATAATCTAACACATGAAATTCCATTCCTTTGAGAAACAGGACTTGACAGTAGGAGGAATGGCCTATTCCATTAATTAAACCCCAAACAAGGTTCTCACTAGCCTAACATAGGCAGATACAAAAATTGCAGGAGATCTTCCTCTAAATTTAGAGTTAGACTATTAACATGGATTAAAATGAAACTTAAAACATGCCACTACTGATTCTTATGATATTTAGATGATTCAAAGCCTGTACGAGTCCATACAACCACAAAAAAGTTGAAAAAAATAGAAAAATTATAGAATTGAACATTGTTATTTCAATGGGAATCTCAATACAACTTTATCAATCTAGCTTCGAGCCTTGAAAAGGCTTTAAATGAATTTTCAAATCAAAACTAACATTCCCAATGTTCATAACTAACTTTTAAAATCCTTGACCCTTTATATTCCCTAAAAGTTGCAATTTTGTATTTTTGCTTGACAATTTTACATCTTTTGTGTAACTTTTTACAATTCACTACAAATGACACCAAAACTGACTCAATAACATTGAAATGGTCTTATAGACCTTATTAGATGAAAAATGACACAAATAACCCCTAAACATAACTCCTAACCATTATATGACTCAATTTTCCAAATCATAAAATGAGTGCACCTGCACCATAAAATAATAAGGATATTTAAAGGTATGCGTTAATTATGCTAGACAGTTGATGTTGTACATTATGAGCTTATGGAATATGTGTGTGTTCATACATGTTTGTCACTAGGATGCAAGCTATGGGCATAGTTGTGCTATGGAAGTGCTTTGGGTACCCTTAAGATTTTCACATGACTCTGACATATGATTATAATGATATGATATTATGATTTTGATTATGATTATATTTATTATCATGAAGAGGTACTAACTTGTGTTCAAGTATTGTGGTTGTAGTGTTGGATGCAAGGAACAATGAGAGGGGGGTGAATCAGTGTTCAATGATTTTGACTAACAAATCAAATCTAAAAACCATCAATGACAATAATAGTACTTTATATTACATTAGTAGCACATAACAGATGAAAACATGCAGTCACATCAATAATCACCATAACTCCAGATATTTTTATGTGGAAACCTTGTTAGGGGAAAATCCATGGTGGAGATTAATCCACAAATTTTACTTTGTTAAAAGTAAAAAAAAGAGGGGAACACACTTGCATTCAGGTGCACTATCTAGAGCTCACTACTCAAAGGAGGCTCACTGCCTTACAATTATAATATAGATTACAAAAAAAATTGAATTGATAATATAACATCTACAAATGCTTGGATTTAGTTCCACTGAAGTGCACAATCTAACTTTTGACCTTCTGCTCAAATCTATTTTTCTCTACTCTGTTCTCCTACTGAAAACCCTTCAGAAGTACAACTAATATTCGATCAATCAACTATTCTACTCTTTTTCACACACATATACATCTCTCTTCATATGACGTGCACCACACATACACAAAGTGAATTTCCAATCTTATATATCCACTAACCCAAAAAATCAATACATGTCAGCCTTTCAACAAAATATAATATTCTTTGCATATATCGGCCATGTCGGCCTTAAATATTTAATAAAAAATGAAATGTACCTTCATAAGTCAACTAGACTTATAGAGGGAACCCACACCATGGTTCTAAACATAAAAGATAGCAAAATAATTATTCCACATACATCCACGATCCACCACATCAAGCATGTCAGACATAATGAAAAATAGATCATAAGACATGCCACTGAACCTCTTAACTCGAGCTATGATTAATACAACACCACAAAACTTCTTGATTAGAATAGTGTATGAGCTAAGAAAACTTCCTTGGAGATCCACACTTCAAAATAGTGATCCAGTGAAGTAGTCGGATTAGCATACCAACCAGATGTCATGTTCTTTACTTTCTTTTTCGGTAGAATATACAGACTTAGATTCTTTGCCGGTATAAGCACAACTAATACTACAGATCAAACTATAGATTCCAGTTGCCATCAATGACAACAAAAGTAGCCAAATTCAACCTCATCAAAGCCATATGCCAACATGCAGATGGAACATGAGCTTCTATTAGTACTTTTGTGAGTATGATGCATATTTTTATGTTGTTATGTAGAGATTTATTTGGATAGTTAGGTGATGCAATAGTATATTGTTAGGCTAGGAGAAAAGGGAGGCATTATACCATTAAATGTATGGGTTACATATGGGAATGAGATATGATTGCTAGAGTTCCTTTCCTAGTGCAACAAATATTAGGAACATGTTCTCTAACTTGTATGTTTGAGTGAACAGGTACTAGGCTACATCTCCACCTAAATTAGTAGGTCTGAGCATGCATTGAACCCAATGGGTCTATTGAACAGGAGATAAAATTTGGTCCCCTACCCTAGCCATCATCCTCGAAGAGGATGAGTATCTGGTTTGGCACCCCATCAATATTGTTAGTCTATTAGTTGGTTAGTTAGTGTTGCTTGAAATTGTATTTCAACCCTAGATAGTGATCAAGTAATTATTTTGGCATTTGATTTGATTTAATTTAATTTTTTTGATAAACGTTGTTGGTCATCTTATGCATTAAAATAAATGTATATATATAAATGCATATAATAATACTAATTAATAATAAAATAGATTATAATGCAATATTAATAATTAATAAATAATGATAATATGGTAAATAAATAAAATATAAAATAGTCAGGTTATATAAATAATTAATATGTAAATAAAGGTAGGTAAATGATTTTACTCGTTTGTGTGAAATTGGGTTTACCCAAATTATAGTTTTTAAATGATTTTTTTTAAATTAATTTAAAATTAACTATTGGATGTTGAAAAGGTTTATTTAATAAATTAGAAGCTAATTAAATTTCATTCGAGAGTTGGTTGGGGATCATTTGATATTCCCATACAACCACATTCTTGGTCTCTCTGAAAAATGTTTTAGGTGCTTTTGGGGGAGATGGGGGAAGAGAGGTACATCACAGGTTAAGTATCATCCTTTGATTGGCACCAAGAACTAGGAGGAAAATTGATAGATGGAGACAATATTCTATATCATTTTTGACTTAGTTATCTTTTTAGATGCAAGGCTACATCAAACACAATTAGAGGTTATCTCCTTTCTATCTGGTAGCATATGTATTGTTAGGCAAATAAGTTTGTGCACTGATAATTTGAATATCTATCTTTCTATTTACATTCATAGTTCTCTCCTTGATTGAATCTTCCAATATGCTAGTAGTTGGAGACTTCTCTTGGTGGCATTACTATTATATATATACTTGGTGCATTATTAAACAAACACATGACAACTGAGAGGGGGGGTGAATCAGTTGTCACAAAATTCAAACTTAAAACTTCAATACTTATCAATTCTACAACCACACTATTCTATTATTAAGTAAGAGCATGAAACAAAAATAACATAAAGTAAATCAATACAATGAACACCAGATTTTTACATGGAAAACCCAATAAGGGAAAAGCCACGGTGAGGGTTAACTCACAATATAAAGATTATAAAAAAGAGGCTCACTGGCAAGGGCTCACTACCTAGAAGAGGACTCACTATCCAATAAGGAGTCTCACTACCTATAGATACAAAAGAGAACAAAAATAACCACCACAACAATTAACACATTTGCAACTTGAATAAGGATTGTAGAAACCTTTAGCTCACTACCTTTAGGAATCCAACACAATTAAGTACTGTTGTCTCAACTTACTCACACACACACTTGTGCTCTTATGATTTGTGGCTCACTTTCATCACTTTTAATCACACTATCATACAATTCTTCACAATTCAACTTTCTTTTATACCATCCTCAACCTTAGAAACTCTCTCCAAGGTCAGCTACAAATACGTCAATTCATAAATTCAAATTAGGTTGGCAACTCAAAATTCCTATGGTGAAAATAAATAAGAGTGGACCAATTAAAAAATTTAACCAAGATCAAAAATAATGTCTCAGATCAACCACATGCTTCCTTAGTTTAATTTTATTCTTTGAATGAAGTGTAAACACTAGGTTGACCAAACCTAATGAAAACAAAAATGAACATTGATGTACATTCTTCCCAACAAGAAGATGACACGTGAAATCCACAAAATGCTTCATTATGCACAAAAATACATCTCAAATTTCTTTAGATACATCTGCAACAAATGAAATATGCTTCAAACACTGAACACCTTTCACTAGTTCATCCAGACTATGCAAACACACACAAAAGTACAAAAAAATGACTTCCAGATCACCAAAATTCAACCTTCTTTTCCAAAAACCCAGAGAGCACCAAATCAAGACATATCCTAGATCTACGTGATTTGAAATGAAATAGCGGAGGACTGCAAAGTAGAAACATTTCTCTCAATCCATAGAAGATCAACTCTGCCAGAACAATTCACACACCGGTGAATGTAACTTTCACATACCATCACACCAGAAGCTAAAACTTAGGATATATCACCACAAGATCACCATTATCAAATCTTCAGATCCACACAAGCATATGATCAACACTAGAGAAATGCAGAGCACATACCAGAGCAAATTCATCACACATTCATCACTTTGACTTCTCTTCTTTATTAATTTTCTCAAAATCACTTGGAAACTCATCAACACAGCACATCTGTAACAACATAAGGATATCTCCATGTACTTACAACATCTCAATAGCATCTCATCTATACACGTACAGTATGCAACATACTGAATTATGTTGACATCAATGAAAAAATTAATGAAAACAACACTAGACTAGCTCATACTTGCAACAATCTCCCCCTTTAATATTGATGGCAGCACATGATGTGAAAAACCATCAAAGACAACATCCTTCACAATATCCTGGGAGAACATCTTCTCTTCCTTTGCAACTTTTTCCACATGATTTTCTCTCCCCCTTTGAAATCAATGGAAAAGACCAACAACTCGGATAACTCCCCCTTAGGAGCACACTCAACTTCAACAATGAAAACATTTTCTACTCCCCCTATAGAGTAGGCCCATTTATCAATCTAGATAAATAGAGAATTTGTGAAATCACTGAAATGATGCACCTTCAAGTGCACTTAGTTCAGAGGGCCAATTACCCCCAACAACTCCCTAAGATGCTCAAAAGTATATTTTGGAAGAGCCTTAGTAAATATGTCTACAATTTATTCCTTTGTGTTCACATACTCCAATTTGACTTCATTCTCTAGCACTTTTTTCTCTCAAGAAATGATATTTGATAGATATGTGTTTTGTTCTTGAGTGTATCACTGGGTTCTTTGAAATGTTTATTGTACTTGTGTTGTCATAGAAAATAGAAATAGGCTCATCAATTATCACTCCAATGTCTTTTAGAGTTTTCTTCATCCATAAAACCTATGTGCAGTAGGATGCTACAACAATATATTCTACCTCTATAGTGGATAAAGAGACCAAGTCTTTCTTTTTACTCAACCATGAAACCATTCTTCCACCAAGAAAGAAAGCACCACCACTGGTACTCTTTTGGTCA
>VDFB02047230.1:310408059-310678903 GCA_007258455.2 Sequoia sempervirens | reverse complement strand
AAATGGGAAACCAAAGTGCTCGATTGGCTGGAGAGGCAACTACAAAAGAAGACTCTAGTGGCTACTAATCCAAAGGCTAGGCTCGAAGCATTACTGGAAAGAGTGCAAACAAAGATAAGAAAGGAGAAAATTTCTAGATTTCGCTCTCATATCATGGTTGATGCCTCTAGATCGAGAAAAATACAAATATCTACCCTTGTGATAGATAAGGATGCAGGAACTGGTTACAGTATCTCGACAATCAACTTGGGCCCAACAACTAGAGAGTAGAAGATTGATGAATTCCGAGGGACAGTGGAAAGAATCATGCAATAAATGAACAAGGATCAGTCCTCCAAAGAGGAACTAAAGGAACAAGTGGTGGATCTCACCACCTACATCCAACAATGGAAATCCTTAGAAGAAGAGGCTCTAAAAACATCATCCACGCCCCCTCTTCTCTCCCAGGAAGAGCTCAACATAATGGAGAAAATGAAAAATTAGACCAGGGCCATAGTGGATTGGTTCCAACGGGTGATCTACAATGGCAACATGGGCATCTATCATGCTACCCAAATGCTCAACAAATTTTGGGATTTGCAAAGGCATTTGGAAGCCACTGAGAAGACATGTTAGAGATTCAACGAGTTATATAGGATCACATATCCTAAGCTCGAAAGCATTCTTAAGCTTCC
The DNA here is from genome assembly GCA_007258455.2 of Sequoia sempervirens. Classification (NCBI taxonomy): domain Eukaryota; kingdom Viridiplantae; phylum Streptophyta; class Pinopsida; order Cupressales; family Cupressaceae; genus Sequoia; species Sequoia sempervirens. Next base: position 310,678,229 of record VDFB02047230.1, on the reverse strand, counting down.
CAAGAAGACATGGGAAAAGGAATTACGGCTCATAAAAGATGATCACTAGCTAGTAGAAACCTGGAAGATAGGCTTGGATCATAGAAAGGAAGTCTTGGAGAGGGTCTTGCATGAAGTCGAGCTTGACCTTGAATGGGTTATGGAGCATAGGATTGACAGTGATGACTACCTCAAAACAATGATAGATTATGACATGCCTGCACTGGAGTTGGATCTCAAGAAAATAAAACCATTCTTCCATAAGAAGATGGAGCAAGGGGATAAAAACGCACTAGTGCTAGATTTCATGGACTTCGCTACAAGGGAATTTACTCAATCCAAGTAGGTCATCAAGGCCACACCCAAATGTACCAAGCACTAGGAGCAGATCACTGGGAGATTCAAAAGGCTGACCTTTCATATCCTCCAATTTTACACCATGGAGTGGGACAAACTCTAGGCTTTGATTGGAAAATTTGTGGAGTATGCTATCCTCTATAAAAATGCAGGAAATCTAGTGATTGATGATGAGTATTTGACAGTATAGCTAAAAAGAGAAGGCAGTCACTAGAAGAAAAAACTGTTATAGTGTTAGAGCCATTAGAGAACAAAATAGAAAAGAGACAAAAATGTATTTTATAATGTTATATTTTGGGGGTAGGTGAAACCCTAATGTAAAATGAATCTTGGTCACATAATGAAAGTAGATCATGTCCATTCATTTCACTTTTGGAAAACTATAAATAGGGGTCTCCTCTCATTTTCAAGAGAGAGTTGAGTTGTTGTGTAAAGACATGCTATATAAATTTAATGAGAATTACTTTGTTTTGGTAGATTCTTGTGTTTCTTCACATGTGTGCATGATTCTTCTCCTCAAAATTAGATTTTAGATTTGTTGTTCTAAGCTTTAAGTTGTTTTTTTATAGTAGTTAGTTCATGTTGCACATTGATAGTGAAGAATGTTATTGTGTTGATTCCTTGCAAGTTCATACTTTTTGCTATTTATTGATGATGAACACTAGTGTAAAATTAGTTTGAAAATTCCTTGTTTGCTGCACTTAAAATTCATCTATTATCCATGCTTCATGGTGAATGGATAGCTAAAAATCTATATACTTTAGAAGATAGCACTAGTCTCATGAGACTACAAGTTATTTTGGTTAAGTGGAACTTGGTTTTGGGAAGGTTGTCCACCGTAGCATCCTACATTGTTACTGTTCAATATTAGTTGCAGGGCTAGGAAACCTTCTATCCCTCTTGCCTTTTGACTTTTCTTTGAAAATTGAAACTAAGGAAAAGTTCCAATATCATTGTAAAGCCAAATCTGATACCAAACATGAAGTTTTAAATTGTTGTTTTGAACTTGCAGCAATTGTACCTCATTTCATAATTTCATAAAACTCCATTTGAAGATCCAATTCCTTCCAAAATTAGTGAGCCATAAATTCCCTTTGTGATTACCAAAAAATCACATCAATCAATTGAGTTGTATTTGTAGGTCATGACCTGACACCCGAGGGACCTTGGGGTGATTTTCTACAACTTAGTTGCATATTTTCACCTTTCAAGAGAGGTAGTGCACTTGTGTGCTGCCTGTGTTGAGAGGTGCAAAAACACCCATCAACAGATACTATATTGTCCCTATTTGTGAAATAAATTTTATAACCGATCATCATAGTTGTGTATCTTATAGCTAGGTTTCTAATAGGATTCACTGCTAGAGCTCTCTTATCATATGTAACCCCTATTTTCTCCATAACCACTTCATTCTTGATATATTTTAGCATAGGAACTAGTCTGGTGGAGAAAAGACTAGGAACCTCTCTTATAATCTCCTTATATATCATGTTAGACATATTAATCCAAATAAATTTGTCATGGATTTTTATTAAAGCCATCTTAACCCATTTGTCATCAAAACCAAAATTAGGGAACCCTTACCATACATCTAGTTTCTTCATGACTAGGTTTTGAAATTTTGACTTTAGGGTGAAGTCTTCTCTAGTAAGATCATTATTCCACAAATTCCCTAACTTACAATGATCAAGTTCTTCTATCCTACCATGAATGTAGATCCTAATATCCTCAATTGGTAAAACCTCATAATAAATGTGTGAAAATGCGCTTAATGGGTCATCTTCTATGGATTTCGAGGGATACTTCTAGAATTTTGCTTATGATTTTTCTATTACTTCTATAACCCTCATTGTAGCCATTGCAAAATAGGTTCAAACTACTTTTCCAACAAAGTTCTTTGAAAACTATGGTAAAAAAAATTGTAAATACCTTCTTCTTCACTAATTCTCAATTCGCCTTGAATAGTTTGAATTCTTTCCTTGCTACTCTACTCCTCGAATGATTTTTTGAAAATAATTTTCCTTATTGAATTTACTTATAATCCTTTGATTTGACCTAATTTTTCATTGAATTATTTAAACCATAAAGCTAGCAACCCTTTATTTGTATTCATAGATAGCTTCTAAAGCTCTACAAACCTCTGCATCATCATATTTTCTTTCACAATCTTCACCAATAGATCAAGAATGTTGATCTACATCATATATATTCATGTTGAGGCATCAAAACCTCTTCTTTGGTGAGAGAAAAAACATTTCCATTAAATCCCCCCTAAGCAATAACTCTTAGCTTAGTTTCTAGAGAAAACATCTACACTAGAGGATGGTATAGATTCTCCCTTGTGTTTTGTCTCTTCCTTATTTCTCTAGATATTTTCCATTTCCTTCTTTACTTCAATCAGATCCACCTTTTAACTAGTTCATTCCTTTTTATCAGATTATCCTTGTATTTTTTTCTTTTGCAAAACTTGGAAATATGTCTGAGTCTACTACAATTGTGACATGTGATATTCTTCTAAACAATATTCCTTCCATTCACTCTGGATCAACATTGATTAGCTTTGTGTCCAAATCCATAGCATGTATAAAAATATCCATTGAAAGATTGAATCATTCTACCATTGTTATATGCATTCATCGTTTGACTTTTGCATTCACTTTCTCTATGATCAAATATTTTGCATGTAAAACATTAACCAGAAAAGGATGGAGCATTCTGATTTATTTTTCTTCTACATTCCATTGTGTTGTGTCAAAATTTATTGCAAGAATAATAAAAACCATTGAAATATGGGTACCTTTGTGCATTTTGTTGTCTTACCAGTGGTCTCCTAGCTTCATTTATTTTATGTTGGATATACTTTCCATAGATCTTCTTGTATTCAATCTTCTTTTTCAATATTCGATGTTTGAAATAACTTTGAACTTTATCCTATCTCAAATCCAAAACTTTCTTTTTCTTTAGAGCCTTTCTAATTTCTAATCATTTCATCAAGATTTGTAGCACTCATTTTCAATTTATCTTCATGACTCCTTGATTTCTCCAAATTTGATCTTCGATTTACCACTTCTTTGTTCAAGCTGTGTACATTCCTCTAATTTTATTTTCACCATTACATTCAAGCATTCTTCAATTCTTTTCATTTCTTCAACTTGCACTTTCAAACTAGTGATGGATTCATTTGCTTGCTTCAATTGCTCACTAACTTCCTTATTCCTTTCTCTTAACTTCTTGATTTTCTCTCTCAATTTTTTGATGCATTCATTTGCTTCTCTGATGTTTTATTTCAGATCTTTATTTTCATCTTTAGCCTTTTCAAGATCTTCAAGGGAAACTTTGAGTTCTCCATATTTTTCAAGCATCAAATATTCTTCTATGAATCCAACTATTGGAATCTCTTTTGGAGGAATAGGAATTTCCTATCAGCCATGTGTTCAACCTTCAAGACCTTTCCAAAGTGATTAAGCTCCTTCCAAGGAACCAAGCTCTAATACCAATTGTTGAAAACCCAGAATACTGAGAGGAGGGGGTGAATCAGTATTCTCTTAAACCATTCAAACATTAAACATCCAATTGCCAAAGCATACTCAACAAAAATAAGGAAATAAATCATAAAATATTCACAATATCACATAACACATGAACACCAATATTTTTATGTGGAAAACCCATAATGGGAAAAACCACAATGAGGATTAGCTCACAATATATTATAGTTAGTTATAGTATATTTATAAAAGTGCTCACTATAGGTGGACTCACTTTCCATAGAGAAAAAGATAAAAGAGAGATGATGGCTCATAACCTATTTTGAACTGTTACAATTGAATCTTACATATATGCATGAATTACAGTTCCATTAAAGAATAATAAACAAAATTTATTTGATTCTGATTCAACACTCTACCTCACTCTTCATTTGCACAACTATGATATTCAATTAAACCTTCACAAGTTAACTTTGCACTAATCTATTCAAATTCACATCACATATATCACATATTCATCCAAAACATTGTAAAACAATCCAACATATCCACATCAAGTGTAACATTAATTAGGTCGGCCTAGAATTAGATGTAACAACCAAAATATAACTTTTTGACTCTAACACTTTCATACATACAACACACCACAATTCAAAACTCAAAACAACTTAAAATAGGTCAACATGGATGCATAATAGATCCCAAATAAGACCACAATACTTACTTAACCTTCACATATCTTCAAACCTATTAGGTTGGCTCTGCATAAGACATAAAATAAAAAAACTTCAATTGTGTATCCACATCTTGACATGTGGACCTAAAAACTAAATGCCAAATAGAATTCATACTTTCCTACCATCTGGAAACTTATCTTCAAAAGTGGAACACCAAAAACTCATCTATGGAGAAGTGCAGAATCTCCCACACAACTACATTATAATTTGTCAGGTCGAACTCTCTTACTTATATCTTTCAAACCACTTGTCAAAACATGATGAAATATTAGAATCAGATACATCCAAAATCCACCAAAATTATGTTAGAAGCACAAAGTGAAATATTCATTTGTGGAGTGGTGTGAACCCAAAAACTAGCACACTATAACATTGTATGCACCGAATTAACACTTAGTGAATTTCCCATTACAACTAACTTTATCAAACCAAACCATTATGCAAAAATTTCTTCCTTACCAACTCTAGAACCTATTATAGCTTATCAAAATGGTCTACAACCAAAATCTTTATATGAAGTACAATGTTGACATCAATGACAACATTGCAACACATCGTTATGTACCTTCCATGCTCATCTTTCCAAACAACATCATCAATGGCATTCTTTCAATAAATATAATGACACCTCATGGTTATTAAATGGAAGTTGGTCAAAGACCGTCCACCACCTATCCCAAAAAATATTTTTTTATTTCATTATGCTTGTACCAATGTATTGGAAATCTCTTTGAAGTCGCATAAAGTTGTGCATTGGTTCAAGGATCCATAAAAAGAGCACACAGTTTTTCTCTTGTTATGTATTTCCTTTTTAGGATAATTTTTTCACATTAAATCCATGACATGAATCTTTATAACTTTTTCACTAATTTATTTAACATTTCACTATATCAACATTGTTCATCATTACTTCCAATTATGAATCAAGTGATCTATGGTGGGGTTTTGATGTTGAATCCTTCAATTTTGAAACTAATTCTATAATTTGAGGTTTATCTTGTTCCAAATTCTCTACCAAATATTCTTAGATTTTTTTAGGGTTTTTTAGAAGTGTTGGAGGAGACTCAGGTATTGCAAGGTGATCATCCAAATATGGTTCTTGATTAGTGTTTATAGGATATAGTATAAACAATTTAGGAAAAAAATCATAAAAAATATTAACTTTTTAAATGCAAACACAAATTGGTCTAAAAAATTAAAATTTGACACTTACCTCTTCTACAATGTGGCATTGTCAAGGTCCTTGTTAAATTTGCAAAGCATTGCTATTTTATGGAGGATATAAAATGTAGAGGGCTTCTATGGTTCAAGATCATGCGTTGTAAATATGTTGACTTGTTTTTATTTATTTTAACTTTTAAAAATATGCTCATTTTATGTTGAGGATAGAACATGCTCAACATAATACAAGCACATTTTTTAAATGTAAAATATGAGCATTTTTTGTGGTTTTCACAATAATGCACTTGTTTTTAGATTAAATTTTGTTTTTTGCCCACTTTTTTTAACATTGTTTAGTGCACACACCCATGATCCAAAATTAAAATTAATTCAAAAAGTCTACAAAGACCCAACAAGAAAAAGTAAGTCCAAAAACCATATGGATTCCAAAGAAATAGAAGAAATGAATCCAAAATAAAAAAAACCAAATCAACATCCAAATCTACTACTCCAAAATCTTCCTTTGCTCATAAATCCCATCACGCCCCATCTAAGTATCTTCTTGTACCATCATAAATTGTCACCCTTGACAATTTCACACTAGGTTTAGCTTCCCCTCATGTGCTTGGATCTAATTATTCATTTAATGTACCTGTTTTTTAATAATATTTAAAAAATTTGAAGTGAAATTGAAAATAAAAGTTAGTGATCATTTAATGATATTTAAGGCCTTGAAATGATAGTTTTGGGTTAGGGCACCCAATTCCCTTGTCTAGCCTATTTGGGATCAATTTAAAATATGTCTATTAGAATTTTAACATTTGAAAATCCAAAATCATTTTTTGGCTATCATTAATTAGTTTGTGATAAAATAATAAATTACATATAAATACAAGTCTTTTCCATCATTTGAAATCCTAGAAAAATCGTAAGGCAATTGAGAGAATCATTTTAAAAGAAGTCAAGAGCATAATTAGAAAAATTATAGTATCATCATTTCAAGTGAAGCATCATTTTATCAATGCATCACATTTTCATGTGATATTTTTTATGTTTCATGTTTATTTTTTATTGTGAGTACTAACACTTGCAAGACTTCAAATCAAGAATCAAGTTTTCCTTGAACGTGATGAGTACAATGACTTTAGTCCATCAAGGAATACAGATCAGAGTGGAAAGTTGCAATAATTGTTAATTTATCACTTTTTTATCATTTAGCCTCTGCCTGATTAAGGGTAAGATCTCTTTTACATCATCATATCCATTGTGAAGGTAGAAATACCAAAATGAGGTTTGTCTTAGACAAGTCCCTATACAACATAACTCTTTCTCCCTCTTTCTTATGTGTTGGTTGTACATCTGAAGAGAAATTGAATAGAATTGAGGACCTAATTATTCATTCAAGAATTCAAGTACTACAAGTCACAAATTAGTAAAAATAGATTTTATTAGCAATAGACAAATATTTTAACACTAAGTCTAGAGAAGAACCTATAGACAAGGAGCAATAGGAGTCTGAAACCTTATTTTGAGTACCTTCTTCCAATTTTAGGGTGCCCAACACCCCTATCTAGCCAAATCAAACTCAAATTCATATGCCAAGTTCCTCTTTTTCTACCCTCATCTATTATGAATTATATTATTGTCTTTCATTTTTGTATTTTCTAGAAATCATCTCAGATTTTTCATTTTCATAGTTAACCTAGGAAATCATTGCATGATTAAATTAATTTACAATCACATCATCCCACACACAGAACCACCTCCAAAAAAGGATTAAAACCTTAATCCACCATTTTTCCTCTTTCATTGAGGTTAGTAGCCAAGTGGGTGTTTGAGATCAATTTTAATCCATAATCCCTTGTGATATTAGAAAAAGTGCAATTTACACCCTAGATCCCTTTTTTTCAATATCACATTTTGGTGAACCCAAATTTTGTTCATTTTGAAACCTTCTAAAATATTAATTAGATAATGTTGAAATTTTAATGCAATCTGAAAAGGTTTAATTTGTGATTTATGCATGAAAAGTGTGATAAAAAGTATTGAAAAAGTAAAAGTTCGTATAAAAAATTTCATTCAAAAGATAAATAGTGTTCATTTAAATTGTTTCAAGAAAGATCTAGTAAAAATTTACACTAAAAATCCTTATTAGGTCATGATAAAATATGAAAATAATCTAAAATTATTTTTAAATTGTCATTTGTGCATGCATATATTATTGAAAAAGTAAATTTATATTGTTGTCATCACCTCAAAAGATTAAAAAATATATTTTTTAGATTTTTCAGATTAGATTTACTTCATTATTGTATATTACAATCTAAAAACTACTTTTGTAAAACATTGCATTTTTTCGAAAATATAAAATTACATGCATAATTATGTTTTACATATTGCAAAATTGAAATTTTGTGCATTTCTAAAAATCTTCCTATTGCCAAACCTGAAGATTTACAAATTAGGATCCTCAAAATTGTAGTAGATATCTAGATTTTTAGATTAACAAAATCAAGCTCATTGGTCTAGGACACCCAACACCCTTGTCCAATCAATTTGGACCAAATTTTGGATCATCGTTCTTTCTCTATGTTTCTTATGTAATTTTAGGTTATATGTTTGTAAATTATTTTAGTTTCTATGATTATGTTTTATTTTCCTTTCCTTGTATGAGTGCTAAAGTGTTCTAAAACTCATAATTTTTTTAGGATATTCATAATCTAATATCCCATAACTAATATCCTCGTGAGACATAGTTTTCGACTTATGGCTTCCTACACTGCAATCACAACCAGTGTTGAGCCTGAGTATTATAACTCTCTCACTTAAGGTATTGCATATATCCAATCCATCTTGGATTCCCTCCCTAATCCTACATTTCCCATCTATTCATCACAACCTATCATTCATGCAAACTTGTAGGTTGCTATTTCCCATGTCCTTGAAGATAAACTAAAATAATTAACAAAGATCTAGGACTTCAAGAGTACCTAATTACTGAGCCTTTAGCTAGAGAGATAATTCCTATTATGGAAAATCTTAGGAATTTAATCAATGAATCATAATGGATAGAAGTGTTGCATAACCTATCTCACATAGCAGATGCTAATATTCTTATGGTATCTAACTACTCTTATGCTTTGACTAACACTCAAAAGAAATCGTGAATTTTTTTTTCCTCTCCCACAACAATTCCTTCTATCCCCATGTTTAAACCTCCAATTATAGCATCAACAATGCAATATAGCAATGGTTCAAACTAAAGCTTATGGATTACTAGTGGAAATACTTATAGTTTTTTCATTTCACCTATAACGCTGTCATTTTCATCACCCCTCTTAAACATACAATGCAATAGCCCACTAGTCATCCATACTAGTTCACCATACTTAAAAAAATATCAAGAAATGTCAGAAAATGATCCTATGATAAATTAACTTTTGAAAAATATGACATCGTTAAAACAAAAAAATTCAAACTTAAACAAAAATAAAACCAATGGTAAACCTCCAACATACCTCACACATAGTCCATTATCATTTTCTATCTTAAAAACACCTATATACCAAAAAATATTGAAATACCTCACTTCGAAAAATACAATGGTAAAGGAGATCCTAATAACCATATGTTAGTTTTTACTTCCTTATGTAGAGACTTTTTTTTTAAGATGTGCTCCTAGAAAAACTTTTTACTAGATCATTGAAAGATATAGCCTTGGATTGGGTTTTTATTAAAAAACAAATCAATTTCCTCTTTTCCATAGCTTGTTAGTGAGTTCCTCCAACACTTTCAAGGGAACAATGGTCCTTAAGCTATGTTAATGGATTTAGTTCATTATAAACAAGGACCTATAGAGAGTATAATAGAATTTATAGGATGATACCAATCACTTTATTCATAAATTTCCTATAGTTGTATAGACCTTGACATTCAAAAGGTATTTATGGGGAACATACAACCTAGTATTCAAGATAAGATATTTTTAATGAAATATCCATCTCTTACAATTTTATGTATGGCCCTTCATGATTATCAAATATTGGTTATTCAATATGAAGGTACACCTTCATTAGATCTTATTGTTCAATCCAAATTTGTGCCTTAAAAAACTACCAATCGTTAAAAACAAAAACAAAAATTTCATTAAGATAAATAATTCTCAAATTGCTAATAACATTGAGACACAAGTTTCTGCCACAAACACAACTTTGGATCTATTTAGGCCAAGAGATAGGTAATTTTTAAAATTTCCCAATTATCTCCATGCTATTTATAAATTAGGAAAAGTGATCCTAGGATTTAATCAGGATTAGCTATTTTTCACTACAAAACATTAGAATTGACATTGTCAAGGGTATGAAATTGACTTGCAACCTAAAAGGTGAGTCAATCAACCCTAGATCTAAATTTTGGAGGGATTGGAATATTTTTTTGATTAAATGCAATGATGCAACTAGCTACCTATAATAATGCATTATTCTATTATGAATTATAGAAAACTACAAACTAATAGACAAATTAGGGTTCCAAAGAAGTAGAAGGAAGACACAGATGCACCTCACCTATAAATTTGAGGTATATTTTATTTGAAAAGGGTACCTAGGGCACCATTGTATAGAGATCTAGAATTGAAATCTTCTTTTATTGTCTTTAGGTACCTAGACTAAGGCTTCTTTTGGAAGTTTGGAGATGTTGGAAGCTTTAGTTTTTTGTGAGATTATTGGGTGTTGTAATTGATGCCAACCCCTTGCATAAAGAGAGTGTTGGAATGATATTGGTATTTATGATGTGTCTAGAATTTTTGGTATTGATTTCAACACATGTTGGTGTTTTCATTGATGTCCTACATCAATATAGTTATAGAAGTGGTTGGCCTAACTTGTGTTTGGGGAGATTGTTGTAGTTGGAAAGTGTTGCATGTTGTATATGTTGAAATTGTGTTTCAAATATGTTAGTAATGTTGTTGATAAAGTTGGTTCACTTGGTTTCCAAGTTCTTTTGATAAAATTTGAATAAAAGAGAGTTTAGTGTGATAGAGTAGTGTTTAGTGTTTTTATCCGCATTTCTTCATGATTAAAGATATGATCATGTGGTTTGGATGTGATGATCAAAGGTTTTCAAAGGTTTCATTTCCAAAGTTTTAGGTTTTGGATTGTACTATAATGGAAGATGTGTTTGAAAGTATGTCTATTTGGTGAAACAAGGTGTTAGGAGAAATGAGATTGATCTACATTTCTTCACAGTGAAAGTTACAGTGTTGCAGATTTGGGAACATGATTATATCATTTGTATCTACCTTTCCTTAGAGTTATAGGTACTGATTTGTTCCAAAAAAAATTATGGTGTGTTGGATGTCAGTGCTTGTATGTCTGGTTACATAGAATGAAGATGTTCTTGAGTTTCAAGTGGTTGTAATAGTTGTGGGGAATATTCTGATGATGCGTAATATTATGAGATGTTGTGGAATGTTTTTTTATATAGAAAAGTAGGTTTTGAAGGGGCCTCAAAACCCTAAACAATGAAAGGAATCTGCTAAAGAGAAAGAAACATATGCAAGAGTAGCCCAAAAAATCCAAAAATATTGTCAAAAGATAACACTAGACATTCTGACAGTAAAACATTAGCATAGAAGGCTGATCAAACAAAAACTAAAGAATTTTATCAAGAACCTTAGTCAAATCCAAATTACTAGAGATGGCCTTGTCAGGCATCCCCACCACTTCCTCAAGTTCTTGGAATGAAATGACTTCCCTCTTCTTAGTTATGCTCCTAGTACACAATCATAGGCCAATATCCACATCCTTCTCCACACATGGGCCAACATCCACCTTCTTCTCAACCAGGTTCATATGAATAATCTCAGCTATATCCTCCTCATGTTCACCAAGGTCCATATTCTTACTAGTCTAATTGATTGCTTTCTCATTCAACAAAGAAAATCCCTATGCACTAGACTTCAGGAATGGGTTGCTAATTCTCACCACAACTTGTAGGCCATTTGTAATGCCCCTCCATTCTCACCATGAATGTGTAAGTAGTTTGGCTTTGGAACTTGGAGATGAAGGTAAAATTATTTAAGCACAGTGGTGGAAACTCCAAAACTAACTCAAACTAATCAAACACAAACAACAAACCAACCTTTGAATCACAAAACACTCAACTTGAACCAAACTCTCACTAATAGGCTTGTAGCCCTCAAAACCTAACCTTGGAAGATATATTTTAGAGAAGGTTGTAAAAATGCCAAAAAAACATCATTTAATCCTTGACACATATCCCAACACAATATCCCAATAGATCACCAAAGGTTTCTTTGACCTAGCATTAAGAATCAATAGATTGCCCTGCTTCTAGGCTACTCAATTAGCCCTATTTAACAAAGGAAGTACTTCCTAAACTCTTGGTTTTCACTCAAAATCTTTTGAAAGACTCAAATTGTGTTAAAAAACATCAGATTCCACCATTAGTCCTTTGATTCATGACCTTTACAATGTTGATCCATGAAACCCTCTCTTTTCATGCCAAAACACTAGGGTTTGTTGAAAATCTATCCACCCGGGCTTATTAGACCCAAAAAAAGCATCCAACACTTCCTAAATACTCTACACAAGATTAAAAAACCATCACATAGATAGATCTTTCACTTTTTTATAAAAACCCTTCATTGACACACTATTTTCATATGGAAAAATGCTCTACCCAACCCTAGGGCATCATCCCAAACCAACAACTTGACTCCACTGACTTTGAAAACTAGAAAGACATCAAATATAACACTTGACATGCCATTCCTCTAAGAAAAAAGACTTGAAAATAGGAGGAATGGCCTATTCCATTATTTAAACCCCAAACAAGGTCCTCACTAGCCTAACATAGGCAGATACAAAAATTGCACGGGATCTTCCTCTAAAATTAGAGTTAGACTATCAAAATGGATTCAAATGAAACTTAAAACATGAATCTACTGAGTCTTATGAGATTTAGATGATTCAAAGCCTATACGAGTTCGTACAGCCACAAAATAGTTTAGAAAAATAGAAAAATTGTAGAATCGAACTTTGTTATTTCAATAGGAATCTCAATACAAATTCGAGCCTTGAAGAGGCTTTAAATAAAATTTTAAATCAAAATTATCCTTCCCATTGTTCATAACTGACTTTTAAAATCCTTGACCCTTCATATTCCCTAAAAGTTGCAATTTTGTATTTTTGCTTGACAATTTTACATCTTTTGTGCAACTTTTTACACTTCACTACAAATGACACCAAAATTGACTCAGTTACATTGAAATTGTCTTATAGACCTTATTGGATGTAAAATAACACAAAACGCCCCTAAATCTAACTCCTAACCATCATATGACCTAATTTTACAAAACATAAAATGGGTGCATCTGCACCATACAATCCCTCTGAAAAAGACTCATGTCCCATGAGTATTGATTTGTTCCAGTTTAACCTTGTTTTCCACATGCATACTATTCTGCAAATCTCTTTCCCTAGTGTAAACACTGAGATCTTGTAACATACTCTGCATCCATGCCTCTATTTGCAATTGAAGTTGATTCATTCTTTGTAATCAGACCTGATAATGGTCTCCTACCAATCCCTTACTCCAAAGATGATTGCATTCCTTTACCTATACCTGCAAACAAACAATTGTTAGAAATTCCATGAATTGTCTTCATTTTTATCTCATCCTCATGCTTGTGAATTTCCTCAAAACTTTTTCCAATCTATCTTTTCCTTACTATCACCTATCCCACTATCTTGTCAGCAACTAGTACCCCTATACCAACAGATCTATCACCCACTATACTCATTGTATTGTTAGACTTATTAACCTTTGTACCTGCAGATCCAACTAGCTTTGCAAACTTACTCTCAACTATAGGACACACCATTGTACCAACAAAAAAATTCTTATTCCAATTCACTATCAACTCCTTCTTTACTACTATATCAACTTTCACATCTGCTATCGTGCTTTCTTAGTCTTGGACTAATTGTAACACTAACTTTTTATCTTCCTTCATAACATTCAAAAATTATTTCTTCCCACACATAATCACCTTGGCTTTACCCTTTTCATCTTCCACAAAAGGATTCAAAACAAACTTACATCCATCCTTCTCTATTGTATATGTGTTTTCTCTTCCATCATATAATACATGCTTGTCATATTGTCAAGGCCTACCTATGAGTAGATGACAACAATCCATAGGAAGAATATCACAAAATGCCTTATCCTTATAGCCTCCAATCTGGAATTCAACAATAGCTTGTTCATTTACTAAAAGATATTTCCCATCACTCAACCATGATACTTTATATGGAAACTCATGAGGAACTTTTTTCAAATTCAATTTACTCACCATCTCACTTGACACCATATTCTCTGTAGAACTAGAATCAATAAAAAATTTTACATACCTTATTCTTTCACTTACATGTTGTCTTGAAAATATTATTTCTTTGTAATGGTTCCATCTCCTTTGTTGCCTTCAATATAGTCTTCCTCATCATCAACATTTCCCCTATTTTAGGAGCAGCTCTTAAACTTGCAGAATGAGTGCTCTCACATTCCTCTTCTTGAATGATTTTTCCCCTCCTATCAATCATGTTTTCTCCACTTGATGAGCTAATAAATTTTTTAGGACATTTCCAAGATGGATGGCCATATTGATTACAATTATAACATCTCTGTGAAAAATCATTAGAATTTCTACCACCACTAAATCTACCTCTACCCCTAAATCCTCCTCTTGTATCAACACCTTGCTCCTTACCTCTGTTTACTTCTTCTTGTTCCTAAAATGGCTGCTTTGATGTAGGGATTGATCCTCTCCCTCTTGTACTAGTGCCTCTTCCTCTAAAAAATTTCTCTTGCCTTCTCTTGAGCTTTTCTTCCACCCTGATTCCTAATTGAAAACACTCTTCAACAGCCTTTGGGTTAGCAACAACAAGTTCATCTTGAATATTAAATATGAGACCACATAGATATCTAGCCACTTTTTTCAAATTCATCTTCATCCCTTCTTGAACTTATACTTAATTTGTAAAATTCATCTTTATATGCCTTGACATCTAGATATTTTTATTTCAAACCTTGCAATATTTTATACAATTGAACTTCATAATCCTTTTGAATAAACTTAACTTTTAGTTTTTATACCATCGTGTCCCAAGAAACTATTCTTGACTTTGCTTGATTTATCCTTTTTGCTTCCTCATAGTCCCACCATAGAAAAGCATGACCTTTGAGTGTATTCTTTGCCACCTTCACCATCTGTTCATCTGAAATGTCTTCACTTTCAAAGTAATTATCCATAGCTGCAATACAGTCAAGAAATTCTTCTTCATTTAAATTTCCAACATACATAGGAAGATCAAATTTTACCTTCATTGAATCACCTTTCATTTCTTTGAGCATCTTTACCATCCTCTGATCTTTAGGGTCCAACTCCTCATCAACATCTTCATATTCTTCATCATCTTACTCTATTTCACTTTCTTTATTCTCATATCTTATTTTATTTGTCTCTAAGGTAGCAAGCCTTGCCAATACTACATTATGTGACTCCAAAATCTTAGTATTCTTCTCTTTCAATTCCTACAACTCTCTAATAGCACCAACACCCTTTAGAGGAATCTTCACAAACTTGTCTTTTCACCTTCCAAGAACCTTTTTATAAACTTGCAAAATTTCAACCACAAGAGACCTTGTCCTCGAGCTTTGATACCACCTAATGTAAGCAAGGTGGTGGAAACCCCAAAAATAACTCAAACTTATTAGAAACAAACAACAAACCAACCCTTGAATCACAAAACACTCAACTTGAACCAAACTCTCACCAATAGGCTTGTAGCCCTCAAAACCAAACCTTGCAAGATATCTTTTAGAGAAGGTTGTACAGAGGCCAAAAAAACATCATTTAAGCCTTGGCATAGATCCCAACACAATATCACAATAGATCACCAGAGGTTTCTTTGTCCCAACATTAAGAATCAATAGACTTCCCTACTTCTAGGCTACTCAATTAGCCTATTTAACAAAGGAAGTACTTCCAAAACTATTGGTTTTCACTCAAACTCTTTTGACAGTCTCAAGTTGTGTTAAAAAACATTAGATTCCACCATTAGTCCTTTGAATCATGACCTTTACAACATTGATCCATGAAACCCTCTCTTTTCATGCCAAAACACTAGGGTTGTTGAAAATCTATCCACCTGGGCTTATCAAACCAAAATAAAGCATCCAAACTTCCTAAATACTCTAAAGAAGATTAAAAAACCATCACATAGATAGATCTTTCACTGTTTTATCAAAACCCTTCATTGACACACCATTTTCATATGGAAAAATGCTCTACCCAACCCTAGGGCATCATCCCAAACCAACAACTTGACTCCACTTACTCTCAAAACCATAAAGAAATATAATCTAACACATGAAATTCCATTCCTTTGAGAAACAGGACTTGACAGTAGGAGGAATGGCCTATTCCATTAATTAAACCCCAAACAAGGTTCTCACTAGCCTAACATAGGCAGATACAAAAATTGCAGGAGATCTTCCTCTAAATTTAGAGTTAGACTATTAACATGGATTAAAATGAAACTTAAAACATGCCACTACTGATTCTTATGATATTTAGATGATTCAAAGCCTGTACGAGTCCATACAACCACAAAAAAGTTGAAAAAAATAGAAAAATTATAGAATTGAACATTGTTATTTCAATGGGAATCTCAATACAACTTTATCAATCTAGCTTCGAGCCTTGAAAAGGCTTTAAATGAATTTTCAAATCAAAACTAACATTCCCAATGTTCATAACTAACTTTTAAAATCCTTGACCCTTTATATTCCCTAAAAGTTGCAATTTTGTATTTTTGCTTGACAATTTTACATCTTTTGTGTAACTTTTTACAATTCACTACAAATGACACCAAAACTGACTCAATAACATTGAAATGGTCTTATAGACCTTATTAGATGAAAAATGACACAAATAACCCCTAAACATAACTCCTAACCATTATATGACTCAATTTTCCAAATCATAAAATGAGTGCACCTGCACCATAAAATAATAAGGATATTTAAAGGTATGCGTTAATTATGCTAGACAGTTGATGTTGTACATTATGAGCTTATGGAATATGTGTGTGTTCATACATGTTTGTCACTAGGATGCAAGCTATGGGCATAGTTGTGCTATGGAAGTGCTTTGGGTACCCTTAAGATTTTCACATGACTCTGACATATGATTATAATGATATGATATTATGATTTTGATTATGATTATATTTATTATCATGAAGAGGTACTAACTTGTGTTCAAGTATTGTGGTTGTAGTGTTGGATGCAAGGAACAATGAGAGGGGGGTGAATCAGTGTTCAATGATTTTGACTAACAAATCAAATCTAAAAACCATCAATGACAATAATAGTACTTTATATTACATTAGTAGCACATAACAGATGAAAACATGCAGTCACATCAATAATCACCATAACTCCAGATATTTTTATGTGGAAACCTTGTTAGGGGAAAATCCATGGTGGAGATTAATCCACAAATTTTACTTTGTTAAAAGTAAAAAAAAGAGGGGAACACACTTGCATTCAGGTGCACTATCTAGAGCTCACTACTCAAAGGAGGCTCACTGCCTTACAATTATAATATAGATTACAAAAAAAATTGAATTGATAATATAACATCTACAAATGCTTGGATTTAGTTCCACTGAAGTGCACAATCTAACTTTTGACCTTCTGCTCAAATCTATTTTTCTCTACTCTGTTCTCCTACTGAAAACCCTTCAGAAGTACAACTAATATTCGATCAATCAACTATTCTACTCTTTTTCACACACATATACATCTCTCTTCATATGACGTGCACCACACATACACAAAGTGAATTTCCAATCTTATATATCCACTAACCCAAAAAATCAATACATGTCAGCCTTTCAACAAAATATAATATTCTTTGCATATATCGGCCATGTCGGCCTTAAATATTTAATAAAAAATGAAATGTACCTTCATAAGTCAACTAGACTTATAGAGGGAACCCACACCATGGTTCTAAACATAAAAGATAGCAAAATAATTATTCCACATACATCCACGATCCACCACATCAAGCATGTCAGACATAATGAAAAATAGATCATAAGACATGCCACTGAACCTCTTAACTCGAGCTATGATTAATACAACACCACAAAACTTCTTGATTAGAATAGTGTATGAGCTAAGAAAACTTCCTTGGAGATCCACACTTCAAAATAGTGATCCAGTGAAGTAGTCGGATTAGCATACCAACCAGATGTCATGTTCTTTACTTTCTTTTTCGGTAGAATATACAGACTTAGATTCTTTGCCGGTATAAGCACAACTAATACTACAGATCAAACTATAGATTCCAGTTGCCATCAATGACAACAAAAGTAGCCAAATTCAACCTCATCAAAGCCATATGCCAACATGCAGATGGAACATGAGCTTCTATTAGTACTTTTGTGAGTATGATGCATATTTTTATGTTGTTATGTAGAGATTTATTTGGATAGTTAGGTGATGCAATAGTATATTGTTAGGCTAGGAGAAAAGGGAGGCATTATACCATTAAATGTATGGGTTACATATGGGAATGAGATATGATTGCTAGAGTTCCTTTCCTAGTGCAACAAATATTAGGAACATGTTCTCTAACTTGTATGTTTGAGTGAACAGGTACTAGGCTACATCTCCACCTAAATTAGTAGGTCTGAGCATGCATTGAACCCAATGGGTCTATTGAACAGGAGATAAAATTTGGTCCCCTACCCTAGCCATCATCCTCGAAGAGGATGAGTATCTGGTTTGGCACCCCATCAATATTGTTAGTCTATTAGTTGGTTAGTTAGTGTTGCTTGAAATTGTATTTCAACCCTAGATAGTGATCAAGTAATTATTTTGGCATTTGATTTGATTTAATTTAATTTTTTTGATAAACGTTGTTGGTCATCTTATGCATTAAAATAAATGTATATATATAAATGCATATAATAATACTAATTAATAATAAAATAGATTATAATGCAATATTAATAATTAATAAATAATGATAATATGGTAAATAAATAAAATATAAAATAGTCAGGTTATATAAATAATTAATATGTAAATAAAGGTAGGTAAATGATTTTACTCGTTTGTGTGAAATTGGGTTTACCCAAATTATAGTTTTTAAATGATTTTTTTTAAATTAATTTAAAATTAACTATTGGATGTTGAAAAGGTTTATTTAATAAATTAGAAGCTAATTAAATTTCATTCGAGAGTTGGTTGGGGATCATTTGATATTCCCATACAACCACATTCTTGGTCTCTCTGAAAAATGTTTTAGGTGCTTTTGGGGGAGATGGGGGAAGAGAGGTACATCACAGGTTAAGTATCATCCTTTGATTGGCACCAAGAACTAGGAGGAAAATTGATAGATGGAGACAATATTCTATATCATTTTTGACTTAGTTATCTTTTTAGATGCAAGGCTACATCAAACACAATTAGAGGTTATCTCCTTTCTATCTGGTAGCATATGTATTGTTAGGCAAATAAGTTTGTGCACTGATAATTTGAATATCTATCTTTCTATTTACATTCATAGTTCTCTCCTTGATTGAATCTTCCAATATGCTAGTAGTTGGAGACTTCTCTTGGTGGCATTACTATTATATATATACTTGGTGCATTATTAAACAAACACATGACAACTGAGAGGGGGGGTGAATCAGTTGTCACAAAATTCAAACTTAAAACTTCAATACTTATCAATTCTACAACCACACTATTCTATTATTAAGTAAGAGCATGAAACAAAAATAACATAAAGTAAATCAATACAATGAACACCAGATTTTTACATGGAAAACCCAATAAGGGAAAAGCCACGGTGAGGGTTAACTCACAATATAAAGATTATAAAAAAGAGGCTCACTGGCAAGGGCTCACTACCTAGAAGAGGACTCACTATCCAATAAGGAGTCTCACTACCTATAGATACAAAAGAGAACAAAAATAACCACCACAACAATTAACACATTTGCAACTTGAATAAGGATTGTAGAAACCTTTAGCTCACTACCTTTAGGAATCCAACACAATTAAGTACTGTTGTCTCAACTTACTCACACACACACTTGTGCTCTTATGATTTGTGGCTCACTTTCATCACTTTTAATCACACTATCATACAATTCTTCACAATTCAACTTTCTTTTATACCATCCTCAACCTTAGAAACTCTCTCCAAGGTCAGCTACAAATACGTCAATTCATAAATTCAAATTAGGTTGGCAACTCAAAATTCCTATGGTGAAAATAAATAAGAGTGGACCAATTAAAAAATTTAACCAAGATCAAAAATAATGTCTCAGATCAACCACATGCTTCCTTAGTTTAATTTTATTCTTTGAATGAAGTGTAAACACTAGGTTGACCAAACCTAATGAAAACAAAAATGAACATTGATGTACATTCTTCCCAACAAGAAGATGACACGTGAAATCCACAAAATGCTTCATTATGCACAAAAATACATCTCAAATTTCTTTAGATACATCTGCAACAAATGAAATATGCTTCAAACACTGAACACCTTTCACTAGTTCATCCAGACTATGCAAACACACACAAAAGTACAAAAAAATGACTTCCAGATCACCAAAATTCAACCTTCTTTTCCAAAAACCCAGAGAGCACCAAATCAAGACATATCCTAGATCTACGTGATTTGAAATGAAATAGCGGAGGACTGCAAAGTAGAAACATTTCTCTCAATCCATAGAAGATCAACTCTGCCAGAACAATTCACACACCGGTGAATGTAACTTTCACATACCATCACACCAGAAGCTAAAACTTAGGATATATCACCACAAGATCACCATTATCAAATCTTCAGATCCACACAAGCATATGATCAACACTAGAGAAATGCAGAGCACATACCAGAGCAAATTCATCACACATTCATCACTTTGACTTCTCTTCTTTATTAATTTTCTCAAAATCACTTGGAAACTCATCAACACAGCACATCTGTAACAACATAAGGATATCTCCATGTACTTACAACATCTCAATAGCATCTCATCTATACACGTACAGTATGCAACATACTGAATTATGTTGACATCAATGAAAAAATTAATGAAAACAACACTAGACTAGCTCATACTTGCAACAATCTCCCCCTTTAATATTGATGGCAGCACATGATGTGAAAAACCATCAAAGACAACATCCTTCACAATATCCTGGGAGAACATCTTCTCTTCCTTTGCAACTTTTTCCACATGATTTTCTCTCCCCCTTTGAAATCAATGGAAAAGACCAACAACTCGGATAACTCCCCCTTAGGAGCACACTCAACTTCAACAATGAAAACATTTTCTACTCCCCCTATAGAGTAGGCCCATTTATCAATCTAGATAAATAGAGAATTTGTGAAATCACTGAAATGATGCACCTTCAAGTGCACTTAGTTCAGAGGGCCAATTACCCCCAACAACTCCCTAAGATGCTCAAAAGTATATTTTGGAAGAGCCTTAGTAAATATGTCTACAATTTATTCCTTTGTGTTCACATACTCCAATTTGACTTCATTCTCTAGCACTTTTTTCTCTCAAGAAATGATATTTGATAGATATGTGTTTTGTTCTTGAGTGTATCACTGGGTTCTTTGAAATGTTTATTGTACTTGTGTTGTCATAGAAAATAGAAATAGGCTCATCAATTATCACTCCAATGTCTTTTAGAGTTTTCTTCATCCATAAAACCTATGTGCAGTAGGATGCTACAACAATATATTCTACCTCTATAGTGGATAAAGAGACCAAGTCTTTCTTTTTACTCAACCATGAAACCATTCTTCCACCAAGAAAGAAAGCACCACCACTGGTACTCTTTTGGTCATCTACACATCCAACCCAATCAACATTGGTATAGGAACTAAGGGTAAAATCATCACTCTTAGGATACCATAATCCATAATTTGGTGTACCTTTAAGATATCTAAATATCATCTTCACATCTATAACATGTTCCTCTTTAGGATCTACTTGGAATCTGGCAAACAAACATACTTCATGCATAATATCTAGTCTAGTAGTAGTAAGATACAATAGTCTGCCAATCATAGATCTATATTTGCTTGATCAGTCTTAGCAGATTCATCATCTTTGCTCAGTTTACATCCAATTATCATAGGAGTACAAACTGGTTTGGAATCATCCATCCCAAACTTCTTCAACAACTCTTTTACATACATAAATTGTGAAATGAATATCCCTTTATCAATTTGATTCACTTGTAGACCAAGGAAGAAATTCAACTCACCAATCATAGACATCTCAAATTCTTTATGCATCTCTACAACAAATTTTTTACACATACCTTCATTTCCACCAAAAATGATGTCATCAACATATACAACTACTATTAACATTTTGTTACCTTGCACTTTGAAGTAAAGATTGTTGTCAGTAGAACCTTTGTTGAATCCTTGCTTTGTCAGGTATCTGTCCAATCTTGCATACCAAGCTCTGGGAGATTGCTTTAGTCTATACAACACCTTCTTCAACTTACAAACCATGTCTGGTTTGTCAGACAACTGAAACCCTTCAAGTTGTTCCATATAAACTTCTTCCTCTAGTTCACCATTCAAAAATGCTAACTTAACATCCATATGATACACTTTGAAGTCCTTGTGGGAAAAAAATGCCAAAAACATCCTAATAGATTCCATTCTAGCCACAGGGGAAAATGTCTCTTCAAAGTCTATACCTTCAACTTGTGAATATCCTTTGAATACAAGTCTTTCCTTTTTCCTTACAACTTCTCCACTTTCATTTAGCTTATTCTGGAACACCCATTTTGAACCAATCATATTTTATTCATAGGCCTAGGGACTAGTTCCCATGTTTGATTATTTTCTATCTATTGCAACTCTTCTTTGAAAGCCTTCATCCAAATCTCATCTTCACATGCTTCACTTACAGACTTAGTTTCAACTTTAGAGAGAAAACACAAATTTACCTCAGCTGCAACTCTGCTTCTTGTCTTCACACCTTCACTTTTTCCTCCAATTATATGTTCCTCCAGATGATTATTCTGTACATACTTAGGAGTCTTAATAGTAGGTTTTGACTCATTCTCTTCTTCTTCTTCTTCTATTTTTTCTTCTTTCTCTTTTTCTTCATCCTTCTTATTCTCCTCAGGTACATGTCCACATATACTATCATTAGGTTCAACTTCACTTATCTCAATAGGTCTGTGTATGCCTTCATCAACTTTCACATTAGCACTTTCAACAATCTTTCTCAATCTTTTATTAAAGCATTTGTATGCTTTTCAAGTATAATCATCAATAAGTAGCATGGAATATTTGTCACCATTCAGGCTTCTAGTTCTAGTTAGGCCACAAAGATTAGTATGAATTAACTCCAACATTTCGGTAGTAGAGTGCTCTTTTCCCTTAAAGTTGCATCTTGTCTATTTTCTCAATTGACAACTTGTACAAATAGCATTACCAGGTCTTGTGATTCCGGGCATCCCTCAAACAATATCCTTTGCACTGATTTTGACCAGGTTATCAAAGTTTACATGTCCCATTCTTTGGTGCCATAACCAAATTTCAGTAATTTGAGATACAAGGCATTGACCATCAACTCCCTTAAGCTGATAGATGTTTCCATGAGTTCTTCCAGCAGCAACCATATCTCCATTTCGAGATCCTTTTCTAATTTCACAGGTATTATTCTGAAACACAAGTTTAAAACCATTGCTACACATCTTACCAACATTTAGAAGGTTATGCATCAAACCCTTCACATAATATACATCATCAGTACTATGCACTCCATCAAAACTAATGAACCTTTCCCACAAATCTTAGCTCCTAAATCATCACTAAACATAACTAAACCACCATCATATTTCACAAGATTAGTAAACTTACTCTTATCTTCGATCATGTGATTAGAACATCCACTATCAATTACCTAGTAGTCTTCATCCTATCTTGCATGAAAGGAGGTAACCAAATTACCTTCCATCCTATTCCTCTTATTCTCTAGAGTCTTCTTGCTTACACATTTTCTAGGGTTAGTGGATATAGATTTAATTTCCAAAGCTAAGAATAAGAATTCACTATCATCAACCTCATTCTCAGATTCATCATAAAAAATTCCTACTTCTTCTTTAACATAGTACAACTTCTTATATCTCTTATCCTTTCCATCCTTATCCTTATAATCCTTTTTCTTCTTATGCACAACTCTATTAAGACATCTTGAAGCATAATGACCAATATTACCACAACTGAAATATTTAAAGGGAAACATACCTTTATACTTTCTGGTGCCTTTCTTCAACTTCTTGGTGAAGTTTTATTCCAACTCATCATCACCATCGCTATCTGGTTTTCCTTCAATCTTCATTGCCTTAAATTATGTTTTTGTCTTTTCTTCTATCTTGTCTTCTTTCTAAAACTTCTTCATCTCAAATTCTTGCAAGGTACCAAACAACTATTCTAGAGTGTAATTCTTAGGATCATTCACTTGTTCAATAACCAAGATCTTATCACTATAGCAATCTAGTAGGGTGATTAGGATCTTTTCAATTATATCTTCATCTGATAGTTTTCCTCGATTTCTAACTTCATTTGCAGTCAGTTCAACCCTCTGAAAGAAACTTGTAAATTCCTCACCTTCTTCCATTTTCAGATTTACAAATCTACATTTTGCCGCTAGCTTCTTTGTTAATTTCACTCTTTCATTTCATTCATATATGTCTTCCAACTTCTTTCAGACCTCATATGCAATATCCAAAGAAAGAACCTTAGCTCGCTCATTTTTAGATAAGCCACTACAAATAGAATACTTTTTCTTCTCATTTTCTTCATAATCGTAAATCTCATCTACATTACTAAGACAACCAGACTAGTATGTATACTTTGTGTCAATAGTCTTCTAGGTCTTGAAACCAAGAGAGATAATATATCCTTTCATCCATCCCTTCCAATCATTGTAGTTAGTCCCATCAAACATAGGGATTGCCAAATTATGCGCCATTGTATCTTCCTTAAGCAGTTAAGCTCTACACCAAGGAACCAAAGCTCTGATATCAATTATTAAATAGGCGTAGGACAACTGAGAGGGGGGGAATAAGTTGTCACAAAATTCAAACTTAAAACTTCAATACTTATCAATTCCATAACCACACTATTTTGTTATTAAATAAGAGCATGAAACACAAATAATAGAAAGTAAATCAACACAATGAACACCAGATTTTTATGTGGAAAACCCAATGAGGGAAAAACCATAGTGAGGGTTAACTCACAATATAAAGATTATAAAATAGAGGCTCACTGACCAGAAGATGACTCATTGTCCAATAGGGAGGCTCACTACCTATAGATACAAAAGAGAACAAAAAGATCCACCTCAACAATTAACACATTCACAACTTGAATAAGGATTGTAGAAACCTTTAGCTCACTATCTTCAGGAATCCAACATAATGAAGTACTGTTGTCTCAACTTACTCACACACACCCACTTTTGTCACTTTGCATCATGTTTCCATACAATTCTTCACAATTCAACTTGATTTTATACCATCCTCAACCTTAGAAATTCTCTACAAGGTTGGCCAAAAATACCTCAATTCATAAATTCAAATTAGGCCAGAAACTCAAAATTCCCATGGTGGAAAGGAATAAGAGTGGACAAATTAAAAAATTTAACCAAGACCAAAAATAATGTCTTAGATTGACCACACACTTCCTTAGTTTAATTTTATTCTTTGAATGAAGTGTAGACACCAGGTCGGCCAAACCTAATGAAAAAAAAAAGAACATTGATGTACATGCTTCCCAACAAGAAGATGACATGTGGACTCCACAACATGCCTCATTATGCACATGAATACATCTCAAATTTCTTTAGATACATCCACAACAAATGCAATATGCTTCAAACATTGAACACCTTTCACTAGTTCATCTAGATTGTGCAAACACACACAACAATACAAAAACATGACTTCCAAATCACCAAACTTCAACCTTCTTTGCCAAAAAACCAGAGAGCACCAACTCAAGACATATCCCAGATCTGTAGGATTTGAAACAAAATAGCGGAGGACTACGGAGTAGAAACATTTCTCTCAATCCACATAAGATCAAATCTTCTAGAACAATTCACACATCGATGAAAATAACTTTCACATACCATCACGCCAGAAGCTAAAACTTAGGATATATCACCACAAGATCACCATTATCAAATTTTCAGATTTGCACAAGCATAGGATCAACACAAAAGAAATGTTGAGCACATACCAGATCACATTCTAAATACATTTATCACTCCAACTTCTCTTCTTTATTAATTTTCTCAAAAGCACTTGGAAACTCATCAACACAACATATCTACAACATAAAGATACCTCCATGTACTCACAAAATATCAGCAGCATCTCAACTATACATGTACAATCTACAACATACTAAAATGTGTTGACATCAATGATAATATTAATGACAACACCACTAGACTAGCTCATACTTACAACATGCATATCTGTATTTCTACTAGGTTTCTTCTTCTACCCATTTTGGAAATAAAGTATCTTAGCCTACTATGCTCTCTTAGAATCCATATCTGAACACTCCCATGTTCCTTTCTTTTGGGTAGCTCAGTAAAAGAAAAATTGAGCAAAATCTAAGCCTTCCTGAAGCATTTCAGTTGATAAATGCTAAGTTTTGTTAATAAATGTGCATAGCTATTGATTATTTACCTCTACAGTGTTTCTTTTATCAAACAATATTTTGTGCATATCCTACAATCATTGCATTTCATGGTATGACATCTTATTACCTTGCCAAATTGCATTTCCTGAACCTTTCTAAAATTGAGAGAAGGCAATTAAGATCTCCTTGCTTCAATTGAACTTGTCCCAACCTAAAGTAGGGAAATGAAAAATCATGTGGCCTCTAGTTTATCCTTGACTAGTGCCATGTGGTAGCATTCAATGATGTCATAAGCACCTTCACTATGAGAAGATTGTGCAAGATTATAATATGAATGAGACTTCATGAGAGGGTGGTTGGAAAAAACATGAGAAATCATAGTCAACTGTTCCTCACGAGAATGAAAGATCCCATTTTAGCAGGTAGGGAGAATGCTGGAAAAGTGCTAGAGTTTGGCTTTACGCCAGCCCACTGCACTTGCTTGAAATTTTCTTAAGCCTTTTCAACAAATATATTTTGTACATATCTTGCAATCATTGCATTTTGTGAGATAATATCCCTTGAATAGTTCATGTACCTTCTCTATATCTATATGTACATCTTCTATTCACATCCATACTTTTGTATACACATACATATATATAAATACACAAAAACATTAGAATTGGGCTTTACACCTACCAAACGCATCTGCCTGAAAGCTTTTAAGGATTTTCAACAATTGCAATCTGTACCAACCCTCTTTCATTCCATCCTGGTCTCTTGAGGCCGTTCTGCAGCTGTATGCGTGCCTTAATATATTTGATAATAAACACTAGGGTTGAATTTTGATTCTTGGTAATCTAATTTATGAATGAATTTGATTATATTATATATATAGATATCAATATACACATATTATATTGTATAGTGATTGCATTTTAGGGATAATTTGGTATATATATATGTATATATATATATAATAAATATAATGGTGAATTGTGAAAGAGTGTTTTTGTATGTGGAAGATTACATGTTAAATGGAGAAATAAAATGTTAGCTAATAAAAGATACTAATTGGGAAATAATTATTAAAATGAGTATTTAGTTGGTTATAGATAAGGAATTGTGTGTAACTAGGTGAATGGAATTATCTCATAATAGATAATTGATTAGTTAAATGATCCAAATTAAATGTTAAAGGATTTGAATTCTCTCTATTAACTAGCTAATAAAAGAATTGTGTTTTGATCAAGTAAATCATTTTATTTCATATATGTACATCACTGAGAGATAGGGTTGATAGATAGATAAATGAATTGGATTATTAATTAAGGTGAATCGATTTACTCATATACAAATAATTGAAGTGGATTGAATTAATATATATATATATATATATATATATATGTGAGTTAGGGTTAAATATTAAAAGAATGTTTAAGAAGGAATAAGAAGATATTATTTAATAAAAAAATTAACCAAATAGCTATTATTAAGATGAAAATATTAAAAGGAATTGTGTAATTAATTAAGTGAATAGATTTACTTTGTAGATAGATAGGTTATTTAATTATATGGTTAGAGTAAATATTAAATGATGTGGATAACTCTTTATTGATTAAATAGTAGATGAATATTGATTGTTTTTTTAATTATTATTTAATAGTTGATTAGTAAAGTTCCTTTGTAACCTAATTATTTAGAATGTGGCTATAATCATTTACAATATAATTATTTTTGGGTAAATAATCTTTTAATTGAATTATAGGGTTAAGTGAAAATGAGTGATTGAAATACTTATAGATTATTGGGAATTTTGTATAGTTATAATACTATGTTTAATGGATTATATTTAATAATGAGTCTTGATTGTTGGGTTGAGATTTTTGTAATTGTTAAGTGGTTGTCTTTGTGTCAAGTTGTTTAAGGTTGGTTTCCAAGGGCCTAGGAGGGAGGATATTTGTATGTTTGGTCCCTATGATCCTTAACTTTAGAAGTGGTTGGCTTGTGGATGGTCATGTGTATTGTGTGGTCACGATCCTTAAGGGTGTTGCCTCCTATTATGTATGGTTCCTTGTGATATGGTAATGATATTGTATTGAAGGGTTTCCTAGTTGCAAGTAGGGGGAATGGCTCTTGATGGGGTTCAGGGTCTAGTGAGAGATTTCCAGGACAACCCATGCTTAGACCATGCAATGACACTCCTCCCTATTGCAGTCTAGCACTTCCTAGATGTGTTTTCCTCCTTTTGTTGTGGGTGTGCCTCTGGAAGTGACGTGGGTATTACTGGTAGCATTGTGAAGGGGTCATGTGTAATCCTTTTTTATGTTAGCCTATTGATCTCCTGATTTCCTGTGGGATGTGGAACCTTGTGTTATCTCCTAGCACGGGGGTGGACCTCAGGGTTTCACATGGTCAGGAGGTTGGTGCTATTTTTTCATCCATTAGGTATTCTTTCTAAATGTTTGTGAGTATGGTGTTTGAGTATTACATTGTGGACTCCAGCTTTTGTTTCTGTTGTGAAGGCATCCTATCATGCATTTGTGTATTGTATTGTATATTTGTTTGTATCTCTTAATGCAATCTGATGTAATCTTCTTGCATGTACTTGAGGAAGCAATGTTTGTAAATATGGAGAAGATGTAACAATTATCGATATCTTCTTGTGAAAAGTATTGTAAAGAAATGCATCTTTCATATGATAGTTGGTTAGGAAAATGATCTTTAATGATTGGTTATTAGTTGTTATGTGATGGAAGTAAATAATTTAGAATCATTTAATATGATGCCATAAAATGAACCTTGTATGTTAGATCGTTCTTGTATCTTATATTGTTGATGAGATGCTTCTAGTAATATTGATGTTAGATTGTGAGTAGCACAGTCAAGGAACCTTAGAGGACCTAGGTTTAGATTATTATGTTATTTTATATTATGTTATGCATCCTATTGTTAATTGCTTTTCTTTAAAAAAATTGTTCTGTTATTTTTGCATAGTTTGTGTTGTCCTCTGGGGTTCCTTGGTGGGGGTGTTATATCATTTCTGATCTTGTTCACTCTATCCTCCATAGCCACAAACCACTCCTCATGAACCCTGTGAAAAAAAAATTCCACAATAGCCATCCTCTCATGATTTTTTCCAAGTTTTTCGAGATCCATGACCACCTTATTGAGGATCACATTCATAATTTTGACCTTATCTTTCACCAACCATTATTTTTTATTATAGTTCACCAAAGCCACACAAGCATCCTGCTACTCTTTTAGTTTGGTATTAAGGTCCTTGACCTTCAAAAATATTCATTCAGAAATGAGATGTTTTGGAATGTTTATGTGTGGTATGCGAAATGTTTCCAAACTTGGAGAGGTCTATTTGGAGTCACTTGTTAGTGTTAGTGTAGGTTTGGATGACCTGGTGTGCTAGCACTAATTGCAATGGATTTTTTTTTTTAGGACATGTTGAAAAGTGTGTCAGTGTAGATTTGAGTCCTAGATAAGTAGTTCTATGGTCTGTTGTGCAGTTTTTTTGCACACACGCCCTGCTGAAAGTAGGGACCCTCTTTTGCTTCCATTCTCGGTGTCTTGGCCCTTTGATTTTGAGGATTTGGTTGTCTTGGCATGTGCATTAATGATTATTCTACCCGTACAAATCTCTCCTTTTGAAGAAATACTTGGAAATCCTATTTTTTGGAGCTTATCTCAGGTTTTTCTCTATTTTCGAGAAAATTCCATTTGGGCGGAATTCTTCAAACGCTTTGAAAACCCGACGAAGGCTATTTTGCACTATTCTCAGAAATTCTAGGACTTTGCGGAATTCCATCTGGTCCAGATTTTTCCAAAATTTCGTCGTGCCTTCGGGTTCCCGAGCCCACTGTCTTTTTGGCACATTTATGGCTTCAGTGTGATCTTGTAGTGCGTCTTCTATTGGATTTAATTATGATTTGTGATGATAATTTTGTGTCATTTTCCTTGTTGAGATTTGAGGAGTTGGGTTTTGAGTTGCTCTTGTTGATTTGTGCATTTGAGATTGTAATTGGTTGTTGCAGTGGAACTTTCTGGTGATCGCTTGCTTTTGCTTGAGCTTCAGGGATTTGTCAACTACTGCTATTTCGATTTCTTTGAATTCATGGTATGTACATGTTGTCCTCCCTTTAATGAATGAATTGAATTTACTTCTGAGTTTGCGTGTGTGTATGCCTTTAGTCGAGATTTTGACATGGTAAGAATCTAGTAATGGGCTATGGTTTCTAGTTCTGAGTCCAATGCTTTTTCCAGTGGCTCGCATTTCCCTTCTTTCTGCATGTCTATGATTCAAGGAGGTTAGCAATTGCTTTATTCCATTCTTAATTTGATTTTTTGTCTTCCCCATGTTGAGCTCTCGTTTGACCTAGAAATCTCCAACCTTCGATAAAATCACGTCTGGGGTGAAATGAAGCTTGTTATCCATTATTAAATCTGATAGTCACCCTCTCTTAGTTGGGTCATGGGAGATTTCATGTGAGGAATAGTGGAAATGAACATGGCAAGTTAAGATCCAAGTTGTATTATCATGAAGATTTCCTAGGGTTTCCCTTGTTGAAATCATTTCTTAGTTTGATTGAATCTCATTTGGATGGGTTGGAAACATGGATTGTTCATCTTGCACTTTGAATGAGTTGAATCTGGGGCTGAATTCCCAACTCCTTAATTGTTCAATTGATCTGAGAGAAATCCTGACGAAGTAAAGGATTTTGGGTTTTTGGGCACCCCGCAAATTTCCTTCACCTTGGGATTTCTCTAGTTTTTCCATCGCTTTACTATTTCCCCGAAAATTTTCTTTAAAGATGAAAATTACATTGGCTTCATAGAATTCTATTCCCTCAGGAATTTTCTGAAATTCCTTTTTCCCTTCATTTTTCCGGAGTTTGTAGATTATTGTTATTTTTGCAGATTTCCGTCCTGAGCAGAATTCTCTAAAACTTTGTTGAAAATGAAGGATTGAGAGATAACATGGTTTATAAGTTGGTGATTACACATTATATAATTGATTTGAGTTATTTAAAGGTGTGTCATGTTGTTTCTTAGTTAATGGTGGTTGATTAAATGATTATTGGAAGCTTTTTCTATTTATTTCATTGAAATCTGTCTAGCTGGGAATTTTCTGAAATTCCTCTCTAGCCTAAATTCTATGAGAGGACTAAAAGCCTGAACTTTGAAATGAGTATTTTTTATGAGGTTTTGGAAAATTTTGCTCATCATGGGACTTATATTGAAGATGAATCTATCATTTGTGATCGATTAGCTTTGGTTTCATGTGATCTTTATTATGGTCTCTTTATTGAATGCAGGCTAAATCAAGTCAAGCAGTTGTTGGTAGGACCAAGGGCAGAGTGATGGATCCAAGTGTTGAAGGGTTTGTTGTTTCTGAAGTAGAAAGAATCAAAATGGATATAAAGAGCAGAATCCCTGAGAGCAAGTTGACTTCCATCTAGTTAGAGGTCATCGATACAAATGTTGGATTGTGGGATTATGAAGAGTTTAAGACAAGGATGGTAGCACAAAACCTTCCTTTGCTGGCTAGAAGACTATTGGAATCAAGGTTGGCACATGTAGTTGGATTCCCTCCTATAGTGTAGTGTTATGAGTTGGTGCTCAAGTGTGCTAGACACTATGATAGGGGTACATAAAGGATAGTCGGTCCTCAAGGAAGAATTGTGGCAAACCTTAATCCTATGTCTATAGCCCAGACCTTTGACATGCCCAATAGATCTCATGTGGTGGGTTTTGATATGGATGTGGCAAAGAAGTTTTATGATGAAGATACCATCAAGTCCCAATTGGTCATCAATTCCTGGCTAGAGAAACCTAAGTCCCACTTTTCCAAGCTACCCAAGTAGCTATTCAGAGATAAATTTAAGAAGGAATACTATGATGTTATCACCCTTCTTAGTAGGGTGGTAGGGTTGAAAAGTGTAGGAGTGTTTGAAAATTGGATGTTCCATGTCATTGTGAGGATGGAACAAAATGTTGATTACCATTGGGAAGGCATTATAAGTGCCATGATTCATGAAAAGATGTGTAATGTCTTGTAGATGAAGACCTTCACAATGACCTCCTACTTGGTTTATGCGCTTGAAAGATTCCATCCATACAAAGGACTAAGTACAAGGGGTTTATTTGGGAAGGATGTAATTTATGAGGTTTATCCATAGCTACACTTGGGTATAGGACGGTGAATGATGCATTCACCATGTACATCACTAGGTTGCTCCAAGGTGTAGAGCATGTAAGAATATATGACAATGCTAAGGAGTTAATCAAAAGGTATGGGGCTTGGTTTATACAGTTCCCAACCTTTTCATATATAAGGATAGATGGTTGTCAGAGGGCTCCATACAGACTTCCTAGGTATCCCACATATCACATTATACTTCTGGAGGTCACAAGGCAGATATGTGATTTTGATGCAATTGTGAAAAAGGATAAACATAAGACTGGATTTGGTGGTGATTTTCCTCTGAGGATAGTCAGTAGTGAGGCATGTCCTTCTATTAATTTGGCCTATGCTTCTGAAGAAGAAATGAGTACTCTAGGTTTATCTTTTCATTCCAAGAGATATAGATTTGATAGGACTGGCAAAGCATAGAGGAAGTCCAATAGGGAATATAGTCATAAGGATGATATAGAGGACTATTGGGCCAATTGTAGTGATGAATTTGAGATTAGAAGGAAGAAGTTTTCTAGGCTATCAATAAACTTAGTCCTGCTATACAATGTGAAGGCCATTCCAGATCAGGTTGAAGATGATGGAGATTTCATTCAAGGCCATGATTATGAGGCTATGAAGGATAAACCAATGGGAGAAATAGACTGGCTGGAGGAAGAGAAAATAGAGTTAGAGAAAATTATGACTCCAGTGATTAAATATACAAAACTATGGCTCAAGCATAATATGTGGGAGTTGGAAAGTGAAGGTGTGCAATGCACCTATGATCTAATGGGAGACTTGGAGTCTCATTCCACTTCTGAGGAGTCAATTGAACATGATCCTAAGGGTAAGGGAAAGGTGAGCTCTCCTTTCAATATTAAGATTAAAGATGTTCAGGTGGAGGAAGTACAAGAGGCAGAAAAGTAAAGAAATCCTATCGCAAAGAAAAGGAAGCACATTTCAAGGACAAAGAGGTTAGTGCTTCTATGCCAAAGAGAAGAAGGATAGTGAGATTATCATAGAAGGAGAAGGAAACCTCTAAGGTAGGGGATGAAGTTAGCCCACCGGTAATAAATGTGGAAAGCTCGAGAGAGAGAGAACACATGTAAACACAAGAAGATTAAGAACTCCTTCTCCCAAGGATAGTGTGCCAAGGAAGGATGCTCCTTTAGTTACTCCTACCATAGAACAACATGATAATATTCCTCCTTCCCATGAAGCTCACAATGCGCCAAGTGAAACAGGTGAATCCAAAGAGGGAGAGAGTCATCAAGATACAAAAGAAGAAGAATTTCAAGAAGGTGAGCTCTATAGTGTTGAGGCAGAAATAGAGAGGGTATTACAGTCTCCTCTGGTCACTTATGAAGATTCACCTATTAGAAGTGAAGAAGATAGACCTCCTTAGAGAGAGGAAATTCTAGTTAAGACTCCATCACCGATACATGAATAAGAAGAGCATGATAAAGAAAAGGAAGATAAAGTTGAGGATATTTCTGAGAAACAATATTTGAGCAAAGATATACCTAGGGATCAATGGGATGAAGTAGGAAAAAGTAATGTACAATCAGATTCTACTATTCCAAGTTGGTTGGAAAAGGAATTAAGGAGTAAACAAATTGTTGTAGATGATACTCCTCCCAATTGGGATGAATTATTGGCAAATATAGGAAAGGGTAAAGCAAAGAAGAAAGCCAGGGTCATCTCCAAGATTGAGAGAGATGAAGCAAAAAATAGGATGGTTCACATTACTACTCCTACTCCTGATAAGAATAGGGATGATGTGACTGGAAGTGACTACAATGTGCAGATTATCAACCTAGGGCCTACTTCCATGGAACAAGAGATTGAAGAGTATGAAGGCTCTAGTGCTGTGATCTTGGGTAGGTTGAGGAAAGAAGTACATACCAAGCAAGAATTAAAGAAGGAAAATGATAAACTCAAGAGATATATACAATATTTGATGAAAACCTTACAATCCATCAACTCCTCATCATTTGTTGCAAGCTTCCTGCCACAAGAAACAATATCTGAGTTGGAGAGAATGAAAACCACCACATATGCTAATATCAGTTGGTTACAGGGAGTGCAAACTAAGGGAGATGATGCTATTAAATACATCCTTTCAACTAGAGGAGATGCTATGAGATCAATAGATTGGTTAAGGAATGTGCTAGCTCAGGATAAGGAGCATGTGGATCTCTAGCTGCAAAAGACTAAAGCCATCAAGGAATATATTGAGGACAAATTGATAAGTGATGGAATTCTTCCTTCATCCAGAATTGAAAAACCTTGGGAGTGGTTTGAAGCTTTGCAAATAAGGATTTTTTTTTAAAGGTGTATAAGCAGGGGAAACAAATTGAGGACACCTTGACTGAAATCTACAACAAGTGCATTTCTTTCTTTGAGGTTATGATAGGGAAAAAGAGGTTTGTGCCAAAACATCTAAGCTTGGATCAATTGACAAAATGGTGGTGAGATGTGTATTCTCTAGTCAATGAAGGCCCTATCACTGAACACCAATTGGATGATGCGGCTACCTACATTGCAGTAATTGATAAATATCAAACCAATAAGGTAGATTGGGATAAAATGGTAAAACAGTCAAGAGAAGATATTAAGTCCATTGAAAGGAGAATTAATATTTTAGCTATGCCACCTGTGGCCGAATTGGACAGAGTATTTTTGATAGTGCATGATAAGATGGAGTGCGCTACAGATAAAGGGGGAAGTGGTTAATGTGATGCTTCATCAGAATTTGTGCTTCCCCATTATTTCTCTTCTCCTTCACATGCATTGGACCAAGTTATGTTGGAGATCCCAGGCTGACCTGGATGGAGTACATGCATTTAATGCATATTTTATTTTATTTCAAATTCCTCTTGGCCAACTTGTTTTGTATCCATTTATTATTGTAAACCTTAATTGGGTTGACATATCTTGGGGGTTTCTATAAAAATGGCATTCTACCTCATTTGTAAGAGCTAGATAGTCTTTGATACTGGAGTGAATTAAGCAATATAGCAAGAGTTAGAGTTAGGAATTAGTATCATTTTCAAGCAAGTGTTGTAACATAAGACTGGAATTGTTGCTACTTTGGGTGATTTAATGCAAGTGAAGACATTATGATTTTGTGCCTTTCTTGTGTTGAATTTTATCTGGCATGGTTCCTGAGATTCTATCTTTTGAAATTGCTTAAGTTTATTTGATATATGCTAGGTTAATGTTAGATGATATGATGAGGTTTATTGTTTGATGCTTAAAGCATTTGCAACAATCTCGAGTCCATACTTTTTGTAGCTAGTTGACTATTAGTTGCTTTGCAATGTTAGCCTGGACTTTATATTCATTGTGCTTAGTTCAATTGTGAATGTTGGTTCATTGCAATTACAATAAGGTTGTTTTGAATGAATATTCATGATCTAAAAATATTTAATACCTTAGAAGATTGCACTATTTCTAGAAGATTGCAGATTCATTTGGGTCAAGCAGAGATTAGTTTATGAGGGATTGGTCCATTTCAAGTGTTTATCATCTACATCGTCAATCTTAGGGCTAGTGCTAAATTTAGAAGTCTCTTAAAAAACCTTATCTCTTTTGCTATTTCTTTTATCATTTGGGTTAGATTTAGGATTAAAATTATCACCATCTTACTAGATTTGATAAATTTAAGGATTCAGTATTTGCTTGTAGTAAGGTGCCTTTGTGATTACCAGCATTTTCACATTTATCACTGAGTTGTTTATGCATTGTCAAGACCTGACATTAGAGACCTTTGGGTTATCTCTTGAGGCTTGCTAATAGATATTTACCTTTCAAGAGAGATAGAATATCATATTCTATCTGAGTTGTTGTGTAGAAAACACTATCAACATGGTCTACCTTAACTTATTTCCTTGATGGAAGTGTTTGGTGCTGACCTATTTGATGTTGCATAGTTGAGGTGCATACATTTCCTTGAGGTCAAAATAATTGATATTGTTTGAGGTCATGGAGGGTATAAATGCAAGGATAATTGTTATGTGGATTAAGAGAAGAGTGTGTTATGTGAAAGATGTGAATGTAATCAAATGTGATGATTTAAGTGTGATCCTTAATTCTTATGACTTCCTGATGTAGTGAGAAGAAGGTGTCTACATTTCAGTCTATTTGACAAGTTATTTGTGCCTCAATGGAACTCTACCTTCAACATATGAGAGATGCATTGTCAATAGTTCAAATTGGTAGTGATCCACCCTTATTTTATTCTTCTTTCTTTTGGTTAGCAAGTCTTTTGGTAGTGAGCCATCAATAGTGAGTCTTTCTTTATCTTTCTAGGTAGTGAGCCTTATTGTATTTGGTGTTGCAATTTGTATATTAGTGAGCTAATCATCACCATGTTTTTTCCCTTCTTGGGTTTTCCACATAAATCTAGTGTTCTTATGTGTTTGGATGTATTTGCATTATCGTTTCATATGTTTACATTCTGTTAATGCATGATAAGGGTTTAATGGTTGTTAAGGGTTTAAGGGATAATGCAAATATGATTGTTAATGAGGGGTTTTTATGCTTTAAATTATACAATTGATTCACCCCCCTCTTAGTTGTCTTATGCATCTAACAATTGGTATCAGAGTTGTGGTTCCTAGGAAGAAGCTTAACCACTTGAAGTAGATCCACATGGTACACATGAAACATGTCAAAGCTCCTTTGTTCAATGAAACAAATTCTACCTACTGGAAAGCTAGGATTGAGTCTTTTATGGTTTCTCTTGGATTTGGTGTTTGGAAATCTCTTGAAAAAGGTTATACTATGCCTGAAAATGGTCAAAAAAGTGATGATGAGATCAAGTATTATGAAATTAATGGAAAAGCAAGTAATGTAATCTTGATTGGTCTTTCTAATTCTAAACTTGGAAAGGTGATAAGTCTATAGTTTTCTAAAGAGATCTGGACAAAGCTAGAAGGTATCTATCAAGGAGACGAAAAGTTCAAACAACTGAAGATGCAAAACTAAAAAGTTAAATTTGAAACCCTAAGAATGTTTGAAGATAAAGATATTATTTCCTATATGCTCAAATTTGATGAAGTTGTCAATACCATCAATGATCTTGGTGGAAAGCTGGATGAAAGTGAAGTTGTGAAAAAGGTATTAAGAACTCTACCTAACACTTATAGTTCTAAAGTTTTTGATATTGAAGAAGCTCAAAATTTAGATAATTATTCTAGAGATTAGATGTTTTGTGCTTTAACTTCTTTTGAAATGAGAGAGTTTGGTCAAGATGCTACAAACAAAGAAACTTCTTTTAAAGTTTGCAAAGTGGAAAAGGATGATGAATTAGATCTAGATGATCTTGATAAGGTGGAAGAAAAATTTGTGAGGAGATCAAAAAAGGGTAATGGAGAATATAGAGGTAAGCTACCTTTAAAATGTTTCAATTTTGGAAAGATAGGTCATTATGCATATAAATGTCTAATCAAAGTTACTAATGAAAAACAAAAGGATCATAAGGGTAAATTTGTCAAAAATAGTTATTATGTTGAAAAGGATAATGGTGTATCTAATGATGAAGAATTATATTATCTAGATTAAGGAAGTGATGAATGCTGGTTCATGGATTTAAACGTTTGAAATAATTATACTAATGTTTGAAGATGTGTGAAAGAAAGTGCTCCAAAAATATATCATAACATTGAAGGAACTATTTTGACTAATTTTTTTATTGGATCAATAATAGTGGATGCTCAAATCATATGATAGGTGATAAGAGTAATTTTTTTAATCTTGAGAAGTATAATGGTGATCTTGTTAAGTGTGGCGATGATACATCTACTAAGATATGTGGAAAATGTTTAATTAGTTTTGATGGCAACCATAATACAAATGATGTTCTTTATGTCAAGGGTCTCTGACATAATATTCTAAGTGTAGGAAAAATATGTAGTAAAGGATATAATCTTATATTTCAGAATAGTGGTTGTGAAATTAGAAAAAGAAGCTCTAGTACTCTAGTTGCTGCTAGAACAAGGACATAAGGTAATGTCTATCAACTCAAAGGTAGTGGTGAAAAGTGCTTTGTCTCAAACTAATGAAAGGTGAATATAGCATAGAAGAATAAGTCACATTAATTTTGATAGCCTAGTGAGGATAAGTTCTACTGATACTGTGAGATATTTTCCAAAGATTAAAAATCCTATTGATGTAATGTACAAACAATGTCAAGTTGGAAAGAAAACAAAGACAAGATTCAAGACAAAGGAATATTCTACCACAAGTCCCCTAGAGTTAGTGCATATAGATATATGTGGGTCTACCATAATTAGAAGGTCATGTGGTGATAGGTATTTCATGTTATTGATTGATGATTATTCTAGAATGGCTTGGATTACATTTCTTAAAGAAAAAATGGAAGCTCTAGACAAGTTTAAAGAATTTAAGGCTATTCTTGAGAATGAAATGAATCTAAAAATCAAATGTTTTAGATTTGATAGAGGTGGTGAGTTTCCTTCAAATGAGTTTAATAATTTTTGTGAAGATCATGGAATAAGAAGGAATTTATCATCCCCTAGAACTCAACAAAATGAAGTTGTGGAAAGGAAAAAAACAATTTAGGAAGAAGCTAAGACAATAATGAAAGAATCTAATCTTCTAAATGTCTATTGGAGAGAAGCAATTCATATTGCAGTTTACATGCTTAACAGAGGTTAAGCAAGAGTGAATAGTTCAAATAATCCCTATGAGTTATAGTGTGGTAAACCTCCTATGAAATATTTTAGATTTTTTAGAAGCAAGTGTTATAAATATATGAAAAGATGAAGAAAACTTGGGAAATTTTAACACAAGATCTAATGAAGGAATCTTCCTTGGATACTCTACAATAAGCAAGGCCTACCAGTGTTACAATAAAAGGTTGAAGAAGATTGTTGAGAGTGCAAGTGTTAAAGTAGATTAAGAACCACATCAAAGTTTAGTATTGATAGAAGGATCTGAATTTGATGAATCCTCTTGTAGTGAAGAAGAAAAGGTTGAAGTTAAAGGAAAAGAGTTGATAGTTGAAGAGGAAGAAGCTTTAGAAAATAATCCTAAGACTCCAAAGTATGTGTAGAAGAATCATTCAAAACATCAAATCATTGGAGATAAGAGAAAAGGTGTGCTAAAAAGGACAAAATATACTATGACAGAGGAACAAGTAAATTTCTATTTACTTTCTAAGGTAGAACCAAAAAATAGGGACTGAGGCATGCAAAGATGAGAATTGGATCAAAGAAATGAAGGAAGAGTTAGAACATATATAAAACAATATGACTTGGGAATTTGTCCCAAGATAGGAAAATAAGAATGTGATTGGTACTAAGTGGGACTCTAGAATGAGCTGAATGAAGATGGAAAAGTTGTCAGGAAAAAGGCTAGACTTGTGTGTAAGGGTTACTCATAGGTTGAAGGTATAGATTTTGAGGAAATGTTTTCTCTCATTGCAAGAATTGAAGCTATCAAGATGTTCTTAGCTTTTGTATCACATAAATATTTCAAATTATAACTTATGGATG
Organism: Sequoia sempervirens; assembly: GCA_007258455.2. Classification (NCBI taxonomy): domain Eukaryota; kingdom Viridiplantae; phylum Streptophyta; class Pinopsida; order Cupressales; family Cupressaceae; genus Sequoia; species Sequoia sempervirens. The sequence continues at coordinate 310,637,994 of VDFB02047230.1, read as the reverse complement.
TGAAGTTTTCATTCTTGAAAGGTGAGTTGGAAGAAGAGGTAAACATTGAACAATCAAATTTTTTTTAGTTTATAGAAGATACAAATATGGTTTGCAAATTGAAGAAAGCATTGTATGGACTGAAACAAGATCTCAAAGCTTGGTGTGTAAGGTTAGATAAGTACTTGTTGCAACAAGGATTAAAAAATGACACTACAGATAACAATCTATATTTAAAAGTTGAAGGAAAATAAATCTTAGTTGTGGTGGTATATGTTGATGACATAATCTTTAGAGGAAATGAAGGTATGTGAAAAAGCTTTGCAGAGGAAATGAAGAAAGAATTTGAGATGTCAATGTGTGGGAGATGAATTTCTTCCTTGGTTTGTAGATTGGTCAATAAAAGAAAGGTATATTTATATCACAATCTAAGTATTTTAAGGAAATATTGAAGAAGTTTAGAATGAACAAATATAAACTAATATTTACTCGTATGGTTGTTGGTTGTAAGTTGAGCAAGAATGATGAATCTCCTAAGACAGATCATAGAAAGTATAGATCAATGATTGGTGGACTTATACCTTATTGCTACTAGACCAAATATCATGCATTTACTTTTTCTTGTGGCTATATTTCAAGAAGATCCTAGAGAATCTCATGTTGCAGTAGTGAAGAGGATATTCAAATATTTGAAGGGCACTCCAAATTATGGTTTGTGGTATCTTAAGTATACTAAATTCCCCTTGAGTATATATATATGTAGATTGGCCTGGATGTGTAGATGACATGAAAAGTAAAAATGGTGATGCTTTCTTTCTTGGAAGAAGGTTGGTTTCATGACTAAGTAAGAAGCAAGATTCAATGTCATTATCTACTACAGAAGTAGAATATATTGTAACAACATCATACTATACACAAGTGTTATGGATGAAGCAAACATCGATGGATATCAAAGTTTCATATGATGAACCTATTTCTATAATGTGTGACAATAAAATTACAAACAATATTTCAAATAATCCAATAATGCATTCAAGAACAAAACATATCTCAATCTGGCATCAATTCTTAAGAGAGAAAGTTCTAGAGAATGAGGTGAAGTTGGAGTATGTTCCTACTAAGGATCAAGTTTCTGATATTTTCACAAAGGCTCTTCCAAAATATGTTTTTGAGTGTCTCCAGGAGAAGTTATGGATTATTACCCCTCCTTTCAACAAGATGCATAAGTATGTGCATCTATTTAGGAAACATTTCAAGATGCATTCTTGGTCATAGACTGATGCTAAAGGCTACCTCTCAAGGGGAGTAGGTAGTAGTGGTTTCTGATTGGTGCAGTCAAATGGAGCATAATATGTGCCCCTAAGGGGGGAGTGTGCATAAAAATGAGTATTGTAAAGATAAAATGTAGTTACTTATTAGTGTTGCAAGTAGTGTCAAAGTGGTACATGTAGGTGTTTCCCTTTGAATGTTGTCAAAGGAAGGGAGAGAAAAAGATTTCAATGTAGAAAAAAGAGTTGGATGAGTCTATGGCCCTTTTCCATTGATGTTCAAGGGGGAGAGGGAATTTAAAAAACATGGAGAGAGTTGGTTGAAAAACCAGCGAAAGTGAATACAGCTTGAAGACCATAGGGGGAGAAAGGAAAAAATATTTATATATATATATATATATATATATATATATATATATGGAGGAGGGTATTGTCTGAGGAACAAAGGAGGAGAGTGATATATAATATAGGTGTTATTGGTGTTGCAAAAGAAGAAGTACCAGTCATGGTGAGTATTGCTTATTGTAGCATTGTTGTTGATCTTTTTTTAGAAAGTAGGTGTTGCCATCAATGGAAAAGGGGGATATTGTTGGAAGTTTAGAGATGTTGGAAGCTTAAGTTGTTTGCAATTTTCTTGGGTGTTGTCATTGATTTCAAACCCTTGTATAAATATAGTGTTGGAATTCTATTGGTATTCATTATGCATCTTGAATTTTTGGTATTGATGTCAACACATGTTGGTTTTGTCATTGATGTCCTACTTCAATATAGTTGAAGAAGTGGTTGGCCAAACTTGTGTTTTGGTGAGATTGTTGTATTTGGAAAGTGTTGTATGTTGTATATGATGTAGATTTGTTGCAAAGATGTTAGTAATGTTGTTGATTAAGTTGGTTCACTTGGTTTCCAAGTTCTTTTGAGAAAAATTGAATAAAAGAGAGTTCTTTGTGACAAAATGGTGTTCAATGTTTTTCTCCATGTTTCTTCATGATTGAAGATATGCTCATGTGGTTTGGATGTGATGATCAGAGGGTTTAATAAGTTTCATATCTAGATTTTTAGGTTTTAGATCATACTACAATGGAATATGTGTTTGATAGTATGCTTGTCTAGTGAAATAGGGTGTCTATGAGAAATGAGATTTCTCTATATTTCTCTGTAGTGGAAGTTTTAGTATTGTAAATGTAGGAACATTATTATATAATTTGTATCTACCTTCCCTTGAAGTTTCAGGTGCTAAGTTGTTCTGTAATGTTTTCTGGTGTGTTGGATGTTTGTGCCTCTATGTTTGGTTGGAAAGAATGAAGGTTTTCTTGAGTTACAGGTGGTTGTAGTAGTTGTGGAGAATATTTTGATGATGTGGAATATTTTGAGATGTTGTGGAATGTTTTTGTGTGGTTTACGATATTTTTTCAGACTTGGAGAGGTTTTTTTGGAGTCTCTTCTTAGTGTTAGTGTAGGATTTTCCAACTTGGTGTGCTAAGGCTAATTATTTGAGAAAGTGTTGAGAAGTGTGTCAATATAAATTTGGGTCCTAGATAAGTATTGGTGTGGTATTCCTTCACTTCTTTCCTTGGTGGAAGTTTTTGGTGCTAACCTATTTGGTGTTGCATGGTTGAGGTGCATACATTTCATTTAGGCTGACATAATTGATATTTTTTAAGGTTATAAAAGGTATAAATATAAGAATAATTATTATGTGGATTAAGAGTAGAGTGTGTGATGTGAAAGATGTGAATGTGATCAAGTGTGATGATTTGAGTGTGAGCCTTAATGCCTATGACTTCATGATGTAGTGAGGAGAAGGTGTCTACATTTCAATCTATTTGATGATTTGTTTTTGCTTCAGTGGAATTGTACCTTCAACATATCATTGTTAGCAGTTCAAATTGGCAGTGATCCACCCCTTCTATTATTCTTTCTTCTAGATAGTGAGTTCTTTGGTAATGAGCCACTGACAATGAGACTTTCTTTATCTTTCCAGGAAGTGAGCCCTTGGTAGTGAGCCTTATTGTATTCAGTGTTGCAATTCATTTATCAGTGAGCTAATCCTCACTGTGGTTTTTCCCTTCTTGAGTTTTCCATGTAAATGTGGTGTTCTTATGTGTCTGAATGTGTTTTCATTATTGTTTCATATATTTACATTTTTCTAATGCATGATAAGGGTTTAAGGGATAAAATACAAATCTAAATGTTAATGAGGGTTTTTGATGCTTTAAATTATACAAATGGTTCAACCTCCCTTCTCAGTTGTCTTATGCATCTAGCTGTAGCTTAGGCAAAAACCTACGTTAGAAAATTAGAGCTTAAATTAAGATAACCCAAAGCAAAGCAATGAAGAAAAAAGGAGTAAAAACATGAAAACAAGGAAATATCTCACCAAATGTCTTTAACCTCCATGAATAACCTTCATTGCACCTTCTCTATTTGCTTCTAGTAGATAATTGCCCTCAAATTTGTGATGAGAAACCTATGATAATGTCAATTCCCTAAGAAAATGTTGAAGGATTCTATCAAAAGACCTCACAATGCAACTAAGCAACTATGAAGCAAGCCTAAAATGTGCATGAAATAGCCTATGAAGTCAAGAAATGCCAAGATGTTAAGATGACAAGAGATGTAGATGTATGAAGTATATCAAATGAGGCAAAAATTTCCATTTTATAGAAAAGTTAATTTTGGGTGAATGGACCAGATTGAATATTGACAAATGCCCTAAGATCAATGGTTAAAATTGAATGTGACAACCCACAATTAGGGTTAGGGAAACATTAGGGTAAATTTGAAATGAATGGTCTTGATTTGATTTTTAGAAAATCAAATCAAGGGACAAGATTGCATGTGATAAGGAGATAAGAATAGCACAAAAAAATAAAGAGATGGAAAATCAAATAATATTAGAAATTATTTGATTTAGGGAGAAAATTTGTCATTTGAATTGAAAATTAATTTAATTCAAAAAGGTGGAGTCATGTGATGGTACATAATTAATTTGAAATGATTTACTAAGAGAGAGAAAATTAGAAAGTGGGACAATTTTAAATAAATGATTTTATTTAAAATTAGAAGAATGCCAAGGTGGACAATAATTAAATAAATTAAAGAAATTATTTAATTATGAGAAGACATTTAGAAGTTAATGATGTATTTAAATAAATAAATAAAATTTCTTTATTTTAAAAATTAGGAGGAAATAATGGACAAAAGATAATTAAATAAATTTAAGAATTTATTTAATCATAGGGAAACATTAGAAAATTAGTGATGTATCAAGAGGAATAAAAAGACATGAATTAATTAAATATTTACGAATTATTTAATTAATAGTTGAAACTAGACCATAGGACATACTTTAATTATGTTAGGAAGAAATATGGTGAAAATAGAAATGTAGGCCTAGGTCAATTTTATGTGTCTACATTTTTCCCCTCTTTGTCATAATGCAGTTTGTCACATTGTGACAAAGAAATTCAGTCAAAAACATGCCCCAACGAAGGTATGGAGTATCTATGCCCCCTTAGGAAAATTTTCAAAATTTGGCCCAGCGACAACAAAAATTGGAAAATGTCTTGACAAGTCAATTTGATTTCCAAAAAATCAATGGCACGACCGGTTTTGGATTTTGACACATTTAGGGCATTCAATAGGCTAGTCAAAGTTGGTCAAAAGAGCCTCCAATAATAAAATATTCAAGAAAATCCCACTTTTACCCTATAAATAGGTTCAAAATGGGTAAAAATTCAATTTGTTTTCACTTTTACGTTTGGAAATTTGAGAGCTCAAAGAGAGGAGACTTCGCGCGAAGATGGTGATTCCAGTGATCGAGCACCATGGGTACATTGTTTGGACTTTCAAATGGATAGAGGGTGCAAATCCATTGGTAAGTACCCCTTACCCACTTCGTCATTTCATCGTTTTGCGTGTTTTTTTAGGGTTTAAAGTTAGGTCAACGAATGAGGTGCAACACATCTACATTCGCGAAATCCGCATTCACATTCACATTGTATACATTTGATGCATTGTGACACAAACACGAGAGGTTCATTAGATTTAGGTTGAAAGTGACGCGTTTGTAGACTAGTGCGACACATTCACCACCTCACAATGCAAATGATAGACATAGGAATGCAATCACGAGGCCATTCGATGCAATTGTTATTACAATGACACATGTGATCAATGGAGCGACACATGTTTTATAGGATGACACATTTGTGAGCTTGCGCAATGCAATCGCCCTGTCACGATGTAAGTGAAGAGCCAGAGGATGTAATTGACTTAGTGTGACTCAATTGAATTTGAAATGACACATTTTACTTTGACCAAGGCTGAATTTTGTGTAGGATTAGATTCTGGTTCTTTTTGTTTAGATAGATGGTAACAATGATGTTTAATGATGTGCTAACTCTCATTTCTACATGTGCAGAAATGATTACCACTTATTTACAGGTGCGAGTTTAGAATGTCAACATTTGGATTTAGATATTAGCTATGAGATAGGAAGCAGAGATGACTAATGCAACTTGGACTATATTATGTGACCTATATGTCCATTGTTTGGGAAAATAGGGTACTATTGACAACATTGGCCGAGAGATGGAACTCAGAGAGGTGCTCATTCCACTTACCAACAAGAGAGGCCACTGTGACTCTTGAGGATGTGTACAGGATTCTTTACCTTCTAATTCAAGGATAGCATGTTGTTTATGATCCACACTGGGGAAAATAGGCTATTATAGAGTATTATGAGCTAGATGATGCAGGACTAGGCATCAAGGGATATGAGATTCACTAGGAGTTCATGGTAAGCATTATCCTCGATGGGATGTGATGTTATACACATTGATTGTTGGTGTTATCATTCAAAATCACCATGGAAACAACTTCTTGATTGGATGGGGAGATGTGCTCATGAGGATGAGGCGACATAGGACTATTTTCGCGTAGGGGCCATGTCTACTTGGCATGATTTATTATTAGTTGCATGAGGTGGCATATAAAGGTGTGCATAGTATAAGCTATGAGATGAAATTTCTTATGATCTGGGCTTGGGAGCATATCCCTATCTTTCATCCTCCTATTCAAAGACCACAACTAGATGAGAGGATGTCGTATGTTTATCTATATACTAGTTCCCTAAAACAAACTAGAGTTGGGGAGACAGGATACTAGCAGCATTGGATTGATATCTTGATGGCATTTTTCTAGAGGCATTATAGGGACTGTGCATAGTGGGCCAACGAGGGGGATAACTTAGCATTTTGCAGACAATTTTGTTATCTTATTAGTCACATTGTGTAGTCACAACTTATTATTGATATGTACCTACCCCAACGAGTGCTACAATAGTTTAGCGAGTAGTAGGATGTGCTAGCGGGGATAGTGGAGTATGCAAGATCATATGGGGACCATCTATATCAGTTCCCTTGGAAGAGAAGAAAATTGATGGGCTGGTGGCGCAACAGTGGGCATGGAGTGGGGGCCCAACAGATCTTGACATGATGGTAGAGTTTGATACATGGTGGCAGGCTCATAGTACACAACCATTGATAGACCCAGATGGGCCAGCACCAGTTGATCGACATTCAGTGATACTGTGGGTGTGGCAAGGTGGATAAGGAGGCAGAGATGGTGACAAGGGGAGGGGGAGGGATGGAGGCCGAGGAGATGGGGAGAGAGGATACAGGAGGAGGGGTGGAAGAGATGGTGGAGGTGATTACAGAGGTGATGGGGGAGATTATGGGAGTGGAGGAAGGAGGAGGAGAGGAGGGGATGGCAGGAGGCAAGGTAGGAGAGTCTGCTAGCATGTTGAAAGGGTGACCTTGGATGCAATTCTAGAGGTGGCCGAGGAGGAGGAGAGGGATGAGGGAGTCTGATAGGAGGAGGAGCAACCTAAGGTTGAGGTTAGGCTAGAGGAGGAAAGGCCAAAGGAAGAGGTGGAGGCCTTGGATGTCGGCAAAGCGGAGGAGGTAGTTGGGGGTGATGATGATGAGGAGCTAGAAATTGGTGGTGAGGATGATATGGATGAGGTAGAGAGGTAGCTATGAGAGCGGATGGTGGAGGGGGAGGATGATATACCTAGAGGACCACCTTTTCCACATGATGCTATTGTTGATCAGAGATTGGAAAATATGTAGCAGTGACTAGACGAGGCCACAACATAGATTAGATCCCTATAGGTATAGCTGGAGGTCACACAAGTGGAGCATGATTAGGCTGAGATCCAACGACATGAGGCACAAAGCTAGTGCTCAAAGTTTGCAGAGTTATGTTCAGGGCCAGTTGGGGACATAGCTAGGGAGTTAGCCAGGGTTAGTGCTAGTCGAGGTTAGTATCAGATGTTGTATGAGAGAGCAATGTCGGCCAAGCAACAAGAGCCTAGTTTGTCTAGATCTTAGAGAAGGACAGGGAGTAGCAACCAGACACACAATAGCCACAGTCAGAGCAGTGTGAGTGGTTCTACCTCCTCAGGGTATTCATCAAGTCACTAGTCTTGTCATAGTCACAAGCATTCCTCAAGCCATAGATCCAACCATAGTCATGGTTCATCTGTGTCAGGGCACAAATCAAAGAATAGCTAACCGCTAGTGACAAATCCATCAACCTCATAGACACAACCAACCATGTCCTCTCAGATACCATCAATTCCTATTATAGGTTACCAGTCACCCTGCTCTTCTCCTCTAGGGGATGAGGAGAGAACAACCTATGGTCTTTCCATTGTTATCTTGTTGTCATGCTTGAGACATTATGTTGAGACATTTATATTTTGACCATCGAGCCTATGAGCTCTATTTTTGTGATATCTCATGACTCTATCCTATGACATGATTTTGAGATTATATATATGATGCAGTTTTGATGCGGCCTATATGCTAGTGTTATGTGATGATGTATTATGTATTGATTATGTTGATGATATATGCATTTATGATGATTATCATGATACATTTTATATGTCATGTGATGTATGCAATTGTGATGGTTATTTATGATTATATGCCATGATGTATGTAGTTATGATGATTATTTATGATTTTAATGCCATGATGATATGATGCTATGTATGATGGTTACATGATGATGATAATGATCTTATATATGCATGCATGATGTTTTCGATTCTAATGAATGTCATGTTTATGATTATAGATGCGTTAATGTATGACTATATATATGTGGATAATGTGACATGTGATGCCTTATGTTATGATGTATATGCATTAGTGATATGGACAGTGTATGTAAAATTTTAATGCATTTATATGTTATGTGAATGCAAATTGATGAATGTAGAAGATATATGTATGCTAATGATGTGGATGAAAATATGTGATGTATGTTTAATTAATGTATGCCTAAATGAATGTATAATGCATAATACAAATAAGTGAATGGATATATGTAAATGTGTAATGAACTAATGTAATGTCTATATGATCATGTATGCAATTGTATTTTTGTATGTCATAGGATATCATTAGGAGATGGAAGAGGAGAAATGACAAGACAAAAGGAGATGAATGTTAGTGCGGAGACAAAATCCTTCAACATATTACCAAAGAACTAATAGTTGTTGCTCTTAATCATCATTGGGAGGATTATTGTAATGGCCAACAAACACCATGATATGACATAGATTGATAGTGTGCAAGGTCATACCATCACATGAGACAAGTAGTCACAGACAAGGATGATCGTAACTCATACTAAGAGTGCAATTACCAGTCTTTTTGTCACAACCAACCACAAAAACAAGAAAGATAAGAAACACAAGTCATTAAACGTTGTTTCTCCACTAAATCTTGTTGCCAAGACATCCTTGAGGAACTAGCAACATGACTATTTGAAAAAGACAAGACAAGCCAATCATCATGATACATCGTTGCTCCTCTAAATCCTATTGTTAGGACATCCTCGAGGAACTAGTAACATGATGAAAAATCAAAGGACCAAATGACAAGATAGTGTTTTCCAAGTGTGTTTGAATGTCAAGTGTTTTAATGTCAAAATGCTAGGTTTGACGGTGTCTAGGTGATGAATGTCGGGTAATACCAAATTTAGGAAGAACACATCCTGAATGATGTTGATGTCGAGAGGATCGATCCTCAAATGCCAAGAGAATCCCTCAAAATACCAGATGATAGTGGTGATGCCTAGGAAGGAAACATCCTAAGGCATAAATAAATGACAGGGTTTTTTCTTCAGAAAGACATATTCAAAGAATAACCAAGAGTTGACAGTTTGACTGGTTTTGACTAAGTTTGACTTGTTTTGACTTAGTTGACTTATGTTGACTGAGTTGACTATGCAAATATAATTGACATGTTGAATTAAATGATTGCCAAAGTTTGTTTTAGGAGTTTGTCTATTTTGGGATGATTTGTTTGTCTTGAAGACATTTGACATGTGTGCTAGTGCAGTGTCATGAACCCTAATGGACTAACCTAATGCAGCCTTAGGGGCTCATTGATTGATGGCCTTGCCTACGTCATACACTTAGAGACCTCATAGTTCGATATGACCAATGACTTTGTCTTGATGACCAAAGATTGAGTCATGATTTTATTTGGAAAAACCTAAAAGGACTAACCTAATGTCTCAGGAGCCCAAAGATGAGCCTTGCCTATGTAGCAAATGCATAGAAACAACATAGTTCGACAATGACATGGGCTAACTAACTTGAATGACTTGACAAGTTATGACTTTGTGTTTAGGATTTTCAATTGTTATTTGGATGTTTTTGTATTTTTGCAATTTTTTTTTTTTTTTTCTTGGACATTTTTTTTTTTAGGTCTTTTTTCATGACATTTTATGATTTTTTTGTCTTTTTTTAGGACATTTTATGATTTTTTTGTCTTTTTTCAAGACTTTTTATGATTTTTAGAATTTTTTTAGGACATTTTTGATTGACAGGACCATGTGCGATACCCACTGTAGTCAATTGATAAAGTATTGCCCCTAGTCAGGTCTAGGACTAGCCAAGTTTGAAGGATGTGAAAAAAGACGTGCTTGGGATGAGAGATAGATGGATGCCAAGACCTGATGTCAGCCATTGTCATCCATGGAAAGAAATGGCATAATTTTTATGGCGGGTGTCATGATGGTATCAAAAAAGTGGTGTTTATTATGGACTAGGTCAGATGGAGTGATAGTAGATGGTGAAGCAAAGAACGACTACACATGGCACCTATTTGCTAGGTTTTCAGCATGGTACTTATCCAAAGCACCTATTTACTAGGTTTTCACTATTGAACGAATTATTTCTCTTTACTATTTTTGTCATTTTTTCTTTTTTTCTTTTTTTGGTGTCACCAAGACACCTGTTTGCCAAGTTTTCATCAGGGTGACAATTTTTTTTATATTTTTCATTTTTTTTGTATTTTTGATGGTTTTCAACCAAGCTCTCTGATTCTATGCGTAGAACTTTCAAAGATGCTGACTGTTGATAGGCTCTATCAATTGTTCACCATTTGGAGTAGCTAGCTAGTATGCTTTAGAACTGAAGGAGGCCATGATAATGTAAGGACCTAGCCAATTAGGTTCAAATTTTCTAGGTTTCTCTCTATCAGACTAGTTCTTAGGATTTTGCATTAGGACCAGGTCACCAATGTCAAAATTTATAACCATGACTCTCTTGTTATAAGTGTGGCAGAGGCAAATCTAATATGCCTATAAGTGATTTAAGCCATTTTGTCTGCATTCCTCTAGCATATCCAGTTCATGTAGTCGTGACTATCTATACTCTTCATCATCAATCAAACTATTCAAGGAGACTCATAAAAATGGAATTTTAACCTCAATGGGAAAGATGGCTTTAGCTCCAAAGACCAAGTGAAATAGAGTGGCTCCTATAGGCATGTGGATTCTAGTGCAGTAAGCCCATAAAGCGAGGTTAAGTTGTATGTGTCAGTCATGGCCAACGTCATTGACTATATTCTTAATAATTTTGATAATTGTCTTATTAGATGCCTCATCTTAACCATTTCCTTGTGGGTAATATGGCATGGAAAAATGATGTTGGATGTGGAAGTGTTCTCAAAGATCATAGATGTCTTGATTTTTGAAGCCTAACAATCATTGTCTGTCATGATGGACTGTGGAAAACCATATCGACAGATGATGTGTTGATGGTGTTTTCTACACAACAACAACTCAGACATAATACAATATTCTATCTCTCTTCAAAGGTAATATTCAACAATAAATTATTGAAAATCACCCCAAGGTCTCTTAGGTGTCAAGTCATGACAATGCATAAACAACTCAAATGAAATGTGAAAATGTTGGTAATCACAACCGGACCTTACTACAAACAAACTATATCTTTCCAATTTATCAGATCTTACAATATGATGATCTCAAGTCCTAAATCTAACTATATGATAAAGAAACAACAAAAGATAAGGATGCGGAGATATGAAAAGATCTAAACTATTCCTAGAATGAATAATGAAAATGACAAATATCTAGAATGGACCAATCTCAAATAACCAATTCTTGATCAACCCACAATGCAATATCATAAGAACGGTGCAATCTTCTAAGGTATATAGATTTTCAAATCATAGATATTCATCCACAATCGAACTAAGCACAAATGAATGTATGGTCCAGGTTGACTTCACCAACCTACTACAATCAAATAGTTACTGGGAGTATAGACTAGAGATAGCTACAAACATTCCAAATATGAAATCATGAACATCATTCACCGAACTAATCCAAATCTAAAACACTAAATTCTAAATCTTTAAGCAATTTGAAAGATGAAACAACAGGAACCATGCAAGATAACTAACACAAAATATTTCACCAGGAAAACCACAATGCCTTCTATTGTATTAGATTACCAAAATGCTGCAACAATTCCATTGTTCTGTTACAATATTTGCTTCAAGAAATTGACTACTACTTCGACTACAAAATGCTCTAGATCTTTTCTATTCTAACTTGTCTCTATTATCTTTCTAGCTAACCCTTATAATGAGGCAAGAATGCCCTTTATAGAAAATTCTTAAAACATGTCGGCCTACCCAAACATTTATAAAAAATAATAACCAAAACAAGTTGGCCTCAAGAATTTCAAAATAAGGCACACATTAAATGCTGATACATCATCAAGGTCGGCCTAGACACACTCCCCAATGTAGCCCGGATCAACACATGCCCTATAATAATAGGGAAGCACAAATCTTCAAAATGGGCATTAACTACTGCCTCCCTTGTCCTTGTTCTAATCCTGAACTTTCAAAAATAGTTTGTCCAGCTCGGCGAAAGGTGGTAAAGGCAAGATCTTGAGCCGACATTCGATGGCGCCAATCTCCTCTTTTGACTGCTTAACAATTTTGTCCCAATCACCTCTATGTGTCTGGTACTTATCCATCACTGCCAAGTAGGTTGCTGCATCATCAAGCTAGTGCCCTGTTATAATATTTTCAGAGTCAGGGGCATAGACATCATGCCACCATTCTCTTAACTATTCTAAGCTTAGGTATTTAGGAGCAATTTCCCTCCTGCCAGTCATAATCTCAAAAAATGCAATGCATCCCTCATAAACCCCAGTCAAGTCACCATCTATCAGCTTCTTTCATTTATGAATCTTCCTCATGGCCTTTTTCCAAAATTTCAAAGCTTCAAACCATTCCCAAGGCTCATTAAGTCTAGAGGAAGGAAGAATCCCATCTGCAACTAACTGATCTTTTCCATGTTCCATGATCACTTTGGATTTTTACAACAGAAGATCGATATCTACCTTGTATTGAGATAGCACATGCTCCAACAGGTCTTTGGCTCTGACTGCATCCTTTCCAACCGAAGGGACATCCTTTATTGCATTATCTTCTTTTACCTGCACATCTTTCAACCAGTCCATTGTAGTTTGAGTAGAAGCCTTCAACTTTTCAATCTCAGAAATAGTTTCCTTGGGCAAGAAACCAGGAGTAGCAGAGGAAGAGGGGTGGAGAGATTGCAGAGGCTTCATTACATCTTCTAGACACTTCTTGAGCCTCTCATTTTCCTTTCTAAGCTCATCTTTTTACTGTGTTTCTTTCCTTAATCTCCTGATTATTACTACACTGGACCCTTCATATTCTTCAATGTCTTGTTCCATGGAGGCTGGTCCAAGATTAATGGTCTGCACATTGTAATCCTTCCCAGTGAACTCTTCTTTAGTTTTACTTGCAGCAGGGGTGGCAATGTGAATGACCCTGTTTCTTGCTTCATCTCTTTCTATCCTTGAAACTACCTTAGGCATCTTCTTTTTCTTGCCTTTACCAATCTTAGTTAACATGTCATCCCAATCTAGAGGGGTATCCTCAACAACGACTTGTTTCTTCTTTGTGACCTCCTTTTCTAACTAATCTGGGACAACAGGATCCACCCAGATTTCTTCTGTCTCGGCCTCTTCATGTTGTTCTGGTGTTGCATCTTTTTCTTTTTCAGGAGACTGCTCACCTTGATCACCTAATTCAATCTCTTCTTCTTGCAAAGGTGATGGAGTTCTAACAAGGGCATCCTCCTTTTCAGGTGATCCATTGCCTCTGCTGCTTGCTAGAGAATCCTCATATTGCACTAGTGGAGAAGTATGCTTTTCTTCCTCTTCAACTTCAAGCTCAGCTGCCACACCAAAAAGTGCTCCCTCCTTGAATGGCTCTGTCCCTCCACTAGTTTCTTGCTCTTTATGGGTTGTTTTCTTAGGTAAACTCGGTGAAGGGGAAGTAGCCTTAGGTTGCTCCACAACTGGTGCCTTTGGAGAAGGGTCCATCTTTTGCATAGTCTCTTTAGGAGATGGAGTCCTTGATATCCTTAAATAAACTTTGGTTTTTTGTCCTGAACTTTCCACATCAACAACCGAAGTCTCATCCTTGGAAGTATCCTAACCTTTTCTCTTCAAAACCCTAGTTGCACTTGTCTTCTTAGGCTGCAGAGGAGCATCTTCTTCTTCTGCTTTTTCAACTTCCTCCTCTTCAGAGGACTTGCCTATTTTCAAGACTCGGCTTCTTTTCTTTCCTTTTGGTTTTCTTTTTGGTTTTGGCTCATTTTCTTGAGGACCTATGATTTTAATTTTGAAGGGTGAGCTCCCTTTAGTTTTCCCTATGGGGTCATCTTCCCCAGATTCTTTTAAAGTGGAGATAGGATTGAGATTTCTCATTAAATTAAAGGTACAAGGTACCTTCTCACTCTCCAACTCCCAAACCTTATGCTTCAACCATGAAGTAGTAAATCTCATGACAGGAGCCATTAATTCTTCCAACTTAGTTACCTCATCATCAGTCCAATTTATCTCTCTGATTGATCTGTCTTTGATAGACTAATATGCATGATCTTGCACCAGATTCCCATCATCCTCTAACTGGTTGGGGATCAACTTTACATTATATTTCCTAATCACATTAACCAGAAGCCTAGAGTGCCTTTTCTTCCTTGCCTCAAAATAATCTTTGATATTTGCCCAGTAATCCTCTAGGTCTTCCTTGTGATGGTATTCTCTGGTGGCCTTTTGTGCTTCCCCGGTGATATCAAAGTTTGTCCTCTTGGAGTGGAAGGAGAAACCATAAGCTGTCCATTCATCCCCTGCTGCATACACCAATTGGATAGAAGGACATACCTCAGCTATACCAATCTTCAAAGGGGAATCACCTCCAAACCCTGTCTTATGCTTTTCCCTTTTAACAATAGCATCAAAGTCACATATCTATCTCACAACCTCCAACAACACAATATGGTCAGTAGGGTACCTAGGTAACCTGTATGGAGCAGCTTGGCATCCGCCAACTCTGATGTAAGAGAAGGTGGGAAACTGAATGAACCAAGCCCCATACTTTTTTATCAGCTCCTTTGCTCCATCTAACAATCTCACATGCTTCGCATTTTGAAGCAACCAAGTGATCTACATTGCAAAAGCATCATTTGCTCTCCTATAATCTTGGTGTCCTAGGTGCAATTCTAGGTAAATGTCATAGATCACATTCTGTCCAAATGTCCCCTTTGGATTCAGACCCCTGTATGGGTAGAATCTGGCTAACACATACACCACATAAGAAGACATGGTGAACTTCTTTGTTTCTCAGACATCTCTTAATTGCTTATCAATCACAGTACTAATAAGTCCTGCCCAATGATAATTAGTACCCTGTTCAATTTTGCTAATCACATGGACCATCCAATTTTCCAATACTCCGACACTCTTCAAACCTGCCACTCTGCTCAAAAATGTGATCGCATCATATATATCTGATCTGAATTTAACCCTGTGTAATTGCTTGGGCAGTTTAGAAAAATGGGACTTTGGTTTCTCCAACCAAGAATTAATCATTTGCTGGGCTTTGGCGGGCTCGTTCTCATAATAGGTTTTGGCCAGATCCATGTGTAAGGCACACACAAAAGGCAAATATGGCATGTCATAGGCTTGAGCAATAGAAACAGGATTAAAATTCACCAAGACTATCCCTTGGGTACTAACAACCCTTTGTGTGTCGAAGTCATAATGTCGGGCAGACTCTAGTATTAACTCATAACACGGGATTGCAGGAGGGAACCCTGCCACATGGACCAATCCGGACTTCATCATTCCATTCCTCAGGACCGATAGATCCTTCTGAGCCATTCTTTCCTTGAATTCCTCATATCTCCACGCTCCAACATTGGTGTTAGAGACCTCAGACCATACAGAAGATATCTTACTGTCAGGTAACTGACTCTTGGTATCCAATCTCAATCTTTCTGCCTCTGAGATGGAAGGTCCCTCTATATCACCCTTAGACTTTCTTGTAGCAACTTTGCTTGATTCAGCCTGCATTCACAAAAGAACCCCATAAGCATCCAATTATCATACATATTCCAATCAAAGGGTTAGCATAAAACCACATAAAGCAATTAAGATCTATCACTAATCATCAATCTTAGAAAATCCAGAGAATGAAGCAATCCGGTAAAATGAGGTAAACCAGGAAAATCCAATCGGGGCAGAATTTTAGAGAAATCTGACCCAGACAGATTCTTGCTGCCAAGACATCATTCGCCAAATAATTCATTAGTATGAACAAAAGGTTATGAGATTATCATGAAATTCATCTATTAGCAACAAGAAATCATCATTTAGCACTTCCCCATTATCCCTAGCTTTGAGAATCGAAAAGAATGAAACTGGGCAGGAAAACCAGAAAAATCCATATAGGACAGATTTTCTCGGATGGTTCAAATATTCCAGAATTTGCCATGATCTGCGGACTTGACAGATATCAGGAAAATATGGGTGCACAGGAATTCTGCAGATACGACAGAAACCCGACGATTACTACCACGCGAACAAAGAATCGGATGATCACTTCAAACCTAACTATTTGGATTCAAATGGTCTCAAAATCGACACCAATAAGCAAGACCTCAAATGCACAGGAATTCAAATTTCCAAAGCCTTCAAATGACTAATCCTCATGGTGAAACAATGATGCCCTAACTTTGATGACTAGACCCTCTACCATGAAAACCAAGGTAAGTTCGAGGTTTGAAATACTATCCTTAAATGATCACGCCAAAGCACACTAAGACTTCTCAAGGAACGAGTAGATTTAATCTAAACATCAGATATCAAAATCATGACAGATCAACCATTCCTAGCAAATCCGAGCAAAACACCAAAAACCCCAATCTCACAAAATACAACAAATTACGCACCTAGGGGAAAAATCCTACCCAGAATGCCCATCTACATTGATCTATTCGACATTCATTTGGTAAAAAAGGGCATGCATAGTGTGAATGATGAAATCTTGTGAAGAGTGAGATCAAACCCTAGCTCTATAAATATAAAATCATACTTAAGCAAAGGCTGACCTAAAATGGTCACCAATTGACTTCGAAAGATTCAATCATGATGCAAACAAAAGAGGGGCTAGCAACGACTTACCCTAGAATCCGAATAAGGCTCAAGCTCGAGGAGGTGACTATGAAATGATGTTACCTAGCAACAAAAAATACAATCAACGCTCAAGCAATCCACACGCAGCAACCCACATCCAATAATCAAAGCTCAAATGAAGAATCTCCAATACTAGAGCAAATAGCAAGTGAAAACTAAAATTAGAATGATGCGCAAAAGGCCTTAAATCCATCCACACTCACGTCTAAGTGAAGGTACTTCGAGCATTAATGAGTGACAAGACGCATCAAGGAAATCCAGGAACCCGAGCCCAGAACGGACTTCAGAAAAAACCAAGCCAAACAAAAAATCTGGAAGGACACAAATTCTGCGGAAATGGTAGAAACTGGGATTTAAACAAAGTTTAGGATTATAACGCAGTTCAAGAAAATCCGCTCGGCTTGGAAAATCCTGAATTCAAACAGAAACCCAGATTTCAAAAAATTCAGCAGTAAACGAACAACAAACCAGGGCCCAGGAGAATCCGCCAGAGCTGGAAAATCCCAGACTCAGGTCAAAACTCGGATTTTGATTGAAACCTAAGTTCAACCAGTTCAAGCCTCAAGGCAAGACCAAAGCTAGTAAGACCAACATCTTGAGACCTTAAAAAGACCAATCTCATAAAAAACAAAGGTCAAAAGACATCATGAAAAGAGGGTCCCTACTCCAAGTGGGGTGTGTGTGCAAAACTGCACAACAAATGGCGACTTTGCTGGGGAAATGCTCCTAAGCATTTCGATGACAAACTAGAATCAAGAACCTAGAACTTATGGTTTCAACTCATCCATTCAGCCATTACCTACGGTTAAAACAAAAATCCCCCCCAGTCATCCAAACTTTCCTACACCAGGGTTGAAGTGTGTGCATATGCATTCATTATCCTCCTTTAGTTGCAACAGGAACCAAACTTGGTATGAACAAGCTACATAAAGATTCATACTCTAAAAGTAACCTGGATAGAGCCTCGCTGCTAGTCAGGTGTCCATAGCCCCGACGAGGTTATCGCTGTGGTTCTCCTGAACATAGCTCTACTACCAGCCAGGCGTCTATAGCCCCGGTAGAGATATTCAGATTCCCCTGATGAGTTGAATCCAAGCTTTTTCTTTCTTTTTTTATACTACTTATCTTTCCACTACTCTTTCTTCAACCTGTGAACAATGAATTTCACACTCAGGGATGAGAACCACAGTGGCACTAGAGCAGGAAAGGATTTTTCACCTGTTCAAACCTCATAAAGACCCTCTGCAACTTCATGTATCTTAAATATTCAAAGTATGAGACCCTAATGTATTCCTGTTCAATCTGACTAGAAGATCCTTTGTCTTAGCAAAAGGATAAGTGACATTGGGTGAAGAATGAATACCAAGACATTCTAGAAAGGTGATTGAAGTTTGTAAGGGAAATACTAGGAACACCACACCTACTTTGTCACCACTGTTATACAAATGCAACAAGAGACCCTCAGCAAGGGAAGGAACCAAGAGCGGGACCAACACAAACCCAAAACAAAACAAACCAAAGAAAACCTACTCTAGCCAAAGCAAAACAAACAAACTGAAAGGAAACATATTCTAACCACAACAAAACAACCAAAAGCAACCTAGACTAACTATATACAAAGTAGGGAGTTGAAAACAACTCAGGATTGGAAATAATGTTTCAAATACTGCCCATTGATAGGCAGTGGAATATCTTCTCCTGTGAGAGTCTTCAGACGGAAGGCATTATCTCCAAGTATTTCGGAAATCTAATATGGCCCAAGCCATAGATTGTCAAATTTTCCATGGTCCCCTTTTCGATCATGAGGTTTATCCCAGTATAGGACAAGGTCAAAAATCCTAAAGGCTTTAATCTTAGCCCTCCTATCAAACCACCTCTTAACTACCCCTTGATGTTTGGCAAAATTCTTAAGGGCATCATCTCGTTTCTCCTCAAGGTGTAGTAGTTCTGTCAACCTAGCCTCCCTTTGATCCCCCTCATCATAAAAATCATTAATAAATTGTAAGGTCGAGATCTTGAGTTGAATAGGGAATACTGGCTCTAGACCATATACTAAGTGATAGGGAGATGTTTCGATGGATGACTTAAGTCTTGTACGATCTGCCCAAAGGGAAAACTGAAGCTGGGTATGCTAGTCATTTGGGTTCCTTTCTAGCAACTTATGGATGACAGTCAATAAGTTCTTATTAGAGGATTCTGCTAAGCCATTACCCTGAGGATAATAATTAGACACAAACTTCACAATAATGCCATGCTCAAAAGCCCAATTTAAAAATTTTAAAGATGCGAAAGTAAGACCATTATCACAAACAATAGCAATGGGGCATCCAAATCGATTAAGAATAGAAAATTCTAGGAAATCAATCACTACCTCAGATGTACATTGCCTGCAAGCAAATGCTTCAGTCCATCTTGTGAAATAATCAGTAATAGTTAGGATGTACCTGTGTCCCGCAGAAGATGGTGGGTTGATAGGGCCTATGAAATCCATACCCCATTGGGCAAAAGGTCTTACCTCAGTGACCAATTGGAGCGGAAGTGTTGCATAACTTTCCCTTGTTGCTGCAGTCTGGCAGGTGTGACAGGTCCTAACATGATGGTGGACATCTTTGAACAACATGGGCCAGTAATTCCCAGCCCTTAAGATCTGATTTGTTGTGGCAATTGCAGAACCATGGCCAGTGCCATACCTTTTGTGAAATTCATTTATCACCCTTTCAACTTCCTGTTTCCCAAGACACCTCAAATAAATGCCTTCATGATTTTTCTTGTACAGAACAACTCCTTTTAGCATGAAACTATCACTCTTCAATCGTATGGCTCTCCTTTGAACATCATTAAGATGACCTTGAGATAGTTGGTTCAGAAAATAATAAACTGTCATCATACCAGCCATCTGGGGAAACCTCCTCAATGTTATAATTCTGAATAGTCAGTTTAGGGCCTATTTCTGCCATAGTCTGAGTAAGTCCCTGTCCTCTTACCAACTTCATGGGCTGGATCTCAATATCATACTCCTGTAGCATTGTCACCCACTTAGCTCTACGCTCTCCTAACTCGTTCTGCATCAGAAGTAACTTGACTGCGGGGTCTGGGATAATTGCATAAACCTTATTCCTAAGGATATAATGTCTGAATTTCTTCACTACTCTAACCAGAGCGTATGCCTACTTTTCTACACTTGGGTATCTCAACTCAGCATCTTTTAATGGGGCACTCATAAAGGCAATGGGATGCTCATTTCCCTCATCAGACTTTTGAGTTAGCATTCCTGCACATGAATGGTCTGAAGCAAATGAATAGATGTGAAAAGGCTTACTGTAGTTAGGACTTACCAATACTGGAACATCAGTAATGGCTCTTTTGATTTCTACAAATGCCTCCTTTGCTTCTATAGTCCATTCGACCTTGGCATCTTGCTTCAACATTGCATTCAATGGCTTGACAATTTCAACAAATCCAGTAATGAATTTTTTGACGAAGTTGATCTTGCCAAAGAAATATTTCATCTCCTTTTTGCTAGCAGGTGGCTGAATCTTCAGTATAGTCTCCACTCTTTCTGGATCAATAGCAATTCCCTTTACAGATATGACATGTCCGAGCAACTTTACCTCTATTACTCTGAAAATACATTTTTTAGGATTCAGGGATATGCCAAATTCCCTGCACCTTTGAAACACTTTGCACAAATTAGAGATGTGATCCCCTCTATTTTTTGAAAAAATAGTCAAGTCATCCATATAAATAATGATGCATTTTCCTATGATATCCTTGAAGGCAATATCCATTTCCCTTTGAAATGTAGCCCCAACATTAATGAGACCAAAAGGCATCCTTCTGTAGGCAAAGGTACCCCACTTAGTTGTGAAAGCAGTCTTGTGCTTGTCCTCATATTGAACCATTACTTGATTGTACTCTGAATAACCATCTAAAAAGGACATCATCTAAGATCCATTAACTACTTGAAGTACCTCATCCAATAAAGGGACCGGATAGTTGTCCTTTTCTGATGACCTATTTAAGTTTCTGAAATCAACACAGAGCCTAATTTCTCCATTCTTTTTCCTTACTGGTACCAGGTTTGCTACCCATGTTGAATGTCTGATAGAAAATATAATTCTGGCAAACAATAACTTTTGAACTTCTTTCTGTAGAAGTGGTTCCAGCAATGCGTTGATAGGTCTCTGCCTCTGTCTGAAAGGTTTAGCATTTGGCTTCAGGGGTATGGTATGAGTTATGATTGATGTATCGTAAGTCTTCAAGTCCTCATAACTCCAGGCTACTATATCCGGGAAGCTATGCAGTGCTTCAATTATTCCTTATCTTTCTTCTAGAGTGCATACTTTACCAATGAAAATGTTCTTAGCATTATCCTCAGTTCCCAAGTTGTAAGTGTCACATTGTCCATTGATAGACTATTTCTTTGACTCTTGTTCCTGATCTCTGATCTTATCCATATCAAAAATTCACTCCAATTGCACCATCCCTCTTGGAATAGTATTAGACTTCAGATTGATCACTCCTAAATCCAGTTCTGCTTCCTGGGGTTCTGCTTTGTCAATTATTTGGGAGGAAAAAACGTCTGTATTTGTGATAAAATCTAGAATATGCTTGTCATCTTCAAATACCTGGAAGTTAGTAACATTATCTAGAACTGATGGCATAAGAGTCAATTCTATAGTGAACTTCTTCAATCCTGACAAAGATAAAGGCTACAGGGTGCTTGCCGCCTGAGCTAGAGAATCCGCAGTTTGATTCTTCTATCATGGTATTGGTTGAATATTGAAGGCATCAAATCCCTCAATGAGGTCCCATAATCTATGCCTATAATTAGTCATTCTCCTATCGTGGCATGAATATTGTCTCCTTACTTGCTTAACTACTAACTCAGAATCACCAAAGACTTGCAGAATTTTAACCTTTTTCTTAAGTGCTATAAGAAGTCCATGAATTAATGCCTCATATTCTACTACATTATTTGTATAGTGAAACTAAAGTCTATGGGCTGTAAAGAAATTTTTACCTTTTGGACTGATTAGTTCGAACCCAGCCCCGACTCCATGCTTGGATTTGGATCCATCAAACCTGAGAGTCCAACATTCAGTAGTGGCAGTCCTCTTTATCACATTCTTTGGGTTACCAGTGCTGGATAATTCCTCAGATAGCATAAGTTTCTTGCTTTTACATCTTTCCTGAGGGTATCGCACATCTGTCTCAACAGCCTGAGTTGAATTTAGGCATTTCTGTACTTGTTTTACTGCTGTCTGGCATAAACAACACTCTAATTCAGAATGGGAAGCATCATGAACTCTACACCAATTAGGTAAGAGTAACTCTTCAAATCTTGTCCTTTTGCCTAGGTGAATTTTATTTTCAACACACTGCTTGATGAATTCCTAGAAACTATCTAGTAGGTTGATCTGATTATCTTCGGATTCTTCTTTTTCCTCAACTGATTCTGTCAAAACAACATGGCTAGATCCTGTATCTGCATCAATAGGCATCGTGTGTAGCATCCATACCTCCTCTAAGTCTGACTCCTCATACTAGGTTGACAACATATAATTTCCCATGCCTACTTCAGATATCAGAACTTCTGTTGAAGTATTTTGGTATTCCGTAATCATGTATTTCATTCTTGGCTCTCTCTCAATTCTGATCTGATTGGGCACTCCTTTCCAGGGAAGCCACATGTGAGAGTGATCAGTAGACATATATCCATTCAAAGCCTTAGTAAAATCTCTTCCTAGAATCAAACCATACGCGTCCGGGATATCAACTACTTGAATATTGATAACCTGTTGAATCCTTGGGTTAGAAGCTATCTGCATGTGAATCATGTTTAATTCTCCCACCACATTTACTTTAGTTCTATCCAATTGAGTCACCTTCTTTTGGGAATCAGCAAGTGTAATTCCTAAAGCTCTACATACCCCAAATGGCATCACATTGGTGAAAGCACCAGAATCTAGTAAATAATTATGCAGATTCTTACTGAATATGCGCATAGAGATTAGAAATGGTGGGGTTTCTTTCTTCCCTTGAAATAAAGTTGGCTGAGTATCTACTTGAGCCACTTGAGTCTTGTCCTTTTCATTTCCTTTATCTCCAGGGGGAAAGTTAACCCGACTGTGGGCCTGATTTTGTGTCTTCACAGGCTGAGAACTAGAAATCTTGCTGTTATCCCCACTAGAAGGTTTATCCAAAGACACTGGATGTGCATCATAAGTACCTAAAACTTCCTTCCTAATTGCAGGAAACCTTAATAACTCAAATGCTGAAAGATTTACCTTTAATTTTTTGAACTCCTCAGTGACATAAGAAACCACTTGCTCCTTGCTCATATCAGTGGAGGCTTCCCTAGAAGGTTCCTCCACCTTGCCTTTGCTTGCTTGAACAACCTTTTCCTTTTGTAGGTCAGTTGAAGCTTGTCTTTCCTTTGAAAGATACTGCCTGGAAACATGTGGATAAGACGGATTATTACTAGCCTTAGAATTTGGAGGGGTATTGAAATTATTAAGAGGAATGGAGGTGGTGAAGGGTCCCCCAGCCTATCGGCGCCTATGGGGTAAGTCTCTTAAATCATATCCTTTACCCTGCCTCTAAACATCTGTATTTCTTCAACATAGCTTCTGAACTATCAAGGGGGCCATTTCATTCGTTGCTTCTTCATTAAATAACAAAGCCACCTCATCACCATTATAGAATTTGATCTGTTTTATCTTCCTAGGGAGAGATTCTTCTTCTGGAATATTTTCTTTACTTGTTGGGAAAGGAGCGTGATTTAATACTAGCATAGGAGAATCGTATAAGGGTGGAGGGAACAATCTCCTGCCCATTTACATTATTTTCCACCTCATACTGGAAAATGAAGGCTGTTGTTTGGAACTCTGGACATTCAAATTCTGAATGCTGGCTTGTGTTATGAAGCCTGCACCATCCTGACAGGGCAGCCTCAACTAGATACACACCACTGGGAGGTTTGTCTTGACTAACTGGCTGATTCACAGATTGGTTGATAGGTTGATCCAGGGGAGTAGAATGCCTCCATTATTGGGTCTTGTATTCCATGTCTTGCTCTATCCCTGTGATTGCCTCTTATCAAATCATGATCCACTACCTTGTCCTCTATCAAAATTATGTCTCCTATCATTATTGAATCCTTTGTCATTGTTGTAACCCTTATCCTGATTGTATCCCCTATCATTATAGAATCCTCTTTCATTATGCTATCCTCTGTCAAAATTTTGTCCTTGTGAAAATTCTCTATTCTGATTAGACTGTATACTCTTCTAAGCAGCTTGTAATTGGCTATTTTGATTCCTTAGGTAAGTCACCTCTAGATATAACTTCTTTATCTGCTCAGCCATTTCATCAATCCTATCCTTATTTGGATCTCAATAAGGGGTCTGGTTTGGATTACTCTGAGGGACATGCATTGTAGTAGATCCCATAGACTGATACAACACTTCATAGTTCTACAAATAGGCAGAAAAACTATTTGGCTGTGGCTGATACATAGGCTGGTTAACTTGTTGTTGGGGGAAATTCATCATAGGAGAGACCTGGCTCATGGGGAGACCAAGATGTGGCACTAGAGGTAATTGAGGTACCTGATTCATGATTGGGGTATGGTTGGTGAGTGCCTGGTTTACTACCTGAACCTAATTGGGATGGGCAACTGGTCCTAAAGAAGGCAATGGTCTAGTCAAGTGTTGTTTTAAATCTGTGCTAAGCTTGATAGCTTCTGTATAGGCATCAGTTAAGTTAGCTAGATGGTTATGTCTCCACTTCAGAAAGGTGGTCGTAAGGCTATCCAATGCTTCGTAATAGACTCCCAGGGCTGTATTGTTATCCAGAACATAATGATCTTGAAGTCTGGTGTACGCATGGTGAAACCTGATTATTGAAACTGGATTTGGTTCATTAACCTCTCTTTTGACTCTAGTGAATTGCAAATACAATTCATTGGCACTGATAGGAATTCTGAACTTCTGTAGAAAGGTAGTTTCAAGATCATTCCAATTAAGAATTGAGCTAGATTGGAGGTGATTGTACCAGTAAAAGGCATCTTCTCCTAGTGAATAACGAAATAGCCTAAAAGAAACATCCTCATCTCTAATCCCTCTATCTTAGGATTTTGCATTAAACCAGGTTCTTCAAAATTTCTAACCATGACTCTCTTGTTATAAGTGTGGCAGAAGCAAATCTAATATGCCTATAAGTGATTTAAGCCATTTTGTCTGCATTCCTCTAGCATATTAGTTCATGTAGTCGTGACATCTATACTCTTCATCATTGTGGTTGGTTAATCAAGGGACTCTTAAAGATGGAATTTTAACCTCAATGGGAAAGATGGCTTTAGCTTCTGGACCGAAGATGTGGATGATGCTGGTGAAGGGATGGGTGATGATAATTCTCCCCTTTCTCGAGTCCTCCTTGACCTAGTGGGGAACTGTAATTCCTGTAAATCTTCCTCTCCTGGGGTAGATCTGGTATTTCTCCTATATCTCTCTGGAGAGATGGCGTTCAAGAAATGATCCAATGTGCTCATTCAGGCCCTCCTTCTAGCGCCAATCTGTTGATGGTGTTTTCTACACAACAACAACTCAGACAAAATATAATATTCTATCTCTCTTGAAAGGTAATCTTCAACAATAAATTACTGAAAATCACCCCAAGGTCTCTCAGGTGTCAGGTCATGACAATGCATAAACAACTCAGATGAAATGTGAAAATGTTGGTAATCACAATCGGACCTTACTACAAACAAATTGTATCTTTCCAATTTATCAGATCTTACAATATGATGATCTCAAGTCCTAAATCTAACCAGATGATAAAAAATAGCAAAATATAAGGATGTGGATATATGACAAGATCTAAACTATTCCTAAAATGAACAATGAAAATGACAAATATCTGGAATGGACCAATCTCAAATAACCAATTCTTGATCAACCCACAATGCAATATCACAAGAACGGTGAAATATTCTAAGGTATACAGATTTTCAAATCATAGATATTCATCCACAATCAAACTAAGCACAAATGAATGTATGGTCTAGGTTGACTTCACCAGCCTACTACAATTAGATAGTTACTGGGAGTATAGACCAGAGATTGCTACAAACATTCTAAATATGAAATCATGAACATCATTCGCTAAACTAATCCAACTCTAAAACACTAAATTCTAAATCTTTAAGCAATTTGAAAGATGAAACAATAGGAACCATGCAAGATAACTAACACAAAATATTTCACCAGGAAAACCACAATGCCTTCTATTGTATTAGATTACCAAAATGTTGCAACAATTCCACTGTTCTATTACAATATTTACTTCAAGAAATTGACTACTACTTCTACTACAAAATGCTCTAGCTCTTTTCTGTTCTAACTTGTCTCTATTATCTTTCTAGGTAACCCTTATAATGAGGCAATAATTCCCTTTATAGCAAATTCTTAAAACATGTTGGCCCAGCCAAACATTTATAAAAAATAACCAAAACAAGTTGGCCTCAGAAATTTCAAAATAAGGCACACATTAAATGTCGATACATCATCAAGGTCGGCCTAGACACACTCCCCAATGTAGCCTGGATCAACACATGCCCTATAATAATAGGGAAGCACAAATCTTCAAAATGGGCATTAACTACCGCCTCCCTTATCCTTGTTCTAATCCTAAACTTTCAAAAATAGTTTGTCCAACTCGGCGACAGGTGGCAAAGGCAAGATCTTGAGCCGACATTCGATGGCACCAATTTCCTCTTTTGACTGCTTAACAATTTTGTCCCAATCACCTCTATGTGCTTGGTACTTATCCATCACTTCCAAGTAGGTTGTTGCATCATCAAGCTGGTGCCCTGTTATAATATTTTCAGAGTCAGGGGCATAGACATCATGCCACCATTCTCTTAACTGTTCTAGGCTCAGGTATTTAGGAGCAATTTTCCTCCTGCCAGTCATAATCTCAAAAAATGCAATGCATCCCTCATAAACCCCAGTCAAGTCACCATCTATCAGCTTCTTTCATTTATGAATCTTCCTCATGGCCTTTTGCCAAATTTGCAAAGCTTCGAACCATTCCCAAGGCTCATTAAGTCTGGAGGAAGGAAGAATCCCATCTGCAACCAACTGATCTTTTCCATGTTCCATGATCACTTTGGATTTTTGCAACAAAAGATTGATATCTACCTTGTCTTGAGATAGCACATGCTCCAACAGGTCTTTGGCTCTGACTGCATCCTTTCCAACTGAAAGGACATACTTTATTGCATTATCTCCTTTTACCTACACATCTTTCAACCAGTCCATTGTAGTTTGAGTAGAAGCCTTCAACTTTTCAATCTCAGAAATAGTTTCCTTGGGCAAGAAACCAGGAGTAGCAGAGGAAGAGGGGTGAAGAGATTGCAGAGGCTTCATTACATCTTCTAGACACTTCTTGAGCCTCTCATTTTCCTTTCTAAGCTCATGTTTCGACTGTGTTTCTTTCCTTAATCTCCCGATTATTACTGCACCAGACCCTTCATATTCTTCAATGTCTTGTTCCATGGAGGCTGGTCCAAGATTAATGGTCTACACAGTGTAATCCTTCCCAGTGACCTCTTCTTTATTTTTACCCGCAGCAGGGGTGGCAATGTGAATGACCCTATTTCTTGCTTCATCTCTTTCTATCCTTGAAACTACCTTAGCCATCTTCTTTTTCTTGCCTTTACCAATCTTAGTTAACTTCTCATCCCAATCCAGAGGGGTATCCTCAACAATGACTTGTTTCTTCTTTGTGACCTCCTTTTCTAACCAATCCAGGATAGCAGGATCCACCCAGATTTCTTTTGTCTCGACCTCTTCATGTTGTTCTAGTGTTGAATCTTATTCTTTTTCAGGAGACTGCTCACCTTGATCACCTAATTTAATCTCTTCTTCTTGCAAAGGTGATGGAGTTCTAACAGGGGCATCCTCCTTTTTAGGTGATCCATTGCCTCTGCTGCTTGCTGGAGAATCCTCATATTGCACTAGTGGAGAAGGATGCTTTTCTTCCTCTTCAACCTCAAGCTCAGCTGCTGCACCAAAAAGTGCTCCCTCCTTGAATGGCTCTATCCCTCCACTAGTTTCTTGATCTTGATGGGTTGTTTTCTCAGGTAAACTCGGTGAAGGGGAAGTAGCCTTAGGTTGCTCCACAACTGGTGCCTTCAGAGAAGGGTCCATCTTTTGCATAGTCTCTTTAGGAGATGGAGTCCTTGATCTTCTTAAATAAACTTTTTTTTTTCTCCTAAACTTTCCACATCAACAACCGGAGTCTCATCCTTGGAAGTATCCAGACCTTTTCTCTTTGAAACCCTAGTTGCCCTTGTCTTCTTAGGCTGCAGAGGAGCATCTTCTTCTTCTTCTTCTGCTTTTTCAACTTCCTCCTCTTCAGAGGACTTGCCTATTTTCAAAACTCGGCTTCTTTTCTTTCCTTTTGTTTTTTTTTTTGGTTCTGGCTCATTTTCTTGAGGACCTCTGATTTTAATTTTGAAGGGTGAGCTCCCTTTAGTTTTCCCTTTGGGGTCATCTTCTTCGGATTCTTCTGAAGTGGATATAGGATTGAGATTTCCCATTAAATTAAAGGTACAAGGTACCTTCTCACTCTCCAACTCCCAAACCTTATGCTTCAACCATGAAGTAGTAAATCTCATGACAGGAGCCATTAAGTCTTCCAACTCAGTTACCTCATCATTAGCTCAGTTTATCTCTCTAATTGATCTATCTTTGACAGACTCATATGCATGATCTTGCACCAGATTCCCATCATCCTCAAACTGGTCGAAGATCAACTTGACATTATATTTCCTAATCACATTAACCGGAAGCCTAGAGTACCTTTTCTTCCTTGCCTCGAAATCATCTTTGATATTTTCCTAGTAATCCTCTAGGTCTTCCTTGTGATGGTATTCTTTGGTGGCCTTCTTTTGTGCTTCCCCAGTGATATCAAAGTTTTTCCTCTTGGAGTGGAAGGAGAAACCATAAGCCATCAATTCATCCCCTACTACATATGCCGATTGGATAGGACATACCTCAGCTATACCAATCTTCAAAAGGAAATCACCTCCAAACCCTGTCTTATGATTTTCCCTTTTAACAATAGCATCGAAGTCACATATCTATCTCACAACCTCCAACAACACAATATGGTCAATAGGGTACCTAGGTAACCTGTATGGAGCAGCTTGGCATCTGTCAATTCTGATGTAAGAGAAGGTGGGAAACTGAATGAACCAAGCCCCATACTTCTTTATCAGCTCCTTCGCTCCATCTGACAATCTCACATGCTTTACATTTTGAAGTAGCCTAGTGATATACATTGCAAAAGCATTGTTTGCTCTCCTGTAATCCTTATGTCCTAGGTGCAATTCCGGGTAAATGTCATAGATCACATTCTGTCCAAATATCCCCTTTGGATTTAGACCCCTGTATGGGTAGAATCTGGCTAACACATACACCACATAAGAAGACATGGTGAACTTCTTTGTTTCTTAGACATCTCTGAATTGCTTATCAATCATAGTACTAATAAGTCTTGCCCAATGATAATTAGTACCCTGTTTAATTTTGCTGATCACGTGGACCATCCAATTTTCCAATACTTCGGCACTCTTCAAACCTGCCACTCTGCTAAAAAATGTGATCGCATCATATATATCTGATCTGAATTTAACCCTGTGTAATTGCTTGGGAAGTTTAGAAAAATGGGACTTTGGTTTCTCCAACCAAGAATTAATCATTTGCTGGGCTTTGGCGGGCTCGTTCTCATAATAGGTTTTGGCCAGATCCATGTTTAAGGCACACACAGAAGGAAAATCCGGCATGCCAATGGCTTGAGCAATAGAAACAGGATTAAAATTTGCCAAGACTCTCCCTTCGGTACTAACAACCCTCTGTGTGTCGAAGTCATAATGCCGGGCACACTCTAGTATTGACTCATAACACTGGATTGCAGGAGGGGACCCTACCACATGGACCAATCTAGACTTCATCATTCCATTCCTCAGGACCGATAGATCCTTCTGAGCCATTCTTTCCTTGAATTCCTCATATCTCCATGCTCCAACGTTGGTGTCAGAGACCTCAGACCATACATAAGATATCTTACTATCAGGTAACTGACTCTTGGTATCCAATCTCAATCTTTCTGCCTCTGAGATGGAAGGTCCCTCAGTATCACCCTTAGACTCTCCTGTAGCAACTTTGCTTGATTAAGCTTGCATTCACAAAAGAATCCCATAAGCATCCAATTATCATACATATTCCAATCAAAGGGTTTACATAAAACCACATAAAGCAATTAAGATCCATCACTAATCATCAATCTTAGAAAATCCAGAGAATGAAGCAATCTGGGAAAATGAGGTAAACCGAGAAAATTCAGTCGGGGCGAAATTTTAGAGAAATCCGACCCAAACGGATTCTTGCTACCAAGACATCATTCACCAAATAAGACATTAGTATGAACAAAAGGTTATGAGATTATCATGAAATTCATCTATTAGCAACAAGAAATCATCATTTAGCACTTCCCCATTAGCCCTAGCTTTGAGAATCGAAAAGAATGAAACCAGGCAGGAAAATCGAAAATTTTTAGACAGGATGGATTTTTGTGGATGGTTCAAATATTCCGAAATTCACCATGCTCTACGGACTCGACAGATATCGAGAAAATCTAGGTGCGCGGGACTTTCACGGATACGACATAAACCCGACGATTACTACCACA
Organism: Sequoia sempervirens; assembly: GCA_007258455.2. Classification (NCBI taxonomy): domain Eukaryota; kingdom Viridiplantae; phylum Streptophyta; class Pinopsida; order Cupressales; family Cupressaceae; genus Sequoia; species Sequoia sempervirens. Next base: position 310,607,067 of record VDFB02047230.1, on the reverse strand, counting down.
CGAACAAAGAATCGGATGATCACTTCAAACCTAACTATTTGGATTCAAATGGTCTCAAAATTGACACCAATAAGCAAGACCTCAAATGCATAGGAATTCAAATTTCCAAATCCTTCAAATGACTAATCCTCATGGCGAAACAATGATGCCCTAACTTTGACGACTAGACCCTCTGCCATGAAAACCAGGGTAAGTTTGAGGTTTGAAATACTATCCTTAAATGATCAGGCCGAAGCACACCGAGACTTCTCAAGGCACTATCAGAATTAATCTAAACGCTAGATATGAAAATCATGATGGATCAACCATTCCTAGCAAATCCGAGCAAAACACCAAAATCCCCAATCTCGCAAAATATAGCAAATTACACACCTAGGGGAAAAATCCTACCCAGAACGCTCATCTACATCGATCTATTTGACATTCATTTGGTAAACAAGGGCATGCATAGTGCGAATGATGAAATCTTATGAAGAGTGAGGTCAAACCCTAGCTCTATAAATATACAATCATACTTCAGCAAAGGCCGACCTAAAATGGTCACCAATCGACTTCGAAAGATTCAATCATGACGCAAGCAAAAGAGGGGCTAGCAAAGACTTACCATGGAATCCGAACAAGGCTCAAGCTCGAGGTGACTATGAAATGATGTGCCCTAGCAACAAAAAATACAACCAACGCTCAAGCAATCCACACGCAACAACCCGCATCCAACAATCAAAGCTCAAATGAAGAATCTCCAATACCAGAGCAAATAGCAAGTGAAAACTGAAATCAGAATGATGCCCAAAAGGCCTTAAATCCATCCACACTCGTGTCTGAGCAAAGGTACTTCGAGCATTAATGAGTGACAAGACGCATCAAGGAAATTTGGGAACCCGAGCCTAGAACGGACTTTGGAAAAAACCAAGCCAAACGGAAAATCTGGAAGGACACAAATTCCATGAAAATGGTAGAAACCAGGATTTAAACAAAGTTCCAGATTATAACATAGTTCGGGAAAATCTGCTTGGCCCAGAAAATCCCAGATTTCAGAAAATTCAGTAGTAAATGGACAACAAACCAGGGCCCGAGAGAATCCACGAGAGCTGGAAAATCCCGAACTCAGGTCAAAACCCAGATTTTGATTGAAACCTAAGTTCAACCAATTCAAGCCTTAAGGCAAGACCAAAGCTAGTAAGACCAATATCTCGAGACCTTAAAAAGACCAATCTCATAAAAACCAAAGGTCAAAAGACATCATGAAAAGAGGGTCCCTACTCCAAGTGGGGCATGTGTGCAAAACTGCACAACATGATGTAGTTGAGGATGAATTTAGAAATCTTTTTTCCTATTATGTACATGAGTGGGATGGTTTTAATCCACTTAGTGAAGTACTAAGTGGCAGTGATAATGAATTTATGGCCATTGGAAAAGGTAGGATGGATTTTTCCCATGAGGTTGAGTCCCCATTGTGCGAAGGGCCATGGAGAAGTAATTGGTTGAAGTTTATGTGTTGGTGCATGAATCAAATCACTATGTATTTGACATTGGCGACATGTTTTGAAAAACTCAAGTGCATCTTTTTCCATTATCGGCTAGTCTTACCCTAGTCTCGTGATCTTCTTAGCTAAGGTAGGGCCACTCGAATGAGATCCATATATACCTTCATGTACCTCACATAAGGTCATTCATTCTTCGTCAGTGTCGAGACATCGAAGAAGGGTATTTCCAAAGCTACGATGGTATAAGGTGTCACTAATGATGGTGTATTGGGCGACTTTGTGGAAAAAGGATTTTCATTAGTTATTGGATAGGTTCAGGGGAAGGGTCTAGGATTGTAGATAGTTGTATATGTCTTGATACCATGGAGAGCTAGGACCAATAAGCTTGCAAACCATTTTTGACTCTGGAATGTCATATGTAGGAACCAAGAGTTGTTCCACCAAGAACTCAAATTGTGGTACATTGATTGGAATGTCTAGGAGAGATTTGATTGTATCCATTGAATCTGCTACCTTGTTTTGTCCCCTAGGTATCTGTTCAAAAGCAAGCATGTGGAAATATGACTAGAAGCTATCCACCATTCAATTGTAGTGCATTAATTTTTTATCCTTGGTGTCATATTCATCATTGACCTGATTTATGAAAAAGTGAGCATCTCCAAAGACTAGAAGTGTTTTTGATTTTCCATTTCATAGCCATTCAGAGTCCTGTGACAAGTGCCTCATGTTCTACAACATTTTTTGTACATGGAAAAGTAATGCAGAATGTGTTAGGTCTCAAAAATGCAATTTTGAATCATGAGAGGTTTCCAAGCTCTCACAACATTTTTGGGTAACGTACAAGGCCAAATGATGAATTTGAACCTTCTTCTCTTTGGGAACTGCCAGACCTAGGTGGGTATACCTATGTGAATGAAGCATACTTGAACTATATTTATTCCCTAAAACAATATATCCACAATGGCAGTTGAGAGTGGATAAATGAATTCTTATTTTGGTATAGATTGTATAAGCAATATCAAATAAATATGTTCAGTTAACAAATGTGAAATATTTAAAATGAAGTGAAACTAAATGATGGAAAGTGAAGGACCAATGCTCTGTTGGGTATATGGAGTCAAATAGAAATCAGAGTTAAGTGACTTATAACTGGAAATAATTCAAACTATTTAGCACTTCTATGTTTATAACTTGTATAAATAGATAGGGATGTAATTATCATATTCTTCTTTAATAATCCAAAATAATAATTCTAAGTTGTTGCAAATACCCAAGAGGATTTTAATCTTTACTTGAAAGAACCAATTAATTATGCCACATAAATACAACAAATGTGCACTGATAAATTGAAAATATGCTTGATATATCAATTTAAATAACAGAGAAATATTTAATATGGAGACAAACTTATAATATCTTCAATTAACTTGACAAACAATTGATACCAACATAGAGCCATCGAATCAGATATTTTCCATTAACTCCTTCAAAATTTACATGTACATCTTGATCCTTTTTTATGTAAACATTGTATCAATCCCTATTCACCTAATTCTTCTCCTATATCTAATCTTCCTATGATCCCTTTGGTCTTGGTATCTCTTATTTATTGAGAGGAAACAAGCTTTGGACCAAAGGTCATGACTTTTGATAACACGACTTAACTGAAAAGATAAAATGTATTAGAGATAACTAAAACTAACACATGCCAATTTGTTAATCTTTGAGTAAAAGCCCGAGTCACTAAAGACCTATGCAAAGCTTTTAATTTATGATAATATTTTCTTGATGATGATTAATCTTCATCTGAACCTAGATATTTCTTCTGCCACTTGCCAATTGTTAAATCATTTGGCCACTTGAATTCCTGTGTAGCAGTGAAGTTTGTAAGGTGGCTCTTCCATCTACTGTCGAGCAAGTTTCTAGCATCTACAAAAAAAAAAATTATAACTGTTATCCAATGTCATAATTCCATCAAGCAGAGTGTGAAACTTCTCCATATTGATATCACCATCACCCTGAATGCATTTCAAGCATTGAGGAACCATTTTATCAAACTCATTCTTCCATTCATCCACATCCTTGAGTTGTCCATCACATTTAATGATTAAAGGATTGAAACTATGTTTTATTGAATCAAATGAATTCCTTTTGTTCTCTACCTTCTTCCTCATGTCAATCAAATACTTATGCTCATCAATAACTCCCTTCATCATCTCTTGAGTAGGATTTAATCTTGGAGGTGCATTAGGATACCTTTGTGTTGCTTTGCACAAAGTGGTTAAAATATGGTAAGTGGGCTTCCATATTTTTTGTAATTCCTCTAAGATAGGGAAATTAGTATTTATTTGTTCCAGAGCTTTCACCAAATGACTAAAACCCTCATGGACTCCACTTATCTTCTCTTTTAAAACATAAAATTTATGCTTCAATATTTCCTTTAAGGTACCCAAGATGTGTTTCTTGACAACATCCATATTATGTTTCTTCAAATTTTCAATCTCTTCTTTTAAATGTTGAATTTGTGGATCTTCAATTGGAGCTAATGGATGATAGAAAACTATTTCATCTCATTTTATATATGTGGATTGTTGCTTTAATATGACATTTTCAATGAATAACTTATTTATTTCATCATTTGATAACTTGAGTCTTTTCTCATACTCTGTTATCTTCTTTTCCATGTTTTCTACTACATCTTTTGTAAACATGATTGAATGCATAGTTATGGTTGTTGCTTCTATTGGAGTAGTGTTCTTCATTGTACTGACCATTGTAGATCCTCTCATTTCTTGTACTACATCTAGAAGCCTTAGCTTCCTTGTGTTCTTTTACTTCATCCATAGGGTAAGGGTCTGGGTAGTAGGATTGTATCATGTGCCTAAACTCCTTCTAAATCAAATTCTGCAACCAAGTTTGGATCATCCTGGGCTCTGATTTGATCTAACAGAAACACCTTGGAGATTTCCATTCTAGGTATGATCAACATGTTACTATTTAGCACCAACTCCCTTGCTTCTTTGGGAGTAATATTGATGTTATCAATATCCAACTCTGCCATTGTTTGGGCCTGCAGCTTTGCAAGCTTTGAATCATCAATCCCAATGAGATTAATTTTCAACCTATCATCAAACTATTTCATTTTCATTTTTATCCAAAAATATCCAAATTCCTTTGTATAGATGAAATCATCATCCTCCATGAACCGTAGAGAAGTGACTATTCTCTCATCATCTTGTATCTCATCAACAACTTCTTCTGATATTCTTATTTTTGGGTCATGAGGCTCTAACACCTTTTGTTTCTTGGCTACCTCTTTCATCTCAACTAGAGTCAAGACTGCTTCTTTCTCTTCATCACTTGACCCATAGTCAACCAGTGACTCAATTATCTATTTCTTAGCAGGAGGCTCATTAGTTGGAGATGGAGGATATGGATGAACTGGTGATGGAGGTGGTTTATGTGATGTGGAGGCTATCAATAATGGTGGTTGGGGTGCAGATTGTGGAGCTGATTTCTCTTCTTGAGCCTTTTTATACAATTCATCAAATTTACCAAGGACCAATTGCATCCTTTTCAACAAATCTAGCTCCTCAACAAAGAACCCCTTGAACTTCTTATCTTTTTCTCTCTTCTGGTCCTCGCATCTCATCATCATTAACCATTTTTTCCTTGTTTCAAACACATCTATAAAATATACCAATTTTCTTATTACATCCTCTTCTGGATCAAATGCATGTGTTATTGCCCTCTTTGTAAGCAGGTTCTATCTGATATTGTTGATGTGACCCTTTGGATTACATAATCTCTCTTTTCCTGATCTAAGAGCAAAATTGGCTCTTATGAATCTCTACACTTCTTCCAACATATCTAATCCAACTGATAACTCCTTAAAAATTGTCAAGTCAGGCAAGAAATTCCCCTTTCTCTGATTCCTCATGAGACCATGCTCCATCCACAACATTTGCCACATAAATTCTAAAAACAATACTCTACTAGGCACAAATTTTGGTAAAATATGAGGGGCCTAATCACAACCATATACCCTAATGATGGTATATTGTGGCATTAAAAACCAATCAACATAGTTGTGTGAAACCTTGTTCTGGTTTGTATTACATGGGTCTCATGACCTCCATTAAAGATTTTGGTAACCTCGATGTAGGAAAACCAAGGGGAGAAATTAGTCTGATGAAAAATTCATCCCTAAACACAAAAAGTCACCTTCAGTGCACCTACTATCCCAAACATAGCACCAATTTTGCACCGGGAGCATAACTCGATTTTCATGTGTGCTCAACTACATCCTTTTAGTCCACTTTGTTTCATTTTGAAATAGAATTAAATGACATAGTAGGGAATATTTTCTAAAATTTATAGGGGCCTTAGCTTCCCTGACCTATAACAAACCTTCATGAATTTGATCCTCAATGATAGAAGTAAAATCAAAATCCACATTGGATTTAGGGTGCTAGATAATCATTGACATCCTCATCAATCCAATTGACATATTGTCTTTAGCATCAATTCCAAGAATCTGACATAGTGCATAGTAGGTGTTTTTGAAGTAGGTCTGAAAGTCAGATACTAGAAAGGGTTCAAAATTTGAAGATGGAATAGGAAGGACTCTATTCTTGTCACCCCTTTTCATGTATAGGGGGAATTCATCAATTTAGTAAGTCCTTTTCAATCTCTTGTACTCCTACTCTAGCCTCCCCAAATTTATTTCTATGACAACCTACTTGTTTAGGTCAAAACACCTAATTATAGCTTCCCTTGAGATATCTACCAAGAATTGACCATCTGGGAGTCTAAAAAATTTTGGCAGGGCATGATATCTATTGGCCAGAGCTCTAATTAGCTCGACATCAACAAAAACATTAGGAACTATCATTTTTTCCATGTTTAGAGTCCATGGGTTTGATACCGGGACCTTTTGATCTCTATTCCTATAAAAATACCAATACAAATTCCACCCAAACTGTGGAATTATTGGATCTCTACACCCTTGAGCTAAATCTTTAAAGACCCTTTTAGGACCTTTATCAACTGAACCAAGTAGGAGGGCAAGTAATGGTGGCTGTAATGAAACTTTACTGGATTTTTCCTCTTTTTTAGTTCCTACTTCTATTTTCTTAGGTGACATTGCTTAAAATTCAATGTGTGGTGAGTAAAGCTTACCCAAAATATCACTTTTTTTGATGAATCCTTTTGACTGTCACACCTTGAGCTCGCTTGTATTCAACTTCTACTACCACGAGTGAAAAAATCCACAATCTATCTTGTTTAATTCTCATATCATACCACATTAATTCCCATATAAATTCTATATCATTCAAATCCTTCACACTGAGCTGAATTTCATATTTTGATGCTGATTGATGTGACTGGCCTTCATTTAATGCTCCAACGGTTGATTACCATACTACTGTGCACTTCCTTGGCCTCCTTGGCAGTACTATAGTTTATACTTAGTGCTTTACCTTATATACCGCTTTACTGGAGGCCACATTCTGACCCCCTGCGGTATAGCGGTTCTCCCTTATGCTTGTTTCTTGCTTCACCACTCTACTACGGGCTTCATTCTAACCCTCCATAGTATAGCAGTTCCCTCTGCTAGTCCTAATGATGACCCCATTTTACTGCAGGCTAGGTATCAACCCTCTATGGTATAGCTGTAATATAATATATTGCTACCCTCTCACTGTGCTACTGTGAGTTACCTTGTTGGAGGCTGCGGTAAGGAGGTAAAAGGAAAGGCACATATGGGGTGATCAATTATGGCAGTGGTATGATGGTAAAAGGATAATTTGACTTTGTGAATGGTAGAAACATAAATTTTACTAAAATACTGAGAGAGACCCTTAATTTTATATGAAAAAATCAACAGAATTTTAGATGAAAATTATGGTTCCAATAGAATGACTTAGGGATGGAGTCTCCTTGTGGTGTGATAAACAATGTACCTGCTCTTGAGCCATGACTAGTATGAGACCCATCAAAATACAGTTTCCAAGGTGATTTAGGCTCTATATGAAATATGGAATCATCAAGAAATTCTGCTACCAATGGATGATTTCCTTGTACAGGTGCATCTTTGAATTGATTTGCTATTACTTGTCCTTCGATGGCCTTTCATTCCACATACTATATTTTATACTCAATATTGTAACCCATTTTTCCAAGCGACCTATCAATGTTGCACAACATAGGAGATACTTCAAGGGATCAATCTTAGCTACAAGTTTTGTCTTGTGATTCAACATGTAATGTCTTAACTTCTAGGAAACAAAGACAAATGCAAGATAAGCGTGTTCAATAGGTATGTAGTTTAGCTCATATCTGACTAATGTAGTATATTTACCTTTCCTTTTCACCATGATTATTTTTTGTAAGCAATACCCCCAGTACTGAAGTTGTGGTAGAAATATATAGAATCAAAGGTTTTCCTTCAATAGGTGGCATTAAGATAGGTGGTGACAATAGATAGTCCTTTATTTTTTGGAAGGCCTCTTGACATTTATCAGTCCACACAAAGGGGATGCCTTTGTGCATGAGATATTGGAATGGCTAGCACTTGTCTGCTAGTCGTGCGATGAAGCATTGGATAGATTGTAACTTTCCTTGCAATGTCCTTAGCTCACTTATTCCTTTTGGGGGAGGCATGTCCAATATTGCTTTTACTTTGGCAGGATTAACTTCAATGCCTCTACAAGAAAATATATATCCCAAAAGTTTTCCTGATGTCACATCAAAGACACATTTCTTAGGAGTTAAGCAGCCTTGTATTCTTCTAGTCTTTTGAAAAAAAATTCTAGCACATTGATGTGATCCTTGTGTGTTAAAGACTTTTCCAAAAGGTCATCCACATAATCTTCCATTAGCTTGTGCATCATATCATGGAATATTGTTGTCATGGTTCTCTGATATGTGGCGTTTGCATTCTTAAGGACAAAAGGCATGATGTTCCAACAGTATGTACCCCAAGGACATTTGAATTCTATTTTATGCTGATCTTCAAGGGAAATACGAATCTAATTATAACTTGAGAAACCATCCATGAGGGACAACATCTCGTATCCTGTTGTAAGGTCAACTATGATGTCTATGTTGGGTAATGGAAAGTCATCCTTTGGACATCCTTTGTTCAAGTCATGAAAGTCTATGTAGATGCGTATTTGACCATTTGGATTTGTGATGGGTACAAGATTTGAAATCCATTCAACATAGTCTATTGACTGCATTAATCCCACATCTAGTAATTTCTTGAGCTCTACTTTGACTAATAAGGCAATTTGAGTATGCATTTTTCGTAGCTTCTGTTTTACTGGATTGGCATCTGGAAGTAAGGGAAAATGGTGCAAGAGAAATTTTGGATCCAACCCAGGCATATCGGCATAGGACCATGCAAATTTAATCTTACATTCTAAGAATAATTTTTGGAATTCAGGTTTTTCTTCCTTTGTCAAAGATGTTGTAAAGAGAATGATTTTAGGATCTTCTAATGTGGCTATGTTAATTTCCATGGTGTCCTCAATGAGAATTGCCAATTTTTCTTGTGTGATGGGGAGAAAGTCCAATCCTCCATCCTTGGGTGCCTCAAAGAGGTTTTCACCCTCAGATACATCCTTTATTTTTACTTTTTTTATTGTCAGAAGGTGCTTTTTGGTTTTCACCTAAAGATGTGTCTTTTTTTGTTTTATTTTTATTTTTATTTTTGCAACTAGAGGATTGCATAGTCTCCCCAAAGTATGCTGCACAATCTAGGTCTATGGAAAATCTAGCCTTGTGGTTCCCAATTAGTATTCCCTCGTAGAGTCCCATGAATTTTGCAATGGCTTCGTCATTCTAAAATATTTCCATGATTGGCGGACCTTGTTGATCCCAATCAATTAGCTATGGGTAAACAAGAGAGATACCATCATCAATATTGAAAAATGGTGGGGAGGATGCAGAAAGCATGTAGAAGGATTCATAAAGGGTAAAGATGAAATTGTCTTCTTCTAATTCCCATTTAGATTCTATATAGTATTCTTCTTCACTTGATTCAGACAAGTCATAATCATTGAAAAAATACAGGATAAATGGATTGGAATCATGGTTGATAGTGTCATGTGGTGATTCAGATGATTCTGAATGATGGTCATTAGGGTTAGATGGTCAAATAAGTGTGTCAAAATGATGGTCAGATGATGGTATAGGTTTATCATTGTCGCAAGGCCAAAAGAGTTTGGCCCATTCTTCTCTCTTCAATGGGACTTTGGGAGTGTCTTTAGGAAGGTCAACTTTGAACACTTTTCTAAATAATTCATCAAAGGAAAGTTTTCTATGTTCCAGAAAAATTTCATCAAGGTAGTAGTCACTCAGGGATGTTTGGGAATCAAATTCCCATTCATGTGAGTTAGTTTCAGTAAGGGAATCTTTAATAGTCTCGACACTTTCAGAAGCATTAACACTCTCACCTGAAAGTAAATTGGTACATTGATTGTTAGTTTATGGTAGCCCAAACCCTAACCCAAGAAGCTTTGGTCATCGAGAAGGAATTATAGGTTCTCACATTCCAATTTTGTTTTTACCGAGGCCACTAGTTCCGTCATAGCCTTGTGCCTTCACCATGTCATATCCTTTACCATATATCTAGACTGGCAATGGCGATGGGTATTTATAAATCCAAGTTGATAAATCTTCAATGTCTTCTTTGCTCATTTCTCCCCATTTTATAAAAATGTGCATTGGAGGAACTTTGAAATTTTCTTTAGGCTCCATTCTGAAACAAGGTTGACCATAGGCCTTTGGAGACTTGGGTATTTTAGTGATGCAGTAGACCATATTCAATTTATATTCTCCACAACCTTGGTCCTGGATCTTGATATTAGGATCAACCTTCGGGATAGAGGGAGATGGTGTGGTGGAAGATGAGGGAGTGGATGTGGATGATTTGGCAAGTGTGGATGGATGGATGTATCTAGAAGAAGAGGAGGTTGAAGCTTCTCAGTTTATTGGCACTTGATGCTCTGAAATACCCCTTAGATTGGTGCAACACTAGAAGGGATTGGGGTCTCCATGTATTGTGATTTCGGTGTTGTCAAAGGGAAACTTCAAGAATTGATGGTAAGTGGATGGAACAACTTTTAGGGCATGGATCCAAGGGTGACCAAGCATGATATTATACGGTAGCTCAAGATCTAGGACTTGACATGTTTTATCCACAATGACCAGCCCAACTAGGATAAGAAGTGTGATAATACCCTGAGAGGAGTGTTCTTCATCATCATACACCTTTATAACAATGCTCTTGGTAGTTTCTACACAAGCATCATATAAGCCAAGATCTTTAACCAGTTTTAGGGAGCATATGTTCAATCTTGCTTCACCATCTACGAAGACTCATCTGACCTTATGTTTATGGATAAAGACTTTGATATGCAATGCGCCATTGTGAGAGGGTTTTGGTGATGAATAGTCTTGGTCTAAAAATCCTATGTGATGGGGAGTGGTTAGGTATCCCACCATAGCTTCAAATCGGTTGACATCAATGTCATGATGGATAGAAGATTCCTGTAAAGTTTTTTCAAGTATGGCCTTGTGCGCAGGAGAGATGCATAATAGCTCAAGTATAGAGATTTGAGCATGTGTTTTTCCTAATTGTTCAATGAGATTGAACTGTCCCTTAGGTTGTTACTGTTTAGTAGATGGACTAGGTATCATGATCTTCAGTTGTCTATGGGGAGGAGGACTAGTTATGGTGACTTTTCCACCATGGGTAGTGAAATTACATTCGGGTGCTTTCTTGATGGTAATTGTATTGACATATTCGTCAGCAACTTGAAGGTGGTTAATAATGGGTCCACCAGAATAGTCGAAGGTGGTGTGAGTGTAATTGGTATGATTATTATTGGTCTTTGGACCTAATGTTGAGGGATTATTTGAATCGTGGTCCTACAGTGGGTTCCTATGAATTGTATGGTTTGTGTTTGAAGCAAATTATTGTCCAACTAGTTCAGTGGTGCGATTTTCAATGAGGTATTGTACAAGATTTATTAATTATCAACAAGAGGAGGTTTTATGCCCTTTTGTGCATTGGTAATCATAGAATGTGTCGTCGTTCCACCAAGATGGCTTGAATTGTCCTAGGTCATATGGCTTAGAGTCCTGTAATGTGATGACACCATTTTGGAGGAGCTTCTTAAGGACATCTTCGATTGGTTCACCCAAGGCAGTGTATGTACATCTCTTTGCAAATTTCCTAGTTTGATGTGGTTGTCCTTGACTTTGATTGTTTTGATTATTTTGATTATTTTGGATGGAATTTGGAGTAGGTGTTTGTGTGATTAATGGTGCATTTTTTTGGTTGAGCTCCTTTGAGCATGAGTACAGGATCCATCATGTTTATTATCTTAGCATCAATAACAATATCATTGGTTATGTGTTTATTCTTGACCCAGTATTTATTTTTGTCAACAGGTGGGTTTTTGTTTGTGTTCTTGTTTCCATAATTGAGTTCTCTTTTAGAAATAAGGGCCTTTTCGAGTTGAAATCCCTTTTCGACTAGGTCTGTGAAAGTGGTCAGCAATGAACCTACAAATTATATTTCAAGGGGCCTAGGAGGTTTTGGACAAACATGCCTACCTTTTCTTTCTCTGGTATCTCCACATGGAAGCGAATTTCTCAATGGGATAAAGGTCTCACAAGTTTCTTCTTGAGTAAGCATGCATAAATTGGTAATGGAGACATCTGTGTCAATGTTATAGGCATAATTTTGCACAAATTTGTCTACAAGTTCCTCCCATGAATTTATTCCCTTAAGTAAGGTGGAAAACCATTCGAGTGTGGGACTTGAAAGACTCCTAGGGAAGAGTCTCATCAAATAAGTATGTTCATAGGTGATTTCCACACAATTGGTTGTAAATTCTCAAATGTGTTCAAAGGGATTTGTCTTGCCTTTGTACTTAGTGAAGTTTGGAACCATGTATCCAGGAGGGAACTATAGCATGTGAAAACTTGTGTTGAAAGGGTATGGACATAGGTCATATGATGTGTGAGTCTTTTTCTATTGTATTTGCATGTTCTCCATCTATTTTTGTAAGGTCGCAATCTAGGTTGTGAGTGCGTCAATTATGGGGTTGTTCATAGCATCACACATGCTAGTGATAGGTATTCCATGAGTTCCCACTTATTGTGAAGACTTGTTTTAATTTGGTGTGTATTGTTGTTGTGAAATGTATGACGTACTTTGGTTTGAAGGTTGTTGGTATTGTGTGTTTTGATTAGGGATGTGTTGATTGGTATGAATGTGTGATGCATATGTGGGAATGTGCCCTCTAGTAGTATTAATTGATATTTGTGGAATGTGTTGACCTTGGGTGTTTTGGTGTCCAAATGAATTCATATGTTGCGTAATATAATTTCCTTGTCCAAATTGGTATATGTGTCCATGGGGAATGTTGGTGTTTTTCCTTTGGGGGATATTGGTATTCAGTTGTGATGAAGTGTTAATATTAGGTTGGGGTCCTGGAATGAAAGTCTGTCATTTATTTCTCCCAAAGGGGTTGAATGAATTTTTTTCCATGGGATTATTTGAAGAACCAATTAAAGGATTTGATGATTTTGTTCCCATGGTGCTAGATGATGCTCCAAATAAGAGGTTTGAAGAACTTTCCCCCATTGTTGAGGACCCAAAGGAATCCCCAATTGATTGTGGCATGGCTTGTGACATGGTTGATGTCCCTCCAATGGATGTTGCATTGATCGTGTTGGAAGTATATTGATTTGAGGTGCCATTAGAGGTAGCATTGATGGTATTTGTTGCACTTTTAGTGGTGGCACCAATGAAGGTATTACTTGCATTGTTTTTGGGTTGACTAGTGTTGGAGGTATTATTGTTTACATTGTTGTTTGTATCATGATTAGGAGAGGCTACTCTTAAAGTGTTAATGTCAAATCCACACAGTGATTTGGCCCCTTGGTGTAAAAGCATGGCTAGATATCTTTGTGAATATTGTAAGTCTAATTCTTCCACTAAGGAGGCCACTTCAAGATTTTGTGTGGCAACTTCTAAGTCTTCCAAAAATACATGTCCATTTTCATCTCTACATATGAATGATTCAAAGGCATTGTGTGAAGAAGATGGCATGTTCATGTCACTAAAAGGATTGATGAAAGGTTCCCCCAAGTCTATCTTTTGGTTCATGTCATTAGAGAAGTTATAGGTGTTGGTGTCTTGTCCAAAAAGGCCCATTTTTATTTTTTTCCTTTGGATCCTAGTCTCAACCATATAATGATTTTTCTCAAATTGAGAAGATGAAAATGACAACTAAGTCTATGAATGGGAATGATATGACACTATATTTTTGGAAAAAAAAAATGAACAAAGGATGCAAATATAACTATATTTTTGGGGTTTTTTTGGTAATAAGAAATGCAATATGACAATGTTGTCTAAAGAAAATGACAAATGCAAAAGGAAAATGAAGACTAGGATGAAAGATATGGCACTATTTTTTTGGATTTTTAGGAATAAGGTTTGCAAAATGAAGACTAAAATGACTTGAATGTTCTAAGGTGTTGAAAATGCAAAGGTCAAAGTGATTTTGATGAAATTTTAGAAAAGGTTTACTCAACCACTCAAAGCTTGGTCTATGTCTCAATTTGGATCATCAAAGGACTTGTTGGTATGACTAAATGAAAAAATGACAAAGTGAGGTTTCCTAACTAGACTATTGAGTTGGAAAGGTCTCACAAAAGGAAAATGACTAAAAGAAATGATTTTGACTAAGTCCAATGATAACCTACTTTTGAAGGAAAGGATTTTGCAAAGTATGGGAATTTTTTCCTATTCCAAAGTCTACAACAAGATGAGGACCTAAAGACTAGTTTATTGCTGAAAATGATGATGATGGACTCTAAGGATGCAACTAAGAATTTGCAAGGATGGACCTATGGGAGAATGCAAGCTAAAAGATGAAGGACTTGAGAAATTCCTTGTCTAGTTTTTAATAGAAGCCATAGGAAAAAGATGTTTGACAAAAGTTTAAAAATGTTTGGACTCAATTTTTGGACTGTAATAGTGTTTTTGTAAATGCCAGGAAATTGCATCATTTGAGGTCACAAATGCATTGTAGGATGTCAAATGTGTCTCAAGTTTAGTGAATGTGTCGTGGCAGGTCACAGATGCGGCTTAGGAAAGAAATTGTGTCGTTCAGGAAATCAAATGTGGTTCAAACTGGTTGAATATGTTGTACAGAATAGAAAATGAATTTTAGCAGAGCGATTGTGGCATAGGAAGTCTCAAATATGGCTCAGAATAGAAAATGCATTGTAGGTTGAATGGAGGTATAGTTTGTTTGTAATTTTGGAAAAATTTCAGAATTGTTTCAATTTGAATGATTATTTCCAAGTCTCTGAAAGGTGTTTATTTGTTTAATGTCTTAGAAAACACTTGAAAAACTCAATATTTTTTCTTTGAATGATGAAAAATTGCACAATGAAGAAAAGCACAATCCTAGGTTAGGCAAGGACTATATTCGCTAGATTCCACATGGGTTTCCCTAGCCACACTTATTCTTAGCGAGTGATCTAGAAGCTTGGCCACATAGGCTCCCCCTTACATTGCACTCACTTCTCGGGTCAAGCAAGCTTCAAGCCTCCATAAATCTCCCATGGCAGGCTTTTCACCTCTACTAAGAATTGTGATAATGTGGATGCCTTGGCAATAGTCGTTGCTGTGCTAGCAAATAGATTGGTTTTTGGTAACTACACAAAGGTTTTTAGTTTAGGAATCTTGTCGAGTGGCCACACATGGGGCAAGATTAGCTCTGATAAGGAGGAATTCCAGCATGAAGAGGTTATGCTCAATAGGGTTTTAGGGAATTCACTTTTCTGTGTGACACATCCACACTTGTAATCCTAATTTTTCCATTAGGATTCACATTTATATACCAGCCAGGAGTAGCTCGACTAACGAGCTTCATTTCTGGTTTGAGTCACCTTAGGGTGAGTACTTTTTCCCACCAAGGAAGGCCCAATTCCTAGAGTCAATAATAGTTTCTCTTGCACCCAGGATCACACAAGTGCATAAGGGGAGATGATACTTCTATTATTGAATCAGGGTTACAAAAATTGGAGACACTTTTTTATTTTAGTTATCAAAATTATAATGTGAGGAAAACACCTAAAACACTTTGTTCATTTTAAAATTTTAACTTGATGTGAAACAAAAGTTCATTTTAAACCCATGACATGAGAATGCATGTTCATTTTAACCATATGAGTTTCAATGCAAGATTGTGTTCATTTTAATCCCATGAGTGAATATGCATGTTCATTTTAACCAATGAAATATGAATGTAAAATTGTTTGTTGTTGTTTGTTTGCCTTAAGGAATTGAAAAATTGAACAAAAACCAAAGTTAGACTCCTTGCCACATGCTGCAAATAGAATATTAGTAACCCAAAAACCTCCAAGCTAATAACAGAAAAATAAATTTGAATTTTTTTGCAAAAACCCGAAAGTAAATTTTTTACCAAGAAAATGCATCATTTTGGATGTCAAATGCATCATAGGTAGAAAGTTGAAAATTGATAGGAAAATGCATCATTTTGCATAGAAAATGCATCTTAGGGCTGAAAGCTGGAATCTATAGATAAATACGTTGAACTATTAGACAAATGCATTGCGGTAGAGAAAATGCATCATTTTGCAAGGTGGATGCGTCGCAACAGAGTGTATGTGTCGTTCTGCAAGTCAAATGTGTTGCAGTACTACAAATGTGGCTCAGAAAATAGTAAATGCATCACGCCATACCTATACCTGTAAAAACAAAAGTCATACATAAATCTACAAAAAATGCAATTTTGGCATCAGGTTCACCAATGTAGCTTAGGGAAAAACCTAGGTTAGCAAATTAGAGCTTAAAATAAGATAACCCAAAGCAAAGAAATGAATAACAAAGGAGTAAAAACATGAAAACAAGGAAATATCTCACCAAATGTCTAAACCCTCCATGATTTACCTTCATTTCACCTTCTTTATTTGTTGCAAGTAAATAATTTCCCTCAAATTTGTGATGAGCAACCCATGATAATGTCAATGTCTTAAGCAAATGTTAAAGGATTCTATCAAAATACCTCACAATGCAACTATGCAACTATGAAGCAAGCCTAAAACATGCATGAAATAGCCTATGAAGTCAAGAAATGCCAAGATGTCAAGATACCAAGAGATGTAGATGTATGAAGTATGTCAAATGAGGCCAAAATTTCCATTTTATAGAAAAGTCAATTTTGGGTGAATGGCCCAAATTGAAGATTGACAAATGCCCTAAGATCAATAGTTAAAATTGAATGTGACAACCCACAATTAGGGTTAGGGAAACATTAGGGTAAATTTGAAATGAATGGTCAAGATTTGATTTTTAGAAAATCAATTCAAGGGACACGATTGCATGGGATAAGGAGATAAGAATAGCATGGAAAAAGAAAGCTAGAAAATCAAATAATATTAGAAATTATTTGATTTAGGGAGAAAAATTGTCATTTGAATTAAAAATTAATTTAATTCAAAAAGTTGGAGCCATGTGATAGTGAATAATTAATTTGAAATTATTTACTAAGAGAAAATTAGAAAGTGGGACAATTTTAAATAAATAATTTTATTTAAAATTAGAAGAATGCCAAGGTGGACAATAATTAAATAAATTAAAGAGCTTATTTAATTATGAGAAGACACTTAGAAGTTAATGACGTATTTAAATAAATAAAATTTATTTAGTTAAATAATCAAGAGGAATAAAAAAATGAATTAATTAAATAATTATGAATTATTTAATTAACAGTTGAAATTGGACCATAAGACATACTTTAATTATGTTAGGAAGAAATATGGTGAAAATAGAACTTGCAAGCCTAGGTCATTTTTATGTGTCTACACTAACAACTTCTTCCTTCTAGATATTGCGGTCAAATCTTTGTTGGTTACTAAAATAATTAAGTTTTCATATCTTGTCAAGTTATAGGGTTTGAATGTATCAATGCAATAATTTTCTTCAATATTCTTCTAATCTTCTTCAAATTTGTAACCTACACATTCTAAGAGAGAGGAAGGGTTGTGTCATATAGGGGCTTTCCTTGATCAAACCTCATGTTGGTGTTTTCACCTCCACAATAGAAGAATTGATGAAAGAGAGATTTATCCTTTTGAGTGATAGACGCTAAATGATGAATACAAAATTTCTCCAAATCACCATTCAAATGTAAATTACTTGAAGGACTGAAGTCATGCAAATCTACTCAAGGATTGATTACAATTTGGCTTGAATTAATTTGAAGACTTGCAAGTGTTAGCACTCACAAAAAAAATGATCATAAAATATGAATGAACTTCATAAATCTACTCTTAACTATCCTTGATTGATTTTAGGATATTTAATTTGCTCCAAAATTCCTCTTAGGATTAAAATGGTGAAAATACAATGTATTTATATGCACTTTATTGTATAGAGCTAAATAAAAATAAAACTATTCAAAGAAATTTCATTTACAAAGCTCTCACAACTCACCGGTAAACACTTCATAGGAAAATAAATCCTCACACCAAATATAAATTTCTGGTTTGCAACTTGCAATTAGTGGTTCCAAACTCAAATTAATTCTGGAAAATGAAACTACAATCAGTCCCAAATGAGCAATGGGCTGCAACAAGCCCTTACATGACTCCAGAAAAATACAAAAAAAAGATTTACAGCAGAAAATAAATTTTACACAACAATTTTTCTCAACACCTGCAATAACAAAACTTCTTGCACAATTTCAATACAAAAATCTACAACAACTGTTGTTCTTCAAACCTTTGTAAATAGCCTCCAATCTATAATAACACTCTTCAGAATCCTTCTTGAAGATAATGCATGCCTTCATGTGCCTCCTATTATCTAGAAGAATTAATTTCAAAAAATGAACTTCATTTTCAATAAAACAAACTCAAGCTTTCATAAAATACAAATGAAATTCCATTTCGATGAATTTTGCTTCCATTCCAAAGGAATCTCCCAAAAGTCCATGCCCAACTCTTGGATGTCTCCAAAATAATTAAAATGCATTAAAATATTGAATAAAATAATTCTTTCTTATTCCACAATCAGTTGTGAGTGGAAGCATACTTTAATTTATTTTCCCCCTTTCATGAAATAAAGGAAAAAGCTAATTTTCCCAAACTAGGCATCCACTTCCAGGTCCCCTATTTTTTAGGAATATTGGAATTGAAAATTTGGAGTTACATAAGAAATTGGAAGCCTCTCAAGAACCCATGGCCATACTTACATTTTCTGGCTTTTTGCTTTTAAAGCATTTTCTCCACTTTCTCCCTTTATCCAAATTGCTCCAAATTTCAAATTTAACTCGCAACATGAAATGACATCCAAATTCACAAAAAAAATTATGAATTTCATTAAACAAACATGAAATTCAAGTCACACCAAATTTTTTAATTAATTAAAATAATAAATCTCTTTTTTTGGTGACATAAGATTGCCACTAAGCCATGGATGCTCTTATCACTTTCCAAGAGGATATCCAAGATGAGTAATCTCAGCCTCAGATATCCATGAAGAGTCTTCCACAGGCCTTCCAAACCATTTCACCAAATATTCCATATATTGTGTCTTCCTTGTGCTTCTTTTCACCCTGCTGTCAAGAATTGCTTCAATCTTTTCATTTTCTAAACTATGTGTGTGTTGGTGGATGTTTAATTGTTTCAACTTCATCATTTTCACCTTCATGAAACATGGTTAGATCTGAAATATTAAAAATTGGAGAAATATTAAACTCACTAGGCAATTCTACCTCACATGCATTACCAGAATCATGCATTTTTACTATCTTGCATGGGTCAATCTTCTTCATTTTTAGTTTGTTGTATGCACCCAATAGAAATATTTATTTTCTAAAATGCACCATCACTTCATCTCCAACCTAAAATTCCTTATGTATCCTCTTCAAATCAACATTAGCTTTGTAAGAAAAAAATTATTTTGTTGATATGTTTTTCCACCTCATCATGAAGACTTTTCATATGCTTTGCAAAATATTCAGCATCTGCACTCTTTTTCACATCTTTATCAATCTTATTCAAGTTTGAAAAAACTCTTGGGCTGCTGCCATAAACAATCTGAAATGGCGATTTACTTGTGCTTCTATTGACCAAATTGTTCTAGGAAATCTCAACTTGTAGAATTAAATCCCATCCTTTTGGTTTGTCTCCAACCAAGCATCTCAGCCAATTTCCCAAGCTTCTATTCACTACCTTCGTTTGAACATTTTTTTGAGGATGGTATGCTAAGAAAAATTTTAATTTAGGATTGAGCTTCTTCCACAAAGTTCTCTAGAAGTAGCCAACAAACTTGGTATCCTTGTCAGAAACTATGCTCTTTGGAAGCCCATGAAGTCTTACAACTTCTTTGAAAGAAAAATCTGCAAAATTCATCACATCATTAGTCTTATGAAAAGGAATAAAATGTGCCATTTTAGATAGCCTATCTACCACAAAAAAAATGGAATCACTTCCTCTTTGTGTCCTTGGTAAACCAAAAACAAAATTCATACTTATATCCTCCCATGGTTTTTCCAGTACTGGTAGTGGCTAATATAAACTAGTGTTTTGACTTACTCCTTTTTCCACTTGACACACTCTACAACCTTGCACATGATTCATTACATCTTGTTGCAATTGAGGCCAATAATACTTATCTCTAACCAATGCAATAGTCTAGTCAAAACCAAAATGCCCTGCAATTCCACCACTATGTTTCTCCTTAATTAAATTTAGCCTCATAGAGCTTCTAAGAATGCATAACTTGTTACCTTTAAACAACATGTTATCTTGGATTAAATAATCCAACCATTTGGTTCTATTTTCTGCAATAAGCTCTTTGCAAACTTTCCATGCCTCTCCAAAATCCAAGTCTCCTTCATACACATTCTTGAGTTCATCAAAACCCACAAATTCAACTTGCATTTCAATCAACAAACATTGTCTTCTACTCAAAGCATCAACAACTCTATTAGAATTCCTGCTCCTATGTTTCAAAAAAAATGTGTAAGTTTGTAAAAATTCAACCCATTTCATGTGTCTTTGACTCAAATTCCCTTGACTACTCAAGTATTGGAGTGCTTGATGATCGGTATACAAAACAAATTCTTTTGGCATAAGATAATGTCTCCATTTCTTAAGTGCTTGAATGATTGCATAAAACTCTTGATCATAAATTGAAAACTTTTTCTTAGCATCATTAATCTTCTCACTAAAATATGCAATAGGCTTACCTTCTTGGCTTAAAATAGCCCCAATAGCATTCCAACTTGCATCACAATCCACTTGGAACACCTTGCTAAAATCTGGAAGTGCTAGAATAGGTTACATTGTCACTTTACTCTTCAACAAATCAAATCTCTTCACTACCCTTGTAGTCCACTTAAATTCCTTCTTATCACCTCTCATTTTTTCAGTTAGTGGTGCACAAATGTTGCTAAAACCTTTGATAAAGTTTCTATAAAAACTTGCTAACCCATGAAATGATCTCACCTTAGTTACACTCCTTGGTGTTGGTCATTCTAGAATTGCTTTCACCTTTTCCGGGTCCATCTTGATGTCTTCCCCTGAAACAACAAAGCCTAAATACATCAATTCCCTCTTCACAAAGCTACACTTTTTGAGGTTAATCAACAACTTTTCATCTCTAATATTTTCAAAAACAAGTCTAATATGCATCAAATTCTCCTCAAGAGTCTTGCTAAAAACTAAAATGTCATCTACATACACAATCACAAATCTGCCCAAGAACTCTTTCAACACTTCATTCATTAACCT
Source organism: Sequoia sempervirens (assembly GCA_007258455.2). Taxonomy (NCBI): domain Eukaryota; kingdom Viridiplantae; phylum Streptophyta; class Pinopsida; order Cupressales; family Cupressaceae; genus Sequoia; species Sequoia sempervirens. The sequence continues at coordinate 310,585,723 of VDFB02047230.1, read as the reverse complement.
CATAAATGTACTAGGTGCATTGCTTAGCCCAAATGGCATGAATAACCACTCATACAAACCTTACTTTGTCTTGAATGTTGTCTTCCATTCATCTCCTTTGCGTATCCTTATCTGGTGATACCCATTCTTCAAATCAATCTTGCTAAAATATGTTGCTCCACTCAAGTAGTCCATGATATCATCCATCCTTGGTAATGGAAATCTGTATTTTATTGTAATATTGTTAATATCCCTAGAGTCCATGCACATCCTCCATTCTCCTCCTTTCTTTGGTGACAAAATAGTAGGCATTGCACATGGGCTTAAATTCTCTCCTATCAAACCTTTCTTTAACAAATCAACAACCTATCTATTTACCTCTTCATTATTTGTAGGTGACATTCTATAGGTTTCCTTGTTTGGAAAACTTTCCCTTGGAATCAAATCAGTTTGATGACTAATTTTTATCACTAGTGGGAATCCTTCAGGAACATTATCTAAAACAATCATCTTGAACTCTTGCATCAAATTGACAACCTCTACAGGAACTTCATCTACAAATTCATTGGTGTATAGGAGTGAATTTGCACCCCTTATGCAAATTCCTATTTTACCCCTCTTCACTTTAGAAAACCAAATTCAAAGGCTAAAATCCATCTAATCTTGCTTCCTTCATTCCACCTGGCGGTCATTTTGTTTGTCGGTAGAGGAATACCTATCAAGGACACCTACACGACACATAGATGTTCGCACGACACACTTACGTCCCTAACAGATTCCCATATTTGGAGCCTATAGAGGCATTACACTTCCCATTGGGAGTTGATTTGTAACACCCTTTCTGGCCAACCAACTCAAATATGGCCATTTTCCTCATCCTTCCTTCAATTTCCCTCCTTCTACATGCATTTCAACTTCTACACAACTTCTTTTGCATCTTTCAAGCAATCTTGTCACAAGCTTCAACATTCTAGCATTCATTCCTTGCACTCTAGCAGCACTCTTGCACTCCATATCAGCAACAACATCACTCCATCAACTCAGTAGAGAAAGTGTGGAACAACACCATTGTAGTAGAGGGTCGAGTCCTCTCATTTTTTCCCCCATTATCCTTGAGTGCTCTTGGTGAAGGTGGTAAGCTTTCTAATCCTCTCCTCTATTATTTGGTTGAGTAGCACATTACTATTTGTAGTGTTTTAGTGTTCTTTACTTCATTTCTTTCTTTATATATTATTTCTCCATTGTAAACTTGGATGTCCATGGAGGTGGAAACACCAAAATGGGGGTATGACTGAGACAGACCCCTATACATCCCCAACAAATTTCCCTCTTTATTGTGTGTAGGTAGAAGCATACTTGGAGCCAGCTAACAAATGAACTCCTTTGTGAGATCATTCTTGCCACCTTAACTCTTGTGTACTTTCTCTATCATATTCATACATATCTTTCCTACTTCTTAATCTTGTTTTGTCCCTTTGGAAGTAGTTAGCTAGGTTGTTAGTCCATTTTCCTATGTTTGACCTTGCTTCTTTAGTCCTTTGGTCGTATGAACTCCAGTGCACTTGGGAGATTCTCGTGCACCACGATGTTGTCCTGGAACTGTGCTTCCATCCTCAGGCAAAGAGCTTCTTGAGGTACAATGTTGAACCCAAAAACTGGCTTGCTTAGCCCCATTTTGAATCTTGAGATAGCAAAGTGATCGAAGGGCCCCACTGTCCTTCATCTCAAAACAGCCCTTTAAGCTAAGGTAAGTGAGTGAATCCTTCCTCTCTTGGCTCTCCATGACCTGGGGCCTTGAATGTGGTTGGTCACCCTCTCTTACATTTTTGGTGAACCTGACATGAACCATTTTGGTTCCATTTTATGATACTAAAAGTTCCTTTCCTCGTATTCTAGGAGTGTTGTAGGTGTGAGTGTTGTGAGACTTTCACCTTACAACCCAACCTACGACCCCTAGTTGGCATAGTTGGAAGGTTCTGAAGGAGTTGGGTAACAAAACCTTTATTTGGTCATCATCTTATCCTTTAAGCATTAAGGACTTTGTGAAATTAATGTCTAATGTGTGCAATGGCCTCTTTCCTGCATCAACCTATCCCCTCTATGTAGCCTATGGACAATGGTACTGGTATAACCTTCACTTCACAGGACTTGCCGATGGGTTTTAATAGGGAATCATCTCCTCTTTACATCCCTACATGAATCAATAGAAACATCATAGTAGGTGTTCTCATTGATTCGACATCTCAAGTAAATATTATAACCAAGGATATTATGCTAATTAACTTCTTACATAACGATGGGTATGATGCACCTGTGAGCACCAACCACACATATGATGAACTTTTTGTGCCCCCTTTGGGTAGTATTGTCCTATTAGTCTTGGTTGGGCCTAAATCCGTGAAGCTTCTATTTGACATAATCCCTAGGTCTAAACTCTATAGAGTGAAGTTGGGTATCCCTTGGTTAGTAGCTATGAATTCCATACCCTTGGTCATGCATAAATGTTTAAAATTTATCCATGGGGGTTCCGTGCATGTAATTCATGACACTAGTTATAAACCATCAGTTGCTTGTGGTAGCTACTCCTTGCATTACTCTTGGCCTACACCTGTTGGTCCTCTCTCACTGAGGAAGGAGCTTTTTTATGGAACATATCAAAAGTATAAGAGTGGACACCTAAGGCCAAAAGTGAGATACCCTTCATTGCCTTATCTTGTTTCACATAGGGCTTTCCTAAAAGCTGACAGTAATGGCACCAAAGTGCATATAAGGGGAGAAGAGAAGTGGTCTCGAGATCCTCCTTTCTCTTCTGCAATTTAGCCTAATGCTTCCTCTCACCCCACTGAGGTGCCATCATATTCCATTTTTTCTTTGCAGGAAAATCCTATGGTGCCCGCTTGGTGAAAGCACAAGCATCCTGCATTTGAGCTTCCTATTTTTCCCTTGGAGCCTAGGCCCATTCGGTATAACAGGAAGAAAGGTCCATGTGGAGACTCCTCTTTTTCTTTACCCTCACAGCCTCCTACCACTCCTACTCCCAAAGTAGTAAGTGGGAAGAGGCCTGTTGTCAAGGCACTTGACCCAACTCCCCATGTTGTTTCTCAACCCGCTCTTCCTACTCCCATTTAGGAGTCTGTTCCTCCGTCAAAAATGGTTGTAGTGGACACTCCCATGGCTGAGTAGGAGCCTTCCATTCCTTTACATCCTCTAGCCTATGGTTCAAAGATTCGTAAAAACTACCTTGCATGAGAGCACAAGCGCTAGTGAAAGGATCTCATGGCTGAATAGGCCTCCTTGTAGAAAAAGGAAGAGGAGATGACTGCCCCTATATCAGGGCCTCCTGCTGCATCCTCCTCTCTTGTTCCCTCTACTTTTGTTCTAACTAGCTCTATCTTGCTTCTGGCTTCCACTGCGAGTGAAAATGTGCCTAACCCTAAAAAGGTGTAGGTGTAGGTGTTCATCACTCCTTCGATGGAGCTACCTTTTTTGATGTCCCTCCCAAATATCTAGCCTTTCCCTAAAACTGTAGATATGACAAACACTTTAGTGGTGTCTATCGCGGTTCTCTCTACCTCCTCTTCCTTTGCACCTCTCACCTTGTCTGTAGGGATTTCACCTCCCCTGATGGAGTAGAAAGTGGAGAGTGGTCCTTCCAACAAGGGAGGATGAAAGAGGATACCACCTTCTTCAAAAGGTGGTATCATGCTGACTTGTTTTGTCCTAGTAGTAGAACTAGTCATAGCTTCTCTAGAGTTTGTCACTACTCTCAAATCACGTAGTGAGCCTAGTAGTGAATCTCAGGCATGACCTTCTTTGTCCATTGAGGTGAAATATGACACTCCTGTTAAGTGCATGTTTAACTCCCTAGATGAGGTTCTAGCCTTGTCGATGATCTTTGATAAGTCATTGACCTTAGCTCCATAAGAGCTCGGTGGAGAGGACCTTGTGGGGCCCTCTTCCTTGGCCCTTGTTGTGGGAAGGTTGGATGCTCCTCCTCTTAACATTCCACCACTATAGGCTCATCCTTTTTCCCCCTATGATGATCTAGAGTGGGAATCAGATGACCTCTTGGTTGATTAGTGTTAAGTGGAGGCCTCTTCTTTATCTTTAGATTAGATGTGTGTTTTTGTGTGTTGTGATGTGTTCCCACGTGATCATGCTATGTGTACCTAGATGACCCTTATCACCCCTATTGGTGCTTGGATACAGGAATGGTTTTTGTGTTGTAAACCTTCTTCTATTTTTATCATCAATCTTCCATATTTGTGACCTGATTTTTGATAAATTGAGGATGATGCAAAGCATTGGGGGCATTTAGGCTTCCCTTCCATGTTGACCCAATTTTTAATTTTTACTTTGTCCTCTCGTGCATTCCTCACATGGTCTGATATAATATGGGGTTGATGAAAGTTCATTTTATATACTATTACTATACATATATATATATTTATGAGCAATTCTGACCCTCAAATATCAAGCTACCCCTGTGCCCTTTTTCCTTGTTGTATTTTCTCTTTTTCTTTTCCTTTATATTTCTCTCTTCTTCACTTGAATTGTCCCTCTCATGTGTGACAACACCACTTCTTCAACATTTTGATTCTCGAAAAATGCATTTGTGGCCAATGAATATTTTCTTGAGAATTTTCACAAACTTATTTTTAGAATTGTATTCTCAACTTGAAACCCTAATGGAACGTGTTTCCTTCATCATGGGTCCGTAAAGAAAGAACTTGAGACCTTCCTCCAAAGTGGGAATAGTTGCGATCTTCCCCTCACATGAGGGAATATTCTTCCTTTTGAATTCTTTGAGGAAGTGAACATCTTTCAGAAGGATTCCTTGATGATGAATTGATTCAAGAAAGAGAACACTTGCTTTTGAACAGCGCGTCCCTTGAGTGGACCAATTCTTCATGTTGGGTTCCCAAGGGACCCCTTTGAATTTTTTCCAACTTGTTGACAGTCTGTGATATTTTTCGCCTACTTGCCTACATGGCCACTTTTTGACATGTTCTATCTGTGGATAAACATGTCACTTTACAGGTGCACCTGTGAAGCCACTTTTTGGCTTTGTGGAGTCTACTTTTTTGGGGTTCCTCCATGTGAGAGATCTTGGGGGATACCTCCTTGTAGGTTTGTAGACCTAAAGGGAACTTCCTTTGAGCTTCCTCCATGCAAGATATCTTGTGGGTGGCTCCCCTACAAGTCTGCAGGTCTATAGGGTTCTTTTTCTTAGGTTTCCTTCATGCGAGAGATCTTGAAAAACACCTTCCCTACAAGTTTGCAGGTCTATAGGGTGCTTTTACTTAGGTTTCCTTCATGCAAAATATCTTGAAGGACACCTTCCATGCAGGTCTGCAGGTTTGTAGGGTGCTTTCCTAGCTTCCTCCATGTGAGAGATCTTGGGGGACACTTCCTTGCAATTTTGTGGGTCTGTAAGGAACTTTTCTTGGGTTTTCTTCATATGAGAGATCTTGAAGGACACCTTCCTTATAGGTCTATAGGTATGTAAGGCACTTTCTTGGCTTCTTCCATGTGAGAGATCTTGGGGGTTACCTTGTTGCAGGTCTGTAGGCCTATAAGGAAATTTCATTCTTCAACTTCGTAGTCCTATAGGGCTATGAAGTCCTTTACTTGTCATGTGCTCTTGAGTTCGCTAGATCATGGTCTACTTCTTCGACAGTTCAGGTCTACACTTCTAACTCTACTACTTCTTTGATCTAATTTACTGAAGCACTCATTAGTACTTGTGCTTGCTAAAGTTGGGGAAAAATGTATAGGAGTGAATTTGCACCCCTTATGCAAATTCCCCTTTTACTCCTCTTCACTTTAGAAAACCAAATTCAAAGGCTAAAATCCATCTAAACCCACTACCTTCTTTCCACTTGGCGGTCATTTTTTGTGTCAGCAGAGGAAGAACTATCAGAGATGCCCGCACGACACACTTACATCCCCAAAAAAATCTTGTGTTTAGAGCTTGCAAAGGCGTTACACTTCCCATTGGGAGTTGATTTGTAACGACCTTTCTAGCCAACCGACCTAAATATGGTCATTTTCCTCATCCTTCCTTCAAATTCCCTCCTTCTACATGCATTTCAACTTCTACACAACTTCTTTTGCATCTTTCGAGCAATATTCTCACAAGCTTCAACATTCTAGCATTCATTCTATGCACTCTAGTAGCACTCTTGCACTCCATAGTAGCAACAACATCACTCCATCAACTCAGTAGAGCAAGTGTATAATAATACCATTGCAATAGAGGCTTGAGTCCTCTCATTTTCTCCCCCATTAGCCTTGGGTGCTCTTGGTGGAGGCGGTAATATTTCTACTCCTCTTCTCTATTATTTGGTTGAGTGGCACATTGCTGTTTGTAGTGTTTTAGTGTTCTTTACTTCATTTCCTTCTTTATCATATTATTTCTCCATTGATGCAAACTTGGCTATTTGTGGAGGTGGAAACACCAAAATGGGGGTTTGATTGAGGCAAAACCCTATATAGCCCTAACAAATTTCCCTGTTTATTGTGTGCAAGTGGAAGCATACTTGGAGCTAGTTGGAAAATAAATTCCTTTGTGAGATCATTCCTGCCACCTTAACTCTTGTGTAATTGCTCTATCATATTCATACATATCTTTCCTACTTCTTAATCTTGTTTTGGCCCTTTGGAAGTAGTTAGCTAGGCTGTTAGTCCATTTTCCTATGTTTTACTTTGGTTCTTTAGTCCTCTAGTCATACGGACACCAACGCACCTGAGAAACGCCCATGTGACACTATCATCCTAGAACCGCACTTCCATCCTCGAGTAGAGAGCTTCTAGAGGCATAGTGTTGAACCCAAAAACTAGCTCACCTAGCTCCATTTTGAATCTCAAGACTACAGATTGATTGAAGTGCCCCACAGTCCTCATTGTCCTCGTCCTTCATCTCAAAACACCCCTTTAAGCTAAGGTAAGTTATGGAAACCTTCTGCTCTTAGCTCTTTGTGACCTAGGGCCTTGAATGTGGTTGGCCCCCCTCTCTTACAATTGGTAACTTTAGGAATAATATAAAAACAAAAAATTTCATGCTTCATACCTTCAAGGAATCTTCTTGCATCAACAAAACAAACATGAGCATTACCACAAACTTGAACATTTTCCTCCTTCAAAGGTTTCAACTTATGTTTCACTCCATCTTTCACAATGGTGTAGGTGTTAGAACACCCATCATGTATGGATTTTTAGTCATATTTCCATGGCCTTCCAAGAAAAATGTGACAAGCATCCATAGGGATGAGATCACAAAGAATTTCACCATGGTAATTCCCAATTTTAAATTTCACATTACATTGTTCACTTACCAATATTTTCTGATTATCTTGCACCCAAGAAATTGGGTATGGATTTTGGTGTTTTCTCCTTTCAAGTTTCAACATTTTCACCATCTCATCAGATACAAGATTGTCTATGTTGCCTCTATCAACTATGATGTTGCACACCTTTCCTTCACACTTGCACCTTGTTTTGAACAACTTCTTTCTTTGCATAGGCTCACTGTCATCATTCAAGAGTGCTCTCATTGTCATCAAAACCTCTCCATCTTCAACATCTTTGAATTGTGAATAATGCACCTCTTCCTCATTCACATTTGTTTCTCTTCTTTTGTATTCTTGTCTCCTTTTTGGCATCTTTTCTTGTGGGAAATCATATGTTTAGTGGCCTTTTTCTCCACATTTGTTACAAGTGCCTCTAAATGAGCCTCCTCCATAACCATGTCCTCTACCTCTACCTCTAAAATTTTGGTCTTTGGAACTTTGTCCATCCTCATATTTTTCTGCCCTATTTCTACCCTCTTCATTCTTGAAACTATTTTTCTGATTTCATCATTCTTGTATGGTTTTCCTCCTATTTTTCCTCCACAAGCTACTCCCCTTTATTTCCTTTCAAATATCTTATTCAACCTTCCCTCTATCTTCAATGCCATTTGATAGGAATCTTCCATTGCCACAACTCTAACCAATGCCATTTCTTCTTGAATACTTGACTACAACCTGTTAATGTACCTTGCAATCTTCTCCTTGGTTTCTTATGAATGTCCAATTCTTATGAGGATTTTATGAAATTATTTTGTATACTCTTTGACACTTTTTTTTCCTTTCTTCAAACCTTGCATCCTCGTGAGAAAATCTAATTCATAATCTACTAGGATAAACTATCTTTTTAATTTTTCTACCATTTTATCCCATTTGGTAATCTTCTCTTTTCCTTTTCTTCCCCTTTCCAATTGGATTTCTATCCACCATATGGAAGCATTTCCTTTCAGCCCTGTCTTTGAAAATCTCACTTTATTATGGTCTTCTACCTCCTCAAATTCAAAATACTCTTCCATTTCATTAAGCCAATCTATCAATTCTTCTGGGTTTAAACTACCATTGAATGTAGGCACCTCCATTTTTCATCTCTTTCCCATTTTTGTTAAAGATTTCAGCAGTGGCTCATTTGCAACTGCTGCAATTTCTTCTCTTTGATCAAAATCTAAACTAGTATTCTTTGTACTTTCATCTTCATCTTCATCTTCACTTCTTGGGTCTCTATTTCTTGTAAATCATTTCCTTATCTCATTTTGCAAAGTTTCAACCTACCTTCTCAAGGCTCTAAATTCATCATTTATAACAAGATTATCTACTCCTATTCATCTTCCTCTACCCCTACTACATGGGGCTCCTCTGACATACATCTTTGCAACACTTCAACTCACAGTCCTAGTGTAAACTGCCTCTCTTCAGTGGTATGTTTACACTCTCAAGATCAACTTGCTCTGATACCACTAATGTAGAGAGATAAATAACAATAAAATTATTTAATTAAAGAAATCAGATTTTCAAAGCTCTCACAACTCACTGGTAAACATTTCATAGGAAAATAAATCCTCACACCAAATATAAATTTATGGTTTGCAACTTGCAACTAGTGGTTCCAAACTTAAATTAATTATGGAAAATGATACTACAATTAGTCCCAAATGAGCAATGGGCTGCAACAAGCCCTTACATGAATCTAGGAAAATATAAAAAATAAATGCTTTGTAGTAGAAAATCAATTCTACACAACAATTTCTATCAACACCTGCAATAACTAAACTTCTTGCACAATTTCAATACAAAAATCTGCAACAATTGGTGTTCTTCAAACCTCTATAAACAACCTTCAATTTGCAATAACACTCTTAAGAATCCTTTCTAGGGATAATCCATGCCTTCCTATGCCTCCTATTATCTAGAAGAATTAATTTCAAAAAAATGAAAATTCATATTCATTAAAACAAACTCAAGCTTTCATGAAATGCAAATGAAATTTCATTTCAGTGAATTTTGCTTCCATTCCAAAGGAATCTCCCAAAAATCCATGCCCAACTCTTGGATGTCTCCAAAATAATTAAAATGCATTAAAATATTGAATAAAATAATCCTTTCCAATTCTACAATTAGTTGTGAGTGAAAGCATGCTTTATTTGGTTTTCCCCCTTTCATGAAATAAAGGAAAAAGCTGATTTTCCCAAACTAGGTGTACACTTCCAAGTACCCTATGTTTTTAGGAATCTTGAAATTTAAAATTTGGAATTACATAATAAATTGGAAGCCTCCCAAGGCCCCATGCCCATACTTTCTTTTTCTAGTTTTTTTTCTTTTAAAGCATTTTCTCCACTTTCTCCCTTTATCCAAATTGCTCCAAATTTCAAATTTAACTTGCAACATGAATGACATCCAAATTCAAAACAAAAATTATGAATTTCATTAAAAAAACATGAAATTCTGGTGCAGGAGCACCTTGTTCACTGAATGCCTCCAAAAGGAAAATTTGTAGAAATTGAATATTCAAATGTAAAAAAAGCATGTAAGCAAGGTCATGGTTAGATCATTTTAATGTATTTAAAGTCTCAAATAGGTCTTTAGGTGATTAAAGAAATGAAATTGTTTTTTTATGAAAAAAGTTGTCAATTATGTAAAAATGCAAAAAAGAACAAAAAAGCAAGAATATGAAGAGTCAAGTGGGAAAATAGAAGGTTTGGTTGATTGGGGAAATGAAGTGGTAGTTGCATAACTATTGTAATCATATTTATAAAGCATGGAAAAGGCGGGGAAAAATAAATCTTGGTATCTTGTAACCAATTTTGCAATAAAGAGTACTCTGTTTTATGAAAACAACGCCTCCTCTATGATTTTTCAATCTTTTTGGGTCTATACAACATCTTCAAGATTTTTTTTCTATTGCTTTGAATTCAGTAAGGTGTAAACTCTTCAAATAAAGTGAGTATAAGAAGATCTAAGTGATTTTAAGGGCTGGTTGCAGGGTTCTTTCTTATAACTGTTTGTAACCCTTAAAATAGGGGTTTTGAGAGTCTAATCAATATGTAATCACTACTCTACCAATTTAGACATTATGGATCAGTGGAGTAGGTTAGTTTTAGGATGTGTATGTTGTGTGTGTGTTAATAAGTGTAGGGGAAGACACAAATTCAAGGTTAAAGCTGTTGTCCCTACAGAAATATAGAGTTTTCCAAACAAAAAGTATGGCTTCAAGGTGGTATTTGATGTAAAAGCATGCATGAAGGTTGGAAGATGGTTTTTGTGGCTTGTGTGGGAATATCCCAAGGTGTTGGAATCATTTACAAGTTGATATGAGGTTTGGAAAGATTGGTTTCAATAAACCCTTATTTGCTTGATGCAAATTTGTGCTTGAATGAGGGTTTTGATGTTTGATGCTATATTGAGACTTTCAATCTATAAAAGTGATTTAATCTAAGGTTTTTTGACCTAAATTAATGCTTCTCATGGTTATTTGGTAGTTCCAAGTTGATTCAATGGAGTTTGCTTTGTAATTTTGACCTAATTGGTGTGATTTGGTAGTAGATAGTCTATTGATTCTCATACCTTTTCTAAAAAAAGTATACTTGATCTTCTGATATGTTAATGTTGGGAATAATGGGTCCCTAAAACTGCATTTTTTCTAAGGTGAATCAATTTGGTTGAATGAGAATCACCCATTTTAGGGGTTTGGTGACCTACTAGCTAAATGGTGGTTTGACTTTAGAAAGGTGTGAATCTAATCTAACAGAGGTAAAAGTGAATGTTTATGTTTTGAAATTTCCTAATTAATGTTTTCAAAGGTGTCTCAATGGTTGGACAAAGTTTAGAAAGGAAGATTTATAGATTTTGGTGTTTTGATGCTTTCTAGCATAGTGGAATCAAGGTATCTTGGTATGCAAGTTGATCAAGTGGATTGATTCGAGGTTTGCTAATGTGGTTTTCTTTTGATTCAATCAAAAAAATATGTTCAAAGGTGTGTTAAGGATTGATAGAGCTTGGAATACAGAATGAATGATATGTAGTCTTTTTTCCTTATTGAAACAAAGGATAATTTGGTGATTAATGAATGGTTTGGTTGGTACAGTGTTTCCCAATGGTTTGATGATGGTTAAGTGGTATTTGAGTCTAATAAGGGTTTGGAATATTGATGTGGTGATTTGGCTTATTGGTAGCCTTATAATTTCAAGTAAATTTGATGGATTTTGTTGAATAGATAAGTGAAATAATGGTGATTGGGTAAATGGATCTTCTCAGTTGTGTTTAGGGTCAAAAGTACCCTTCATGGTTTGTGGTTTTTAGTAGATGCTCTACATAAAATTCAAGTCACACCAAAAATTGTAATTAATTAAAATAATAAATCTCTTTATTTGGTGACACAAGATTGCCACTAAGCCATGGATGCTCTTGCATCACACTTAATCTAATTGATAAGGTTGAAAATTGAACCCTAAGTATTTTACCTTAGGATTCAAAAGGGGCTTTTCCGCAATATCAAGGGCCTTTTATCATTAAATTCAACTTAAAGGTGAGCCAATCAATCCTAATATTTGAATTTAGGGACTTAGAAATGGATTTTGTATGAAATGCAATGATGCAACTAACTAATAATTGAAATGCAGTAGTTTGAAGTAAAAACAGTAAATTTAGAAATTGACAGATAAATTTGATTTTTGAAAATAGACTAAGTAGAGTTTTATGCACCTGACATATAAATCTAGAGTTGAATTTGGGGGACTAAGTCACCCAAGGTGACTATGTCCTAGCAACCAAATCTGAAATTTGATTTCATAGTCATTAAGTGCTTCATCAGAGCTTTCTTCTTTTCAAGTTTCACTATCAGATCTTCGTTGGATGTTGAGATATTTAAGTTTTTGTATCTTACTAATATTTAAGCTTTTGGATTCAACTGTGTCAATTTTTTTGTATCTTGCCAAGTTGTAGGGTTTGAATTCAAAACAATCAATAAATTCTCTTCAATCTTCCTCTAATCTCATTCAGATCTAAAACTTGTAAATTCAAATGGAGAGGAAGGGTTGTGCCATATAGGGGCTTGCTTTAGTCAAACCCTATGTTGGTTTTTCCACCTCCACAATGGAAAATTGATAAAAGAGATCTTATCCTTTTGAGGGATAGATACTAAATGACGAATGAATGATGAATCAATAATGGACTACAACTCACCACTCAAATCTAATTTCCTTGAAGGACTAAAGTCATTCACATCACTTCAAGACCTAATTACAAATTGGATTGATTTCTTGGAAGACCTACAAGGCTTAGTCCTCATAAACAAAATTATAACATAAACAAACTCACATAAAACTTGACATGATGCTTCAATTTTGAAATGTTGCGATAAATCTTCTCTTGATAATAATTCTTGCTAGATGATTTCACTTCTTCTCATACATAGTTTTCAAATTATAAAATGAATAGGAATTTATATTTAATTAATATAAGTTCCCAAAAATTAATTACTAATAGCCAACATTTTACATTTGAAATTCAAATAATGAAATGCCAACTCTGACATTAAAATTTACAAGAAAAATAGGGGGACCAAGTTACCTAGGAATTTTTTTTCCTAGACCTATCTTATGGGGTGTGAAGTGTCAGGAGAAAAATATTAGATGTTTATGTTGGTTTTGCAAATGGGTTTTCTTGATAAATATCCAAATGGGACATAAAATACATAATTTAGGACATTATATATACAATTACATACAATCTCCTAAGAGGGAGAAAAATATAGCATGAAATTATCAAGGGTGACAATTTATCAAACTACATTTAGCCCCCACTTTAGTGAGAGTGTGAACTTACACTCAAAATCACTAAAGTAGAAAATATGTGAAGAGGGGTTTGATTATCTAAATGTTGAAGAGATATTATGATAATGAATCTATGGGGAGTAGACAAGCCCCTAGGATTAAAGATCTTATGGAAATACAATATAAAGACAAGGGAACATGCATGTATGTCATGTAGCAAGACAACACATAACATACTTGAAAAAACACAAAACAAAAAGAAGGTATGACAATTGTAGACTAGCAAGTTGTGTTATGCTAGGATATATACCCAAGGAATTCATGAATTAATGAGCTAACAAAGTCTGATATTTTCTTAGGTGAATGATGAACCAAAGGCATAATGGGCTAGTGTTCAATCCAATATTAACTAGGCGGGGTTTTGAAAAATGTAGAAAAAATAGAGATAGACAAGCACTAGTGAGGATGAATTTTCACTAGGTGTGTACCCATGTCAACCATACCAAGAGTTATAGTCCCAAATTTTTTTATAAGGTGCTACACAAATGATCAAAAATCTATTCCAATGCATCACTAAGTTTAGTGTGTGTGAACAAAATGAAGTAAATAATGGAATGTATGTTAGCTGCACAATAAAAATAAGAGGGGGGTGAATTAGTTGTACATTAAAACATTTAATCCCTCATTAACTTCAAAAACCTTATCAAACTGTAAACCCTTATTGTACATTAGTAGAATGTAAACATGTGAAAAAACTATGCAAACACAATCATACACAAGAGAACACCATATTTATGTGGAAAACCCTAAGTAGGGAAAAACCACAGCGAGGATTAACTCAGATATATATGAATAATAACACCAAATACAATTAGGCTCACTACCAAGGGCTCAATACCTAGAAAAAGAAGAAAGGCTCACTACCAGGTGGATCACTGCCAAGAGAAAAAAAAATAGAAGAAACTATTATACATAGATTCACTATCTTAGAGAAATAGGAATGTCCACCACTACAACTCTATGTCATCTACAACCTTTGGCTCATTGCATCCAACAATGTCAAGCACACTGAAAAATGTAGACAACTTATTCTCATTGCATCTAGAGTCATAGTAAAAATCTTGCACTCAGATTACCACACTTGATCACATTCACATCATTAACACTTTTCACACATCTCTAACAACTCACCTTGCATTTATACCATCTACAACCTAACAATCTCAATCAGGTTGGCCTCAATGAAATGTATGCAGTTCAAACATGCATCGCCAAACTAGGTCAACACCAAACACTTCCACGATGGAAATAAGTGAAGGAAAACCACACCAAGAGTTAAATAGGACCCAAATCTATATCACCATGCTATTGAAAACATCCACAACACATGAGGTATCTCCACAAATAGTTCTAGGACACTAGGTTAACCAAACCTAAACTAACACTACAACCAACCACATACATGCCTCTCCAAGTTGCGAAACAACATACTAACCACAAAGAAACACTTCACAATATCCACACAACATCCTAGAATATTCCAATATCATCAAAATATTCTGCAACACTACTACACCCACCTAAAACTAAAGAATACTTTCATCTTGCACATTAGGATGCGCTACCACTAAAATCCAACATAAGAATTAAACTTGCAAAGAAAATAAACAACAAAAACACTAAGAGAAAGTACATACAAACAACATAATCATGTTCCCAAATCTACAAGACGAGAAACCTCACTATGGAGAAATGCAAAGAAATCTCATTTCTCTTAGACAACCTTTTGTATAGAAAAAACTCTGTCAAAACAAATTACACTGCCACACGATCGAGAACATAAAATTGTGAATATATAACCTATAAACACCTCTAATAATCACATCCAAACCAAATAATCATATCTTCAACCATGAAGAAATGTGGAGCACAACACTGAACAAACCTCTATCACACTACACAATCTTTTATTCATTTTTTCTCAAAAGCACTTGGAAACCAAGTTAACTTATTGCAACTACAACACTAATCCATCACAACCATAGAAGACATCAATGACAACACCACAAAACCTTCTTATCAAACCACAAAACATCCATGCTAGCACCATACTATTGACATCAATGACCAACTACTGACATCAATGACAACACTTACAACATACTTGCAACAATCTCCCCCTTTGTCATTGATGGAAACACCAGCTCTAAAAAACCATCATAAAAAAAATAAACTCTTTTATTAAACATCACTCACCCTTACTAGGGTACACTTCACTCTCTCCCATTACCTCTATTCTTTAGACACCATTCTCTTTGTAATTATCACTTTCTCTCCCCCTAAGTTTTTCAGATCATACTCTCCCCCTTTGACATCAATTCTTTTGTTGTGTTTTTTAAACTTCACTCTCCCCCTTTGACATCAATGGAAAAGGGAAAAATATTTCCCTTTTGACAACACTTGCATGGAATTTTTTTCTTCTCTCCTCCTTTAACATTTGCATACATCAATTTGACACTACTTGCAACACCAGCAAGAAACTTCTCTCTCCACTACTCTTCTCCATACAACTCTTACTATTGTACATTCTACACTACTCATTCTTCATTGCTCCCTTTACTACTTTCTCTTTTCTACACACTCCCCTTAGAGACACAAGATATATTCCACCTGACTACACCAAAAAGAAACACTACTACCTACTCCCCCTAAGAGGTAGCCTTCAACATCAGTCTAGGACCAAGAATGTATCTTGAAGTGCTTCCTAGAAAGATGCACCAACTTATGTATCTAGTTGAAAGGAGGGTAAATAACCCCTAAATTTTGTCAAAGATACTCAAAAGTATCCTTAGGAAGATCCTTTGTAAAAATATCTACAACTTTATCCTTTGTAGGCACATACTCCAAATTCACATCATTCTCTACAACCTTCTCTCTTAGAAAGTAATACCAGATAGAGATATGTTTTGTTATTGAATGCATTATCAAGCTTTTTGAAATATTGATAGCACTTGTATTATCACACATGATAGAAATAGGTTCATCATATGATACTCTAATATCTTTCAATGTTTTCATCATCCATAACACCTATATATAGCATGATGTTCTTGCAATATATTTGGTTTTTGCAGTAGATAATGACATTGAATCCTAATTCTTACTCAACCAAGAAAATGACCTTCTTCTATGAAAGAAAGCACCTCCACTTGTATTTTTTCTATCATTTGTACATCCTTCCTAATATACATTTGTATATGCACTCAAGGAGAAATTAGTATCCCTAGAATACCATAAACCAAAATTCAGAGTGCCCTTCAAGTATATAAATATCCTTTTAACTGCTCCAACATGTTATTCTCTAGTATCTTCTTGAAATATTGCCACAAGACATATTGCATGCATGATATATGGTCTGGTAGAAGTCAACTATAATATTCCATGAATCATTAATTTTTACTTGCTCTGATCAGCCTTAGGAGATTCATCCTTTTTTCTCAACTTACAACTAGTAACCATAGGAGTACACACTAGTTTAGAATCCTCCATTCCAAAATTCTTCAACATTTCCTTAACATACTTTGACTGTGAAATAAAATACCTTTTTCTAATTGACTGATTTGTAATCCAAGGAAGAAATTCATCTCCCCACACATGGACATTTCAAACTCTTTTTACATTTCATCTAAAAACCTCTTGGACATACCTTCATTTCCTCCAAATATAATGTCATCCATATACACTACCATAATCAAGATTTTTTCTCCCTCAACCTTGAAGTAAAGGTTGCTATCTGTAGTACCTTTTATGAATCCTTTCTGCAATAGGTACTTATCCAACCTTGCATACCAAACTCTAGGGGCCTATTTGATTCCATACAATACCTTCTTCAAACTACAAACCATATCAACATCTTCTAATAACTAAAATCCTTTTGGTTGTTCAATGTATACCTCTTCTTCTAACATGCCATTCAAGAATGCAGATTTGACATCCATCTAATAAACCTTGAATTATTTATGTGTTGCAAAATCCAAAAACATTCTAATATCTTTCATCCTTACCACCGGAGAAAAATTATCTTCAAAATCTATTCCTTCCACTTGTGAGTAGCCCTTACACAATTATAGCCCTATTTCTAACAACTTTTCCATCCTGATTCAAATTGTTCCTAAAAACTCATTTAGTTCCTATCAAATTCTTTTTTTTAGGTCTTGGGACCAATTCCCAAGTCTAATTCTTCTCAATTTGTTCCAACTCTTCTTTCATATCCATGATCCACTTCTCATCTTTGCATGCCTCGGTCACTACTTTGGGTTCTACTTTTGAAAGTAGATAGAATTTTACTTGTTCTTCTATCAAAAGAGCTTTTTTTCTTGTCAACAAACCTTTGCTCTTATCTCTAATGATTTGATCTTCAAAATGATTCTTCTGCACATACTTAGGAGTCTTAGGGATATTTTCCTGGAGCTTCTTCCTCTTCAAATGTCATCTATTTTTCTTGTTATTCATCATTTTATTCTTCACTACAAGGGGATTCTTCAGATTCATATCCTTCTATCAATATATAAATTTGATGTGATTCTTCATCTACTTTGACACTTGCAATTTCAACAATATTTTTCAACCTTTTATTATAGCATCAGTAAGCTTTGCTTCTTGTAGAGTATCCAAGGAAGATTCCTTCATCATATCTTGCATCAAACTTTCCTAAGTTTTCTTCATCTCTTCTGATATAGCATTTAATTCCAAACACTCTAAAATATTTCCTAATAGGAGCTTTTCCATACCACAACTCATAGGGAGTTTTTGAACTATTCACTCTTGTTTGACCTCTATTAAGAATGTAGAATGCAATGTGAATTGCTTCTCTCCAATAGAAATCTAGACTTTCTTCCTTCATCATATTCCTTGCTACTTCTTGGACTATTCTATGCTTCCTCTCTACAACTCCATTTTCTTGAGGATTCCTAAGAGTTGACAATGTTGGAAGTTTGTCATTGTTGATGTTGTTTGGAAAAATGATCATGAGGTGCATATATTGTATTATCTAGTGTTTTCATTGATGTAAAAAAATTTATGATCATTATATCATGGATTGAAACCATTATTGGATACATTTGGATAGAACAAGTTGATTTGGAAAATATGGTTATACAAGAATTTAGCTAAGTATTCGTTCTAACAGTGTTGTGGTTTAGTGTGTTAGTTTTTGGGTCCCCACTCCACCACAAGTGGAGATACCACTCTAAGATTATAATAAGATTATATCAATAGTTTTGAGATCATCAAATGCATTTGCATTCAATATTTTGTGACATTTTGTGAAATATTTAGAAAGTTATGAATGAAAAAATTCAACTCTGTATATCACAATCATTCCTATTATAGTGTATCAGTGTTGGAGACTCTACATTTCTTCACAGATAATTATTTTTTTCTACGATGATAAGGATAAGTTATCAAATGTTGGTTGAGTGAGAATTCAAAGGAAGATCTAGTTTTGAAGTCACCCATATGGTGAATTGTATGTACATATGAAGGTTATATGTTTAGGTCTTATTTTGGGTTGACCTAACATGTTTGATGTTTTGTGGAGGACAAGAAAGTATAAACTTTATCTATATGGGATCTATATTAGGTCCATCCTGACCTATATTAAGTTGAATTAAATTTTTAATTGTGGTGCAAGATATGAATAAAATATTTTAAGGACATGTTTAATTTTGTGTGTTACTTTTAATTACGCTGACATAATTGAAGTTACACTTGATATGGATATATAGGAGATTAACTTCAAAGTTTTAGAGAGATGGAGATAATGAGTAAGATGATGATGGTGTGATAGAGAAAGAGAAGATTGTATGTGAGCTTTGAAATATATATGACATGTATGGTGCTTCACCTACATGTGTGTGATGCAAATATAATCAGAGTTGAGCAGATTGTGAGCAAAGCAGAGTATTGATTCAAATTCATGTGAAGATTATCTTTGTACTTCATTGGAAATTGTGATAGATGATATTATATTAATTCAAATAGGATATGTAGCCACCCCTTCTTTATTCTTTATCATTTTTCATGAGCAATGAGTTTAATTGGATAGTGAGTCCACCTAGTAGTGAGCCTTTCTGTAATATCTTATATCTGGATATAATAAATTATGAGCTAACCTTCACCATGGTTTTTCCATTTTTGGTTTTTTCATGTAAAATACTGGTGTTCATGTGTCATGTGATCTTTTTGATGGCTTCATTTTTTCATTCATCATTATATTTAAATATACCTTGATAATTGGATGGTTTATGTTTAATTAGTTTAAAGGAATATTGATTCACCCCCTCTCAATATTTTGGGTGCTCAACAATTGATATCAGGGCTTGGTTGCTTGGATTTTGAAAACATGGTTGATAGAAAGTATCCTATTCCTCTAGAAGAGACTTCTACTATTGAATACATAGATGAAGATTTAATTATTGACAAAGAATAACTCAAAGTTTCTCTTGAAGATCTTAACAAAGTTGAAGATGAAAATAGAGATCTGAAGGAAAATATTAAAGAGGAAAATGAGTGCATTAGAAAACTTAGAGAGTAGATCAATAAATTCAAAGAAAGGCATAAGGAATTCAATGAACAACTAAAACAAGAAAATGGGAACATCACTAAACTAAAAGTGAAAGTGGAAGAAAAGAAAAGAATTCAAGAATGTCTAAATA
Source organism: Sequoia sempervirens (assembly GCA_007258455.2). Classification (NCBI taxonomy): domain Eukaryota; kingdom Viridiplantae; phylum Streptophyta; class Pinopsida; order Cupressales; family Cupressaceae; genus Sequoia; species Sequoia sempervirens. The sequence continues at coordinate 310,565,914 of VDFB02047230.1, read as the reverse complement.
TAATGGTGGAAAGAAAATATAATGAATGCATAAGGCTTGAAAAAGAAGTGGTAAATCTAAGACCAAATTTGGAGAAGGCAAGAAGTTATGAGGATATATTTAAGACAAGATTTACAATGCTTGATGAGTTAATTGTAGGACAAAAAGTATCTAAAGAAAAAAGTGGTCTAGGACTTGAAAATGGAGAAAGCTCAAAAGCAGATCCGACATCTAATGTAAAGAAGATTAGTGAACCAAATAAAGATGAAGACAAAAAGAATAATATAAAGTTTCAAAATCAAAGAAACGATGCTAGAAGACCTCCTATTAGACAACCAAATGCTACCCATATTTTAATGGTATTTTCTATTTTTGTAATAAATTTAGACATAGAGAAATGGAATGGAGAAGCAAAGTAAATCAAAATGTTTCATCCTTTACAATTCAATGTTTTACATGCAAGATATTTGGGCATAGAGAAAATAAATGCACAAGTCAAATAATGAATGCATATAACAATGGTAGAATGATTCAATCGTTTAAAGGTTATTGCTATACATGCTATGGATTTGGACACAAGGCTAACCAATGTAGATCTAGATTGAATGAAAGGAATAATTCTCAAAGGAATTTCATATGCAACAATTGTTGAAGGCCTAGACATATTACTAAATTTTTTAGAAGTATAAACATAAGAAAGGAAAATTTGATGAAGAAGAATAAACCAGTTAAGAAGATTGATCCAAATGAAGTGAAGAAGGAAATGGAAAAGATATGGAGAAAGAAAGAAGAAATTAAGAATAAAGGAGAATCTATACCACTCCCTGATGCATATGTTTCCTTTGATAACTAAGCCTATAGGTGTGGATTAGGGGGAGCTTTAATGAATATCCTATGTCCCCCACCAGAAAAGAGGTGCTTGAGATATAGCATGAAGATATGTTATGAAGAATGAGACTCTTAATTTGTAGAAGAAAATTGTAGAAGAAAATATTCTAATGCGTCAATTTGTAGATCTAGGAAATTTGACTATGCATACAAGGTTTTAGGTTTATCATATTTTTTTCTAAAGCATTTATTGCTGAAATGGGTCAAATCAAAGAGTTTAAAGCATACTTGAAAAGATAAATTCTTTTCATTAAATATATTTGAAGAAGAGTAGAGGAGAAAGAAGTGAGTTTGAAGGGTCTAAAGCATCTCCAAGTTGCAGAATTTCAAAACCCTACTCCATCAAGAAAAAGAGAAAGGTATTTAGCAAACCCTGCACATTATAATTTTGTAGAATTATCAATTAAATTAAATTTGAATGCAATGGAGACACCAAAAAATGTATATGTTTCTCAAATACCACAACCCAAATTTAAGAGATATTCTTCCAAGATTTTAGAGAATGATTCCTTAGGTGCATTTTTGCATATACCTCTATGGGTCTTACCTACTGAAGATATTAGGGATTATATTCATGGGAATATGGAAGAGCACCCCTATGGAAAATTGTTCAATCTACGGGTAGATGAGTTAGTTGGAGAAGATTACACCTTGAAACTAGAATACAATATCTTGAATGAGAAGAAATTAGATGTGTGGAATTGGTTTCCAGACTTTAGCAATGAAGAGAAGTGTATTAGAATGAAATTAAGTAGAATTCATGATCAATTTATGTGGATTTATGGCATACACATGATTACCAAAGAATTGATTAGATAAACCACTAGTTTATGGTCCACCAGACCAATTCTAGTCTGAAATTCTACTAAGAACAAAGACATAATGTTGCAAAGGGGTACTGCAATAAACCCTACCAGAAATCTAGGAATTCAATATGCATATATGGTTATTGGACATATGATTTATGGAGAAAATTCAGTCTCTACCACCAAAATTCATGTGGAAGTGGATATGATTGAGAAAAATGGTGAATATGACCTTTGTGAGTTGCTCTAACAGAATTGATAGAGAACCTGAAGGAAATTAAGAAGAAAAAATATGTATTCAGGTATGACACATTGGTGGTATGTTTGGTTTTCTATTTTGTGAAGGAAGTTTCAATAGTTGGAAAGGTTGTTTGGTCAAATGAAAAGACTATTTCTCATCAAATAAGAGACTACATGAGTAATTTAGGAGATATGGATGCTCAGGGTGATGCCCTTCAAGAATTCTTTGCGAAGTTTCAAAGAAGGATGAATATGAGATAGAGAATTTTGAGAGATGTGGTAAGAAAATACATGAATAACAATACCTTTTTAGTCTCTACTGATTACTATATGATGGAAATTACCGTTGAACCCAAAATTGTTTGGGTCTCAGAGTTTGGCTATGAAGTGACAAAAGAAGTAATTGTTGGTTGTGCTGAAGTATTGTTGAATAGTCCTAAGGATCCCACCAGACCAAGATTTGGAAACTATAGAGAAAAGATAATGGAAGTTTCTCAAAAATTTAAGAAATTGTGTAATAAGAAACAAGTTGATGCTGAGGTAGAATCATATGCCAAAGAGTTTGCATATTAAAAGAAAAATTTAGAATAGCTATAGAGAGAGCTAGAGTTGACATGAGTATAGGAGAAGCCCTCGATATCTCTATGGGATAATTTATTGAATCTTTACCTACAACTGGTAAGAAGAGGATATCCACAGGTGATCCTTTAGTAAGGGAGAAATCCCCTCCAATAGTCCATGCCATTAGGGTAGGAGAAAATAAAACTACAAGAAGAGTCAAGCAGAAATCTGTAAGGAAAAAGAGAATTAGCAACAATGTAACCTCTAAAGATGATGTAGTTTATGCTCAACATGAGCATGAGATTAGTGAAGCTATGAAGAAAACACAAGAGATAATGGAGAACTTAAGGGAATATGCCTCTGAACTAAGAGAACAAGTTCAAGTAGAAGTTGAAGAATGGATTGTAGAAAACAAACTATTGTACATCATAGAAAAGTGTGCATCTACACACAAAAAAGTGGAAGAGAGTTTGAAGGATTTTCATGCCTATGAAGAGGTAGAAAGGAACCTATTTCTATATTGTATGAAGTTTCTTGATGTTACAAAAATCATAAAGGATGCTATGAACATAATTGAGACACAAATAAGCTATGCATCAAACACCTATGAGCCAGTACAAGATAGAGATGATTAGAAGTGTACTACTTTAGTAACCTTGCATGAAGAATACTTTACCTTGTAAAGCTAGATGAAGAGATAATCATACAATTCAAGAAGCTAAGGGACTTGGTGAAAATAAAGAATATTCCTATCTCAAGTGACTTTTCCAAAATAGATAGAATTTCAGAGATAAATCTTAACCCCTATACTCTGGAAGAAGGAAAAGAAATTTTTGTGAAGCTTGAGTTACAATAAAAAAATAGTTGCAACATCAAAGAAATAGTGGGAAGAATGAAGATTCACTTGGCAAGTCATTCCGCAGAAGCTTCAAGGGTCAAAATTGTTAGGTTGACAATTTTTCAACTCTTATGCATTTTTAAAATTTTCAGATTCTTTTTGCATATATGTGGAAGGTATAGAATTTTTTGGTTAACTCCCTGAAGAGGAGTCAACACACTATTCTAGTTAATTTTTCTCACATATATATCTAAGGGGGAGTATACAAAGTTTTTTTGTACACCTTTACCATTGATTTCAAAGGGGGGGATATATTAGGAAAAAAAAATGGAGAAACAATTGGAATGATATTGAGAAATAATTTTCGACAGAGATATGTGTAAGGGGGAGAGACAAGTCTTTGGAAATTTTTTTTGACATGCATGTTGCCATCAATGACAAAGGGGGAGATTGTTGGAAGTTTTCCATTGTTGATGTTGTTTGAAAACATGAGCATGAGGTGCATATATTATATGATCCAATATTGTAATTAATTTCAACATTGTTATGATCGTTATAACATTTCTTAGAAGCATTCTTGAACACATTTGGATAGAAAAAATTGATTCACAAAATATGGTTATATAGGAATTTGGCTCAGTATTCCTTCTGATAGTGTTGTGGTTCAGTGCATCAGTTTTTGGGTCTGCATTCCACCACAAGTGGATATACCATTCTACAATTCTAATAGTAGTTTTGAGATCATAAAATGCATCTACATTCAAGATTTAGTGACATTTTGTGAAATATTATGAAAGTTATGAATGAAAAAATTCAACTTTGTATATCATAGTCATTCCTTGTATAGTGTATTAGTGTGGGAAACTCTGCATTTCTTCGCAAATAATTATTTTGTTTTGCAATGATAAGGATACGTTATCAGATGTCGGCTGAGTGATAATTCAAAGTAAGATTGAGTTTTGAAGTCATGTGTATGATGAATGTAGACACTGAAAAATTTCCTAAATGATATCATACACTCGAAACAGGTTTACTAACATCATTTCCTCTTTATACCCATCCTCTTTTCACTTAATTAATTAAATTAACCTAGTTAATTTAATTAATGGCATTATTTTTGTCCATTAACCTAATTTATTAATCAGGTTAATTCACTCCCCCTTCATGCAAACATTTCATCTCATTAAATTAATTAATAAAAACATTTAATTTAATTTCCTAAGTCATCTTATTTAATTAAATAACCCTAAGTTATTTAATTAAATATCATTTCATCTCTCCCTCCATTTATTAAATTATTTAATTTATTAAATATCATTTTAATTCCTTGAAATCCCCTAATTTCATGATTAAACCTTGTTTAATTAGCGATTAAACCTTGTTTAATTAGCAATTAAACTAATTTTCCTATAAAAGGGGAATATTCCTTTCCCCTTTTTGCACAATTAATAATTTCTTTTAATTTACAAAATACTTTTTATCCTCACCCAATGAATATTCCAAGGAATATTCTTTTTCCTCCATCATTTGAAAATGGGATATTTTCACTTAGCTTCTAATGCAAGTTTTCACCTTTAACCTTTTGAAAAAGTCACCTTTGACCTATGTGAGTAGGTCAAAAGTGTGTTTGTTTGAAGAAAATGTGAGCCCTTGATTAATTCTCATCTGTTGATGAGAAACCATGATCCATGCCTCTTCTTCCTTTCATCTTTGACCATTGATTAATATTTTTGATCTCAACCCTCCATTTCTAATTTTCTCTCCTATAAATAAAGCACTATTTGGAGACAAATGGATCCATCGTTTAATTCCAAACTTATGTTGTTGAATTCACTTGAATCCACACTCTCAATTTACTCACTTTTAACTTGTTTTAGTTTATTTCTAATTTCATAATAGCTTAAAGCATTCATTAATGGACTCTATGCATCCATCTTAGTTTGTATATGAATTCGGGTTTCCATATTTTAGCTTAGAATTAGCTTAGATTAGCTTAGCAATTGCATAATTAGATCAATTTTAGCATAAAATCATGCTAAATTAGCTTGCATCATGTTTAATTTAGCATAAATTAGGTTTTCATCCATTTATCACAATGGTTTCATCAATTCTCGTCCATATAATCAATTGAAACAAGCTCCACTAATCACATGATTGGGAAAGGGTCGTTGTTCCACATCAACGTGACACCAATTCCAAAACAAGATAAGTTTAAAATGGGGTAGAGTAGGAATTAAACTATTTTTCATAGTTTGTAACTTTAATTTCAATAAATGCTTAGTTTAAATTTTCAATTTGAATGATCTTGTTTGGTAAATTGAGGTTTAGTGGATAAATTGTGCTTTGATTCATCATGGATCAAGTGTAATAGACCCACCCTGACAATCCTCATCTCACAATTTGGTGCTAGAAGGAAGGAAAACCATTAATTTAACTAATTTTTTAGCACAAATTCTATTTGTTTGCTATTTTATAGGGTACAATGATTCCCAAATCACAAATAGGGATTCCATTTGAAGTGTGTTGCCATATAGTGACACTATCTCAATTTGAAACCACAACACCGATTAAATGCATTGACGCTGATTTAAAATCTAGCGACACTAATTTAATATAGAGGTATCAAATATTTTAAATGACAATGCCCCAAATTCACTAGAGTGACACCCAAAAAAATACTGACGCTATTGTGCTCTCTTTTTCTACTACAGAGCGACACTCAAATTCACTAGAGCGATGTCCAGATGACAAATCATAACACTATCATGTGCAATGATGCTCAACTCAGATAAGAAGTTTTATGATCAATTTTTAGCAAGTGTTTTAATTTTTTGACTTTATCTGAATGCTAACATGTCACTGAATTCTCATTTTTTCCTTTTAGATTAACTAGTTTTACAAATTTGGAGAAAAAACTAGGAAAAAATTTACCCCAACTTGTTGGGGTCATAACTTTCTACTTGTTGCTCAGAATTCAAATCCATTTGCACTGTTGGAAAGCTCTCCAAGAGTACTAATTCACAACCTAAAAATCCAGTGCATACAATAGTCCATTTTTGGGGATTGACGCAAGTTTCAACGCCAAATTCCACTCTGAAGTCCTCCAAAAATATGATTTACTAAAACATAGAAAAAATAAATTGAAAATTTTAATTTTTGGTTTTTCTTGGTTTTAGTTATTGTAACAGTATTTTGACACTTGTGGGGCAATTATAACCCATCATATGTTGCTTTGGTTTATGTTTTAGGACCACTAAATTTCCATTAGGTTTTAAAACTTACAATCTTCGGACCAACTAGCTTTCAATTGGGCTTAAAATTCATTTTCAAAGTTGGTTAAAACTGAACCCTAATATCATCATTTTACTTTGGGTTTAAAATTGAACAAGGAAACTTAACATTTCATTTGGTGCTTAAAACGAACTCATCACTACTTTGAGGTGTTAAAATTTACAACTGTTTGCTATGTTTTATGATTTACACTTTTGTTATTGAATGCGTATGCAATTCTCTCACACCATTTGGTGATATTGACAAATAGAAACATTCCTTAACACTTTGTATAATCCCCTACATCTTTCAATTTGGATTAAAATTGAACCCCCTTTGCGAGTGTGAGAAAAAGGCATAGTGTGTGTTCTCTCTTTGTTCATATGAATGAATATGATCGGACTTCGAATGTACTTCCTCACTATTGTTTATCCTTAGAAGGCCTACCTCCTCACTTGAAAAGGAGGGAATGACCCAAGCGGTAATGAGCTAAAGCCAAGCTCTTCCAAACATCTATATAAATGTGTGGTTGTAATGAAAGTTGTGATCAATGGGAAGCGGTACATGATAGCTCTCCCCCGGTATATTTATGATGCATAAAGCCCTTGTTCTAAGGGTTGGGAGACCTCTTGATAGATTTTATCATTGCACCCCCTAAATTGGAAGCCCTTATTACGAACCATTGTTTAAAATCCAAAATCCTTAATATTTATTGGTACTAGAACAATTGTTCTAAAGCCACCCCACATTTTTACTATTCAATTGTAGAAACAAAAATATCCTTTTGATCTCCATATTTTAAGGATTTTGAGATTTGGTGGTCCTGAGAAGTGTTTTCTGTGGAGGGGAGTCAATGTCGCCAAATCTCTAACTGTTCTCATTGTTTAGTGTTTGGAGAAATCCAAGTGGGGACTCAACAAATATAGCCATTTTGAACCTAGGGTTGTATATTATTGTGAGTTAGTTTAATACTTTTCTTGATTTCAAAACATTACAAAAAAAAACATCCACTATCTTCCTCAAAATTTCAAACACTTTGGCTTAAATATTGATATCTTTTGAAAATAGCCTTGATATTACTGCTTTTCCTAAAGATTTCTATCCTTAGAGATTTCTAGATATCTTGGATTATATCTCAAATCCATGTTTTACAAAGACAGCATAGGCAATTATGGCTTCAACCTCATGATTTTCACGAAATAGACATTGTGAAAGTTATGATGTTTTTGACATAAACATTTAGTTTGAAAATAGAACCAAGACAAGTGTTTGTGGTAAAAATAACCTCATTAATCCAAGATTAGATCAACTGAAAACCCCACATTGATGTATGTTCAAATCGTTGACTCCCCAAACACAAGAAAATTAAGACAAGGAAACACATTGCAAACTTTGAGTTCAATTAACCAAAATAATTGAGTTTCACTTTGCCAAAATCATTGGGTCCTATTTCCAAAATCATGAGTCATATTTTACCAAAATCATTGAGTTATTGGAGTATTATCACTTTAGAGGTATAACATGTTTCTTACTACCTTGGTTTTGGAAAAAAAAGGTTTATTCTAGGTAAATATTGGGTCAAACATTCCATCCACCCCTTCATCAAATTTCATCCTTTACTTCACCAACAATTTGGAGTTAGACATTTATCAAACCAACCCCTAACTTAGCTACTTTGTATGTGAAATGAATCATTTTCCATGCATTTAGTTAAGTTAGTTATCATCTTTGGACTAGTTTATCTTGAAGATCATGAGTCTACCCTAAAGATTCACAAGTTCATAAACATCCTTTATCCAAATATCAAACAATCGAACTTAAGTCAAAAGTGTTGTCCCAAAATGTTTGCAAAGATCACTTTCCATATCATCCTTCTTTTCATCCCCCATTATCATCTTTGCTCCAAAAATACTTATAGTGTCACTTTTACCTAGATTTTGAGTCAACCAAAGAGTTAAAAAATTACAAATCTCAACACACCTCTCCCATCGTTGACCCACAATCTATGGTTACAACAAGATCAAAACACAAGAGAACTATGGAAAAAACCAAAGTCACATTCACCTCAAGTGATCCAAATCCTGAAGAATTTGATCCAAGAATTCATGTTACCCCATCGCAACAACCCTCATCTCCATTAGGACCATATGAGATAGAAGACATCATGAACAACCCATTTGGACTTACTAAGGAAGAAATCATGGAATACAAATAATAACATCAAACCTTAGAAAACTTGGATCCAATTTCCTCGTCTTTTGTTGCAAAATCATGGACAGAAGGCTTGACTTCATCTACAATTCAACCAACTCCACCCCTTGTGCTAAGTTAACCCTTAACATCTAGTCTTGCAACTAGTATAGGAACCAACCTTGGTCTCACTTCATCTCTAGGAAAAAACACAACTTTGGGTATTCACAAAATGATCGATTAAACAACAACCTTTTCCAAACCACTTACATTCCATGATGCCACAACAATCTCAACATTTTGAGCACAACCATCTTCATCCATTATCACAAATACCCCAAGTATTCCTAATGATACACAAGGTAATGTGAACCAAGTTCCTCAAGTAGGACAAAAAGGGAAAGTTAACACTCTCATGTAAAGTCAACCCTTGACAAGTGGTTCCAACAACGCCATTGACACATCGAAACAAGTGGTTACACAAGCTACTCAAGTCAATCCACCATCCACATCAAACACATCTATCATCAACCCAAATCAAAACAACACCTTGGTTACAAATCCCATCAACCAAGGTAATACCTTGGTCACACCTCAAATACAATAAGGGAACCTTTTTAATCAATGGACTCAAGGCCCTAGTATGTCATTACCATCTTAAAATCTAATAGAATCATCCTCACCATTCCCTATGGTCCCCTTTACCATGCAAAATAAATTGGGACCTCAAACTTACATTCCTCCACCTCAATCCACTATCTTGCAAGGAATGCTAAACCAAGGGAACCCTCAACCCCTCATCAACAATTTGCTACCCGCTCAAAACATTAACACCCCCAATCCATTATATTTGTCCCAACTTCTAATTGATCCTACATTGCAAGCACATTCCTTAGCTTTACAACAAGCACAACATGCTTACCAACAAGTAGCCTTAGCAATGCAACAACAAAAACAATCTCATCAAGCAGCCCTAGTAGCACAACAACAATAGGCTTATCAACAAGCCATCCAACAACAACAACAACAAAAACAACAACAAGAAGCATACTTAGCAACACAACAACATCAAACCACCTTAGTAGCACAACAACAACAAGAAGCCCAACAACAAGCATTGCTTCCTTAGTAATATTCCCAAAAACAATAATTGATCGTGCAACAACAAGGTTCCTACTATAATCCTCAACAGAACATTGTCAATACAAATTCATTAGGAACATATACATCAATACCCCAATCACCTTCACAAAATATCGCACCACCATACACCCCATACAATACCTTATCATATCATAATCCTACATACAACCCATTCGTCATCCCAACATATGTTCCTCCACCAAACTTACAAGATGATCTAGCATTACAACTTAAGGTGATGTCACAAGAAATGCAGGATTTTCAGATGGGCAAGACAAAGAAGCCTCATACACAAAAACTATGTCCATATCCATTTGATCAAACATTACAATGGTACCATTCCCTCCAGGTTTTGAAATCCCCAAATTCTACAAGTACAAAGGGAGAGGAAGTCTTGTGGACCATATCAAAGAGTTTAATGTCATGTGTATGGAGGTCTCCTATAATGAGTCCTATTTTATGTGCCTTTTCCCACGAAGTTTAACTGGTCCTTCCATGAATTGGTTTTCACAGTTACCCCTAGGAATAAAAAATTTCCAAGAAATCCCTGAAAAATTCATAGATCACCTCTTCAATCTTGACATGGACACAAGTCTAGAAGAATTGTACACTCTTAGACAAAACAAAGGGGAATCTTTTGCTAATTTCTTACAATGGTGGAGACAAAGAGCTAGTAAGAGAAAGTGGCCACTTCTTGATAAACAAAAAGTGGGCATTATCATAGCAAATATAGATCCAAATCTATCTTTCCAATTGAAAATGAAGTGCATTACCTCTTATGATGAGCTTGTCCCTAAATCCCTTAACATCGAGAGAGCCCTAATCTCATAGGGAAACACACAAGTATATAGAGATAACCACCCATCCACTAGTTCTAATGACAAATCCCACTTTTGGACCAGGAACAAGAATGTTACTAGTGATGGTGTTGTTGATGCAAAGGTGGTCTTAACTTCTCCAAGACAAGAAAAACTTCAAACCATAAACACTCAACATGGACAACAAAGAACAAATTTTTTTCGTAAGCGACAATTCAGTCCCTTAGGGGAACCTATGGAAGTTGTGTTGAAGAGGTTGATAGAGTCTAACCTTATCAAACTTCTAGATTTCTTAAACTATCAAGAGCCACAAATCAAACCTCGTAGCTATAGATAAGATCACTTTTGTGAATTTCATTGGTACAAAGGTCACAACACACAAAATGTTTTTAGGCTCAAAAATCTAATAGAGGATCTTATTGAAAAAAGACACATTGAGGTCAATCAAAAATATAGGAATGAAAATTTGAAAATTTACACGAACCCTATGCCTGATCATGGAAAAACAAAAGATTCGTCAAAGACATCAACTTCAAACAATACCTAGGATACCACATTGGGACAAGTTTATGATATTTATGAGGAATCATATATGTATCAAGATACTATTTTAGAACAAAGTCCAAACCCATCAACACTATTTAGCACTATTTTATATCATAATGACATGAACTGGATATCAAATTTTGATATCTCTCCCACATATGACTCGATGATTGGGCATGTTGAAGAAGTTCCAAAAAAGCCATAAATATCCCTTGTTGCACCCCTACCCACAAAATATTGTGAATTCTTTTATCGATGATATATCATCCACCCAAGGATCATGTCAAGAGGAGGCTCTTGAGCATAATGAAAGTTATTTTGAATCGAGTCAGGATCAAGAACCCCTATCCCTAGAGTTTCACAAAGAACTAAGGGATATCTTCCAAACCATTTTAAACTCTAAAGATGTCTTTGATAACACCCCTAAGATGTTTCTTTCAGATGGACATATAGACATTCTTCATCTAAAACACGAGTCTCCCACTCTTGATATTCCTACACAAGAGAAAGTATAAGAAGTTGAGATTATTGATTCTTATAGTGATTGTGCATCACCGAAATCTTTTGAATCAATACCAACATCTTTTGAAATAGTATAAATAGATAATGGTCATGGAATTAGAGAAAATAGTTCATATTCCTGAACAATAGGAACCCATAACAATATCATGTGTTCATGACAAGTCATGTTTAGTGGCTATGGATTAGAGGATACATTATCAGGGAAAAGGATTAGTTATTGATAATACCTTCACAACACCAAGGAAAATCTTGTCTACAACAAACACCGACATATGGGGCACGAAGGATCCTTATGATGAAAATACTATCAACACTACGACTAGCCATATCATGAATTGGCATCCACCCATCACCTCGTACACAAATTGGGACCAAGATAAAAATAATTTCTATCAGAGCAAGGAAAATATCATCAAAGAAAATGAAGTAGTAAACAAAAAAGGACAAAGCAAATACAAATGGATGCCGAAGAAAAATAAAGAAAATCATCCCTCAAAAACTCTAGTAGTCAAAGAAACTATGGGGAAAACTCAAAAAGGGAAATGTATCCATCAAAAGATGATGCAATGCAGGGTAGGAAAAAAAATCACCATCACCATTCAAAGGGATTCAATCCACTTTTCTTTCTCAAATTAAAATATAGGCTTGATTCCAATATTTTTCACCTAGTCTTCTAGTAGGTCAACATGCCTACTTTTCCTATCACAACTCTCAACTTTTTCAAACAACCTTCACAATAAATCACCAATCTAGGAACCTATTAAGTCCTACTTTCACATATCTCAATATTACTTACAACTCTTTTGGAACAACCCTCTCAAATTTGACCTTCTATGTTGGACCAACCTTGAATTAAGCCTCTTTTTCAAACAAACACCCCTCCAATATCATAACCAAACCTTAAAATCTCCAAAAAATCAACAGACAACCAAAAAGACTTCAAAATCTCCAACCTTTGGGTCCCAACTCGCTCAATAGAACCTATTTTCACAAAAACCTCATTTTCTTCACAACTAACTAGGGTTTATTGAATCTCACATGCCCTGACCTATGACAAACTCAAAACCACTTTCAACACACCTTAGTCTTCTTGTAATTTCTTATTTTATCCTCCAATGATGCTACCCAAATATTCCCACACTCTTCCTTCACAAAACTACCAATTTCACCCTCTTTCTCACTTGATTCACCTAGGGTTTCATACCCAAACATCTAAATGGTCACTCCAAAACTCACAAAACTTCTTAACACATCAAATTATCCTCACCGACACTAGTTTCATTGGTCTCCAACCAATCTGCATTCCATTTATTGAATACTCCAACTCTAGCCTTATTCAAAAGGCACAAAAACTGAGTTTTTCACTAGGGCAACATTACCAGACCTCTCAAATCTCTTTGTCACCAAAATAATTTTATTCCTACACCTACATCTTGTCTACATAGGCCCATTCCTCTAAGATACAACCAGTACAAAAGGAATGGCCTTTTCATTTCATATTGGCCTACAAACCCTTATACCCTATTTTTAGACCAATCTTAAGAATTTAGCCTCTAGATTTCTTATAACACAATGAAATCCTTCAAAAGTGAATTCAATTAAAATCTAAAGTAGTACTTTAAATATAAATCATTTCAAGGAAAACTCCTGCTATACGGACCCATACACAGGTTGGAATTGGAAAAATACACAGAAATCCCAAAAAATTGAGATCTTTTTATTGATTTATTTTCTACAAGTTCTTCAACAGCCTCAAACAATGATGGATCACACCTTTTTAAACATTTTCCACACAATTTCAACTTACTACAATGACTCAACAACCTTACAACTTCCCATGACTATTGGGCTTCCCTCCATTTTCAATATTTGCACTGTTACAATATTTTGAAATTGACACCTTTTTGCAAACTTTGCAACTTTTCAACAATGACCCTAACAAGACACATAAAACCATAAAAACATTAAAAAATTTCATGTCATGGCCTTATTTAACATCCTCATGACTAAATCACCTATCTAGACTCAAATTCCTAAAGTGAAGGAACTAGGTGCTATGCAACATTCACTCGGCCACAAGATTCCTTCCAAGTCCCTTGGAAGCCTCCATCCTTTGAACCTACAACATTTTGTGAATCTTCAAATTTTGGTTGCTCATCCTTGTGCTTACAAGTACTCCATCTATCCTTCATCTTTTCTTTTGGTTTAGATTTATCCCTACTTAACAACTTCGCTCTTCTTGCTTTGTTATCTTGAATCCGCACCACTATGCTTTGATTTTTCCTTACTAGCTTCCTCCATCTATTCTTACTCAGTTCTTCAGCTTCCTTCTCTACAAAATAATCAATACTCTATCTATCCTCCATATTAACCCATGGATTAATTCTCATCAATATAATCATCAAAACAAGGAAGTAACAATAGACTCGCTTCACTCTCAGTCTCTTAACTCTTCTCTTCACAACCATTCTTAGGTTCTTTATGGTTAGAACCTTTTTCATAATAGTATACAACTACCCCATCATTAATTTTTTCAACCAAGGACAATCCACTATCCTAATCACAACACTTTCTCTCTGCTCCATCTCTTTTGGAGTCTTCACCAATGTTTCCTCTTTAGCCTTCACTTGGCCAATCTCTACCAACTTCTCATCATCAATCTCTTCCATCATTGAGACTCTTTGCAAACACTTTTCTGCCTCTTCTTCACCTTTCATGGTGATTGCACTTTCCTCATAATCTACAACCTCTGTCACAAATTCTTTCACTATCCTTTTCCATTCCTCTTGGCTTACTGTCTTTTCAATCATCTTGTCTTGCTTCTCACATTGCACCTGATATGCTTCCTCAAGGAACACTGTCCTACCATGTTCTAACTATCCACCATCTACTCTAAGCATCATACTCTCACCCCACTTCTCTACAACCTCTTTTATTTTCCCTTTACATGGACTCTTTGCATCTTCCTTTCCCATACCTTGAATCAATTTTTCTGCTTCATTTACCTTTGTGTTTTCAGACACAAACTTTGATTTTTGCAGTACTTGGTTTCTCACCATCCTCTTTCGCTTTCAAGGGACACATAATTGTTCCCACCATAATCTCTTCATTCATTCTCTTCACTTCTAAGAACTCTTTACCATTAGGTCTTCCAACACTTTCACTTTCAAACTCTTGCTGCTTTCCACCTTCTCTATTAGCAGACATTTGTTGCACCTCATGTCTTTTATTATTAGGCTCTTGATGCCTTCCATTTTCACTGTCATCCTTCTACTGCACTTTGTGTGCTTTTCCAATTAGTGGACAACTTTCTTTCTTCATGGTGTCCTCACCAAAATCTTCTTGCCTTTCCCTAGGAAAATATATTGTATACTTCCCTTCTCAATCTTTTATCAGGCTCTCTGCCCCAAGAACCTTCATCATACAATTCCTTGTATCTGACTTTTTCTTGTTAGATATTCTCCTCGCTATCTTGATTGTGCTTGATTGTCCTCTTTCAGATCTCATCACCAACTCATTAACCTCTTTTCTCTTTACCCTTGCATCTTTGTCAATACTGACTGCCCCAACATTCTTCTTCTTTGTAATGGCTGAATCTTCAGCATATTTTATTTTCTCATGCCTCATAGGCTATCTTCTACCCTACATTAGAATTCTTTTTTTCTTGCATTGTTTCCTATCCTCTTCTACCAAAGGAATCAAACTAAAAGTAACTTCGTCTTTCATGATCTTATAACTATTTTTCATTCCATCATATAGGGAAAACCTTTCATATATCCATGGTATTCCAAACAATAGATGGCACACACTCATAGGCACAATATCACACAAAATTTGATCTCTATATGTACCTATATGAAACTCAACCCAAGTTTGTTCCTTGACCAACAAAGCATGATCACCATTCACCCAAGAAACAAAATAAGGCGACTCATGAGGTATCCTTTCTAATTGCAACTTTTCTACCATCTCTTGAGATACTGAATTATCTAAACTACCTGAATCAACCATAACAGTACATACCTTACCTTGACACTTGTAGGTGGTATTGAAAATTGAATTCCTTTGTGTTGCTTCTCTGATCTCCATTGCCATGTCTTTTATTTTCAACTTCCAACTTCAACCTTCAACCAATCTCCTTAAGGAATCTTCAATCTATGCTTTGATACCAACTGATGCAATGTAGGACAAGAAAACAACTCACCATCACCATTCAAAAGGATTCAATCCACTTTTCTTTCTCAAATTCAAATCTAGGCTTGATTCCATTTTTTTCACCTAGTCTTCTAGTAGGTCAACAAGCCTAATTTTCCTATCACAACTCTCAACTTTTCCAAACAACCTTCACAATAAATCACCAATCTAGGCACCCATTAAGGCCTACTTTCACATATCTCAATCTTCCATCTCTTTTGGAACAACCCTCTCAAATATGACCTATGCTGGATTAGGCCTCTTTTTCAAAGAAAAACCTCTCCAATCTCACAATGAAACCTTAAAACCTCCAAACAATCAATATACAACCAAGAAAACTTCAAAATCTCCAACCTTTGGGTCCCAACTCACTGAATAGGACCTATTTTCACAAAAACCTCATTTTCTTCACAACTAACTAGGGCTTATTGAATCTCACATGCCTTGACCTCTCGAAAACTCAAAACCACTTTAAAAAAGCCTTATTCTACCTATACTTGCTTATTTTATCCTCTAATGATGCTTCCCAAAATATTCCCACACTCTTCCTTCACAAAACTACCAATTTCACCCTCTTTCTCACTTGGTTCACCTAGGGTTTCATACCCAAACATCTAAATGGTCACTCTAGACCTCACCAACCTTCTTAACAGATCAAATTATCCTCACCCACACTGATTTAATTGGTCTCCAACCAATCCACAATCCATTTCTTGAATACTCCAACTCTAGCCTTATTCAATAGGCACAAAAACTAAGATCTTCACTAGGGCAGCATTACCAGACCTCTCAAATCTCTTTGTCACCAAAAGAAGTTTATTCCTACACCTAAACCTAGTATACATAGGCCCATTCCTCTGAGATACAACCAATATAGGAGGATTGGAATTTTCATTTCATATTGGCCTTCAAACCCTTATACCTTGTTTTCAGACAAGTCTTAAAAATTCAGCCTCTAGATTGCTTATAACACAATGAAATCCTTCAAAAATGAATTCAATTCAAATATGAAGTAGTCCATTAACAAATATAAATCATTTTAAGGAAAAACCCTACTGTACGGACCCGTACATAGGTTGGAATTGGAGAAATACACATAAATAATAGAAAATTGAGATCTTTTTACTAATTTCTTTTCCACAATTTCTTCAACAACCTCCAACACAAATGGATCACACCTTTTTAAACATTTTCCACACAATTTCAACTTCCTACAATGACTCAACAACCTTACAACTTCCCATGACCATTGGGCTTCCCTACATTTTCAAGTTTTGCACTTTTACAATATTTTAAAATTGACACCTTTTTGCAAACTTTACAACTTTTCAACTATGACCCTAAAAAGACTCATAAAACAGTAAAAACATTAAAAAATGGCCTATCATGGCCTTATTTAACATCCTCATGAAAAAATCACCTATCTAGACTCAAATTCCTAAAGTGGGGCAACTAGGTGCTCTACACGAAAAGAGTCCTCAAATACAAAAGCAAGCTTCTCAAGAAAGGAAAAAAGTATATCCAATGGTTGGTCCTAATTCCATGAAAAACCTCTATCCCCATCCATCATTACTCATATTCCAAAGTTTGGAGAGTCAAAGGTTCCAAACTATCGACCAATCCATTTCATATTCCTTCATACATGTCACCATACACTCCATTTACAATATCCAATTCTCGCATTGACCATGTGTTGGGAGCTACTCTTCATCATAAGGATTTTGAAGGTACCATATCGTGATGTGCTCACATAAACAAGGTTAATTCTGGTATCCACAAGGTAGATCAGAGTTCTTCAAGGTTGTATTCAAGTGCTTGTATCTTAGCAAAGCAACTTCTTCAAGCAAGATATTGCTAGCACGTTATGACAATGGCCTCTACATTAGTACCACCAAGTGGTTCAACATGAGGGTAAAATCTTCAAAAAAATTAAGAAAATAATAAAAATAAAAAATCATCCTCTAGTGAAAACCACTACGGTGGCACTTTGGGAAAGTACTATGACAAAAACCTGGCAAATAGGCGTCATGAGTAGGATCAAGAATCTATATGATCCTTCTTAGATAGAAGCATCTCATCCTTGTCATGATAAATCCAATTTTTCCTCCATCTATCCAATATAGATTCATCTAGATATACCACTTTATCTTTATCTTGAGAAAGATTCGGTGTATACTTCAACTCTACTCATGGAAAAATTTTGGTAGGCTCTTTACCATTTTATCTCATGAAGTTCCATAACCCATATCTAGCATGCTAAAACTCCGCAAAAATCTTTGCATATACATTACCTATCCTAGTTATCTATTGCATTATGAAGAATTTCTAGACACTGGGGGTAGGTTATTGCACTCTTGTTTTCAAATAACTCTTGATCCATGTCTTGTATCTCACAATGTGACATTGAAATAGTGATCTAGGTATTGTTTACCTTAAAATATCATCAAAAACACCAAAAAAATTCATAAAATCTCATCAAAAATCCCCAAAACATTAGTAAAACATCCATCAAAAAACCCAAAAGCATTTGCAAAATCTATACAACTAAAATGCAAAAACATTTAGAAAATTGTAAAGGAAAAATCCAAAAACATCTAGAAAACATAAAATATCCAAAAAAAGTAGTACCCTTGTTGAACTACGTTATCTCTAAGCTTGAACGTAGGCAAGGCCATCATTGATGTGTCCCCGAGACACACTAGATTAGTCCTTTAGGAGGCTATCATAATAAACTGACTTTTCCATCACTATTCATATCTTCATCTTGTTAATAGGTCAAGTCAGTCAAACTACATGGTCTCTATGTGTATAACATAGGCAAGGCTTATCTTTGATCAGTCCTTGAGATCCCTAAGATAGGTCTTTTAGGTTAGGTTCTTGGTTGAAAATTTCAAAAATCCAAAAACATCCAAATATCATAAAATCCCCAAAACATTCAATAAACTAGAAAGTACAAAAACATTTGGAAATTAAAAATCAAAAAATAATAGAAAACATTTGAAAAACCCTAAATAGCTTCATATAATCTAAAAATCCTAAACATTCGCATAAACTTTCAAAAAATCCAAAAAAAGCCTCAAAACATTTTAAAAATACCAAAAAAAAAAATCCAGAAAATCCAAAACCATCCATCCCATCTCACTTTCACTTGCAATAAACTTTCACCCATAATTAATCAATCGTCACCTTCAACCTTTGGTGAAACAGGTGGAAAACAAGCATAGCAAGTCGTATAGTGAGAACCTAATTATTAAAATCTAATGTTTTAATGCAGAGTAGGGACAGACAACTTCAAAACAATCTCAATCAACCAATCTTTCAACCTTTCAAATATCGAATGGTGGGTTTTCCTTCACAAGCCTTCATTCTCCTAGTAGCCTTTCAAAATTGGTTTTTCAAACATAACTTGCAGAGTAAGCATGACATACAAAATGTAAATACATTTTTAGATACCCTTTTCCCCATTTGCAAACATATCTTTAAACTAGGGTAGGATCCTTTGTACAAAATCCTTCAAAAATTGATTGTCCTTTTGTTGTAACTAGGCCTAATGACATAATGTGGCATGGTAGCAATAGGATTTTGCATTCCTGAGACATCAATCTCATTTCAATGCTTCAAACATGTCATACAAGGTCTACTCAATCTTCTTCCATCAAGTATATCAATCTTCCAAGGATTTTCAACAAAGATCCTAAGCCACTAGGGTTCCTAGGCCTAATACATAAAAATGTTAGGTTAGGGAAACAACCTCACATGTGCCAAATCCCATTGTCTACTCCTGTAAGTTTGTGAAAAAAAATAACACACTTAATCCCATTTTCTGCTCCTACAAGTTTGTGAAACCAAAGAACACACTTACTTCTTCCATTCCACCAAGTTTCAGGAGTTTTCACTAGGTGGAATGGAGTTTATTGCTTTTTAACTACTCACTATGGTTTCAACTAGGGTTTCAACTAGTTTGGACTAAAATGAACATATCTTGATTGAAACTTGATGTAATTACATGAAACCAACACCAACAGAAAGTAGATTCAGTACTTTACCATTCCCAATTAGTCTTAATGCATTCTTGGATTGTACAGATCCACACAAATCACTGTAGTAGCAAAAATACTATTCAAAATACAAAAAATAAAACTTTTATTGTAGTAATCTTCAAAATTTCATCATTCAACATTGACTTCGACCACACAAGGCTTTCTTAAAGCATGTACCATCATTCCTAATAGTCAACAACTAATTTTCAAATTACAAACTTAACTAAACATCATTAGACCTTGTTATAACAAAAAAAGTGTAAAAGTTGCATTGACAACATTTGTGCAACTTGACAATATTTTGTAACTACACACTAAATCACCCCTAATGACTTAAAATTGACCCAAATAGGCATGAAATGGCCTTCTTAGACCTTATTACATGAAGACATAAAACAAAACAAAACATCAACTCTTGTGACCCCTTGGAAGCATGAAGACACTATGGGTGCCTCTCCACCAAGTCTAAATCATAGGTAAATATGTTAGTAAAGTTTATATCAATAGCTCAACTTAGCATCATCATCCTAACATTAAACAACCTTTGATCACCATGTCCTAGGATGTATCCTTCCTACGATTTACATTAGTATCAGATATCACCTTAGCTAAATTAGACTAGGCAAGAGATATGGATAACACTAAATATTTTTCTTTGATCTTTTCTTATGATTTATCTTAATGGCCCATTCTGAGAACCTCTCAATGATTTCTATCAAAAATTATTTAGAGAGAAAGGAATGGGGCATCAATCATTATCTTTTATTTGCTACGCTTTTGGATACTCTTGTTAAGTAATCTTGGCACATACTTGCTTGGTTGTGTGTAGGCCTGTTTAGGGTATGTTGTTGATTATTGTGTATGCTATGGTCCAATATATTCTAAGCTTCTAACTTGCATTTCAACAAGGTTTATGTATCTCAAGATTTGAACAAGAACTATTCTATTCATTTTACAACATTGTCTTGGTTATTAATACCTTGATGCATCATATCTATGTGTTATATCAAACAATAAGGAACGATGTAAAATCCCAATCCCGAAGTGTGAGCAACTCATCATCCTGCATTTCATCCTCATTTTGCATGTCTTGTCATCATCTCTAAATTTTTTTTGATGGATAATGGACTTGTTGGATCTTTTGAATCAATCATCAAAATCAACGATCATTCATTCATTATTCTTCTATCTTATCTCCGTGATAACTTGGTATGATGAAAGTCAACAAAAACATCATAAATGCATCCACCTTGCATCCACAAACCATCAACATACATGCATCTCATAATGATAGTGTAGACACCTAAATTTGGACACTTAATTTATCCAAATTTATCCCCTTTCATCTAAACATCCTTTTTATTTTCATTAATTAATTAATATCCCTCAATTCTTTTAAATACCTAAGGTATTTAGTTAATAATTAAATACCTTACCTCTTTAATTCCCCTTTCATCAAACAAATTAAATAAATATAACATTTATTTAATTCCTCACATGTCACATCCTCTATCATTTTCATCTAATCTTAATCAACCTCCTAATTCCATCATTAGGAATGTGCACATACCTAATCCTTGATTAGGATGTGTCACATCCTCCAACTTTTGCAAGTTGGCCCCTACTCTCTCTTAGCCACCTAACCCTCCTCTAATCCTTCATTAACTAGCCTAATCAACCTCCCAAGGAATTTTTAATTCCTTTTATCCTTTCAAGGAATATTAAATTCATTTTTCTCTTCTCCATGTGATCTTTGACTTGTCACATCAAGTCACATGTGGAATATTTCCCATGTAATCGTTGACTTGTCACATCACTCATATGTGTCCAAGCCTTCTAGAATATTTGACTTGTCACATCAAGTCACATGTGGACAAGTGCTTCCATTTTTGGAACCTTGTCTTATCCATGAGATTCTTCCAAGCATGTGAGTTTTTAATTCACATTTATTTTCCCAACTACTTTCCTTTTCCCCATGGAGATTTTTGAGGAATACTAAAATTTCTATCATATCAATTTCCAACCATTTGGGAACATGAACTTTCCTTTTAAATAAATCTTCTCATCTCCTAATATACTTTCAACGTATATGTCCTTCCGCATCACTTGTCCTTATTCCACCTGACTTACACATCATCACTTTCTTAACCACTTCACATTCCACATGTCAAGATGTGAGGGCTTGTGAGTCCTCAACTCACCATAGCCCTTCATCTTGGTCTTGTTGGTTTAATCTCAACCATTGAATTCTCTAGAGAATTCAAATTCTTCTATAAATACCCCCTCTTTTCTCTTATTTAAATTTTTTTATGCATTTGATACCAAACTCTTGCCATTTTTCCATTTGAAGCCATACTTAGCCATTTGCATATCTTGCATTCACCATAGCACTTGAATCCACTACTTATCCACTTTCAAACATTTTGCATCCCATCTTGCATCTTTAATCTCATTTTCCATCCAAGGATCATACACAACATCGAAAATTGAAGGGCCAACAAAGGAACAACTTGACAAGGTATAATCATTTCATTCCATCTATGTTTGTTAAGTTAACTTTTTTTCCAATCTTGAGATGTGAGGTGTTTGTTTTTGTTTCTTGCATATTTGTTGTTGTTGCAAGTTTAGGAATGAATATATTCACTTGGTCACATTTTCAGCATGCCCGATGGGACCCACAGACGGGTCTCTTTCTTTCACATTCTCTAATTTTTTTTTACTGTTTGTAGGTGAAAGTTACAAAGGGGTGGACTCATCCTAGCAGAGATGCATACTTGTCCTTCTAGGGTCAGACTTGACCTAGTAGAGGGGTGGACTCGCCCATCAAGGGTGGACTTGACCTTGACCAGGGGCAGACTTTCCCTCCACAAAGTCTAGAAACTAGAAGAATTTTTAGTTTTTTCATAGAGGGGCGTACCTGAACTTTTTTAGGGGTGGACCTGACCAAAACTAGGGGCAGACCCACCCAAAACAACTTTTTTCAGAAGGTGAAAACCAAAGTTTAAGCATTGTTTTTAGTTTTTTTTGAGTATTTCTGACCCCCTAACATTTGTTGTTGGTGTCTGTGCAAGGATCTAACTAGCGTTTGGTGGAAAATGAAAAACAAAGTACTAATGAGTTTCTTGCAAGGCTATCCATTGCAAAATGGTTATTAGCTATTTGTTATTATTTTTTATTAATTTAGGCACATAGATTAACTAGGGGTGTCAATATAATTTATGTGACATGCTTGTGGTAGGCTATTGATGTATCCAATCCCCTTGCACCATTTGGCGATCCTAGGTGACGAGAAATTGTAGCTTACCAAGTCCTTTGAGTCACCCATTTTTACTTTTTCTTAGGGGACCTACTTGGAGATTTCATCACCCAAAGGAATGATTCCAACCACATGTACTGGCAGGGTATATAAAGGGGGAGAGAAAAGTTTGTACCTCAATCTAGTCACATCATTATTGGTGAAGCATTGGGAGGACGTGAAGAGTTGGTCTACCTTTAGTACCTTGCTAAGGTTCTAGACTCACTCTTGTGATGGGCTGGTGTTCATGGTTTGGGCCTCACATACTAGTTGTATATTGAGGACTCCCTAGCAACCATGTTTATCCTAGAATAGAGGAATTTGTTATACATATCCATTCTACTAATCTTAGGATCGTGTTGCTTGAATTTTTTTCTTTGTGCAAAACCAATAATTTTTTGTTTAGTCAAGTCAGCCTTGTCCTCTGATTGTTGTTTGTTGTGTTTTGGGTCCTTTGCCTTAGTAATTTATGTGAAAACCAAGTTCAGACCCATCAAGGGATGAACCTGCCCTCCAAGGGTAGACTTGACCACCCAGGGGTGGACCTACCCACCCAGGGGTGGACTTGCCTTCTAGGGGCAAACCTGCCCTCTAGGGGAAAACCTGACCTTTTTTAGGGGCAGACCTGTCCCTTAAACAGTCAGTTTTATCACCCTTTTCATCATTCTAGACACCTGTTTCATCATTCTAAGTGACTATTCACCCATTTTGATCACTCATCTCCCCGTTGCAAACATTCATACATCCATTCCAAAAATCCATTCCCTATCTTGAACATTCATTTGAACATCCATTTCCTTGTTTTGTGCACCCATTTACCTGCTCCAAATAGCTATTTTTGCTTGTTTTTCACCTAGGGGTGGACCTGCCCACCCAAGGGTGGACCTACCCTCTAGGGGAGGACCTGACCTCTTTTAGGGGCAGACCCGCCCTCCAGGGACAGACTTGACCTTTTTTAGGGGTGGACCTATCCCTTAAATAGTCAGTTTTATCACCTGTTTCATTGTTCCAAGTGACTGTTCACCCATTCCAATCATCTGTTCACTTGTTTCGAGTAAAATTTCATCCATTCTGAGTTTTTTCTCCTTGTTCTAAGAATTGTTCATCTATTTCGAGCACTCGTTTACTTGTTCCAAGTACTCATTCAGAACATTCATTCACCCTTTTCGATCATTCGTTTAATTGTTTCGAGTAAATGTTCATCCATTTCAAACCTCCTTCTATCATTTTGAACTCTTGTTCAACCATTCCATTCATTCGTTTACTTGTTCCAAGTGATCTTTTATCCATTCTGAGCTTTCATCTCCTCGTTCCGAGAATCATTCATCCATTTTGAGCACTTGTTTACTCATTCTGAGTACTCATTCATCCATTCCAAACAATTGTTTACTTGTTTTGAGTAGTTGTTCACCCTTTCCGATCATCTATTCACTCATTCTAAGTAAATATTCATCCATTTTGAACCTCCTATCATTTCGAGCTCTTGTATGACTGTTTCAATCAATCATTTACTTGTTCTGAGTAATCATACAATCATTCTTAGCTTTTTTCTCCTCATTCCAAGAATCATTCATCCATTTTGAGCACTCGTTTACTCATTCTGAGTACTCGTTCATCCATTCTAATCATTTTTTACTCCTTTTGAGTAAATTTTCATCCATTTTGAACCTTCTTCTATCATTTCAAGCTCTCGTTCAACCGTTTTGATCAATCGTTTACTCATTTTGAGTACTCATTCATCCATTCCGAGCACTCACTCCCTCGTTTTGAGTACTCACTCATCTATTTTGAATCTTTTTCCCCTCATTATGAGAGTCTTTCATAACACTTGTCCATCCATTCTGAGCTTCCATCTCCTCATTCTGAGAATTTCTCATCCATTCTTATCAGTTGTTTACTCACTCCAAGTAGTTGTTCATCCCTCTTGATCATCCATTTACTCATTTTGAGTAATCTTAAATCAATTTCTAACCTCCTCCTCTCATTCTCAGTAGTCATTCATCCATTTCTATCATCTATTTCCCCAATCAAATCATCATCTTCCCCATCCAAATCCCTTGAACTTTGTTTCAAGTTATTATCTGAATTGACCTAAGTGTTTGAATTGATTGTCATCATCGACATTTGCGTAGGATTTTCATCCATCCTGAGTTAATCATCATCGTTAGCCCAATCAATCTTCTTTTAATCTCAAAGTGAATTCGGTGTCGCAATCATATATTTATCCTTTAATCTAATCAATCAGTATCCTAAGTCACCTAGGATAATCTTTGAATGGGGTTTTCCAATCCCTTTCATCATCCTATATGATCCATCATTCGATCTTATCAATCATTGATCAATCTTATCCAATCCAATCCAATCACATCCCTATCCAATCACCTTCGACCCAATAAATCTTCTTCCATCTCAAGGTAGATTCAATTTTGTAATCATCCTTTGATAATCAAATCCAATCGTCAAAATCAATCCCATCGCATCATCCAATCATCCTAATCTGATCTTTAATCCAATCCCAATCTAAGCTTGACCTAAATCCTGACTTGAGCTTTAGTTTGTTTCCATCCAAAATCTTTGATCCATCCTCTTTATCCTTTCATCATCATGAATCCTTATCCTCCATCAATAGTAGTCAAGGGAAACCCTAATTATGTTGATGATGATAACAAAATTCTTGTTGATCAAGAGGTATATGACATAGATCCCCATGATTCTATCATCGCTAGTAAACTTTTTCCACTCGCTTTCCAAAGTCCAATCACCCCTTTAAGTTATCCCATTATGTCTTCATCCATATCTAATCATGCTCCTTATGCTACATGTGACAAGGGATATTCATTATCTCTCTCGTCCACATATCCATCATATCCTTCATCTACACCTTCTTCGTATCTAACACCCACATCTTCTTATCCTAATATGTTGTCCCCATACTAATATTACAATCCCTCATCCATGTCCCCCTATCCGAATCCTCCTTCCTAGTCTACCCATCCTAATCCTACATTCACACCTTTTTACCTTAATCTGACGTCCCCATCAATCTATCCTAATCCAACATCCAAGTCTTCCCATCTTAATCCATCGTCCCAACACCCTTACTACAATCCACCATCCATATCCTCTTGTCCTAATCCATCATCCCAATATCCCTATCTTAATTCCCCATCTACCTCCTCTTACATCAATCCACCATCCATGTCCTCCAATCTTAATTCACCATACCAACATCCCTATATTATCCCTTCATCTAATCTTAATCCCCCATCTACTCCTAGTACTACATCCAACCCTAATCCTCCATCTACTCATAGTCTCCCATCTACTCCT
The DNA here is from genome assembly GCA_007258455.2 of Sequoia sempervirens. Taxonomy (NCBI): domain Eukaryota; kingdom Viridiplantae; phylum Streptophyta; class Pinopsida; order Cupressales; family Cupressaceae; genus Sequoia; species Sequoia sempervirens. The sequence continues at coordinate 310,539,254 of VDFB02047230.1, read as the reverse complement.
AGTCTTCCATCCAATTTCATTCCTCAATATAATCCTTCACCAATCCCTAATCCTTCATCCACTCCTACCTCGACATCTCAACCCTGAGCATGCAAATTTATCACTCCATAAGTTCTCCAAGGGTTCATGACAAAGAATACATTCCCCACTACACATCTTGAAGTTGGGGAACCATGCCATCCCAATCCATCATCCATGGTCACTAGTGATAAGACCCCTGTCTAGCCCACATCTATCATTGATGCTACCACCCCTAGCACCACTCAAATAGGTGAAACCATCACATCTACCAAATCCATGGAACCCCCATCTCCTACTCTTAGATCGGCCAAGCCCATCAAAGATAACCAAATACAATCCACTCCTCCCACTCCTAGTGTCACTGAAATCCATTCCCATTAATACCTTGAACCTCATGAATCTTCCATCCTTCCATCTTCCCCACTTGAAGAGTCCTTCCAATACTCTGTCATCCTGCCATCCACACAAAATGAGTCATGCCAAGATCCTAATCCAAAGCATGCCAACATATCCCCTTCTCTAAATCAAGATCCTACCATCCCATCTAGGCCACCTCAAGATCACATTCCCCCATCCATTCCATCCCATGATCCCCTTGTCACTCAAGATTCTATCACTCCATCACATGAGATCTTATCACCTACTGTCACAAATCTAGATCCCATCATATTGCCTAATCCCTCTCTTGATTCCTTATCAATCACTCATCCTGATTTAGATGTTGCTATCCCATCATCTCCATCTCATGATCCTCCATCATCACCTTAACCTACTATCCCCACACCGCTTTTATATCCCCTTAGTACCCTCACATTCTTCCATGGTGGTCTCCTTGCAGAAGAAAAACAAAGCATATATACCACCCATCATCCTCCTCTTAATAATGGACTCACATCATGTTTTCATAATAACACAAATCCTATCATGGATCACATGCTCAAGAACATGAACTATCAAGGAAAAGTTTAGGCCTTCATGAGCAAGGTATTTTAGAGCCCATCCAAGTCAAAGAACAAATTTGTATGCAAAGTCTTGGACATATTTCTCAAGAGTCAAAATCTAAAGATGTTGGTACAACCTCTAGACATCCTCAACGGGCCTCTTCCAAAAGAAATATAGGCTCTTCCCTTTTCTCCACCAGATCATATGATGCCATCCCTCCTCCTCCATCATATCACCTCAAAAAAACCATCCATATTCCTCCCTCATTTTCTCCATCCATTTTGGGTCCTTATGTCCCTCCACCCACTACGTCCATTTTGGGCCCTTATATCCCAAAATCACCTCCTCCATCTCGTCCTATTCATCCTTTCATCCATCCAACACCTATCCATGTCACCCATCATAAAAATCCCACTCTCGTGTTCCCTAATCAGGATCAACAAAGGCACATATCTACACATCCTCCATCTACACATAATCCCCATAATCCTACTTCCATCACTCCATCTGCATCCCCTCCACATCATCCATCTCCTCACACCTATCACATTGCTATTAATAGCATTGTGGATGCCAAAGAAAAAATTCCTAAATCTAAAGATCCACATGAATCTAAAGCTCCCCATGTCCCCTCTAAAAAACATGATGAAGAAAAGAAGAATCAAATCCAAAATCCAAATCAAATCCATAGGCCGCAAAGGCCCACCAAAGAAAAAATCAAAACCATGTGGATCCCAAAGAAAAAAGATACAATTCCTTCAATAGAAATATCAAAAACAACATCCAAAGTTGCTCATACAAAAGCTAATCATGCAAATCCTTCATCTCCTAAATTTATTTTGGTCCTTATGTCCCAAAATTCACTATCCCATCTCCTCCCTTATCCCCACATTCTCCATCCATTAATCCTCCTATCATTTCACATACACCACCACATGTGCCAATGTTGATCCTAAAAACATCCCCCCATCAAACACCTACCCAATCATTCTATCCATACCCTTTCCAACATCCCATCCATTATCCCACATATCTCTCACCTCAAATCCCTTTAATCCATTCTCTTGCATAATCCACTTATCCTAATAAGGTTGTACTAATGTCCAATAGTCACTTCAAACATGGGCTCTTAATACCTCATATGGAACTTGATGCTTGAGTCCTTCATCTATCTCCTTATCACATGTCTTTCACATCCACTTATCCACATCCCTTTCCTTACCCATTTCCATCCACATTCTATCCAAAAATATATAAAAATCCAAAAAAGTCAAGAAAATCCAAAAAAAAATCAAAAAATCAAAAAATAAAAATAAAAATCCAAAAAATAGTAAATAGAAATAATTCATCCAATGCTGAAAACTTGGAAAACAAGCACCTTGGATAAGTACCATGATGAAAACCTAGAAAATAGGCTACATGCATAAATCCCCATCTATCCTTTTCCACACTTGGGGGTAGCTTCCTGATATGCATTCCCTCCATCCACTATGCTTCTTGCTATGCACCCGTCTTCCTGCTATACATCCTCTTCATTCATCCCCTCCATCTCACTTATCTTCCACATCCTACCATCATATCCCATTTATCTCCAAACCCCTCCATCCTCCTTGTGATCTTGATATCGATAGGGGAAAACATATAAACATGCTTTGGACACCTCTTGGCATACATTCCCCTCATTTGCACACTATCCTAATCCTTATTTGTATCAAGCTACCTTCCTTGTCCACCTGTCATGTTACCATTATCCATGCATCCTATCCATATCCATCTCACTCCTTTATTAGCCTATCCTTCTACCTTCCATCCCTCATGCCTCATCACACATGACATATCTAGAGTGGGGGAATCTATCTTCCTTTGTGATATAGTGCTTGGAGACATCATTCATCCAAACAATCCTTTCCATCTCACCATCCTCATCTTCCTATCCATCATAGCAATTATTTCCATCTCCTCATCCAAATCCTTATCTTCCTATCCATCTATCCCAACAATCCTCTTCATCTCCCCATCCTTATCTTCTTATCCTCATCCCATCTTATAATCCCTTGTCATTGGTATCTAGCTATAGGCTACTCCCCTTACAATTCAATTCCATCTAACTTATTGCCATCACTTCTACTTTTTTTGCACATCTTTTCAATCTCCTATCCCTTCTCATCCTTCATCTCTCCATCATATCATCATCCCAATTCATATTTTGATGATTTGGATAACCACCATCCCTCCCTGAGCTTTGTGTGATCACCATCATCCTATCTTATCCACTAGGTCTATCTTGTCTCATCCTATTGGTCTGCGTTGCCCCTGTGCATTCATGTAGGAAAGGTCAATCATTTGATCAACCCCTGGGGATCCTTTTTTCTGTCCTGTCTTGGTCATCCATTAAAGTTTCCATTGTCCTCTTTCACATTTTATCCATGGTCATTTTTCATCCTTTTATCGAACTACGAGGGCTCTGCACTTTCACATAGGCAGGGATAATCTTTGATTAGCCCCCTAGCCCCTAGGTCTTTAGGGTGTGTTAGTCTCATGTCTTGCCTCTCTTGTGTTGTGTTGTCAAGCTATTCCCTTATTTAGTTGGTTCTTAACAAACAAGATCCACTTGTATCAATAGATCCAATTGATTTTGAATATCTTGTGTCATATTGATCTTTTAGTTTAGCATCCATCACTGATGTCAATAGGATGCATCCTTCCTAACAGACCTCATCAATCCCATCCATCCCCTTGATCTTATGGCAAAGGACATTTGAAATTGATTGCGATCTTTTGATGCTTTTGGATTTTTCTTATCATTTGAGCTCCCTATCATCACTTGTCATGGTTGCCTTGATCCATCATATCATGGTGTGCTTTGACTATTCAACATAGGGACATATCTTGATCTTTTTGATTTTTTGTTGTCTTCTCAGTTGTCCCATGTAGTACCCACCAAGACTCCTATGGTCTTTTGTTACGCTAGGGAATCCTCTTGTGCTTGTGGTTATTCCAATGCCTGGCCTGACCAAGGTCTTCGTGAATTTTGGGTGTTGGAATATCCTTCTTGTCTATTATGTTTGTTTTATGCATTAGACACTAATACACCTTGGTTCTTCATACCATGTCATCTTGTGTCTTATGCTATAGCAAAAATCAATGCTTCAAAGATGGAAAATTTGAATTAGGATTGCATTTCATCTCCATTCTCATCATCTCATCCATTTCGAGAGCACACCTATGTTCTGTTGAACCCACATGTCCTCTCGAGGGGGCATCCTCCATCCCTAACCTTCATCTTCACTCGCATCATCTTTCTTCCCAATCACTCCTTTGATGATTGGGGCATCTTTCCAAATCTAACCATCTTCTTCTAGGTTTTATGTTTAAATATTCTTTGAAATGATGCTACTTCATAAAACCATCTCAAAGAGGGGAAAAATATAGACACCTAAATTTGGACACTTAATTTATCCAAATTTATCTCCTTTCGTCTAAACATCTTTTTTATTTGCATTAATTAAGTAATATCACTATTATTTAATTAGTATCCCTTAATTCTTCTAAATACCTAAGGTATTTAGTTAATAATTAAATACCTTACCTCTTTAATTCCCCTTTCATCAAATGAATTATATAAATATGACATTTATTTAATTCCTCACATGTCACATCCTCCATCATTTTCATCTAATCTTAATCAACCTCCTAATTCCATCATTAGGAATGTGCACATGCCTAATCCTTGACTACGATGTGTCACATCCTCCAAATTTTCCAAGTTGACCCCTAATCCCTCTTAGCCACCTAACCCTCCTCTAATTCTTCATTAACTAGCCTAATCAACCTCCCAAGGAATTTTTAATTGCTTTTATCCTTCTAAGAAATATTAAATTCCTTTTTTTCTTCCCCATGTGATCTTTGACTTGTCACATCAAGTCACATGTGGAATTTTCCCCATGTAATCTTTGACTTGTCACATCACTCACATGTGTCCAAGCCTTCTAGAATCTTTGACTTGTCACATCAAGTCACATGTGGACACGTGCTTCCCTTTTTGAAACCTTGTCTTATCCATGGGATTATTCCAAGGATGTGAATTTTTATTTCACATTTATTTTTCCAACTTCTTTCCTCTTCCCCATGGATATTTTTGAGGAATACTAAAATTCCTCTGATGTCACTTTCCAGCCATTTGGAACAAGAACTTTCCTTTTAAGGAAATATTCTCATATCCCAATGTACTTTCAAGGTACATGTCCTTCCACATCACTTGTCCTTATTCCACCTCACTTACACATCATCACTTCCTTAGCCACTTCACATTCCACATGTCAATATGTGAGGGCTTGCGAGTCCTCAACTCACCATAGCCCTTCATCTTGGTCTTGTTGGCTTAATCTCAACCATTTAATTCTCTAGATAATTAAAATTCTTCTATAAATACCCCCTCTTTTCTCTCATTTAAAAAACTTTATGCATTTGATACCAAACTCTTTCCATTTTTCCATTTGAAGCCATACTTATCCAATTTGCATATCTTGCCTTCACCATAGAACTTGAATCCACTACTCATCCACTTTAAACCATCTTGCATCCCATCTTGCATCTTTAATCTCATTTTCCATCCAAGGAGCATACACAACATCGAAGATCAAAGGGCCAACCAAGGAACAAATTGACAAGGTATAATCGTTTCATTCCATCTACATTTGTTAAGTTAACATTTTTTCCCAATCTTGAGGTGTTAGGTGTTTGTTTTTGTTTCTTGCATATTTTTTGTTGTTGCACGTTTAGGAATGAAGATTTTCACCTGGTCATAGATAGCATAATCATAAAACATCCATCAACATAATCATTGCATATCACATCATACATTCTACATTATCATTTGAGTTGTGATGAATAACATAAATTTGTTATTCTAAGCATCTTAAATCATTGCATATCATAAGCATTTGCATTCAGACATCCATATAGATACATGATCATCTCATAAAATGCATGGAAAATAAACAAAAGGAAATGCATCCACATCATTTGCATTCATAACATTTGCATCACATATCATTCATTCCATAGCATATCATGAAAAGATATTGAAAACGAACATAACATTGCATCCATCCACATCATGATCATCGCATATCACATAGGCACAAGTAAAGTGCATCCATACATCATAAACTATAAGAATCTCATATCATATGCATTCATAAACATGAAATAAAGTGAGCACATCACATCATATAGTATCCATATATGTATCATATACATATATTAAAAAATGAATGTCATGATATAAAATTTGGTTCAGTGTATGTATAATGATCATAAGTTTAATATCCACAAGGCTATAAAAAATGAGCCCATGAATGTATATCTGTGGTAAAGAATGGGGCAAAAAAATCAAAAAAGTGTTTATACATAAAAGCTAGCCCTGATGGCTACTACCCTCTCTAGCATGCCTCTGAGGCTAATCCTCAGCTCTTGGTCGTGCATCACTATGCTTTGAAAAATTGGGTTGTCTAAGTGCTTGCGGTACATCCGAGTGATAATTTTCCTATAATATGTGGCCTCTATCATGACCTCTCTATATAATCTCACTAAAATAGTCCTACCATGTGTTTCCACCATCATAACCTCTATTTTTTGGTGCCAAGAAACCTCTTGATCCCTCTTTTCGGTCATGGATTGTACCCACTATAATGCCTAACCTCTCTCAACCTTGATGCTCACAATCTGCTACCATTCCTAGTCCCACTTAGTAGTAATAGTCAAAATCTATTGGCGGGCCTGATCCCACTCACTAGTCAAAATTTGTACCTATTGTTGCAGCTGTTGTATATGTGCATCTCTGGCATCTAGTGGTGGTGGTGACACTACCTACTACTAAACTGGAGGCTGTTGTCCAACTAGTGGAGCCCCCAGAACCTTCCCATCCTAGCCATCCTTGCTGCCCTGTCCCTATCCTCTACCTCTGGCCCCCTACCTTTGGGTCTCCCTTGTGGAGGAGCACCTGCTAGATCTATCAAATGTCACAAAGGTGGGAACCAAGCATCATAAGTAAGTGTAGTCTATGTTACCACCTGACCCTAATCATAGGCCTAAGGCTGAGCTACTAATTGTCTAAAACTATTGACTGCCTCGGGAGCTGGAATGGTTAGTCCCCATGTGGGAACCTCTCGAGTTGACCTAGAAAAAATGGCCCTATAAGCATCATCTAGCTTGTCTTGTGGTTCCCTAAACTGTCGAGCCACCCTATCTAGTAAACATCTCTCGATAATTGTGTACTCATGACCTTGCATATATTAGGTTTTCCTAGAAAAGTACAACTGCTACACATCATCATACCATGGTGGCATCTGTAACCACGACCACCATTGGAAAATTGTCATATCATCAATAACCCACTGCTAGTATGGGAGACCAATCTATCCACTATGCCTCAATGCAATCACACCTCTATACCACTAGATCACAAGATCATTTGGCTCCACATTTTTTATCTGCACAATTGGTTAGAGCACAACGATATGCTCCCACACACAAATATGAAGCAGAGTAACCCCTACACCAATGGATTTCCCATCACAGTAAATGAAGTCATGCATTCCATGATATAGTGAGGATAGCATCACAAGCCTCCATGCAAAAAGTGTCCTCCTGTGAAGCATCTGGTACCATGCCAAGGCCCATCCTAGGCTGAACCTTCTGTTGCATCTGTCAAGAGCCACCAAACCTGAAATAATGGCTGCAATGTTCAATTTGAAAGTGGGAACATGACCTTTATACATCTTGAGGTCAATTTGTGACATCAACATCATCTATCATGTGATTGCCATATATTGCAAAACATAGAATACACCATACATCCTCCAAGGTCATCATCACCTCACCTGTCGGAAGGTGGAATGATGAAGTATCATTGTGCCATCTCTTGCATAGAGCAGTCATCATAGCTAAATGTGTCAGGATGACAGGTGCATATACAACATGCTAGAGGCTGATCTCTCCCAAGTGCTCCTAGCGTAACTCTGACAAATAGCCCAGTCTCTCCAATGCAGTGGGCCTGTGGTCACACAACATTAGTGTTGGGATGACCTCTTACACTCATGAAGTGCACGATGTTAGAAGATCAAGGAAATTTGACTCAATTTGAAATTTTCAGCTCAAAAATCACAATAGCATTGCTATTTGCAATAGTGTCACTATATTTAAATTTCAAATTATGATGCCCAAAATCATTTCAAAATGCAAATCATAACATGTGTCACCAAACACACAAATGTCACCATTTATACTTTGGAAACCCTAACCCTAATTTATAAATTGGAAAGTGTGTCACTATATAAGCATGTGTCGCAGTCCAAAATTAGAAACCCTAATTTTAAATCACAAATAGCATCGCCATATACATGTGCATTGCTATAATTCATTTGGGTGTCACCGATTACAAATATGAGCATCACTATATAGTGATGCTGCCAAAGTTTAAACTTTAAAGTGCAATAAATGCATCAAAAATTCAAATTTCAAATCAAGTTTGGAGTTACATACTAGTTGTCTTGCACTTGGAAGCCGTTGATACTCTCAAAATCGATCAGTGATGTGCCTGGGAATCTCTCATCATGTCATTTCTTTGAAGGGTTAGAGCTCAAAATAGAAAGAATCTGTCAAGTGTGAATGCACAAATGAATTGAAAGTGACCCTTCTTGGCTTATTTATGTGAGAAAATTAATATTTTTTCCCCTAATTTCACCTTCAAGATAGGGTTTATCATCATTTTCACCAATTTTTCCAACTGGAACCTAATTTTCATCATTAGGATTTCCATATTTTAGATTAGAATTAGCTTAGATTAGTTTAGCAATTGCATAACTAGATCAATTTTAGCATAAAATCATGTTAAATTAGCTTGCATCATGTTTAATTTAGCATAAATTAGGTTTTCATCCATTTATCACAATGGTTTGATCAATTCTCTTCCATAGCATCGATTGAAACAGACTCCACTAATCATGGAATCGGGAGAGGGTTGTTGTTCCACATCAACATGACACCAATTCTAAAATAGGATAAGTTTCAAATGTGTTAGAGTAGGAATTTAACTTTTTTCATAGTTTGTAACTTTTAGTTTCAATAAATGCTTAGTTTAACTTTTCAATTTGAATGATCTTGTTTGGTAGATTGAGGTTTAGTGGATAAAATTTTCTTTGATTCATCATGGATCAAGTGTAATCGACCTACCCTAAAAATCCTTGTCTCATAGCAAATTGTATGCACCTATGAAGGTTATGTGTTTGGGTCTTATTTTGGGTTGACCTAACTACACGTTTGATGTTTTTTGGAGGACAAGCAAGTAAGGAAAAATTTAGTGGTGAATCTTCGCCAATTGGTGAATTTCTCACACCATGCATGCCTAGATTTTATGAACTATAGGTCCAATACATGCCCATTTTCCAATGATTTTCTTTATGAGGCATATTTAAGCAAAAAATTCGCCATTTTCAAACTACACATTTCAATTGGACAGACTAATATTTTCACCTAGAATCCTGAAAGCATTTAATAAAACACCTACATATTCACTAATACTATTAAAACAACATTGTATCAACACCCATTTCACCAATTAAAATTTACAAATAGTTGCTTGTGAAGACCCATTTCACTAATTAAAATTTATAAATAGTTTCTTATGAGGACCTATTTTGCCAATAACATTAAAAAATAATTACATTTGAGGACACATTTCACCTTGAAAATTACAATGTATCATTGTATAAGTACGTGGGATTTGCCAAGTTTTTAATATACCATTTAAAAATCCCATGAAAATTTTCAAATATGGAATCATGGATTGATATAAATACAATTGAAAGTGTCATTTATTGTTACACATTTTTTTCAATTCTGAGGTTCTACTTCTCGATTCAGAAGTCAACAAAAGCCGAAAACATAGACTTAAAGGTGAGTGATCATTTCTTCATAGTGTTATTAGTTATAATAATAAGTTTTCTTTATCTCTTTTCCATTCTTGCTTCAGTCTTAGATATGATATTGAGTAGGGAATGCAATCTATATTATTATTCTCTCTCCTTAAATAAGAAGACATTTTTTTCCAATTTTTATTCAAAATTTTGAAGTGAGAAATGAATATGTCGAGCAAATTAGAGATCAATATGTCGAGTGACTCAAGCAGCAAGGGTAAGGCTCCTTCCACTCCTTAGGGTGGTGAAGAGACTCCTTCAACTCCTCAAACTCATGCCGCTCCTTAGGGTGGTAAGGATCCTACCACTCCGTAGACTCCTTCTACTCCTTAGGGTGATGAAGAGACTCTTACTGCTCCTTAGGCTCCTCAGTGTGGTGAAGAGACTCTTGTCGCTCCTCAGGGTGGTGAAGAGATTGGGAGGCCATCAAAACACCAAAAACATAGATGTACCATACAATCTTCCTTTGGAATTTCCAAAGCTTTAGATTCATCAGGTCAATATGGAGCTACATCATCAACTCTTCCACCAAATATTGGTAGCATTCACAATACCTCACCACCACTGGAAGGTCAAGTTGATATTGTCATTGATTTAAATCAAAATGTATCAAATTAGAATGGAAATACTATATAAAATGTTCCAAGGGATATTGTGGGCCCGGTTAGCTAGAATGAGATAATTGACTTGGATGAGGATGATGATGTTGGTAGCAAGAAAAGAAGAAGCAAATAAAAAATGGGGTGTGAGTGGGAAATAACAAGGAATTTTCAACTTGGTTGGTTGTCAAAGTACCCATTCATGGTACTAGTGGGGATTGACAATACAAATGATATTGAAAAGGAAACATTGGAAAAATGTAAGATTTGTAGTTGGAAATGTGGAAGAACCAAGACATTGTAGCTAAAGATTGACACTATACAAAATCATATCGGTAAAGTTTATGAAAAAAAAATCATAGACAGAAAGGAACAATCAGTCATACGATGGAAATCAAAGGAAGAATATCTTCATGTTAGGTATGTCATAGATTATGAAGAGCATGAAAAATGAATGGTGAACATTGCTGCATATCAAGGTACACTTGAGGCTCAATTTGGAAAAGCAATGGAAGCAACAAATATGTCAAAAATTGTTTAGATGAGTGTTGTTTTTCATATTTTGTCCAGAGGGCATCCTATGACAGACTGCCTAGAATATTTTGGTTTATTATCTTTTTTGAATGTTCCTCACTATCCCTTGTCACATTGGTCAATAAATGCTAGATGGGAATGGGAAAACTGTCTTGCTACAGTTGAAAAGGAAAATTTAAAGGAGAAAGTAAAAGACTCAAATTTCATTGCATTATATTTAGATGAAGTTACTATGGTAGACAATACTTCTTGGGTCTATATGCATTTCTATAGTGTAGAACATGTTTTCCAAGCTCATCTTCTTTGTGTTCATAAAATGAAGGACAATTCAACATCACAAAATATATTTGAACTAGTTAAGAAATATTTGAATGAAATTGTAGGTATGGATGAGTTGACAATTTCCAAAAAGTTGGTGTGTGTAGGAGCTGATGGAGCTATAGTGGTGCAAGGTCAAAGAAGTGGCATTTGCACAAAGTTACAAACTACTTGTGCACCATACATGCTTGGAATTCACTACATGGCCCACAAAATGAATTTAGCATTCAAAATTGTAAGCAAGTTTCCTACAGTATCAAAAGTTGAAAATCTAGTCCATGAGATCCACGCACACTTTTGCCAAAGTCCCAAATGATTTGTAGAATTTCAAATTTTTGCTAAGGGAATAACACCAAGAAACAAGCTTCTCAAGGATGTCGATACTAGATGGATCTCCTTGCATGGACCAGTGCAACAAGTTCTTTCAGAATATCAATCCTTGATTGGAGTGATGTATGAGCATCGCAACACAGTAGACAAAGCTCTTGACCTCTCACATAGGTTAAGTGATATAAACACACTCTTGACTTTATCTAGTCTTCTCCCGATGCTGGATGAGATGAAAATATTGTGAAGAAAGCCCAAGATAGAACTCTTTATATTAATGAATGTGCCAATCTACATAAACATACATGCTTGGCGCTCGATCATCTATATCTAGAGCTAGCACAAGCTGGCCCAAATTATTTCATGTGGTGGCAAATTACTGATTTGAATAGTCCTAATAATTATTTATAGTTTAGTGCAAGCTGGCACTTATGAATTTGTGTACATGGATATGAGATACCAATGTACCATTATAAGTGAACCAAGCGCTCTAGTAGAGTAGCTGTTAAGGACAAAAAATTTAAAGGCATTGTTAAATCTGTTGGTGATAATTTGAAGGAAATTGCAAAATTTGTTTCCTTAGAGATACATGAAAGATTCCCTTGACATGAAATACTTAAAGCCATGGGTATTATGTATCCTCAATTTTTGGAAAATTGAGAGAACCCAAAATATTTTCATGATCAAGTAAAAATATTGATCCAACAATTTTTGAAAAGTGTAACATACGATGAGTAGAAAATAGAAGGAATTTTAAATGAAGCTAAGCTTAGAAAACAATGTGGGAGATTTGCAACAGCTATGAGGGACCAGTATAAATCCATGGGAAAGGAGAAGGTCTTTGAACCGGGATCAATAAAAAAGGTTTGGAAAAACTTAGGTCAGAGTGAAATATTGAGTGGTTCGATATCAGAATATTTCAAACTTGTTGATTTATGTTAAAAAATGATATTGGGGTCGGTGGAGGATGAGAGTTTTTAGTACATTGGGGTTTTTGAAATCAAAGTTAAGAAACAAACTAGACAAGAATTTGGAAAATTTCTTGAGGTTGAAACAAACTGCGTATAATGTCTCTAATTTTCCTTTTGAAAGGGCACTGGAAATTTGGAGGTCCACATGTGAAAGAAGAAGGACCAGGTTGTGCAACACTCCAATTCCAAATGCGGGTACTAGTGGTAGTGGTAGTGTGACTAGGATAGATGAAATTGACACAAATCACACAATGAATGTTGAATTTGAGACACAGGCTGAAGAAAATGAAGAGCAGACTTGGAATCAAATTCAAGATGAATCTTTTACTTTATCTGATGATGAACGTCAGTTTGAGGACCTTGACTCCATTTGGGAAATGGAAGAGAATTAGCAGATTTTAGGTATTTATAATGCACTTCATGGATCAGTTTCCATTATTCCATACTATAGTTGATATTTTATATTGTATTCAATGAAATTGTGAATCATTGCACTTCACGATATTTTATTTTATATTGCACCTCATGAATCATATGCCAAAGGAAAACTGTAGTTGATGATATTTTATGTTTTATTGCATGAAATTGTGATATTTTATATTTTATATTGTATTTTATATTTTATATTAGTCTATACATACCATTCAATGAGGTGTCAAATGATGGCGCCTTTGAAAGGAAAGATAAGTCCATAATGTCATGTGGTCACTAAAACTTGGAACCTTAGAACCAAAGTTTGAAGTTTCAAAGTTTTCAAAACCTCCTACCAAGTGACCCACCAACTAGAAAGATGACCAAGAAAGACTTGCAACTCAACAAAGTGAATCATCAATCAAGTTGAGGAATCAGGAAGTTATGAAAATTTAGAAATCTGCGACAAGGTTATAAAACTCTGAGGACTAGTGACTAAGCTTGTTTTTCTCCCTTGTTTTGAGTCTATCATCTCTCCAGCTGTAACATTTTACATGAATTATTAATGAAATCTGATCAATGATCTTTAATTAATCTTCTTTGTCATTAATATTATGCAATATGCATTGATGTATGTTTTAATTATGGCTTTGGTTTAATGAACTAGTTAAAGTACCTTGATTAAATCATCAAAGCATGAATTCATATTAATGTTTAGTGGATCTACTAAGTAGTCATGGAGATTGAGTATTGATGTGTGAATTGTAATGCAATTTCACTAAGATTATGGATGCCTGGAATTAAAATCACCTTATAGCTCATACTTCATATTTTAATTGTGTTAAAAGTAAAACTTGAGCATGTACTCAATGATTCATCACTCAACTCAATTCTTATTATATTAATAACATATTAACACTAGTATTAGTAGCATATACATTAATGAACATCAACAATCATTTAAAGTGTATCTAGAAGTTGAAACCACTACCAGAATTTTTCTTCAATTGATATAATAAATAATATGGATAATTGAACATCAACACATTACTGAAGTCTGAATTTGAGCTTTTAAATTGATTATCACATGAAGGAATACATCGAAGCATTGGCAATGCAAAATCTTTCTCAAAGACAACTCTACAAAGAGCTGAGTTGGAACTTGGAAACTCATACACATTACTGAAGTCTGAATTTGAGCTTTTAAATTGATTATCACATGAAGGAATACATAGAAGCATTGGAAATGCAAAATATTGCTCAAAGAAAACTTTGCACAGTGCTGAGTTAGAACTTGGAAACTCATATTATCAAAAATTAAATCACAACATCACCTTTTTCTCGCAACTTCCACTCTTCAGGTGTTGAAATTGTCATTTGTTCTAACTAATGCTATTTCACTTGAAGATTTGTTAACAATTCATGATTCAAATTGGAACTTGTCTTGGATTCTTTAGTCAATTTTGCATTAAGGGTTAGCAATGGTTTAATGGAATCCAAATAGGTCACCACATCTGGGTTCTGAGGAAAATGGTCCAAATCAATCTTCCTTGCATCCTCCATCTTCTTTCTGAAATCATTCTTTCCAATGAATCCACCTTATTTGTGTCAAAAGCCTCTGGTAAACCAATCTATGTGAATTTCCTTACCTTTTCATCCACCTTCTTCATCTTTTCTGCAGCCAAATGCAAATATTTCTTTGTTTCACGCATTCTCAAACACTTTTCAATGATAGATGACAACGTCATTGATGTAGCAAGCCGATTAGTAATCCCTTTTGATTTCAAAATATTGTCACTGGCTTTGTAGACTATTTATTGAATTTTATTTGCTGATTTCTCTAATGCCAACACATTTTTGTTGTCCATTAAATATTTGTTGAGCTTATTATGATGTTGTTTGATACCATCAATCAATTGAAACATGTCACACAAATGATCAATCCCCTGCATTATTTCATCCTAGATATTTTGTTTCATATGCCTCATTATTTCTCTACAAAATGCAAATAACTTATTTTGACAAGAATTAATTTCATTTTTTGCTTCCATCAGCTCTACCTCCAATCTTTCATTTTTTTTCTCTCCTTCTCTATTTTTTGTTCCCAGTATACATTTCCATTTGCAATGCTTACTATTAATTTTTCTGAAGTGGATTTTTCCTCACCATATGTCTTGTTGCTCTCATCTAGCCTTTGCTTTAGTTCATTCACTTCAGTCTCATTCTGCTTATCCTCTTTTCTTGTTGATGTAGAGGCATATTTTTTAATTCTTTTTTCTAATTCATTGCTTTTGTTATCTCATGCTTTCTTCTTTACTTTCTCATTTGCGAGGTCTGCCTATAAATTTTTAATTTGAGTTTGCAACCTTTTTTTCTCTCTATCTTGATTTAGCAATGATGTGTACACCAATTTATTGTTCTTCTTTGATACATGAATTTTGTCAGTATTTATGAGTCCAAAAAAATCCAATTGAAAATTGTTCACCTCAAATTTAGATGGAGCCATTTGATTTGTTGGTTTTTTTTGAGTCGTGGGAACAAGAATTATGTACTCCATGATTTATTTACTTGTATCCAATGTGGGTAATACCATGGTTGTTGTAGGCTCTGAAGTTAGATCAAACACACTCTCCATTAGTTAGTTCTTTTCTTTTTTATTCAATTCTAACTTCTTTTTAAACTCTTCAATGTAATCAAAACCTAGGGATGTAGGAACAATGGAATGCTTGAATGGTGAAGGAATAGGGGTACTTGCAGTTGCTAATGATGTCGATGCCAAACTAACTGGAATTGGGGGAGTTCCTAGAAATAACTCTTTTATGGTGGATCCACTATTAGTGTGACTTGGAGTTGGACCTGTCAAAATCCTTTGTCTCTTCTGTATGCCTTGATCCCCTAGTGTTTTTGTGGTATATTGTGTTGTTTTCCTCTTGTGTGTAATTTTTTGTTGTAGCACATGTTGAACACTACTAGTACTACTACCCATACTATCACCACCAGAAGCAGTACCAGTTGCACTAAGCCCTCCACCATGGGCATGTCCTAGTTGTGATTGTGTCTGACCATGAAGATGAGTATTTGAAGCTCTAACAAATTGACCTGTATGCCCTATTGGCAAAACAAGGACAAACAATTGAGAGGGGGGGTGAATCAGTTGTCACACAATACTTAAATATTTTCAAAATTTATTTATCTCAATCTCAAATTTGATGAATAAAAAATAAACCATAAACATTCAACACATTAGAAACACAGAGAACACCAAGATCTTTTATGTGGAAACCCTGTTAGGGGAAAAATGATGGTGGACGTTAGTCCACAATATTATACCCTGTTAAAAGTATAATGTGAAATAATGGTAATGCACATGCATTCAGGCACACTGCCTAGAGCTCACTGCTCAAATACAAAGAGGACTCATTTTCCAAAGAAAATTTTGGATTAAAACCATCCAAATTGTGAACTAAGAAAATAGCTTCTACACAAGCCTGATTACATTTCCAATTAAGCACAAAAAAACCTTCTTCACTCTTCACTCAAACTTCTTCACACTTCGCTCAGTCTTCTTCACACTCTACTCTACAATCGAATGATATTCACACATACAGACATGGGAGCAAATTGAGCACACTTTACACCAAAGAAACAATCACTCTTATATATCCGCAACATGAGATTACATCAACAACTTAGTCGACCAGAGATATAAAACATGTTTTCAATGTTGGCCCAAATTTACAAATAAATTTTCAATGCAAATCCACCAAGGTTGGCCACAACATAGTGGAGACCCAAATTAACAACTCCAACACAAAAATACTTCAATTAATTTCACCTCAAAGATCCACCACACGTTACACCCATCATATCGGCCAAGAACATGAGAAATCGAACATACAAAGAAAAATATTTGACCACGAGCACACCGATCAATGTGGACATACCACAAACATAGAGCACAATCTAGAAACATCTAAGAACACCAAGAAACAATAGAGAAGCATCTGCAACAACTGGAATTACTAGAATTATACCAAATTTAATCAAGAACACTGACAAAGACCACAAAAACACTATTAGAAAACCAATCTTCATAATTTTGAACAAATCTTCACGCGGACCTCTAAAACTTCTAGAGGATAGACTAGATACACTAAAAAAAACACTTTAGTCCACAACAATTGATCTTCAACATACATAACAAGACACTTCATGACCTTCATAGTTTCACTGGGAACCTGCAATACTTTCTTTTACAAATTTCTCAATATCCTCGACATATACAACCTTCAATACATCAAATGCTAATAGTGTTGTAATCAATTACAACCATATATTAGTAACACAACCACAACATCCAAAAATCTCCCCCTTTAGCATTGATGGCAACAAATGATGTGAAAAACACCATCAACCCAACTCTCAATCAACCCTTACTCCTCCTTAGATTCTAACTCTTCTTCCTTGACTTCTTCTGCGAGATCTTCTCCCCACAAGACATTTTACTCCATATAGGCAATAGTTTTGCACATGACTCTTCTCCCCCTTTGAAATCAATGGAAAATATAAACATTATCTTTCCACATACAAGCTTTGAATCACATATCTACACATCTGACTACTCCCCCTAAGTAGCAGCCACAAAACATCTGCCTAGATCAAATTATGATCATGAAATGCATGGATTGATGCAAATTAATGCATCCTAGTTCATATCAGGGGGGGTAATCACCCCTAGCATCCCTCTAAGATACTCAAAAGTATCCTTCGGTAATGGCTTAGTGAAAATATTTGTAATTTATTCTTTGGTAGGTACATACTCTAGTCTTACTTCTTTTTCACTCACTTTCTCCCTTCAAAAGTGAAACTTGATTGATATATGTTTGGTCTTAGAGTGTAGCACCAGATTCTTTGATATGTTAATTTCACTTGAGTTATCACAATATATGGCAATAGGTTCATCATATACTACTCTAATATCTTTCAGCATCTATTTCATCCACATCACTTGAGTACAGTTATTTGCAACAACAATATACTTAGTCTCAACAGTAGATAGAGAAATGGAATTCTACTTTTTGCTCAACCAAGACACCACCTTCTTCCATAGGAAGAAAGCATCACCACTAGTATTCTTTTTGTCATCTACATCTCCTGCCCAATCCACATCAGTATATGCATTTAAAGTAAGATCATCATCCTTAGGGTACCAAAGACCAAAATCAACTATTCCTTTTAGATACCTAAAGATTCTCTTAACAACAATCACATGAGATTCTTTTGGATCAGCCTAAAATCTAGAAACCATACATACAACATTCATAATGTCTAGTCTACTTTGAGTTAAGTAGAGAAATCCACCAATCATTGATATGTATCTTGTTTGATTTTCCTTAGGAGAATCATCATTATGTGTCAAATTACATCAAATTACCATGGGAGTACCAACAGGTTTTGAATCATCCATGCCAAACTTCTTCAGCAGTTATCACATATTTGGACTGAGATATGAAGATCCCCTTGTCTAATTGAGTAACTTGTAATCCCAGAAAGAACTTCATTTCTCCAATCATACTCATCTCAAATTCACTCTTCATTTCATCAACAAACCTCATACATAGATTATCATCTCCTCCAAAAATAATGTCAAAGACTTCAATAATTAATTCTTTATCATGATCCAATTTGAAGTATAAGTTGATATCAACAGTACCTTTATTGAATCCAAGCTTCAATAAGTATTTTTCTAATCTAGCATACCAGACTTTGGGGGCTTGCTCGAGTCCATACAAAGCTTTCTTCAATCGAAAAACCATGTCTTCCTTATTAGTCAGTTGAAATCCATCAGGTTGTTCAATATATACTTCTTCTTCTAGCTCACCATTCAGAAAATCTGAATTCACATCCATTTGATATACTTTATAGTTCTTATATGTAGCATAAGAAAGAAATAACCTTACGACTTCAATTCTAGCAACAGGGGAAAAGGTTTCTTCAAAATCAATACCTTCCATTTGTGAATACCATTTACATACTAGTCTTGCTTTATTCCAGACCACTTCACCTTGTTCACTTAGTGTATTCTGAAAGACCCATTTAGTACCAATTGCATTTTTATCTTTTCATTTGGGAACTAGTATCCATGTATCATTCTTTTCAATCTACATCAGTTCTTCCTTCATAGCTTCCATCTAGTGTTCATCATTGCAAGCTTCTTTGACATCTTTAGGTTCAATCTTTGAAATCAAGCAATACTCTTCTGCAATCTTTCTTCTAGTTTGTACTCCTTTATTCTTATCTCCTATAATTTGATTTTTAGAATGATTTAGCTTTACATACCTCAGATTTTTGGGATTCTCTCAAACTTTTGATTTTTCTTTTCTTTCTTCTGCACGTGTCTTTGCTTCCTAACTATCTTGATTTAATAGAACAAATTGAATTTATCTTATCGAAACATATGGCACAATTTGAAGTTGATTTTTTGTTTGAATATTCTTCTCTTTGTTTGTATTTTCTTCATCTGAATCATATCCACAATATCTAGATGATTTAGTAGAATCCTCATCAACACTGACATTTGCACTTTCAACCATTTTCCTTAGTCTTCTATTATAGCACCAATAGGCCTTGCTTCTAATAGAGTAACCTAGAAAGATTCCTTCGTCGCTTCTTACATAAAAATTTCCTATATCATTATCTCTCTTGATGTAGAATTTGCTTCCAAATATCTTGAAATATTTAACAGTAGGCTTATAACCAAACCATAATTCAAAAGGAGTCTTACTAGAATTACCATTTACATTTACCCGATTCAATGTATACAAAACAGTTCTTACTACTTCACTCCAGTAGATGTGAGGCACATTTCCTTCAATCATCATTGTTCTAGCATCATATAGAATTGTTTTGTTCTCTCTCTCAACAACACCATTCTATTGAGGGGTTCGGGGAGCAGATAACTATCTTCTAATTCCATGCTCTTCATAGAAAGCAACCCATACCATTCTATAGTAATCATCAATAAGCAACATAAAGTACCTTTCAGCATGGAGACTTTTGACTCTAGAAGGACCACATAGATTAGTATGTACCAGCTCCAACAATCCATTTGAATGATGTTGCTTTCTTTGAAAATAAACTCTAGTCTATTTTCCCATTTGACACTCTTTACAAATTTTGCTAGCAAGCTTCACTAGCTTAAGTAGATCTCTTACTGCTTGAGTGGAACTTATTTTGACAATGTTATCAAAATTCACATGAAACAACCTTCTATGCCATAACTAGCTTTCATCTACTTGAGAAATTAAACAACTTTCACTAGCAGCATTCAGGTGAAAAATATTACCCTTTGTCTATTTACCTGAGGCAATTACATTTCCAGAGCTTCCATATATCTTGCATCTTCCATCTTTGAACTGAAGATCATAACCTTTGTCCACCATCTTTCCAACACTCAATAGGTTGTGCTTCAAGCCTTCAACATAAAGAACATCATTAGTGTTATGTTTACCACCAAGACAAATAGATCCTCTGCCATGAATCACACAAGCATTGTTATCTCCAAATCTTACAACCCCATTGTCATACTTCTCTAGACTTACAAATTTGTTTTTGTCACTAGTAATATGACGTGAGCATCTGTTGTCAATGACCCACTCATCCTTTTCTTCAATTTGGGCTACAAGAGCTTTCTCAACTTTAGTAGATTCAATAGCCAAAAGACTATTTTCCTTGATAGCAATGAAAACCCAATCATCTTCATTTCCATTATCTTTATCAGACTCATCATCAGTCATGCCTTCTTTAGAAAAGTAACAATTCTTTTGGAATCTAGATTTGTAAGGCTTAGATATAGGAACTCTTTCAGGACACCTTGATGTAAAATGACCTATTTTACTACAAAAAAACATTTGATAGATAGCTTTCGTTTATACTTACCTTGTCCTCTACCTTCTTTCTTCACAATTAGTGCTTCCAACTCTTCTACCTCTCTTTCTTCATCTTCGAGCTATTTCATTTCTTCCTCATACTTGAATGTATTTCTAGAACTCTCTCCTAGATCATATCTTTGCTTGTTTCTTCCATATACAGTACCCTTGAATGCAGTTTTAGTCTTAGGAACATAATCACCAAATTCACTCAACTCAAATGTAGCAAGTTTACCAATCAATGTGTCCCTTGTCACATTTGTGAATGATCTAGTTTCTTCAATAACATGATTTGTTGCTTTGTAGGAGGGAGGTAATGATTTGAGCACTTTAGCCACAATTTATTCCTCATCAAGGGTACCACCAGCACATCTAATACCCATCAATAGTTCATTTACTCTTTGCATAAAAGAATTAATATTTTCATCTTCACCCATCTTCATATTTTCATACTCACCTTTCAAAATCTATAGCTTAGCCATCTTCACATGTACATCTCCTTCATACAAAATTTCTAGCTTCATCCACATCTCATGAGTTGTCTTCAGACCTAACACATTTGTCATTTCTGAATCTATTAAAGCACTTAGCAAAGCTTCCATAGCCCTAACATTATTCTCAACCTCTTTAATCTCATCAATAGTGGAAGGACCATTCTAAGGAATAACATATTTGTTCTTTGTAATTTTCTAGAAGGGTTCACCAATACACTTCAAATGACACTCCATTCGAGCTTTCCATAATGAGTAATTTTTTCTATCAAATCTAGGACTATCCTTATATGATGCCATCTCGAATCACCTCAAACTTTTAAACTTCTTCAGAGGAACTAGATCTGATACCAATTGTTGGAAAAAAAAAAGGATAGATAATTGAGGGGGGGTGAATCAGTTGTCACATAATACTTAAATCTTTTCAAACTTTATTTAACTCAATCTCAAATCTGATGAATAAACAATAAACCATAAACATTCAACACATCAGAAACAAAGAGAACACCAATATCTTTTACATGGAAATCCTATTAAGGGAAAAACCATGGTGAAGATTAGTCCACAATATTATACCCTATTAAAAGTATAATGATAAATAATGGGAATGCACATGCATTCAAGCACACTTCCTAGAGCTCACATATCAGCAGGACAACCACAACATCCAACATTCCCTAGGTCTACTTTTTCACCTCCAACCCCAAGGCTAGATTTATCAACTGGTTTTCTATTCTTTACATCTATTACTATCTAAGGGCCTTGTCTTTGGGACCCCAAAGGACCACCTTATAACCCATTTTTCAGCTATGGCTTGTCTTGTAGTAAATACTTCTTTTGTGGCCTCACTTAAACTAAGTTTGAAATTGACATGGCTTTCTTCTTCCCTATCATCATCACTTTCTTCATCTCCTTGTTCATTCAGATGCTCTATATTCCATAATTTTCTAAACTCAAGATCTTCTTCATTATCTCCATACTCTGCAAGAGCTCTTGGATCACCTAGCTCCTTCCTCATAGACCAAAAGGCAGTAATTTTTTATCCTGACCAATTTTTTTATGTAACTTCCTTCTCTAGAGAATCTGTCATTTTTACTCTACTAAATGGTTTATGAATTTTTTCATAAAAATTGTTGTACCTCCTAATTTTCTTTCGATGCAATGCCATAATTTCTACTAACAATTGTTCAAAAGAAATACCATTCTCAACAACACTTTTCTCCATTGCTACTTTGACCTCATCCCAAGAATCCTTGTTTCTCAAGTTTTCAAGCAAGGGTTTACTTTGATGTTGAATTCTACTTCCAACATTCTTATTGAGCACAATCATTGATTTAATGGTGTCACATGGATCATACTACCAGTGACAGATAGCATCAAAATCAAAAAAATTCAAAAGATCATGTGCCACACTAAATTATTTTCTCTCGAATGTGATCCCTCCACATGAAAAAGGAAAAGAACGAAATAAGGTCTTCTCCCTTGATTGTTAAAGTGTCTTTCATTAGTATTCTACATCTGCCTTACATATTCCAAAGAAAAAACCCTTTTTGTCACATGTATTGGAAGTTTGTATGGTTGTACTTCTAATCCTTAAAATATTAGCACAGTATATTATTCCATTAAGTACCAATCAGCCAATTGTATTTCTTTTCCTAGTTGAATGCAATTTCTACATGACATAGGCAATCTAGGCATTGGGGTATTTGTAATTTCTTGATGCATTGGAGCCAAAAATTAGTCTAAAAAATGACTATAGTTCCTTCGAGAATCATGCAACCTTATAACAGTGGTCGATTCATATACTGGAGCCATTTTCTTTTGCTTAGGATTACTATTACCATAGGGATAAATCTAAAGCTTGTTGGTCTAAAACATTCCTCTAAATTTGAATTGAAAAAGATAGCACAAGTAGGTTGTGAACCTAAATGTCTTTGTGGAACCTCCTTTAATCATTAATAATTTTTTATGCATGGATTCTACAATGTGCTCAATAAAATTATATTTGGCATGTGGAACACCATAATGGATATTATACACCATTTCAAGGAGGCATGCACCCACTTCCAAATTGCTATCCAGTCTGAGGAAAAATTATAGCATGGAAATAATATCTTGAACCCATGGTTTAAAAATATCCAAATCATAAGGAGGCTTAGCATCACCTTTCAATTTTTTTCTATCCTGAACTATTCTATTTAAGAAATAAATTTTCTTCATTTCATCCACTGCTTCATAATCACTAGCAATCTTTTCTAGGTCAATGTGGACATTTCCAAATTATTCGGTTGTAAACCCAAAGGCCAACACTTTTCCAAGTTCTTCTACATTAATGGATAAAAATTATTCTTTGCTATCTTTATTAACAATTGCTCTTTTGTTATAATCATAATTTAGGGCATAGACCATGATAAATTTTGGGCAAGGGAAAACCTCATGTAACATCATGCGCCCTAATCAAGTTACCCATAGTGCACTGATACTATTAAATAGACCATAGGTTTCAGGATCATAAATATCATGGTATTCATTAGTGAAACTTGGGGTTTTAAGCAATTTTGCATAATGTATTTTTTTATCCGACATTTCTCTAGTGGTATTGGTGGTAGACATGATGATAAAATCAATAATATGAAATTTATGAATTCCCTATTAGTCCTTAATTTTTCTTAATTATTAAGCCTCTTAACCCTAAACCTAAACTTCAAAGTTTGACAAAATAAGATTTTAAGAAATGTCAAGCGATGAAACATAGCCACAAGAATTCTTTAACTTACTAAGATTTTGAATTTTGATTCTTGAACTTGAAACTAGGTTGAAACTTGAAACTGGGTTACTGGAATGGCTTTGTTGGAAGTGGAACCGTGGAACCCATAATAGGGTGGTGCACTATAATGAGCAAACTGAAGACTGAAATCTCCCCGTGTGTTGACACTCTAACTTCAAAATAAAATCACTTAGCAATAAAAATTACAATAGTTGATAGCATTGAAAACAATAAAACCATGTAAGTGATAACATCTACTCGTTACTTACGGACTACACAGTACACAATTAGGTAGTACAATGTACATGGCTGATAGCATTTATAACAAGACATTAATGATTTACTCTAGCATTGACAAAAAATTCTAAACCATTGATCTTTGTTAATCTAATGGTTATAGGGTGATTCTGGAGGTTTAAGTTGGAAAACATAGCATTCTATGCATTTCGCTCCATAATGCAACTACAACCATACATCAAATGTTCATTGAACAGTTGAGTAATTTATGATATAAATAATAAACATAAAACATGTGTTTTAAATTTTCTTTAAAATTTAATGTGCTAGGATTGACATCAAGGCCAAAGGGCCAAAAACTTAACATTGCAAAGGCCTTAATAAAATAAATTACAATGTCACATTAATAGCACATTGAACGACCATTAATAACACTTAAATTGCAAAGGACTTAATAAAATGAATTACAATGTCATATTAATAGCACATAAATTTATTTTATTACAACTGAATTACAATGTCACATCATTACATAGTACAAATACAAATGTAAGGACAAGCACCAAGCTTCTGCTAGACCATTGGTGAAAAGTTGAAAATGTAAATGTGATACATATATCTCTGAAAATAAATGGAACTTGTCGGGTCAACCATGAGCTCTGAAAATAAACACAAAGGGACTTGTCGGGTCAACTATGGTCTCTAAAAATAAATGCATGGGGAAAGGGGACCCAATCAAATTGGGGAAATGGGAGTTGTGAAGATACAAAATGTACTTAGCCCCTTTCAGAACTAGACTCATACAGAAGATGAGGGTTGTAAAATTTCTCCCATGTAGAAGATGAACACTTAAAATAAATGCATGGGGCTTGCTTGGTAGGCCATGGTGTCTCAAAATAAATGCAAGAGACTCTCCTGACCAACTATGTAGATGATGAGGGGTAGTAAAAATGCTCCCATGTAGAAGATGGGCACTGAAATTAAATGCATGGGAATTGCCTGGGCAACCATGCAGATGATGAGGGGTAGTAAAATTGGTCCCATCTTCTACTTGCAGCTTCCATGCACTAGGATAGCACTTATCTCCATCAGAGCTCTTCATCTTGGTTCAAAACCTGTCCAAGAAGTTAGGTGAACCAAATCAACTTATTTCCAATTCCACCCATTTTGAACTTGACTGAAATTGGTATTTTACTCTATAAATACATAATTGGAGGCCAAAGAATTTAGAGCATCCCCAATAATACATCATCTTCTTCCTGAATCATTATTAAGTTATTAACCCTACAAAATGAAAACCCTTATGACAATTAAACGAATGATTTTAGTTGTGCTCACTATCCTTATTTATGGGCCAAAAGTGCCACTACCAGCTTGGTCCCTTATACACCTCACACATGTCACGTGTGAGGTTGTGTATAGTTACTACTCACTAGTAATAATTGCAATTCGTGCAAACCAAAAGTCCAACTTAATCAGTACCTCAAGCTGGCTACATGCAAAGTTGCAAATTGTACCTCAAGTTGACAAGCTCTTAATTGTCAAAATTGGCAATGCCACGCAAGCTATTGATTGTTAAAATAACTAGATTATTGACATCATCATCTATGATTCTACAATACATCGTGCATTTTTCAATATAAAGCTATCCAATCAATCACTCTATCTATTCATATGGCATTAATCCACGCCACCGCCGAGTACCACAACCAAATTGAGAATTTCAATAGAATAAATGAAAGGTAGAGTACTTCGATGCATTGAAAAGAGAGAATTAAATGTCTCATTTTACCTTAATAATTATCAATGTCCTAATAAGTCACAATAAATTTCACTCACTTATGATCAAAACTATATGTTGATAATTACTATTAGTTTTAAAAGCCACATTTAACATTTATGTATTGATCAAAGCAAAAGGGATTTACAAGAATGGAGCCACGAAAATAATTTTAATTTAAGTAGCTATTGCTAAAGATTGAAATACATAGTACATAACCAACGTGGAAAAAAAGCCACTAACTGTGACAAAAAAACCAATCACAAAGTACATATTACAAGAACCTTAGAACTATTACGCTATACAATAAAATATAGACACGTGACATGTCACACAATTCATTACTATTTTTTTTTGTAACATTAGCTAAGGCCATCAACTAGTTGTTTGAGTAGAACATGAATTGAATTTAACAAATTAACAATAGAGAAGAAAAGTGAATCACCCAAAACCTTCCTCCAAAACTCTAGACTCTTTAATGATTCAGTTTTCATATCACATAGCAAACCCCATCTCATATTAACCCGGGCAAGAGCCTATGCTGTAGAAGCATGCAATTCCACTTTCATGAAGATTCCACCAATAGGCGCTAACCCACTTTCAAAATTGTAATGCTCCAGTGCTAACTCCAATGAAGAAATAGAGTAAATGAAAGGCTACAAATAACATATTGCCAGCATCTTCACCAAATCTTTATTGAGAAAAATGTCTATGCAATTGGACAAGAAAGCTAAAGCTACCTCAAAATATAGAGTTTGAGGGTTGTTTTGAAGCCATTCCCTACCCATAATTATTCTTATAGAATCCTCAACTTGCACACAAGGAATTGTAAAAGCCATACCCAACTTTCATCTATCGTATGCATCGTCCCTTCTTTTCTCCAAAAAAAATTTGGGTAGCATGACACGCCATGAAGAATCCATAATATCTTAGTTAAATTGAGAATAGAGAAGAAATAAATCAATGCCATATATATTATAAATGATATGAAGAACATCAAGTTGGTGAAGAATATATAGAACAATAGAAGTTAGCACGAACACAATCAGTATGACATCACACTTTTCATTTTTAAATTCATCACTATCATTGATGTGACAATTAACATTTATTTCAACACTTGAATCCTTATAAACAAGTTCTTAAAAGGTATGTCCATGACATATGACAAGATGGTTGCATAGTGCACATGGAAATAAACTATAATAATAAAGTTATTTTTAAAATGGGGACATCGCTAGGTTGATGAGACTCGACCCTCGAGATTAAAGAGTTAATATTTAAGGCTTTTTCATAAAATACTTTTGTCTGACTTAAGAAATATTAAACAGTAAACAAGAGCACAATGTCCAAAAGACCTAAATAATTAATAAAATCTCAAGCATTGATTTCTGAAAATATAATGGTTCTAGTGTTATTTCAAAGGTTTCAGTTTGCAAGTCTAGTGCTTCAAGGATTTATTTCCAGAATGCATCTATAGTTGTCCATTGAAAATTGATCGAATGGTCCCTCTTTTAAAACAAACTTTATGCACATGCATAATTTAAAATGGGGACATCGGTAGGTTGACGAGACTCGACCCTCAGGATTAAAGAGTTAAGATTTAAGGCTTTGTCATAAAATATTTTGGTCTGACTTAGGAAATATTAAATTGTAAACAAGGTTACAAGAAGATGATGATTGACAGACGTAAATAATTAATAAAATCTCAACCATTGATTTCTGAAAATCTAACATTTCTAGTGTTATTCTGAAGGTTTCAATTTGCAAGTCTAGTACTTCAAGGATTTACTTCTGGAATGCAACTATAGCCATCCATTGAAAATTCATTGAACGATCCTTCTTTTAAAACAAACTTTATGCATGTGCATAATTTAAAATGGGGACATCACTAGGTTCACAAGACTTGACTCTCAGGATTAAAGAGTTAAGAATTAAGGCTTTGTCATAAAATATTTTGGTTTGACTTAGGCAATATTAACTGGTAAACAAGAGAACCAATATTTAAATGGTAAAATATTTAATGGTTCTAGTGTAATTCTAGAGGTTTCAATTCACAAATCTAGTGCTTAAGAGATATACTTTTGGAATGCAACTACATCCATCCATCAAAAATTCATCGAACGGTCATGGTCCATAATGTCGCATGGTCACTGAAATTTGGAACCTTAGAACCAAAGTTTGAAGTTTCAAAGTTTTTGAAACCTCCAACCCACTGACTACATAGATGAGCAAGAAAGACTTGCAACTAAGGTTAATAAAAGCACCAAAACCCTAACTTTGGTGAATTAAAATAGGAAAGGTGGCAACTAAGGTTAGGAAAAGCATCAAAACCCTGACTTTGGTGAATTAAGATAGGAAAGGTGGCAAGGATGGTGCATTTATGAAGTGAAAATCATGAGAATATTTTAGCAAGTGGACATGACTAGAGGATCGATGGGTGATTAAGATCGATACGTATGGAGTTTGGAAAATTATTATCTATCAACCCTCGATTAGCGAAGTTAATAATAGAGTTTGGAAAGGAGAAGAAGCCACATAGAAAGTATGAAAGAGTGGTAGTGGTGGTGGTGTAGCTGCAACAGTTTTCAAATGGAGGCCAACTTCACTTTGTGTTTGAGGAGGCAATTAAACCCATTTTATGGTGAAGCTTTTGACAAAAGATTAATGGGTACATGTTTTTATTCACTGATGGGAGGTTGGTACAAAGTGTGTGGATGATTTTGGGGACATCCTTTGGAAATCTAAGGCATAGATACAAGACTAACATGGATGTATACTCCTTGATTATAGCATGGGGTTTGGACTTGAGGGAATTGACAAGCACAGTGAGAGAAGTGTTGGAGAGGATTATGCATAGATATTTCTTGGAAGGATTAGAATTAATAATTGAGTGGGAAGTTCCAGGTGAAGGTTTTGACATTTGAGAAGGCTTTGAAAATGTGGAACTGGAAGGGGTAGAAGGATGCATCTCTTTCGTGTGTTGGCCGGTGGATGAGATTAAAAATTGATGCAAGGAAGAAGCAAGGTTAGGCTGGCAAGAATTGAAGCTCTTTATAGAGCCGATGAAGGTGGAAGCAATTATAAAATAGGTGAAAGTGGAGGTAGAGTGCATGGAAGCACAAGCGAAAGCAAAGAAAAAGTGTATGAAAGCAAAAGGACAGAATGCGAGGAAGTAGAAGATGAAAGGAAAAGAAACAAGGAAATTTGGTTATGAAATGGGCAGCACTAGTTGAATTTGTAGTTTTTGTAGAATTAATGCAAGACTAGTACTAAATTTTTGGCTTGTTGAAATATGTAAGGTAGATACAGATAGTTGTGAACTGGTTTTAGTTGGGCAGGGTTACTTTTTCTACTATGAAGCATGTTAAGATGCTTTTTGGAAAAAAATGTTATAGATGCAGGTGATTTTTGGATGGTTGATGAAAATAATGAGGCAAATAATCTTTATTTTCATGCATTTTTTTTATTAGTTTGATATTATGTTGAATTTTCCAAAAAAAATTATTAATCATTTGAAAATAGGTTTAATTCGCCAATGAATTTTATTTTTGAGTTTGAAAAAAAGTTTTAATCACCAACAAAATTATTTTTCTTGTTTGAAAACAGGCTTAATTTGCCAATCAAAATATTTTATTGCTTTGAAAATAGATTTTAATTGCCAATGGAAAAAAATTAGTGGTTTTAAAAAAATTGCATTTTGCTAGGATTTTCCACAAACTTCTAGCGATTATAAAAGATTCGCCAATGGAAATTACTATTTTTTTCATGAAAAATGAAAAAAAAATTCCACTAAAATTAATATTTTTATCACGAAGTATACAAGATTCACCAAGATTTTACACCTTCGCCGAGGGGGGGGGGGGTTTCTTAAAGTTTTCCCTGCAAGCAAGTAACTTTATCTATATGGGATCTATATTAGGTCCATCCCAACCTATCTTAAGGTGAATTGAATTTTGAATTGTGGCACAAGATATGGATAAAATATTTTAAGGATGACATGTTTAATTTTGTATGTTACTTCTAATTAGGCTGACATAATTGAAGTTACACTTGATATGGATATATATAGGAGATTAACTTCAGAGTTTTAGAGAGATGGAGATAATGAGGAAGATGATAATAGTGTGACAAAGAAAGAGAAGATTATATGCAATATTTGAAAGATATATGACATGTATGGTGCTTCACCTACATGTGTGTGATGTGAATATAATCAGAGTTGAGCAGATTGTGAGTAGAGTAGAGTATTGATGTCATATGAATATTATCTTTATACTTCATTGGAACTGTAATCCAACATATGATGCTATTGTATTAGTTCAAATAGGTTGTGTATCCATCCCTTCTTTCTTCTTTATCATTTTTTATGGGAAGTGAGTTCACTTGGATAGTGAGTCCACCTAGCAATGAGTCTTTCTGTAATATCTTATATCCAAATATAATATATTGTGAGCTAACCCTCACCATGGTTTTTCCATATAAAAATAATGGTGTTCACGTGTCATGTGATTTTTTGGATGTCTTCATGTTTTCATTCATCATTGTAGTTAAATATACCTTAATAGTTGGATGGTTTATGTTTAATTGGTTTAAAGGAATATTGATTCACCCCCCTCTTTGTATTCTGGGTGTTTAATAGAAAAATACCTTTTAATCTTATGGTATTCATAAAAACTATTAAAATAATTTGAAGTAAACTCACCACCTCTATCAGACCTCAAATACTTGATTTTAAGATCCATTTAATTCTCGGCCATATACTTAAATGCTTTAAACTTATCTAGAGCTTCTAATTTTTCTTTGAGAAATATCACCCAAGTCATTTTAGAATAATCATCAATCAACAACATAAAATACCTATCACCTTGAGAGCTTCTTATTCTGGTAGGTCCATATAGGTCTATATGCACCAAATCTAAAGGACCTATAGTAGAATATTCTTTATTCTTGAACCCCTTCTTTGTTTTCTTTCCAAACTGACATTGTTTGCATATTACATTGATATTCTTTGTAATATTTGGAAAATATCTCACAACATCAGAATAACTAATCTTTTCTAGGCTATCAAAATTTATTTGACCCATTCTTCTTTTCCATAGCTAGCTTTCATTGATTTGAGACATAAAGCATTTAGCACCACTACCTTTGAGATAATAAAAATTATCTTCTATCCTTGTCCTTGCAGCAACCAAAGTTCTAGATCTTCCTATTCTAATTTCACAACCATCATCCTGAAACACCAAATGGTATCCTCTTCTACACATCTATGCTACACTAAGAATATTAGTCCAAAGGCCCTTGAGATAAAGAACATCATTTGTTTTATTCTTTGCATCAAAACTAATTGAACCTTTTCCATAGATCTTAGCAGATGTATCATCACTAAACTTAACAAGACCACTGGATCATACTTATGAAGTTTGATAAACTTATTCTTATCACTTGTCATATCATTTGATTATCCATTTTCAATTATCATGTAGTTCTTCCCTTCTCATGCATGAAAATCAGTCACCATAGTTCCTTCAATGTTGTGACCTGTTATCAGAGCACTTTCCTTCACACATCTTTCATAACTAGTAGAATTAGTTCCAACATTTAATTCCATGAACACACATTCATATTTTTCATCATTAGGATAGTTTGATTCCTCATCATTAGATACACCATTGTCTCTTTCAACATAATAACTCTTCCTGAAAAAATTCCTTAATTATCCTTCAATTTTTCATTGGAAACTTTGATTGGACATTTAGAAGCATAATGACCTATCTATCCACAATTGAAATACTTAAAGGTTAAATTACATTTGTATTTTCCAATGCCCTTTTTCAATATCCTTACAAAATTTTATTCCACCTCATCAAGATAATTTGGATCCGATTCATTATTATTCTTTGCTTTGTAGACTTTAAAAGAAATTTCTTTCTTTGTAGCATCTTGACCAAAATATCTTAATTCAGAAGAAATTAAAGCACCAAACATCTGATCTCTAGAATAATTATCCAAATTATAAGCTTCCTTAATAGAAGAAACATTATAACTATAATCTTTAGGAAGAGTTATTAATACCTTCACAACTTCACTTTCTTATAGCTTACCACCAATACCATTGATGACATTGACAACTTCATCCACCTAAGCATTTAGGTAGTAATCTCTTCATCTTCAGACATCCTTAGGGTTTCAAATTTATCTTTATAGTTTTGCATCTTTGCTTTCTTGACCTTAACACCTCCTTCATAAATACTCTCCAACTTTTTCTAGATCTCTTTTGTAGTTTTCAAGCTTATTACTTTTCCAAGTTTTGAATCATAAAGTCTACTCAATATAGCATTCATTTCTTTTCTATTTTTCTCATATTCCTTGATTTCATCATCACTTGTTGGACCAGTAGCAAGCATATTATATCCTCTTTCAACTGACTTTCAGACACTAAATCCAAGAGAGACCAAAAGGATTCAATCTTGGCTTTCTAGTAAGCATAATTTGTTCCATAAAAAATAGGAGCTTTTATACCCTTCTTGTTCACCATTTGGATCTACCACAAGTGGTTAAGCTCTCTCCATGGAACCATAGCTCTAATAAAAATTGTTACATGCATAGGAAAAATTAGAGGGTGGTGAATTATTTATACATTAAAACATTCAGTCCCTCATTAAATTTCAAACCCTTATCAAAATGTAAACCCGCATTAAGCATTAGTAGAATATACACATTTGAAACAATAATGAAAACAAAATTATACACAAAAGAGTACCAAATTTACATGGAAAACCCTAAGTAGGGAAAAACCATAGTGAGGATTAACTCACATATATATGAATAACAACACTAAATATAATTAGGCTCACTACCCAAAAAAGAGAAGAAAAGATCACTATCGGGTGGCTCACTGCCAAGAAGAAAGAAGAATAGAAGAAATTGTTATAGAGAGATTCAATATCTTAGATCAATAGGAAATTCCACCACCACAACTCTATGCCATCTGCAACCTTTGGCTCACTACCTCTAGCAACTTCAAGCACACTGAAAATGTAGACACCTTTTTCTCACTTCATCTGGAGTCATAGGAATTAAATCTCACACTCAAATTACCACACTTGATTACATTCATATCATTCATAATTTCCACACAACATCTCCAACAACTCACCTTGTATTTATACCATCCACAACCTAAACAATCTCAATTAGGTCGACCTCAATAAAATATATGCACCTCAAATGTGCATCACAAAAATAGGTTGGCACCAAAAACTTCCATGGTGGAAAGAAGTGAAGGAAGACCATGCCAAGGGTTAACTAGGACCCAAATCTATACCACCATGCTATTGAACACATGCACAATCCATGAGGTACTTCCACAAATAGTGCTATCATGCCAGGTTGGCTAAACCTAATCTGCTAGTACAAGAAACCACACGCATGCCTCTCCAAGTGTGAAAGAAACATGCAAACCATAAATAAACACTTCACAATATCCAGACAACATCCCAAAATATTCCAACATCATCAAAATATTTTGCAACACTGCCACAACCACCTAAAACTAAAGAATACTTTCATCCTGCACATCAAGATGCACTACAACTAAACTCAATCATAAGAACTAAACTTGTAGAACTACTCAATAATAGAAACTCCAAGGGTAGGTAGATATAGAAAACATAAGCATGTTCCCAAATCCATAAAACAAGAAACCTCACTATGGATAAATGTAGAGCAATCTCATTTATCTCATACAACCTTCTCTATAGATAGACACTTTTTCAAAAATAACTTCCACTACTAGATGATCCAAAACCTAAAACTATGGATATAAAACTGCATAACACCTCTGTTAATCACATCCAAACTACACATGAATATCTTCAACCATGAATAAATGTGGAGCACAACACTTAACACACCTTTGTCACACTACACACTCTTTATTCAAATTTTCTCAAAGGCACTTGGAAACCAAGTGAACTTACTGCATCTGCAACACTTATCCATCACAACTATACAAGACATCAATGACAACATTGATGATAGCACCACAACACCTTCTTATAAAACCACAATGTTGGTTGTTTTCAATTCCCAACTAGATCTCACAAATAACCTATGGATTTTCCATTTCCAATGGTTAGTTATTTGGAGGGATTGGCCAACAAACATGTGAAAGTTAGAATAACTTTCCCTCTACACTTTGGGCTTTAAAAAACCCAAGAGGTTGATCCTTGATATTGTATTTAAAAATTCATGTGCAAAATTATTTGATACATTTTAAGTTCAACATATATGTTCTCACTTAATTAGCTTGATAAATGTGGAAATTAAAAGATTTGGAAGAATCCTTTCAGCTTTCAATAATTTAATACAAGAGAACATGGAAATTTACATAAAACTTCCAAAAATAAGGATATCTGAAATGAAATGTTGTAAATGTTCTTTAATTGAGTGACCTTGGAGCTGCAACTTAGACACAAATTCAAGATTGGTGCCTTAACCTAGGGTATGGAGTCAAAACTAATGCATTTTGGAATTACATAACAATATTTCACTTAAGCATTACAGAGCATTACACTATTGTACTCATAACTCTTGACCAACTCTACTTATAAAATCCTTACATACATTCACACAAACTTATATCTCCATTAAATAATTTAACAAGTTCCTTAAGCTAGAGCATTAACAAAAACATACATCCAAAGGAAAGACAATGGAGACAAAATTGAATGATCTTTGATCAATTTCATCCATAGTCCATGAAAAGCATACAATAGGAGATAATTGGCTTCAAATTTATGCCATTGTAATAAAAAAAATGCTAGTACTATTATACAAATCCTAAAAATTATAAAAACTAAGACTCAATAACCTGAAAGCAAGACTCAAATTAATTTTGTGTGTTCAATTCCAAAACTCTCTAAAAGATATATGTAAATAACCTTGAATTGCATTTTATAAGATAGTGGAACAACAAGCTTTAGGCCAAGTACACATGTCACATTTTCATTTGACATACAATTACATTTCAAAACATGAGCATTACTTGCTCATGGATAGAATATTCCAAAGGATAAATATATTTATTGTTGATGTGGTTTTTAGGCACACTTTCTCAACATAAGTAATGCACAAGTGCATCACCTCTTTTGAAAGACAATCTTCCACAATTAGATTGCAGAACACTATCCCAAGGTCTCTAATGTCAAGTCTTGACAGTTCTTGGAATATCTCAGTTTTTTTATGTGATTTACTGGAATCACAAGGTGGACTTATGGATGAGTTACAAAGCAAGGGAGTTGGGTTTGAAAATGGAGTTCTTAAGGTGCAAAAATTGTTACTCAGTTACTACAGGTTCAACTAGTGGTCTAGAACTCCATTTCATTGTCAAATTTGGGTTTACAATGGGAAAAGAACCTTCACTACGGTTACTACTTAGAAAAAAGGAAAAAGGGCAGGGAAGAGAGGAAGTTCCTAGATTTGAAACTACGAATGAATAGTGATCATGGGGCTGCTACAGTAGACAAACTCCCTAAACTAGGTTATGTTTGACCAAGAGAACCTACGGCTACACAAAACTAGTGCAATCTCCTAAGGTTTACAGATTTTCAGATTGCACATGCACATCATGAACATGCAATTGAACTAGGTTGCAACAATGATAGAAAGAAGCCCAGGCTAACTTTACACAACAACTTGTCATCAACAAGTGCTAAAAGTATGGGCTGAAAGCTCATAAAATACCATAACAACAATTTCTATTATCACTTTTATTCAAGAATCTATAACTAAAACTAATAGGGAAGTAGAACCATGCATGCAACATGAGAAAACTCAAAGAGAACATCCATAAAATCATGCAATGTTGTCTTCTATTGCTGCAAATTCCTTTTGCACTAGCTCTCCAACCCTTTACATATGAGGGGAAAGCCCCTATTTATAGTTTTCCAAAGCCCAAATGAATGGCTAGGATTCATTTATAATGAATGGCCCATATTTGTTTACATTAGGGTTTCACCTACCCCTCAATATTCAGCAATTTAAAATACATCTTTCTTTTTTTCCCTGTTTTGTCATCTAGTGCTTAGGTGTTGTAGCAGTTTTGTCCTCTTGCTGATTTCTATTTTCACTATAGCTGAAACTGCCTGAAAGCTACCTTCTTCCCTAGTTGGATCTGAAACATTTCTCAGCTAGTCGAGTGCATCTTGTTTGCAAATTTGTATCATTGGATCAGATGATTCAACTTTTGATGGATCGCTATCATTTGTTTGGAAGGAAGAAATAGCTGCTCCCTCCCACCACCTTCAAGGACATAGGCCTTCTTCTAATGCTAGCTCTGTTGATGGGTGCTATGAGGAAAGGTGGGCATAAAATGAATGGTGATAGGAGCTATGTGCTTTTCCTTGTTCAACTTTCTCAATGGATCTCCCCGATAGACCTGTGTTAGGTTTCTTGAATCCTGTGTACATGAAGTGTCGTAAGTGCTTTCATACACAAATCAAAGAAAACGTTAGTCAAATCCTACAAACTCCTTGTTAGATCCATCCATGCATCATCAAAAGATCATAATATTCATCATTATTCCACATTTGAGGATCATTTAGACCATAAACATTAATGTGTTCCCAAGGGGGGTGGGTGCCAAGTCGGGCGACAAATGGAAGGCAGAAGGAAGACGAACAATGAACGGGGGATAGCATTCCCCAAGGCTGGGCCCAGAAGATGGAAGGAAGGCAGAAAATGAATGGGGGATAGCATTCCCCAAGGGAAGTTCCCGGACCTCACAAAACTTAGCAAAACCAAGATATTTCAATTTCAGCACATGGGAAAAGGGGGAGAAAGAGTGCCAAAACATACTTCCTTAAGATTTGACTCATTTGAAAAAAGCAGAAGTTTGGAAGGGGAAAGCCAGAGTTTTTCTACCCTTTTGAAATGGCAATGAGCACATGACAGCCCGAAAGGAAATTCTTGGATGGTGACGGGGGGATGGAGTCCCAGAAATGGCCATGGAGGGGCCAGGTTCTG
This sequence comes from Sequoia sempervirens, assembly GCA_007258455.2. Taxonomy (NCBI): domain Eukaryota; kingdom Viridiplantae; phylum Streptophyta; class Pinopsida; order Cupressales; family Cupressaceae; genus Sequoia; species Sequoia sempervirens. The sequence goes on along the minus strand of VDFB02047230.1, from coordinate 310,501,922 downwards.
GAAGCTAGAACACTTGGGGCCGAAGGAAGGTCAAAATGGCAAAGGAGGGACGGAGCTCCAGAAACAGCCACAGAGGGGCTGGGTTCCAAAAATTGGAACACCGGGGGCCGACGGAAGGTCAAAACAACCAAAGAAGGACGGAGTCCCAAAAATGGCCACAGAGGTGCCGGGTTCTAGAAGATGGAATATCGGGGGCCAACAGAAGGTCAAAATGGCCAAGGAGGGACAAATTCCTGAAAACAGCAAAAGTGGAGCTGAGTTCTAGAAGTTGGAACATCGAGGGCTGACGAAAGGTCAAAACAGCCAAGGAGGGATGGAGTCCCAAAAAAGGCCACGAAGGGGCTAGGTTCTAGAAGCCAGAACACCGGGGGCTGACGAAAGGTCAAAACAACCAAGGAGGGATGGAGTCCCAGAAACGGCCATGGAGGGGCCAGGTTTCGGAAGCCGGAATGCCGGGGGCCAACGGAAGGTGAAAATAGAAAAGGAGGGATGAAGCTCTAGAAATGGCCATGGAGGGGCCGGGTTTCAGAAGCCGGAATGTCGGGGGTCGACGGAGGGGCGAAGTCCCAAAAATGGCCATGGAGGGGCCTGGTTCTGGAATGAGATTTCCACAACTTCCTAAAACTTAATGAAACCTTGGTAGTTCACTTAGGCACCAAAAAAATATCCCAAATCCATGGGAAACTTTTTCCCAAAGTCAAAAATGAAGGAAAAAGGGAATCGAGTGAGGAGGGGCCAAGTCAATAGGAACAAATGAAGGGAAAACCGCAGGGGCACTTCCGCAAGGGTAAAAGACCTAACGAAACTCAGGTAGGTGAATTTGATCATTTGAAGGCACATGACCAATTTAGGTTCTAAGAAAGGGGCACACAAAATGAGATGGGAGCAAAGTAGCCTATTGGGAGTGAAAAGAGGGGGTCCCTGCCTACAACGGGGAGTGTGTGTAAAACATGTACAACAAATGGCGACTCGCTGGGGAAATGCTCCAGAGCATTTTGATGAAAATTTGGAATCACAAACCCAAAATCTATGGTTTTGATCTTTATGCTAGGGCAAAAAAACTAGACGCTCTACCAAAGGATCAAAACCATTGGTTAATCCAACCTTCAGTATGCTGAAAATCCAAGTGTGTGCGCATGCGTTAATTCCCATCCTTCAATTATTACAAGAAGCCAAGCTTCGTCAAGTTAAGCTACGTAGTGTATTCTAACTCCAAAAGCATTAGGAACATTGCATTGTTGTCAGTCAGGCATCCATAGCCTCGATGAGGTTGTCATTGTGATTCTCTCGAACATTGCTCTATTGCTAGTTAGGTGTCCATAGCCCTAGTAGAGTTGCTCAAATACCCCTAAAAATTTGAATTTCTATTCTTTTGATTTTCAATGTTTTGCTTTATTTCATTTGTTTCTTTTCTTTTGATTTTCAATTTCCAATTCCTTTTATTTCAACCCACAAGCATTGAAGCTTGCACTCAGGGTTGAGAATCACAATGGTGCTGAAGCATAATTTTAGATTTTTCACTTAACTAGACTTCACAAAGGACCTACAACAACCTCTAGATTCTTAAAATATGTGAGAGATATAATATTCTAGAATACATTAGAATCAGACCAACCAACAACTTATCCTCTTTTAATCAAACACCTAGATCACTTGACACTAACAAAAGATCCTCACCATCCACTCTGAAAACTTGATTAGAGTTTGACAAAGAAATACATAGCACAACCCCAGGCATAAGCATGGTTTTTGTGCGCACAGATGTGCCCAGCCAAAAATAGAGGGACCCTGAGCAAAGAAGTAGCAAAACAGAAGCAAAGCTAACGAAAAGCGAACACCAAAACAAACCAAAGTGGGATGAAAAAAGAAAACAAATAAAAAAATACCCTAAAGCAAGAAACCTACAACACACCAACTAACCTAAGGAAAGTAGGAAAGTGAAGTATTTACAGGAAACCTACACTACTCAAAACAAACTACATACAAAGATATTTACAAAGCACTATGTTCAGGTTGGGAAAGCTGGCCTTCACACTCATTCGATTTCATAGTGCATGCACAAGTAAACGGGTGATCATTATAGTTCTTAACCATGCATATTTATTCTTATATTAAGAAAAAGGAAGTTCAACATTACAACACTCAAGTTCAATCACATCATCATAAGAAATCAGCAATTGAGGAGGCTCGCTAAACCATGGTTGACCCATAAGAAAGTTTTCCTTCCCTCACTCCCATAATCAAAATGATAAGTGCAGCTATGACAATTAATAGGAGCAAGGAAGGATAGAACTTGGATGTCATCACATGGAGGTGGTAGCATTTGATAGTTGATAACAAGCATTGCATCATCAATTTTTGCATCGGTATTCTCAGAGGGTGGCACAAGATCATGTAGCATTTCAGGCATCAAGTCTGCATAAGGTAGGGAGAATGGGGTAGTAAACACTTCTTCCACATCTTGTGTAGGATTGAAAATCCCTATTAGCTATTCCTCAAGAAGATAGATTTCATCTCGTTGATCTTCTACAAACCTAGTGTCCACTTGATTGTTGTCCTCAAAAAGTAGCACATTGTCCCACTTCCTTTCCCAAGTGTTGTCCTTATTTATGTGGTGTTCAATGTCATGGGACAATGACATGGATGAATCTATCCCATTGCAACCATTTGGAGGTGGAGGATCAACAATAATCATGAGGAAAGGACTCCAAGTTGCATCTTGTAGTCGATTGGGTGCTTCATCTCTATTGGTAGCTATCTCAGCACCCCCGCCTTTGTCTTCTTTTCTTTGTTGTTCATGCATCTCATCATGATGTTCACTCATTTCCCCTTGTTCACTATCGCTATAGACAAAGAAGGAACCCCTCTCCCAATCTAGAAACTCTAGTGCATGACTTTTTGGAGGCTAAAGGAGTATGTCTTCATCGCTTCTAACATCTGGGATGTACTCTGCAATATGAGCATACCTCCACAATACAACTCCCAATTGAAAAAAGTCATCATTTGATGGTATCTCATCAAGGGGACCAAAATCCACTATGCAATCTCCCTCCAAGGACTTGTCATAAAGCCTATTGCTCATGGTGTGCAAATGCTCTTCAAGAGGAAGAAATTCTTGATGATTGATGGACAATGTTCTGGTTTGATCCCCTTCAGCATTCGGAAGCTCAAGATTGTAGTGTTTTCCTTCTTCTATTGTTGTCCCAACATCCTCTTGAGGACCACCTTTAGCTAATTTGTCACTTGGCTTGGGCTCTTGATCTTCTACTTTGATTCGGGCAGCAAGTGGAGGAGGTCGGGCACTTGCCTACTCCACTTGTCCCCTAACTTGTTCGACAGCTTCTTGGCATATCTCACATGCAAACTCAGAATGTGATGCATCATGGAGTCTGCACCAATTTGGCAGCAATAACACCTCCAAATCTACTTGGTATTTTAGCTCAGACCAATCCCTTGCTAATATTGACACTATCTAGTCATATCTTTCTACTATTGGGTCCTCATCATCATTTGGGAAGGAAGGTGGATAGTAGACAACTGTAGTGAGTGGTTGTTCCCACTCCTCCAAATCTACATTTTTGGATGCCTGATCGATGTCATTCATGAAGGAGAGGTCCCCTAATCTAATCTCACTTATTTCCTTGTCATCATTCTTTGTTGTCCCAAGGCTGTGAACCTTGTCTTCTTGATTTTCAGCATCTTCATTGGCTGCCCTAGCATACACTATTGTAGACTTTGTTGATTCATCTTCAAATTCCAATGAATCCTCTTCTAGATTAGAGGAATACTCTTTGCTAATGGAGGAAAGGTTTTCTAACCTCCTTCTAATTGAACTTTCATCACAACTTTCTACTGTCCTATAGAAATCAGCTCCTTCCTTTTAATTTTGAGCTTTGATGTTCACTATCCCAGCACTAGTTTGTGTTGAATCCCTTGGTTCCTCTTCGATGTGTTGTCCTCCATATGTTGACAACTCTTCTACCTCATGGGATACCTCGTCCTTGTTGAAATTTGGCTGCTCCAACTTGTTCAAGCAACCCTTGACTTGAGTGATTATGTTCATGCATGATAAGCAAGTGAATTTGGAGTGAGGTGCATTCTGAAATCTCCACCAAGTAAACATCAACACCTCCTCCAATATTGGTCCCTCTTTTCTTCCCAAACATTCTTGGACCAGCTCCTTGAATGCTTTGGCTGCCATGGTTGTTAGCTCTTCCTCTAGGTCTTCGGGAGCCAAGGGCTGGTATATTTCCCAAAAGGGAATTTCTCCTTGCAAGACTCTCTCAATCCTTCTTAGAAAAGTCAAACACCCCAATTCATTATGTCTATGTGTGCAATGGATTTTACATTTATCTGCCAATGAGAATTGTTGTAGTGGCTTCCTTAGTCTTCTATTCAAATCTGCATGTAGCTGAGTGATGTTCTTTTGCAACTGTTGCTCCATTTTCATTCAACTTCTTTTGCCTTTAGAACTTTTTGATTTTATGTTTCAACATTAAAATAGATCTCTCTATCTTAGATTTCTTCTTTGAAAGTGCTCTTATCAATTTCCAACTTTAGCTTTGAAGCCTCAACATGTAATGCCCTCCTTCTAGCGCCAGTTCTGTTGATGTATTTTTTATGCACACTTTCTCAACATAGGTAATGTACAAGTGCATCACCTCTCTTGAAAGACAATCTTCCACAATCAGATTGTAGAACACTATCCCAAGGTCTCTAATGTCAGGTCTTGATAGTGCTTGGAATATCTCAGTTGTTTTATGTGATTTGTTGGAATCACAATGCAGATTTACAGATGAGTTACGAAGTGAGGGGAGTTGGGTTTGCAAATGGAGTTCTTAAGGTGCAAAAATTATTGCTCAGTTGCTGTAGGTTCAACCAGTAGTCTAGAACTCCATTTCATCATCAAATTTGGCTTTACAATGTGCAATGAACCTTGCCTACAGTTACTACTTAAAAAAAAAAGGAAAAAGGGAAGGGAAGAGAGGAAGTTCCTAGATTTGAAAATACAAATGAACAGTGATCATGGGGCTACTACAGTAGACAAACTACCTAAAATGGGTTTTGCTTAACCAAGAGAACCTATAGCTACACAAAACCAATGCAATCTCCTAAGGTATGCAGATTTTCAGATTGCACATGCACATCATGAACATGCAATTGAACTAGGTTACAACAATGGCACAAAGAAGCCAAGACTAACTTTACACAGTAGCTTGTCATCAACAAGTGCTAAAAGTATGGGCTAAAAGCTCATCACATACCATAAAAACAATTTCTATTATCACTTTCATTCAAGAATCCACAACTAAAACTAATAGGCAAGTAGAACCATGCATGTAACATGAGAAAAATCAAAGAGAACATCCATAAAATCATGCAATTTTGTCTTCTATTGGTGCAAATTCCTTTTACACCAACTCTCCAACCCTTTACAAATGAGGGGAAAGCCCCTATTTATATTTTTCCAAAGCCCAAATGAATGACCAGGATTGATTTACAATGAATGGCCCAGATTTGTTTGCATTATGGTTTCACCTACCCCTCAATATTCAACAATTTAAAATACATCTTTTGTCTTTTCCCTATTTTTTCATCTAGTGCTCAGGTGTTGTAGTAGTTTTGTCCTCTTGCTGATTTCCCTTTTCAATATAGCTGAAACCACCTAAAAGCTACCTTCTTCCCCATATGGATCTAAAAAATTTCTCATCCAGTTAAGTGCATCTCGTTTGCAAATTTGTATCATTGGATCAGATGATTTAGCTTCTGATGGATCGCTATCATTTTTTTGGAAGGAAGAAATAGCTTCTCCCTCCCACCACCTTCAAGGACATAGGCCTTCTTCTAATGCTAGCTTTGTTGATAGTTTCTACGAGGAAAGGTGGGCATAAAATGAATGGTGACATGAGCTATGCGCTTTTCCTTATTCAACTTTCTCAATGGGTCTCCCTGATAGACCCACGATAGGTTTCTTGAATCCTATGTACATGAATTATTGTAAGTGCTTTCATACACAAATCAAAGCAAACATTAGTCAAATCCTACAAAATCCTTGTTAGATCCATCAATGCATCATCAAAAGATCATAATATTCATCATTGTTCCACATTTGGGGCTCATTTAGACCATAAACATTAATGCATGCCCAAGGGGGATAGGTGTCAAGATAGGTGAACAGTGAACGGGGGACAACATTCCCCAAGGTCAGGCCTAGAAGCACCGACAAAAGTCGGGCGACAAATGGAAAATAGAAGGAAGGCAGACAACGAACAGGGGATATCATTCCACAAGGGAAGTTCCCAGACCTCACAAAACTTAGCAAAACCAAGATATTTCAATTTTAGAAAATGGGAAAAGGGGGAGAAAGAGTGCCAAGACATACTTCCTCAAGATTTAACTCATTTGAAAAAGATAGAAGTTTGGAAGGGTATAGCTAGAGGGTCGCCACCCTTTTGAAATGACAATGAGCACACGGTGGCCCAGAAGGAAAGTCCGAGATGACGACAAAGGGATGGAGTCCTAGAAACGGCCACAGAGGGGCTAGGTTCTAGAAGGTGGAATGCTGGGGGTCGACAAAAGGTCAAAATGGTAAAGTGTAAGAAAAAATAGATATGGAAACAACTCTCCTAATGTCAAAGACTCAAGGAGGAATGCATATATACTTTTAATTTTTCCAATTACAATTCAATTAAGATGAACTTTGAACTAAATATCAAAAACAAAGAATTAGACAAATACAAATGAACACTAGATATACGTGGGAAAAGCCTTATGGGAGAAAAACCCACCACACCAAGAGAAGTCACTTTGTATTACAGTAATAAGGATTACATACAAGAGTTATGAATTATCTTTCTGATGTCATAATATAATAGTTTTCACAATGATCAATCTTGTACAGGGACCTTCAAGTTATAGTCTTTACATAATAGAATTCATCCACTGATACAATTTGAACTATTCACACAATTGTTCTTCAAACAAACTGAACCATCGAGCATCTGCAACTTCAAACTATATTCATGTCATTCCCTATTTTTTGAGCTTCCTCATAGAACTACCTCAACAGACTGTCTTCCAACGGTTTCCATTCGACTTTTCTGATTGGTCGAATACCAGCCACATAGATGGTCATCACTTAGTCAAAGGAGTTCACATTGTATCAGCATGTTGGTGAGACACAGGAAGTGTCTCCCTGATGCCCAAAGGCTTCATATCGATGTCGCCAAGAGTTATCCTTATCGCCAAGATGTTACATTGAGTCCAGAGAGCTACCGCTTAGACTTCGTCATGTTGCCAAGACTTATCAATATCGGTGAAACATCATACCGAAGCTTCAAAGTCACACAGTTGTGAGTTTTTATCGGCTAGACAATCATCTTTCACTGAGACATCATATCGAGTCATTTAGGGTTACTCCGAAGCATTCAACATTCGGCAAGACTCAACTGCTATCGTTGAGATATTACTCTGAAACCTCTAGACATACCAAGCACCAAATAGTAGTCAGCAAGACTCTTGTCTATCGCTAAGAGTTCACACCAAGATTTTTTATGTTACTGCGAAGACTCCATATGTGTTCCCGTCAGTGAGACCTTCATCATTCACTGGGACTTCTTCTCGAGACCATTTGGGTTAACCCGATAACCATATGCTATCGGTATGACATTCTTCAGTCACTAAGAGATCTCCCCGAGATCCTTTGTGTTACTCCAATGACCAACACTTGAACCTCCGTTGGTGAGACATTTGCACATCGGTAAGACTTCTTACCGATAGAATATAAGATACGCCGAAGACCACAACATGTAACATACTCTTGGTGAGACTTTAATATCTTGATAAGACTTCTCACCGATCCACCGTAGGTTATCCTGATATGCGATAGAATGGCTTGTTGGCCAGAGATCTCCATGAGCGGTGAGAGGTTACAACGAACAAACTGTCATAGTGATAGGCTCCAAGGTAAAAGCATTCGGTGAGACTCCTGCAAGGTCACATTGACCTAATCTAATTCAACAAGGTTACTACTGCTAGTCGGCCAGACATGATGGATGTCACACCGACTTTTCCCTAGTAGAGGTTACAGCCTGTGATGATTGAGACACATATTTCCAACAATCTCCCACTTGACGAAGATCACATAGGCACCTCCAGAGCACAATGAACCTACTGAAAATCATGGGCACTAAGGCCCATTGAACTAGCACACCACCTGAACTTTTATGTGCTCACTGGCTTCGTCAATGCATCTACAACATTCTCTAGAGTATCAACCTTTTCCAAACTAACCTTTCCATCCTCCACCATATCTCATACAAAGTGGTACTGTACGTCTATATGTTTCATCCTGGCATGGAAAGTAGGATTCTTTGCCAAACAAATTGCACTCTGACTGTCACAAAAAAATAGTTATTTTCCTTGCATCAAAACCAATGTTAGAACACAAACGTTTTAACCAAGCTGCTTCTTTACAAGCATGAGTAGCTACCATGTATTCAACCTCTGTAGTGGACAAAGCGACTACAGCCTGTCGCTTACTCATCCAACTCACTGCACCACCATTCAACATGAAAGTATATCCATTGGTGGACCTCCTACTGTCAATGTCCCCTGCCCAATCAGAATCCACATAGCCTTGAATACTGAGAGTCCTCTGTGATTCAACCAAGTTCCCATGGTAACACAAAGAAAAATCTGAAGTTCCCTTCAAATATCTGAAAACTCTCTTTACAACATCCCAATGTGTCCTTCCAGGATTAGCCATAAACCGACTAAGAACTCCCACTGCTTGGGCAATGTCTGGCCTTGTACAGACCATTGCATACATAAGAATTCACACTACACTAGCATAGGGTACATTGGTCATGTCCTCCATCTCAGTAGGAGATTTTGGACAATCTTCAACAGATAGCTTCATTCCCTGCAAGACTGGAACAACTAGCTGCTTGCAATCATTCATGCAAAATCTCTCTAGAACAGTCTTGATATACTTACTTTGACTGAGCCAAAGTTTTCTACTATTCCTGTCCCTAGTTATCTCCATCCCCAGAATATACCTTGCTGCACCAAGATCTTTCATTTTGAACTTAGTAGACAACTAAGACTTAAGATCAGAAATCATTAGCTTACTATTGCCTATGAACAACATATCATCAACATAGAGAGCAATATTAAGCACTTGATCACTTTCAGCTTTGTAATAAACACAATGATCAGATTTTGATCTCACAAATCCCAAAGATAATACAAAATTATCAAATTTTTGGTACCACATTCTAGGTGACTGCTTTAACCCATACAGAGACTTTTTTAACTTGCAAACCAGTTTCTCTTTACCTTTCTCCACAAAGTGCTCAGGCTAGGACATATAGATTTTTTCTTCAAGATCACCATGAAGAAATGTTGTCTTCACATCCATTTGTTTGACCTCTAAGTCATACACTACTGCAAGTGATAAAATAAATCTGATAGATGTCAGCTTAGCTATAGGAGAAAAAATTTCCCCATAATCAATTCCCTCTACCTAAGAATAGCCCTGCGCAACCAATCTTGGCTTGTACTTTTCCACACTACCATCCAGACCAATCTTCTTTTTAAATACCCATTTGTAGCCAACAACTTTTTTGCCTTTAGGAAAGGGCTCCAAATTCCAAGTTTCATTCTTTTCTAATGATGCCATTTCCTCATTCATGGCTTCCAACCAAGAGTCTAAATCAGACATTTTAAATGCCTCCTTTACAGTCCTAGGCTCATCAATGCTAGAAATTAAAGCATTGGCACAAGTAGAATCTATCAAAGAGAATCCATACCTATTAGGTTGTTTTCTTTCACGGGTTGACCTCCTCATTTGCTGAGGCTGAGGTTCTTCTTCTTCTTCAGAACTTTCAGAACTGCTTGAGCTCTCCTCAGTTTCAGGCACATTTTGAATTTTCAATTCCTCTTTATCTAGAGTAGGAGGAATTCCAACTACATCCTTATTGTTTTCTAACTTTTTCTCTGACTGTAGATCCAAGGTAGAAGGTTTCAACTCACAAAAGATTACACTTCTGCTATATACACCATTCTCTATATCAGGATTCCAAAGCTTGTATACTTTTATGCCAGCGCTATAGCCAATAAAGATACATTTGATAGCCTTGCTCTCCAATTTAGATCTTTTCTCATACGACACATGAGCATATGCCTTATAGCCAAAAACACAAATATCTCTTAAAGAGGGCTTCTTACTAGACCACACTTCCAAAGGTGTTTTCTCAACAAGAGTAGAATTTGGAGAACGATTTATTAAGTAACATGCAGTAGCAATAGCCTCAGCCCAGAATTTCTCCTCCAAGCCAGCACCACTCAGCATACTTCATGCTCTCTCTGTCACCGTCCTATTGAACCTTTCTCCAACTCCATTTTTCTATGGAGTATAAGGTGTAGTCTTATGCCTTTTAATCCCATGGTCTTTGCAATACCTCTCAAATTCATCAAAACAAAATTCACCACCATTATCAGTCCTTAAACATTTAATTTTTCTTCCAGTCTAATTTTCTACAAGGTTCTTAAATTCCTTAAACCAATTGAATACTTCTAATTTACTTTTCAAAAAATAAACGAATGTTCTTCTCGAATAATCATCAATGAACGACACATATTATCTTGATGTAGACAAAGAAGGAACATTCACTAGACCAAACACATCCAAATGAATATAATCTAGCAAACCAGAAGATTTATGAAGACTGGAATAAAAAGAAACATGGTGTTGTTTTCCATATATACAATGCTCACAGAATTCAAATTCAAGGCTACAATCTTCAAGCCCCTCAACCAGGTTTTTGTTCTTCAAGGTTTTTAAACCTTTTTCTCCTATGTGGCCTGGCCTATGATGCCAAAGCATAGTCTTCTCTGTTTGAAGTTTTACTTCCATAGAGTTTACATAATTAGGGATATTTCCCTCTTTACCTCCATGAGTAGCTTTCTGTGACTTTACAGAGACACTGTTACATTGAACAGCCTGTGCATCCAGCTTGTACAGGGTACCAATTCTAGCACCTCTAGCTAGCACCATAGAGTCTCTAGTCATCTTGCAGGCATTTTCAGAGAACATAACTTGCACTCCAATATCATTTAGCATACTTACAGAAAGTAAGTTTCGAGCCAAACCTGGTATATGCATTACATTATTTATTCCCTTTACTCTGCCATCAAGAAATTGGATTCTGACTCTTCCATGACTAACAATCTCTAAATTTGAATCACTTTCCAAGTACACATTTCCACCATTGTATTCTTCATACTTTGTAAACCAGTCTCTATGAGATGTCATGTGGAAAGATGCTCCAGAATCAATTAGCTAGACATCATCTGATGCCTGTGTAGCCAAGGCTACAATGAAGGCATCTCCATCACTGTGAGAAGAATCATTTTCAGAAGAATACTTCTTCTTCTTCTTCTTCTCCTCTTTACAATCCTTTTGGACATGACTAGGTTGCCCATAGTTCCAGCACTTCACCTTGGACTTCTTGCCAGGAGACTTTGATCTCCCCTCTGATTTTGTTTTGGAATTATTTTCCTTCTTCTTTCCTTTTTCTTTTGACCTTCCTCTAACAGTAAGGGCCTCCTTCACCATCTTAGAAGATTTCCTTCTCATCTCTTCTAACAACAAAGATGCAACAACATATTCCATCTTGAAACTGGATTTTGTACTCCCAATAGCCATCACCAGGTGATCCCATGAATCTGGCAAAGAACACAATATCAGCATACAACGATCCTCTTCATCAGTCTTTACACCAATAGAAGTTAACTATGGAATCAACATGTTAAAAGCGTTCAAATGATCAGCAACAGACCCTCCTTCCTACATTCTCAAAGAGTATAACTTCTTCCTCAGGAATAGTTTATTCACCAAGGACTTCCCCTGATAAATAGATGCCAATCTCTTCCACAAGGAGGATGTAGTCTTCTCTTCATGCACATTGAGAAGAACAGAGTCTGCCAAATAGAGCCTTATCAACCCCTTAGACTTTCTATCTGCAAGGTCCCAATCTTCTTGCTTCATGCTTGTAGGTTTAGTTCCAGACACAACAAGCCACAAATCACGATCCACTAAGAGATCCTCCAATTTGAGTTTCCACAACTCAAAGTTGCTGCCATTGAACTTCTCTATTTCAATATTTCCTGACATGCTAGTCATCTCAATCTGTAATTAGAAATTGACTCAAAAAACCTAACATACCCACAAGGATAACACAACTGGCCAGGCTCTGATACCACTTGTAAGGAAAATTAGATGTAGAAACAACTCTCCTAATGTAAAAGACTTAGGGAAGAATGCAGATATACTTTTAATTTTTCCAATTACAGTTCAATTAAGATGCACTTTGAACAAATATCAGAAACAGAGAATTAGAAAAATACAGATGAACACCAGATATACTTGGGAAAATCCTTATGGGAGAAAAACCCACCACACCAAGAGAAGTCACTTTGTATTACAGTAATAAGGATTACATACAAGAGTTCTGACTTATCTTTCTGATGTCATAATACAACAGTTTTCACAATGATCAATCTTGTATAGGAACCTTCAAGTTATAGTCTTTACATAATAGAATTCATCCACTGATACAATTCAAACTATTCACACAATTTTTATTCGAACCAACCAAACCATCGAGCATCTACAACTTCAAACTATATTCATGTCATTCCCTGTCTGTCGAGCTTCCTCACAGAACTGCCTCAACGGACTGTCTTCCAACGGTTTCCATTTGGATTCTCTGATTGGTCAAATACCAGCCACGTAGATGCTCATCACTCGATTAAAGGAGTTCACATTATATCAGCATGTCGATGAGACACAAGAAGTGTCTCCCCGATGCTCAAAGGCTTCATATCGATGTCACCAAGAGTTATCCTTATCGCCAAGATGTTACATCGAGTCCAGAGAGCTACCGCTTAGACTTTGCCATGTCGCCAAGACTTATCGCTATCAGTGAAACATCATACTAAAGCTTCAAAGTCACATAGATGTGAGTTTTCATTGGCCAGACAATCATCTTTTGCCGAGACATCATATTGAGTCATTTAGGGTTACTCCAAAGCATTCAACATTCTACAAGACTCAACCGCTATCGCTGAGACATTACTCCAAAACCCCCAGACATACCAAGCGCCAAATAGTAATTGACAAGACTCTTGTCTATCGCTAAGAGTTCACACCGAGATCTTTTATGTTACTGTGAAGACTCCATATGTGTTCTCGTCGGTGAGACCTTCATCGTTCGCTGGGACTTCTTCCAAAGACCATTTGGGTTACCCCGATAGCCATATGCTATCGGTATGACATTCTTCAGTCACTAAGAGATCTCCCCGAGATTCTTTGTGTTACTTTGATGACCAACACTTGAACCTCCATCGGTGAGACATTTTCACATCAGTAAGACTTCTTACCGATAGAATATAAGATACGCCGAAGATCACAACATGTAACATACTGTCAACAAGACTTTAATATCTCAATAAGACTTCTCACCGAGCCACCATAGGTTATCCCGATATGCAATAGAATGGCCTATCAGCCAGAGATCTCCATGAGCAGTTAGAGGTTACAACGAACAAACTGTCACAGTGATAGGCTCTAAGGTAAAAGCGTTCAGTGAGACTCCTGCAAGGTCACAACAACCTAATTTGATTCAACAAGGTTACTATTGCTAGTCGGCCAGACATGATGGATGTCACACCGACTTTGCCCCAGTAGAGGTTACAACTTGTGATGATTGAGACACATATTTCCAACACAAAGGAGGGACAGAGTTCTAGAAATGGCCATGGAGGGGCCAGGTTCCAGAAGTCAGAACACCGGGGACCTATGGAATGCCAAAATGACCAAGGAGGGACAAAGTCCTAGAAATGGTCATGGAGGGGCCGAATTTCGGAAGTCAGAACGTCAAGGGCCAACATGGTGCAAGAGCACCTTGTTCATTGTATGTCACCATTGGTCAAAATTGGGAAATTTGAATGGGCATCCTGGAATGCATGTAATAAGGTTATGGTTAAGTCATTTTTCTTCAATGTATTTGTGTCATAAAAAAAACAAAAAAGGTTTCTAGGTGATCTTGGGGTTAAAGTCATAAAATATTGCAAAAGATGTAATCATGCAAAAGAGGGGGAAATTTGATATTGCATATAAGAGAGGAAGAGTCACCTCATTGGGAAGGTAGTTAGGTGGTTGGAGTTGAAGGGAATTCAATTTTTGTGTTGCAAATAGTTATATAAAGCCTTTGTAAGGCGAGCAGTGGGGTCATTCAATGTATTCTTGAAATTTTTTAAAACAATAAAGTTCCATGTTCTTGAATTTCAATACCTTCTTTCTATTGTTCATCAATTATTAGGTCTGCACATTGATATTTAAACTTATATCTCCATTTATCTTGGAAATACAGAGCAATATCTCACATTCAAGGAATTTGAATAAATAGATTAGTTCCTTAAGGCAATTGTCTGCATATTGATATGTAACCCTACATAATAGGGTTTGAGAGTCTGTAAAGAGGTTTAAAGCCCATCCCACTAATATAAGGCCAATAGAATGGTGGGATGGGATAATTAGGATGTCTTCTATATGATTTTTGTTGTGTAGATGCATGTGCAAAGGCAGGGAAGTCAAGAATACACTTGGTGTGGCTGCTACAAGAAAAAGTCAAAGTTTTCCAAGCATAAGTTGTTGCTACAGTCATAAGCAGGAAGAAATAACAATTGCAAAGGTCTAGAGAACATTCCAAAAGTGTGTATAGACCTAAAAAAACTTTCTTGGGTCAATTTCCAAGTGACAGGAGGTATGAAATTGGGTATTCAAATAAACCCTCACTATTTTGGGTGTTTTTAGCCTATAAATAAGGGTTTGTTAGTATGAAATATAAATGGGTTTCCCAATCCTTGAAAGTAGATAAATCTAGAGTTTTGTGATCTTTTCTTTGACTGTTCAAGGTTGTTTAGTTATTTGGTGTAATTTAGAGGTGACTTCCTTTGTAAATAAGGCCTAATCTAGTAGCCTTTCCTAGCGTACAATGTAAGAATTTGGAGTTTTCTTAAAAGTAGACTATTGAAAGCTTTTGCTATGTTGATATGGATAATAAAAGGTCCTCCAATGTGTATTCGGCTTTTGGGATTTGACTTTGGTTTGTGGGTTCTATTTGTCAAATAATGCTTTGATTCCATAGATAATGGAAACCTGATGAACAGTGAAAAGAGGGGTTGATGATGTTTGAAATGTTGCTTTATTTAAATTGTTAAAGATGTTTCTAGGATGGGTTAAGATGTAATAGACATGTTTGTTGATGTGGATGGTTCGATAAGTGATTAATATGAAGCATTTTGAGCAGATTGGTGGTTAACCACAAGATGATAATCAAGTTTCTCTTGTAGCAGGAGTTTGTAACCTATAAATAGATTACTGTAGTCAAAATATGATGAGTACAGTGCTTGATAATGGATTGATAATAGTGAGGTATGGTTTAGTTGATTGGTTGCCTTGGTTGTAAGTTGTATTAAGGAGTTTAAGTTGAAGTATCAGTTGGTACAGTGCCTTGATCAGGTTGTTACTTTGAAATTAGATAAATTGTTGATGATTAAGAAGTCTTTGTGTTTGTTCAAGTTATGGATTACTACCTTGTGAGATGGATGATTGTTGCCTTGTGAGTGACTGAGGAAAAAAGAAAGATGCTAAATTGATAGGTGAATTTGATGAAGAAATGAAGTAATTTTAGTTGTTTATGTAATTTGATCTTCTCTTGATTCAATTGGGGTTTGATTTTTCCTAAGAAATGATGTTGTTGAAGGTTGTTGGTATGATACTCTACATCATGATGAAAGGTCAAAACAGCCAAGGAGGGATATATTCCTAGAAATGGCCACAAAGGGGCCAAAATTTTGGGGGTGGACAAAAGCTCAAAATGGCCAAGGAGGGATGGAGTCCCGGAAAGGGCTACAGAGGGGTTAGATTCAGAAAGCTGGAATGGTGGGAGCTGACGGAAGGTCAAAATGGAAAAGGAGGGATGGAGATTTGAAAATGTCTATGGAGGGGCTGGGTCCTGAATGACAGAATGTCGGGGGCCAATGGAAGGTGAAAATGATGATGGAGGGATAGAGTCCTGGAAATGGCCATGGAGGGGTCGAGTTCCAGAATGAAATTCCCACAACTTCCCGAAACTTAACAAAACCTTGGCAGTTCACTTAGGCACCACAAAAACATCCCAAATCCATGGGAAAATTGTCCCCAAAGTCAGAAATGAAGGAAAAATTGAATCAAGTGAGTAGGGGCCAAGTCAGCAAGAACAAATGAAGGGAAACTTGCAGGGGCACTTCCGCGAGGGTAAAAGACCTGGTGAAACTCAGGTAGGTGAATTTGGTCAGGGGAATTTGATCATTTGAAGGAACATGAACAATTTAGGCTCTAGGAAAGGGGCACACAAAATGAGACGAGAGAAAAGCATCCCATCGGGAGTGAAAAGAGGGGTTCCCTACCCATAGCGGGGTATGTGTGCAAAAAATGCAAAATAGTTATATTTACTCTTTATAGCCTTTGTCCTTTCCAAAATTGCATGATGTTGATAGTTGTGATCTTTGTCACTCCTTTCTTCATTATTTGTGGGTGCAGACTTGAGGATGGTGAGCTAGAAAGTAAAGACAAAACTTTGGTGTTTAAAAGATAGCTCATTTTGTTGAAGTTATTGAAGCAGTTTGAAGTGTTGAATATGCATGGAAGAGAAAACTAACTCCACATCATTGGGAGAAACTTTAAAAATCAAGAAGCTCATTGTATTTCTTGTCCTAGGAATCATACTCTTCCTTTGATGGCTATTTGAAAGTCATAAATTCATCTATTTTATTCATGTATGAGCCATACCTTTTGACCACCTGGTTTGCTTCCTTGTCAAAATATTCTAAAAATTTGTTGGTGAACCATAGCTTATCCATGATGCTCTTCATCAAATCAATATTAATTGAATTATCTTCATAAATAATAAGAGCTTGAGTGGCAATAAAATTCTCCATTTGGGATCTCCATTGCTCATATGGGTTGACTACTCCATTATTGTCAAGAATATCTAGAAAAAGGCCAAGAGTACTATCATCAAATTCCTGGAGTAGTTCCTTTATTCTCTTTTCCATTAGATCTACCATGCCTTGGAAATATGTAATTCCTTTCACCATTTTGTATGTTGGAATTTTTTTTTGGCTTATTTGGATCATGAGTTGATCCCTTTATCATGCCATCTAATGCACTGATCCTTGGTACCCACAATTGCATTAATGGGACAACCTTTGATCTATCTTTCTCAAACATATCAATAGCTATTTTCATTAAAGAATAATCGTTGTGTGCATTGTTCACCCCCTTTATTGTTTTCCCATCAAATGCTCTAATGCATTTGTCACTATAAGTACATTGTTTTCCTCAATGATCCAATATCTCTCCATATTCCTTCAGCTGCTTAATCAAATCTTTTCTACTAACCTTCACTCTAGATGGTTGGGAAACAAGAATAAGTTGTGTTAATGGCATGTCTTCATAAATAACCATTTCTATAGATGGTGGAAGAGGAGAGGGTGGTGCTTGTTGTTCGGGCATTTGAAAATAACTCAACTCTTTGGTATTCATGTTTTGACTAGTCCCTTGTGTCTAGGGTTACTATCTCATTATCATTTTGAAATATTCCCCTCACAGTATTATTTTCCTATGGTGAGTTTTCAATTATTCTTCATTTATCCTAAGTTTTTATCATAGGTTAGGTCTTATGTCTATTTTCCCCATGGTCCTATTTTCTCCCCCTTCTAAAACAATTTATGTGCATGTGAAAAATATTCCCACTTAAGTCCTCGCTTACCGCTTGGTGCATCTCCAATCACAGATTGCTTCATGACTGCTAGCATTGTATTAGCGATGAGTGATGGATCCTTGCTTCCTTGTATCACTTCTTTGTTTCATATCGTGGATAGGTGTAAGGCCTCAAGTTACCTACTATGTTTGATGTAAATTATTTCCCTTGTATCACTGATTTCCTTAATGTTCTAAGTTCCAAATCAGTGATAAGCGATAACTTTATGACCCTTTGTATTGTTGGCTCATCACTCGTCACACATTACTTCTTATTGTCCATTTTCCTATTGGTGATAAGTGATGAGGATTATAGTTCAATTGTTTTAAAGTGATGTATTGCTGCAGAGCAGGGCATCAAAGGTCTAACACACTCAATCAATTCTTTTCCAAAGTCTTAACATAATAAAAAAGGTGATTCTCCTCACAATCTTCCACTTTGCCTTGTAGGACAAAAAACACCCCTTTTCTGACATAATTGCAAACAAAGCCTCAAACCCAAAATCTACCCTTTATTCCTCTTGAAGACATATCAATATTGCAAGGTGGTTACTTTGGGACACAACCTTCAATTTTTTGTTGCTATGCTTCACAATAGGCATAATTAGGCTTGTTTGAATGGCTCTCAATGATTTTTTCAAAACCCACGCTTCAAATCTTCTCACCAATAGATTAGATATGTAAAATAAGGCCTACTAAATCAATTTCAATCACTACCAATAGTTTTCTAAGAGTTTTCCACCAAACTCTAACTCCTATTGCACTTTTAATGCCAAAACATGTAGTTTTCAAACTAGGGCATCACCCAATTTGCACAAATCCTCCATCCCCTACTCCTACCACCTGGAGAAACAAAAACCTAGCCTATTCTAAGAAATTCCACTAAATTTGAATATTTTCCACTAATGGAATGGCTAGAAATTTATCTTTTCCTTCAAAACCTTATACCCTAAACTAGGGTTCCAAAATAGTTTTCAGTAAAATTGCTCTAAATCACTCAAAATTTAATGAAATTAGATGAAACAATATTAAAATGATATATAATTCACTACTTCACCAATTATAATGCATAAAAGATCACCTATAGGCCATACCAAGCCATACAACTTTATGTAGCAGCAAATTTAATGAAGAAAATGCAGAAAACAAAGCACTTTATTGGTTCAATCTTCAAATTTTCATCAACAACCTCCTCAATCAACCATACATAAATTTTTAAATAATTTTCCAACCAAAACAACTAATCCTAACTACTTTTCAAATCCCCTGACTGTTCAACTTCCCCAAAATGTAAAAAAGCAAAGTTGTTTTGACAACTTTTGCAATTTTTGCAACATTTACAAATTTTACCAAATTAACTTCAAAATGACTCCAAACCACCTAATAACCTAAATTGAATCCAAAAACATAAAAAAATGGTCTTTAAAAGACCTTATTACACCATAACAACTCGAAACCAAACAAAAACCTAACACTTGACCACCTTCTTACATTAAAACCTATGGTGCCCTGCACCATACTCTCCAAGGAAAAGTAACTCAAGTCCCCAAGTGGAATCTCCATTTGGAAATCCCTTCCAATGAACCAAATACTAAAAAATAGGCATTTTCTTTTGGCTTTGACCGGTTCTTCACTTGAGAATGATGTTCTTCACTTGGTGGATGATCTTTGATTTCCCCCTCATCTAAGAATGTTGTTAAATCTGCTTCCTCATCTACAACCACATATGCTTCTTCCTTGTAATACGCTACCTTCCTCTTAACTTCAATGGTGTACTTGGACTTGTCCACATCCTTTTGTAACTTGTCCTTGACCATTTCACCTTTACCTTTCATCTCTTCCATTTGTGGTTCTGCCCCTATGACTACTAGTTGATAGGGTATATTAACCTCCGATTTAATATAAATAGAATGGCCACCATCCCCTTTTGAAATCAATGAATGAAACACCCCTTCTATCATCATATCAACATACCCCTTAAGCCAATCTTGAATCTTCAATATCAATTCATCCTTGACCTTTAACTCAATATAATTTCCCTCCAAAATCAAGTCACTCTTTATGTCTGTTGTCATACTATCTCCTGATGTAGGAGTGGCTACAAGTTCTATGTGCTTCTCTTCCTCTACTCTAATGAACTCCTTTCTACCTACCATCATCACATTAGCTTCCTTAGTTTTTCCTTCATCTTCTTCTTTCAAGGGTGTCAAGGTATAAGAAACTCCATCTTTTACTATCTCATAAGGATTTATTCTTCCATCATACATAGCATGCTTATCAAATTTCCAAGGCCTCCCTAGTAGAAAATGACACACATCCATAGATAGTACATCACATAAAATTATATCCTTGTATCCTCCTATATTGAACTCCACCCAACTTTGTTCATTTACCAAAACATATTGACCCTCATTTTGTTGGCAACACAAGGGAAAACAACTGAGAGGGGGGTGAATTAGTTGTCATAGAAATTTAAACTTACTAACCTTATTCTCATATCTGATCAATAACCATGAAAACATAAATCATTCAACACATCACAAACACACATAACAAGAAGATTTTTTATGTGGAAACCCTGTTAGGGGAAAAACCACCATGGAGGTTAGTCCACAAGATTATACCCTGTTAAAAGTATAAAGAATGAAATGGGGAATACACATGCATTTAGGTGCACTAACTAGAGCTCACTACTCAATTACAATAATGCTTAATTTCCAAAGGAAGACACACTGTCTTACAAAAACATTCGGATTACATCCGCATGATTTTGAACTGAGAAAATAACATCTACTAATGCCTAATTACAGTTTTGGTTAAGCACATGGATGCTTCTTCACACTCTGCTCACTCTTCTTCATACTTTGCTTCTACCTTCAAATAATTAGGACATTATTCACACGTCTCATCCACACACATACCTTCAAATGAAATAAACAATCACTTATATATATGTGCAACAAGATATTACATCATTACATGTCGGCTTCAACAAAATAATAAAAAATATATAAATTGTTGGCCCAAAACAATAAATAATTTTCAATGTGAATCGACCAATGTTGGACACAACATAGTGAAGACCCAAAATAAAATCTTCAAACATGAACCATAGTAAAAAATTATTCCTCAAAGATCCACAACACACTACAATTACCCTGTCGGCCATGAACATGAAAAACATGAACACACAAGAGAAAATCACCAATCAAGAGGACCTCAATCAATGCAGAAATGCAACGTAGATCGAGAATGATCTAGAAACATCCAAAAAAATTAAGAATCACTAGAGAAGCATCCAGAACAACTGAACTTACTATAATCACATCATCTTCATTCAGGAACACCAACTGATGTAACAGAAAAATTTTCAGAACACAACTGCTCATAACTCGATCAAATCTTTATGTGAATCTCTAAAACTTAATGTGGATAAACTAGATATACTAAAAAAAGACCCTTTAATAAACAACCTCTAATCATGAAAATACTAAGCTCGGAAACATACTGAACTTCACTTCATCACTGACAACCTACAACTTATTTATTATAATTTTCTCAATATCCTCAACATATACAGCCTTACAGACATTAATGCAAATAGTGTTGACATCAATGACAACCACATATTAGTAACACAACCACAACATCCAACAATCTCCCCTTTGGCATTGATGGAAACAAATGATGTGAAAAACACCATCAACGCAACTATCTCTTAGCATTTAATCCCCCTTAGGTTCTAACTCTTTTCTCCTCAACTCTTTCACATGAATCTTCTCCCCACAAAATTTTTCACATTGCTCTTTTCCCCCTTTGACATCAATGAAAAAGATACACACAAGCTATGAACCACATATCTAAACATCTGACTACTCCCCCTGAGTAGAAACCACCACAACATCAATTTAGATGAAGATATGACTGTGAAATGCATGAATTGATGCAATTTAATGCATCTTAGTTCTGATTAGGAGGGGTAATCACCCCTAAATTCCCTCTGAGATACTCAAAATTATCCTTAGGAAAAGGCTTTGTAAAGATGTCTGCAATCTATTCCTTAGTAGGCACATACTCCAATCTGACTTCATTTTCACTCACCTTCTCTCTCAAAAAGTGAAATTTGATAGATATATGCTTGGTCTTTGAATGCAACACCGAATTCTTAGAAATTTTAATTGCACTTGAATTATCATAAAATATAGCAATAGGTTCATCATACACAACTCTAATATCTTTCAACATTTGCTTCATCCATAATACTTGAGTACAATTTTTAGCAGCAACAATGTATTCTGCCTCTGCACTAGATAAAGAAATGTGATTCTGTTTCTTACTTAACCATGAAATCAACTTCTTTCCCAATAAAAATGCACCACCACTAGTACTTTTTATATCATTCACATCTCATTCCCAATCAACATCAGTAAAGGAACTTAAAGTAAGATCATCATCTTTAGGATACCACAAGCACAAATCAACTGTCCCCTTCAAGTATCTAAAAATCCTCTTCATAGTAGTTACATGAGATTTATTAGGATCAACTTGAAATATTACAACAATACATACGACATTCATGAAATCAGGTCTAGTTTGAGTCAAATAGAGAAATCCACCAATCATCGATTTGTATCTAGTTTGATTTGCTTTCGGGGAATCATCATCTTGTGTCAACTTGCATCCGGTCACCATAGGTGTACCAACTAGCTTTGAATCTTCCATACCAAACTTCTTTAACAATTCTTTCACATACTTGGACTAAGATATAAAGATCCCTTTATCTAGCTGAGTAATTTTCAATCCCAAAAATAATTTCATCTCTCCAATCATAGACATATCAAACTCACTTTGCATCTCATTAGCAAACTTCATACACAAACTATCATCTCCTCCGAAAATGATATCATCAACAAATAATTCAACAATCAAATCTTTATCATCATCAATTTTGAAATACAGATTACTATCAGTTGTACCTTCATTGAATCCAAGCTTTAGAAAATACTTGTCCAATCGAGCATACCATGCTCTTGGGCTTGCTTAAGTCCATACAATGCTTTCTTCAACTGACAAACCATATCTCCCTGATCAGTCAATTGAAATCCATTAAGTTGATCAATATACACTTCTTCTTCTAGTTCACCATTTAGAAATGTTGATTTGACATCCATTTGATAAACCTTGAAGTTTTTGTAAGTAGCATAAGCAAGAAATAGTCTTACAGCTTCAATCCTAGCAACAGGGGCAAAGGTTTCTTCAAAGCCAATTCCTTCCATCTGAGAATATCCTTTACACACTAGTCTTTCTTTGTTTCTAACAACTTCACCTTGATCATTCAATTTGTTTCTAAAGACCCATTTAGTTCCAATTACATTTTTGTCCTTAGGTCTAGGAACAAGAATCCATGTATCATTCTTCTCAATCTATTGTAGTTCTTCTTTCATTTCTGCTACCCAAAGTTCATCTTTGCATGCTTCATTCACCCTATTAGGATCAATCTTTTAAATCAAACAGTATTCTTTTGCAATTTTTCTCCTAGTCTGAACACCATTGATCTTATCACCTATGATCTAATCTTCTGAATGATTTAGTCTTACATACCTTGGAGTCTTAGGATGTTCTTCAACTTCTAGCTCTTGTGATCTCACTTCTACACTTTCACTAGTTCCTTCCTCTTGATTTTCCTAATTCGCCAAAATGATCTAAACTTGATTTGAAGTCTAAAATTTCTTTCCTTTATTTGATCTATCATTCTAATTATCTGAATCATATCCCTAGGTTTTAGATGGTCTGACTATGTGATGGGTAGGGGTTGGATGGAAACACTCACCGTTCCATGCTTTGGATCTTGTTTAGGAAGACCCTATGGTGTCACACTCCACCACCTTAACCTATAGGACCTACTTCTTGTGTAGACTCCCCTAGTTCACCTTTCAAACCCAACCATCAAGTAATATTTTTCCAACCAAGCCAACCTTGAGGCAATGCTTCAACACCTCCTTAGCCCTTAATCAACCCTAAAGGCTAACCTATCCTCAACACACACTTTGATCTTGCAAGGGTGTAGAAATGTCTTTAGTGGCTTCAAACCAACCTCCTAGGGTTCTTGAAGGTTCTCCAAGACTCCACCTTCCCATTGCTTTCACCAAACCCTTAGCTAGGGTTAAAAAGGCTACTAACCCTTGAGCCCCAATTAGGCCTCCAACTCTAAGAAAACTGGTCTTTGCTCAAAAACTTCCCAAAGGTCACTCAATCTTTCTTTGATATTCTTGGTTCAAATGATTACCTTTCAAGGATTTTTGAGGTCTTAAGCCTCAACTGACCGTACAAAGCTTGAACTTGAAAATGAACATTTCCTAGGGTTTTTTAAGCTACTGTCTGGCTACTTTCAAACTATCTACTAGTTCTCACATCAAATGAACTGATGGAGCCTTCTCCTTCATACCATAACTAGGTAAGACACTTACCTACCACCTCCAAAAGGAATTTTCCCAAAAACTTGACCCGTGCAACTTTTCTGTGCTTTGCACCTCTTGCCTTCCTAGCTAGGCACCATTCTGGCTCGCCTAGGGCAAGATCTTTCTAATAGCTCCTGACCTTTCCCAAACCCTACAACCTACCATATGTACAAACATGGAGTCTAGGCACTATTCCCAATGGGCCGTACAATTTGTATGGTGGGAAGGTGGTCTAACACTCCATTCTTTTCAACCTATTTGGTTCAGACCAACAACAGGGTGCACACAAAACTATTTACAAAGAGTGATTAGAAATAAAAAAAGAACTAAATAATGGCACACAAGACTAGAAGACTAACAAAACAACATCCTCCATACAAAAAAGTAATAAATTCAACCCATTAGAGCTCTTCTTGAAGTAAAAAAATTAGAAAAATTACCCACAAAAACTGTCTTTTCTTCAATTTCACAAAGTCACACTACAATGTCGATGCTTCCAACCTCACATTCAGGTCGAGGCATGTATTAAATAGATTTTCAAAATAGTTAGACTCCTTAGGTTGGTCATGTAAGACATCAAATGGCAAATTTGTAAAATGCACTGTGTTTTTCAACTTTTGCCAAAAGTTAGCAACCTAAGCAAGTTTTATTCCTAAACTTATCCATCCTCTTCACTTCTTATTCCATTGATCAAAATAGATTAGGACTTATTCATAAACCTCAAATGATAACTAGATGGTCAACATGACCTTCAAAATAACATAACCAAACAAAATTTAATCTAGACTACTCCATTACCTAGTGTTTTCTAGGTGCTCCTGCACCATTCTCCCCCTCTCTGCACAAACACTAAGGAATGTGAGGAGAGACCAATGATTCATCAATGCCTTGCTTCTTGAACTCAGCTTCATCTACCCAAGTAGCCTGATATTCATGTTTGTTCTTCCATTTGATAAGATGCTCCACATACACCTTATGCCTTGTAGATTTCTTCACTCTCTACTCCAAGATTCTCTCTGCTTGTAGCTTTTCTGGAGTAGGTAAGGCTATGTTACTTACATCCTTGAAGATCTCCCTACTATTCTAATCTAAGTCACTAACTGATCCCTTATATCTGATCAAATCAGCTACATTGAACACTGGTGAAATTCCTAGATCTGTAGGTAACTCCACCTTGTATGCATTTTTCCCATACTTGGCTAACACCTTGCATGGTCCTACTCTTTTCATCTGCAATTTGGTTGATGTACCCTTCTGCAACCTGGATTTGTTGAGGTGAACCATGACATAATCTCCTACTGCAAATTGCAAATCTTTTCTTGATAAATCTACCTTATCCTTCAAATTTTATGTAGCCTTGGTGACTATCTTCTTTACCTTCTCCTAAATCTCCTTCATGCTCTAAGTGAAGTCCTCTACATATCCACTCCTATTCTCCATAGCTCCAAGATCTCTAAGCTCACACACACCTCTTGGGTGCATCCCATACATTATTTCAAAAGGACTCTTCCCTGTGGTCCTGTTCACACTATCATTGTATGCATACTCAGCTTGTGAGATAACCATGTCCCAGGTCTATCCATAATCCTTGGTTAGGCACCTTAGAAGGTTACCCAACACCCTATTAACCACCTCTATTTTCCCATCAGTCTAAGGATGGTAAGCTGATCCAAAGGATAAATTGGTACCTAATCTGCTCCATAGAGTTTTCCAAAAATGACTCATGAACTTCACATCCCTGTCCGAGACAATTCTCAAAGGAAATCCATGGATCCTGACAACTTCCTTGAAGAAAAGGTGAGAAATATAACTAGCATCATGTGTGGTCTTGTAAGGGATAAAGTGACTCATTTTACTAAATCTATTTACTACCACATAGACACTGTCAAACCCTGTCTTAGTCTTGGGGAGTCCTACAAAAAAATCCATGCTAATGCACTCCCATGGTCTATTGGGAATGGGTAGAGGTTGATACAAACCTACATTGCTAGCTACCCCTTTGGCTTTCATACAATCTACACATTGCTCCACATACCTCCTGACATCTCTTGACAACTTGGGCCAATAGTAAAACCTTTGCACTAGTTTCATTGTCTTGTTGATACCAAAATGACCACTAAGACTACCATTGTGCTTCTCTTGGATAATATTCTCTCATAGAACCTTTTGGCACACACAACTAATTTCCCTTGAATAACAATCCACTTTGCAATGTATACTCTAAGTATTGACTATGAAAATGATTCTTAAAGTCAGTACATACCTTGTAAGCCTATGAGAAGTCTTCATCTTCCCCATAGAGATCCTTGAAACTCTCTATTCCAATGCTCTTGATTTGTATCTCTTGCACTGTCAGCAATCTTCTAATTAGTGCATCTGCCACCTTGTTCAACTGTCCTTTCTTGTGCTTGATGGTAAATGTGAAGGCTTGAAGATACTCCATCCACTTCAGATGTCTATTGCTCAATTTCTCTTGAGTGTTGATGTCGCTAAGTGCTTGATTATCAATAAACACCACAAACTCTTTGGGTAGGAGATAATGCCTCCACTTCCTAAGTGACTACACTAAAGCATATAGTTCTAGGTCATAGGTAGAGTACTTTTCCTTAGCTTCATTGAGATTTTCACTAAAAAATGCTATAGGCCTGCCTTCTTGGCTGAGTATTCCTCCTATTGCAACTCCACTAGCATCACATTCCACAGTAAACAACTTGTCAAAACTAGGCAATAAGAGAATCGGTTGAGTTGCCACTTCTTGTTTCAGTTTCTCAAAACCTTTCTCAGCTTCTTGAGTCCACTTAAACTTAGTCTTTAAACCACCTTTTATTGTATCTAGGACTGGTGCACACATGCCACTAAAGTTCCTTATGAATTTTCTATAAAATTGAGCCAATCCCTGAAAACTTCTTACCTCTGTCCCTGTGGTTGGTGTAGGACAGTTTAGGATAGCTTCCACCTTGCTTGGATCCATCTTCAATGATCCTTGGGATACTAAAAATCCCAAATACACAAGCTCCTATTTGAAGAAATCGCATTTCTCTAGATTGATGGCTAACTTCTCTTCTTGCAATCTTCTAAGAACCATCTCCACATGCTTTAGGTGTTCTTCTGCTGTCTTACTAAAAATGAGTATATCATCAAGATACACTACCACAAATATCCCTGTAAAATATTTAAGCACTTCATTCATGAGCCTCATGAATGTGCTAGGGGCATTAGAGAGGCCAAATAGCATCACTCTCCACTCATACAACCCATCATTTGTCTTAAAAGTTGTCTTCCACTCATCTCCATCCTTGATTCTGATATGATGGTATCCACTCTTGAGATCCAACTTGGCAAAGTATTGAGCTCCTCCAAGACAATCCATCAAGTCCTCAATTATAGGAATAGGGAACCTATACCTGATTGTGATTCTATTTATTGCCCTAGAATCAGTGCATAACCTCCACTTGCATCCTTTCTTGGTTGCTAAGACCACTGGTACTACAAATGGGCTAATACTCTTCCTAATCAATCCTTGATCCAATAACTCCTACACTTGTCTAGCTACCTCTAGGTTCTGATCTGGGGTAAGCTTGTAGGCTGCTTTGTTTGGAAATGAAGCCCCTGGTATGAACTCAATCTGATGACTAATGGCTCTTTGTGGAGGTAGGGTTGCTGGTGTTCCATCACTCACTATGTCCTTATACCTCTCAAGCAACTTCTGGACTGCTCTGAGTATGACTGTTTTCTCAATCTTGTCCTCTTTCTTTGGTTGCACCATGACTACATATCCTTCACCTCCTTGTTGTAGGTTGTTAATGAACTCTTTCCCACTATTTAATAAGACACTAGGTGTCTTTGACTTTCCTTCTTCCTCATCTGATAGTGACTGCAACTTAAATGTCTTTCCATCCTTCTTGAATGAGATAGTATTGGCTTTTCCATCATAGATGGCACCTCTGTCATACTGCCATGGTCTGCCCAATAGAATATGGCATGCATCCATGAGTAACACATCACAAATCAGCTTGTCTTTGTATCCTCCAATGGAGAACTCCACCATTGTCTGCTCATTGACAAGAACACTCTATCCTTTGTTCAACCATGTCACCTTGTAGGGATTAGTGTGGGATACCTTTTCCAACTTCAATTTCATCACTGCCTCCTCTGAGATTATGTTGTTAGTAGACCCTGAGTCCACTATAACCTTACACACCTTTCCAAGTATTCTGCACCTTACTCTAAATAAGGCTCTTCTTTGTTTTCACTCTTCCTTGACCAATTGTCTGATCAAAACTCTACTAAACATCAGATTCTCCCCCACTTCTGATTCAATATGGCTAACCTCTAGTGATTTGACACTCATGGTGTCCTCTTGAGCATATGCCACTCTCTTCTCAGTACTTGATGAAGATTCTTTCTCTGGGCACCTATAAGCAGGATGACCTACTTGACCACAATTATAACATTTCATATTGGCAAAGTACGAACTACTTCTGCCTGCTCCTCTTCCTCTATTTGAACCTCCTTGAGGAACTCTACCTCTGTTATATCCTCCTCTAGAAGATGTTTCACCTCCATGCTCTATGAGTTTAGACTCTCCTTGGTTTCTTTGCTCAGTTTCTCTACCTTGGTATCCACCTCTATGTCCTCTTTGATCTCTACCTTTTCCTCTGCCCTTAGAAGCCTGTTCTTGTTTCCTCTTGCTTCTTTCCTCAATCTTAATAGCCAATTGATAGCATTGGTGCACTATCTTGGGACTTAGAAGAGTCATCTCTTCCTGGATGTTCCGTTTCAAACCGTTAAGGTATCTAGCCACCTTAAGACTTTCATCCTCTTTCACATTAGACCTCATACAAAGTTTTTGAAACTCCTCGGTATAAGTGTTCACATCTTGGTCTCTTTGTCTCAAGCTTTGTCTTTTCTTGTGTAACTGGATCTCATAATCATTTGGCATGTATGCTTCTCTCACTTTTTCAACCATACCTTTCCAAGTTGAGATAGGCTTCTTGCCTTCTTTTTCCCTCTCTGTCTGAATGAACTTCCACCATGTCAAGGACGAACCTCTTAGTCTTGACTTGGCCACCTTTACCTTCTATGCTTCAGTGACTCCATCACATTCAAAGTGGTTTTCCATTCCATCTATCCAATCCATGACTAAATCAGCTTCCATTTTTCCACTAAACAGTGGTATGCCTTCAAGTGCTTTTCCACTCAAGGCCTTCAATTCCTTCAAGAAAGGATCTTCTTGCAAAACAGGGTCAGGTTCAGGGATCTTGTATTCCTTTGCAACCTCTTCTTTCTTTGGTTCCCTTCCTTCCAACTGCACATTACTCAATGCTTGCTCAAGTTGGGCTATTCTATCCCTCATTAGCCTATTGTCTTCCTCCTATCCTTTGACCATCTTGGCCAATTCAGCATTTGTCACCATGATGGTAGAATCACTAGACTCAACCTCTGACATATGTTTTTCTATCCCAAATCTTTTGCTCGCTCTAATACCAATTTGATGGGTAGGGGTTGGATGGAAACACTCACAGTTTCATGCTTTGGATCTTGTTTAGGAAGACCCTATGGTGTCACACTCCACCACCTTAACCTATAGGACCTACTACTTGTGTAGACTCCCCTAGTTCACCTTTCCAACCTAACCCTCAAGTAACATTCTGACAACCAAGCCAACCTTGAGGCAATGCTTCAACACCTCCTTAGCCCTTAATCAACCCTAAAGGCTAACCTATCCTCAACACACACTTTGATCTTGTAGGGGTGTAGAAATGTCTTCAGTGGCTTCAAACCAACCTCCTAGGGTTCTTGAAGGTTCTCCAAGACTCCACCTTCCCATCACTTTCACCAAACCCTTAGCTAGGGTTAAAAAGGCTACTAGCCCTTGAGCCCCAATTAGGCCTCCAACTCCGAGAAAATTGGTCTTCGCTCAAAAAATTCCCAAAGGTCACTCACTCTTTCTTTGATATTCTTGGTTCAAATGATTACCTTTCGAGGATTTTTGAGGTCTTAAGCCTCAACTGACCGTACAAAGCTTGAACTTGAAAATGAACATTTCCTAGGGTTTTTTAAGCCACTGTCTGGCTGCTTTCAAACTGTCTACTAGTTCTCACATCAAATGAACTGATGGAGCCTTCTCCTTCATACCATAACTAGGTAAGACACTTATCTACCACCTCCAAAAGTAATTTTCCCAAAAACTTGACCCCTACAACTTTTATGTGCTTTGCACCTCTTTCCTTCCTAGCCGGGCACCATTCTGGCTCGCCTAGGGCAAGATCTTTCTAATAGCTCCTGACCTTTCCCAAACCCTACAACCTAACATATGTACAAAAATGGATTCTAGGAACTATTCCCAATGCGGTGTACAATTTGTACGATGGGAAGGTGGTCTAGCACTCCATTCTTTTCAACCTGTCTGGTTCAGACCAACAACAGGGTGCACACAAAACTATTTACAAACAGTTATTATAAATGAACAAAAGAACTAAATAATGGCACACAAGACTAGAAGACTAACAACACCACATAATCTGTACAAAATAGTAATAAATTCAACCCATTAGAGCTCTTCTTGAAGTAAAAAAATTAGAAAAATGACCCACAAAAACTATCTTTTCTTCAATTTCACAAAGTCACACTACAATGCCGATGCTTCGAACCTCACATTCAGGTCGAGGCATGTATTAAATAGATTTTCAAAATAGTTAGACTCCTTAGGTTGGTCATGTAAGATATCAAATGGTAAAGTTGTAAAACACACTGTGTTTTTCAACTTTTGCCAAATGTTAGCAACCAAAGCAAGTTTTGTTCCTAAACTTATCCATCCTCTTCACTTCTTATTCCATTGATCACAATAGATCAGGACTTATTCATAAACCTCAAATGCTAACTAGATGGTCAACATGACCTTTAAAATAACATAACCAAACAAAATTCAATCTAGACTACTCCATCGCCTAGTGTTTCCTAGGTGCTCCTGCACCACTATGTCTTCATCAACCTTGACATTTTCACTTTCATTAATTTTCCTCAATCTCTTATTATAGCAGCAGTAGGCCTTGCTTTTAGTAGAATAACCAAGAAAGATTCCTTCATCACTCCTAGCATAAAACTTTCCTATATCTTCATCTCTTCTGATAAAACATTTACTCCCAAATATTTTGAAGTACCTAATAGTAGGCTTCTAACCAAACCATAGCTCAAAAGGAGTCTTACTAGTATCACCTTTGACTTGCACCTTGTTGAGAGTGTAAACACCAATACTTGTAGCTTCTCTCCAATAGATATGAGGAACATTTCCTTCTAGCATCATAGTCCTATCAACATATAGAATTGTCATGTTCTTCCTTTCCACACTCCATTTTTCTGAGGGGTCCATGGAGCAGATAATTGTCTCTTTATCCCATGCTCTTCACAGAAAGAATTGAACTCACCAAAAGTGAATTCACCACCTCTATCTAATCTCAAACATTTAATCTTCAGGCCTATCTTTGTCTCAACCATAGCCTAAAATTTCTTGAACTTCTCAAGAGCTTTAGATTTCTCCCTTAAGAAAGTAACCCACATCATTCTAGAATAATCATCAATAAGTAGCATGAAATACATGTCTCCTTGTAAACTTCTAATTCTAGAAGGACCACACAAATCAGTATGAACAAGATCCAACACTTCATTTTAACAATGTTGTTTTCTTTGAAATGAAATTCTAGTTTGCTTCCCTAACTGAAATTCCTTGCATATGGTATTAGTAGGTTCCATCAACTTAGGAAGATCTCTCACAACCTGAGTAGAAATTATCTTGATAATATTATCAAAGTTAACATGAAAATTATCCTATGCCACAACCAACTTTCATCAACTTGAGCAATCAGACAACTTTTACTAGTAGCATTTAGGTGAAATATATTACCTTTTGTTTTTTTATCTGATGCAACCACATTTCCAGAACTCCCCAATATTTTTCACTTTCCATCCTTGAATTGAAGATTGTATCCCTTGTTGACCATTTTTCCAAAACTTAAGAGATTATGCTTCAGACCTTCCACATATAGAATATCATCAATATTATGCTTACCATCAAGATAAATGTATCCTCTATCATGGATTACACTAGCTTTTTCATCACCAAATCTTACAACACCACCATCATACTTTTCCAAGCTCACAAACTTACTTTTATCACCTGTCATGTGATGAGAGCATCCACTATCAATCACCCATTCATCTTTCTCTTCAACTCAAGTAGCTAGGGCTTTCTCCACATGTGTACAACTAGAAGATTCAGTAGGGGCTAGATCATTTTCCTTGATAGAAATAAATACCCATTCATCCTCACTTACATTCCCTTTATCAAATTCATCATTTGTCACACCTTCATCAACAACATAATAAAACTTTCTTTAGAATGTAGGCTTGTTAGGTCTTGGCTTAGGAACTCTTTTCGGACACCTTGATGCAAAATGACCTATCTTACTGCAAGAAAAACATTTAATAGGAAAATTTCCTTTATACTTACCTTCTCCTCTGGCTTCCCTTTTGACAATAAGTGCTTCAAGCTCATCTAGTTCTCTCTCTTCTTCTTCAATCTTTCTCATTTCCTTTTCATACTTGAATACGTTTCTAGAAAAACTTTCTCCCGGATCATATCTCTAGTTACCTTTTATGAAGGTAGTAGCCTTGAATGCAAATTCTATCTTAGGAAGAGCATCACCAAATTCACTCAACTCAAAAGTAGTAAGTTTACAAATCAACATATCTCTGGTTACATTTTTCATAGTCCAAATCTCCTCAATAATAGTGGCTTTGGCTTTGTATGTAGCAAACAAGGATCTAAGCACTTTAGTAATAATCTTCGATTCTTCCAATTGTCGACCAAAACATCTGATACTACACAAGTTCATTCACTCTCTACATAAAAGAAGTAATGCTCTCATCATCACCCATTCTCAACATTTCATATTTCCCTTTTAGGCTTTGCAACTTAGCAATCTTCACATGAGCATCACCTTCATACAAGGTTTCCAACTTTTTCTAGATCTCATAAGTAGTCTTCAGATCCATAACATTTTCCATCTCGAAATTAGTTAGAGCACTCAACAATGCTTCCTTAGCCCTTATATTGTAATCAACATCCTTAATCTTAGTAGCAGTAGAAGGACCATTATGTGGGATAACACACCTATTCCTTGTAATGTTCCAGTAGGGTTCACCAATGCATCTTAGATGACACTCCATTCGAGTCTTCCATAGAGTATATTTTTTCCATCAAATCTCAGACTATCCTTCTTGTATGTTGCCATCCTGGATCACCTCAAGCTATTAGACTTCTTCCAAGGAACCTGATTTGATACCAATAGTTGGAAACACAAGGGAATACAACTGAGAGGGGGTATGAATCAGTTGTCACAAAAATTTAAACTTATTGAACTTATTAACCTTATTCTCAGATATGATCAATAACCATGAAAACATAAATCATTCAACACATCACAAACACACATAAAACCAAGATTTTTTACGTGGAAACCTTGTTAGGGGAAAAACCATAGTGGAGGTTAGTCCACAAGATTATACCCTGTTAAAAGTATAAAGAATGAAATCAGGAATGCACATGCATTCAGGCGCACTACCTAGAGCTCACTACTTAATTACAACAAGGCTTATTGCCCAAAGGAAGACAGACTATCTTACAGAAACATTTGGATTATATCCACAAGATTTTGAACTAAGAAAATAACATTTGTTAATGCCTAATTACAGTTCTGATTAAGCACATGAATACTTCTTCACACTATGCTTCTACCTTCAAATTATTAGGAGATTATTCACACATCTCATCCACATGCATACCTTTAAATGAAATAAACAATCACTTATATATATCCACAACAAGAGATTACATCGTTACATGTTGGCTTCAAAAAAATAATTAAAGATATACAAATTGTCAGCCCAAAACAATAAATAATTTTCAATGCGAATTGACCAATTTCAGCCACAACATAATGAAGACCCAAAATAAAATCTTCAAACATGAACAACCTTCAAAAATTATTACACGAAGCTCCACAACATGCTACAATTACCCTGTCGGCCATGAACATGAAAAACATGAACACGCAAGAGAAAATCACCAATTGTGAGCACCTCAATAAATGTAGACATGCAACATATAGATAGAGAAAAATCTAGAGAAATCCACAAAAATTAAGAATCACTAGAGAAGCATCTACAACAACTGAACTTACTAGAATCACATCATCTTCATTCAGGAACACCAACTAAAGTAACAAAAAAAATGTCAGAACACAACTGCTCATAACTCAATGAAATCTTCATGCAGATCTCTGAAACTTAACTTGGATAAACTAGATAACTCGAAAACAAATCCTTTAATCCACAACCTCTGATCATCAACATACTAAGCTCAGAAACATACTGAACTTCACTTCATCAATGACAACCTACAACTTATTTATTACAATTTTCTCAATATCCTCGACATATAGAACATTACATACATTAATTCCATTAGTGTTGACATCAATGACAACCCCATATCAGCAACACAACCACAACATCCAACACATTCAAACAAGAAATTTTATAACGAGTAGCATGAGGTATTCTAGGAAATTTGAGTTTCTCAACCATCTTAATGGAAACCATATTATATGTACTTCCTGAATCAATTACAACTTTGCATACCTTACCCAAGCACTTACAAGTTGTTTTGAAAAGAATCCTTATTTGTGGTGGTTCCTTTTCTTCTGATGCCTTGATGAGAGTCCTTCTTACCATTAGTGATTCTCCAACCTCTGGAACATGTGATGGAGAGTTGACACTCTCATTATCATCCTCTTGCACCAATTGAGCTCTTCTTTTCCATCCATGTGAAGTAGAAGTCTGACCTTAATTACACTACCATGCTTGATGTACAGACTTGTTGCATTGATAGCACCTTCCTTTGAATCCTTGTGACCCTATTCCTTGACCTCCAAATCTACCTCAAAATCTTGATCTACCTCCTCTAAATCCACCTCTTGCATCAACAACTTGTTCTTGTACTTTTCTTGCATCTTCTTGGTTCTCATATGGCTTCCATGAACTAGAAAATGAGCCTCTTCCTCTAGAGTTGCTACCTCTACCCCTATCTAACTTGTCTTTCCTTCCCTTTAGCCTTTCTTAAACCCTAATTTCCATTTGATAACATTCCTCAACTATTCTTGTATTTTCCAAAGTTAACTCATCTTGAATGTTGAATCTTAACCCATTGAGATACCTATCTACCTTCTAGACACCATCCTCCATGTGACCTACTCTTATGATCAGTTTATAAAACTCATCAATATAGGCTTTGAAATCCATTTCTCTTTGCTTGAAACCTTGAATTTTTTTATACATTTGAATTGCATAATCAACTGGTAAGAACTTACCCTTAAACTTAGCCACCATTCTATCCCAAGAAACAATTTTTGACTTACCTTTCTTCCTCCTTTTAGTTTCCTCATAATCCCACCATAATAGGGTATGTCACTTCAATTTTGTTTTTTCTATCTTGAACCTTTGCTCCTCAAGTATATCTTCACACTCAATGTAATTATCAAGTGTTGCAATCCAATCCAAAATCTCTTTTTTGTTCAAGTTACCTCCATACATAGGTAAATCAATCTTCACCTTTTGTTTATCTTCCTTCACTGCTCTCAGTAGCTTAGCCATCCTCTGCTCATCTAGATCCAATTCCTCTTCCTCTTCTTCTTCATTCTCTTCTTCCCCTTCTTCTTTGGGGTCACTCTCATCACCTAGAACCACACATCTTCTCTGACTGGTTTCAATAGGCTCAAGCCTTTCTACAACCATATCTTGCAGTTCCTTCAACCTTCTAATCTCCCTTGTAGTCTTCTCTTTCATCTCATTCATTTCTCTAGCCGTATTGTTATTATTTGGAGGAATCTTTTTCTTTTCTCACTTCAACCTTTCTCTCCCTTACAAACCTACCTATGCTCTGATACCAATTTGATGCCTTGATGACAACTTTGCATTTTTACAACATTTACAAATTTTATCAAATTAACTTCAAAATGACTCCAAACCACCTAATAACCTAAATTGACTCCCAAAACATAACAAATGGTCTTTAAAAGACCTTATTACACCATAAAACTTCAAAACCAAACAAAAACCTAACACTTGACCACCTTATTAAATTAAAACCTATGATTCCCTGCACCATGTATCACTAATCCATTTGCTGCTAGAAGCAAGGCCCACCATAACCATTGATCTTGCTACTAAGATGCATGGATAAATATTGAACCATCACTAATTTTCTTCCATAGCTAATATGATTCAACAATTGAAAAGTGAATGAAAAATGAGCAATGGATGGTGCTAATACATGCTCTCCTTGCTAGGGATCACGCCATTGCTAGAAGTCCTTTTTGAAGGGCTTTCCTATTAATGATGAGTGATGGAGGAAGCACAAATTGAAGGGAGGATGACTTGATCTAATGGCCAGGATTTCATCACATATGTTACTTATATCATTGATGGATTACACAAAGGAAAATGAACATCAACAATGAGTGATGGAGGAGTTAAGGGATATTCAATAGAATATTCCTCTCATCACTAAACACTTAAGCATCATGGACCCATTCAAAGAAGCTAAGGATGAAATAGCAATGAGTGATGCCTTGAAGTAAGAGGTGATAAAAGAAAAAAGGGCAATGTGGCAACATCAACAAGAAATCATTGAAAGAAAAAGGGGTAAAGTGTGAGGATGAAGGAGGACCATAGATGAAGTTTTAAATCATAAGGATCAATGGTCAAAAGTCAAACTTAAATGGCTAAAGTGTCAGTTTGCTCGCACAAGCTTTCTTTCAGGCATTAATGGTGAAGACACTACATTCCTAAGCCATAAAGAAGGTAGTTGGTTCCTTTTTCCTCATAATTGCAAGAATTCAAAGAAGAAGAAGACATAAGGAGTCCAAGAGAAGGAGTTATAGAGACATTAAAGGAAAATTTTCTCTCGGGTAAGCAATATTTACACTTCTCCATGTCAATTCTAATTAAATTAAAATGGTTAAGGAAACTAGTGGCTAGTTTGGTGAATTCTTGGGGCTTAGGATCTTAAAAGATTTTGATAAGTGTGAGAGTTCATAGAAGCTAGTAGGAATTGGGTAAAGTACAAGAGGATTTTTATTTGTGTTTTGTAGTTTGAGTCTCCTATAAAAATAAACTAGAAGGCCATAGTTCAGAGCTTGAATTTGTAAACCCTAGGTGTAAATCATGAGTCAGCCTAGTGAATCCTTAGGAGTAGGGGGTAAGCCAAAACAAAAAAATCCAAGGGTTGTTAAAATAAAACAAGGGGCTTCAGAAAAGGCTACAAAGCCTATGGGAGAAAAGAGAGACTACACTAGGTTCATGGAGGGTGAGTTTTAGGAGATTTCAGAGGGAGGCAAGAAAATTGGAAAATGACATACTAGACAAGGTGTTATGACAAGTAGGTTAATTGATAATGTTGTTGGAATTGGAGAAGTCCCATTGCCTCAGAGTGGTTGGGAGTTATTCTTGTATTCTTTCAATAGGAATTATGTAAAACATCTAGCTCATGATTTATGGGGTTTTAACCTTGGAAGGCTAGTGGTACCTAATGTATTCATTGAATTTGATTTTATGTTGGAGTTAGTAAAGTACTATGATACTAAGGATAGAACTATTAAGAGTGTTAATGGAACCCCACTGCTAGACATAACCAAAAGTAGAATTGTAGAGGTCTTTAAGTTGAACCCTAATGCTATTGTTAGCATTAATTTTTTTGAATTTTTCCATGAGTATGAGAAAAAAAAATGGATATAGGAATCATGTGCTTCCTAGATATAGGAAATGGGATAAGGTATCTTTTGGTCCCAAATATTTTGAACCTTTTGACTATGATGAGTTCAAAAATTATTTCAAGAATAAATACTATTGTCTGGATCAAGTGTTAGCCCATAGATTTGATGAGAGAATTCCCATTGCATTAATGATGGTAATGATCATAGACATCCAAAATTAGAACTCTAACAAAGGATTTGATTATGCAACTTACATTGCAGAATAGATGCATAAGGGACTGATTGAATTAAAGGATGGGAAAACCTCTCTGTATTTTCCCCATTATTCTTTATTGATGCATATGATCCTATGGTTGGAGCAGGAGAAATGGAAGAATTTTATGAAGTTGAGGTAGAAAGATGATGATGGAAATCATTTTCCAGTGCAAATGTGGATGTACATCTAGGATAAAAACTGCCCAAATTCCAATTATCTTGCTTTCTATAATGTTTTGAAGGTTAGTATCATGGAGATAATTGGAGTGTAGCCTTTTCATAGAGTTTCATGGGTCATCAAGGAGATTTTTTTCCCACATGAACTTAGAGAAGAATCAAAAGTGGGTCATAATTGGGGTGATTTTTTCTTGCATTCACACTATACTTTGATTAGAGTTTATGGAGCTAGGGTTGCACCACATTGTTTGTCTTTATATGTTTCTAACAAATTGGTTTTTATGGAAATCATGTGGTAGTTGGACAACATGGACAAAGAGAAGTTCAAATATAATAGAAAAGGTTCTATGATAACCCCACAATGCTCCTTTGGTTACTTTATTGCTACTACCAAGGAGGGTTATGATAAATTTGGAATAATGTTAAGTAACCTTAGAATGCCTATAGATGAGGTGAGAAATTATGACCCTGAGGGGTTTGTAAATGAAAAAGAGAGGAGAAAAGGTTTGTCTAGGTTTTCACATCTTTTTTTTCATACTAATAATATAATCATAAATTTGTCAACTAATGTTGTTGTGGCTTCAAGGAAGAAAGAGTGGATTTCTATCTATGATATTGAAGAGGACATAATGATGAGAAATTCATTCTATGTAAGTCCCTAAGATGAAATTGAGAATCCATATGAGTAGGCTATGACCAAATTGAAGGATTATTAAAGTGGTGAATTCACTGTGAAGGTTAAGAAGGCTACAAAGAAATCTCAATTAGTAAAGAAGCAACACAAGGCTCAAGGTACTCAAGAAAAAACTATAGAGGTTGGTGAAGGGGCAGAAACTAGCCCATTAGTTGAGTACTCAGCTACATAATTGATTGGAGATGAGCAATCTGCTGAGCATGTGCCAAGTGACCAAGAGGTGGAAAGGAGGTTTCCTTCCCCTCCTATAAGAGATACTCTTGACTCCTACATCCCAAAGGATAGAATTTTCAAATGGTAATATTATGAAGGGGTTGATGATGATGTTAGAGTAAAGGAATATGAAGAGTTTACTACTAGTGATTCCTTTGTCCAAACTAAGGAATTCAAAGAATTTGTTATTCAATTGAAAATTCAAGAAATTAAAAAGAGAATTAAATATTCCAAGGCTAGTCTAGACCCCTCATTGCAAGAGGAGGAAAAGAAGGTAGAGGAGGAGAAAATAATGAGTGAAATAGTAGCAATTACTCTGGTTGAATCTAAGAAGATTGTCAAAGATTGTGGTGTAATGTTGTTTCCAGGTTGAAATCTTACTTCTTCCATTGCACTAGATGCAATCAAAAAGGATCTAGAGGCCTCTATGTTTGAGGATCACTTTGAGAATTGATTCTTTGGTTATGGATTTAGTCCCAAATTGTATACCCTTGTAATTTGGTCAATGGAACCAAACATAGGGAAGACTGAGGTGGTGAAATCAATTAAGGAGGTCATTGGTACTATTGTAGTGAAAATGGCTATAGATATTACTCTCATCCAAGCTATCAAAATTGAATATACATGCTGTAATGTTGAGTGTAGATACTGCACAAATTTCATAGAACAAATATGATAAATTGTTGAATAGCTACAATACTCTCCTAGATAAATAGAACAAGATGAATACCACTATACATGTAGGTCCATCATTCAAGGAATTTTCTTCTCCTTCTTCTTATTCTTCCGTAGAGCTATCATCATAGGACAGGGAGACTTTATCATTAAGGATCACCCAGTTAAAGGAGAGTTGAAAGTAGAAAAGGACAATGTCAAGAAATCTAAGGAAGAAACAACAAAATTTGTTGATGGTATTTTTGATAGTATTTTAAAGCA
This sequence comes from Sequoia sempervirens, assembly GCA_007258455.2. Taxonomy (NCBI): domain Eukaryota; kingdom Viridiplantae; phylum Streptophyta; class Pinopsida; order Cupressales; family Cupressaceae; genus Sequoia; species Sequoia sempervirens. Next base: position 310,461,485 of record VDFB02047230.1, on the reverse strand, counting down.
TATGGTTTCTCAATTTGTGTACAAGTTTGATAATGTTTGGGAAGTATATAAAAGCATCCATGAAGCCCACAAGAGGTATATTCAAGTTCAAAATTTATTTCATAATGACTTGAATAAATGGAGTGCAAAAGTTGGAGCTCTTAAATAAATGATTCCAAACATGAAGGATGTATTGGAAAGAGACACTACACAAGTCATTTGGTGTTTTCATTGATGGAAACCCTAGTCAGTGATTTGACTTACACATCAGAATTTGATCATACCGAAAGTTAGATTGAAGTTTTGTAATCAACTGTCAAACTAGAACAGAGCATCCAATAGAATTATGTTTATGTTTTTCATGTTCTTGGCCGACAGGGTGTTGTAGCATGTTGTGGATATTTGAGGAGTAATTTTTTAAGTGTTTTTGTGTTTGAGTATTTTATTTTAGGTCTTCACTATGTTTTGGCTGACATTGGTCAATTCACATTGAAAATTATTTAATGTTTTGGGCTGACAATTTGCATATGTTTTATTATTTTATTAAGGATGACATGTAGTGATGTAATTTCTTGTTGTGGATATATATAAGTGATTTTTTATTCCATTTGAAGGTAGATGCATGTGTGAGAAGTGTGAATAATGTCCTAATCACTCAAAGGTAGAAGCAGAGTGTGAAGAAGTGTTCATGTGCTTAACCAGAACTATAATTAGGCATTAGCAAATGTTATTTTCTTAGTTCAAAATCCTACGGATTTAATTTGAATCTTTCTGTAAGATTGTGTGTCTTCGTTTAGGTAGTAAGCCTTGTTGTAATTGAGCAGTGAGCTCTACGTAGTGCGCTTGAATGCATGTGCATTCCCCATTCACATTTCTTTATACTTTTAACAAGGTATAATCTTGTGGACTAACCTCCACTGTGGTTTTTCCCCTAATAGGGTTTCCATGTAAAAATTCTTGGTGTTATGTGTGTTTTTGATGTGTTGTTGATCATACTTTCATAGTTATTGATTAGATCTGAAAATAAGGTTAATAAGTTTAATAAGTTTTGAATTTTTGTGACAACTGATTCACCCCCCCTCTTAGTTTTCTACCCTTGTGTTTCCAATAGCATGATCCTAAAGCTCCAACAATATCCCAAATTTGCTAAAGGAAGTAGAATTGTTGGGTGAGATATCACCATATCATTGCAAGATTAGTGTTCAGCTCCAGAGCAAACTAAAAATGTTCAGAGATATGGAGGAAAGTGGGATGCCAAAGATTCTAAATGAAGATGGGGAAAGGAAGGAATTCAATACATGGAAGGAAGAAATAACTAATATTATCCCCAAGGCTAAGGAGGCCATCAGTTTTGTAGATTATATAATGTTGAATGTTTCTATTGATGACATGACTAAGATTAAGGTTAGTATTGATGTGTTTGTGAAAGACACTTGAATATTAATGGATGCTAGGTACAGTCAACACAACACTAAGGTGAAGAAGTTGTTGGATATAAAATGGATCACTGAGGAGGAATATAATATGTGGCTTGAAAAGTTTACAAATTAAGCCTTTGATAAAGTATTATAAAAATTATATCCTCTAGGTTAAGTGATGACTTGTGTGTTGACATGGAGGTGAAGTTTTTTCTTTCTGTTACTTTTATGTTTTGTCAAACATTTTGAAATGCACATGGAAATTATGTTTTTCTTGCGGTTAGTGTTACTACAATGACAAAGGATGCCCTTTGGAGGGAGGGAATTATCTTCTTCAATAAAAGTGTAAAGGGAATTTGTCTCATATGAATTTTCCCCCTTTTGGAAATGCAAATATAATTGCTTTTGGGACATTTGAAATGTAAATGAAATGCATGTCAAATGTAAATGTGACAAAATGTACAATTTTGCATGAAGCTTTTCTACTCCCATATGCTTATAAAAGGGAATTCAAGGACAATTGTATGGGTCTTTGATTGATAGAGATTTTTATCTCATCTAAAAAAATTTATAATACAAGCATAGAGAAATAGAATTAGACTTGATTCTTAGGTTTTGATTTGAGTTTTCTTATAGGAATAATGTTGTATAATAGTACTAGCATTTGAATGAGAATATGCAAATTTTGAAGAAAATACTCCCCTTATGTATTTTATTATACAAACTATCAATAAAATGATCAAGGATCTTTTGAATGGTCTTCAATTATGTTTTGATTGAATGTATGATTTTTTTTGTGCATTAATTGAAGGAATTAATTAAATTTCTTTGATAAAATCATGAGTTTGTGTGATTAGATATAAGGATTTGATAAGAAGCTTTTCTTTAGAATGTTTTATTTTTTTTTCTATAATGTAGCATTACAATAGTATAGGATGCTAAGTTTGGGTATTGTTATATTACTGTATGTTTCAAACTTGAGTTCATCACCCTTGGATAAGGCACTATTCCATTTCTCTAGTTAATTTTGTAGTCATTGAGTCAACCCTACCATTAAAAGAATAAATTCATAAAGAATATCATTCATTCATTTTAAAATTTCTTAAAGTTTCATATGAGGTTGTCCATTCTTTGCTTTAGATGATTATTTGTTAAAGAATTTTCCATATTCTTAAAGGATTTCATCCAATTTGCAATTGTATGAGAATGTATCTATTATTTACAATGTATGTGATAATTGGAACAAGAGTATCATAAGTACATTGTAGGGATCACCCTCCTGAGTCTTGTTGAGCCCAAAGTGCAAAGGGACATTCTAGCAAGCTTTCACCGATTCGTTGGCCAATACTCACAATTATCAACCATTGAATCAGGAAAATTCATGGATAATTGGTGAGATAAAGTTTGGTTCATTAAAAAATACCAACACAAAGGTAATCCATTTTACTCTAATCCATTTTACTCTAATCTCATTTAAGTCAAATCTATTTCTTATTACATCCTCTTCATAATCTAATCCATGCCAAAATTTTGATCTATTAGTTCTTAATCTCAAAGAAAAATGATCCTTTAGGGTCAAAATTCCTAGCCCTGCAAGGCTTCATCTTTAGAGGATTTTGTAAATCAATGATCTATTTCTAATCCTCATTTCCCATAACAAAATCTGAAAATACAATGACCAAGGGGAAAATGGAACCTTTCTTTTGATTTGGTAAATGAAGCTCTTTAGTCCATCCCAACAGCTACATAACTTCAAGAAATCCAACTCTCAATGGTACAAATCTAGGAAAAACATGTGGGGCCACATTGGTCCCATAAACTCTCAAAACAGTGCAATCTGAATGCATAATCACATCACCCTAGTTATGTTTGATTCCTAGCTCAGGCCTTCTATCATTTTTCCTTAGAAAGTCATGTACCTCCTTAGGAATCCTTGGTAGTTCTTCTCTCAAATAGAATTTTACCTTTGTAGAGAAAAAGTTTTTGAAAGTCATAAAGCTTGATTGAGAATAATGCTTATCTAGAAAATATGTCCACATTTGGATAAGAAGGTCCAAACCCTTTTCATCCTTCATAGTTAGATGCAATCCAAGACCCAAATCCTTCCATCCATCAACTAGAAACATGTGGTAAATGTTGCAGGTATGAGCAAGTTTTGGTGGTGTTGTGATTAATGTTGTCATTGATGTCAACATAGTTCAGTGTGTTGTAGATTGTACACATATAGCTGAGATGTTGTTGAGATGTTGTGAGTACATGGATATATCTTTATGGTGTTGCAAATGTGTTGGTTTGATTAGTTTCCAAGTTCTTTTGAGAAAATTAATAAAGAAAAGAAGTTAGAATGATGAAAGTGTTCAGAATGTTCTCTAGTATGTGCTTTGCATTTCTCTTGTGTTGATCCTATGCTTGTGTGGATCTGAAGGTTTGATAATGGTGATCTTGTGGTGATATCTCCTAAATTTTAACATCTAGTTTGATGGTACGTGAAAGTTATGTTCATTGGTATATGAACTGTTATGGTAGAATTGGTCTTCTATGGACTGGGAGAAATATTTTTGCTCTGCAATCCTCCTCTATTTCATTTCAGATCTTGTAGATCTAGGATATGTATTGTGAAGGAATTTTCTATGTTCTAGAAAAGAGGTCTAAAATTTGGTGACCCAAAAGTCATGTTTTAGTGTTTCGGTGTGAGTTTGTACAGTCTAAATGGACTAGTGAAAGGTGTTTAGTGTTTGAAGTTTGTTGCATTTGTTGCAGATGTATCTAGAATATTTTAAGATGTATTCTTGTGAATAATGAAGTGTGTTGTGGAGTCCGCATGTCATCTTCTTGTTGGGAATCATGTACATCAATGTTCATTTGTGTTTTCATTAGGTTTGGCTGACCTAGTGTTTACACTTCATTCGAAGAATAAAATTTAATTAAGGAAGCATGTGGTTGATTCGAGATATTATTTTTTGATCTTGAAATTTTTTTTTATTGGTCCACTCTCATTCCTTTCCACCACGGGAATGTTGAGTTTCCAACCTAATTTTAATTTATGAAATAAAGTATTTGTGGCCAACCTTGGAGAAAGTTTCTATGGCTAAGGATGGTATAAAAGCAAGTCAAATTGTGAAGAGTTTATGACAATGTGATGCAAAGTGATGAAAGTGAGCCACAAATCATAAGAGAAGAATTTTGTGTGTGTGTGAGTGAATTGTGATAGCAGTTCTTCATTGTGTTGGATTCTTGAAGGCAAGTGGGCTACAGGTTTCTGCAATCTTATTCAAGTTGTGGATGTGTGTTAATTTTGTGGTGGATATTTGTTCTCTCTTATATCTATAGGTAGTGAGCCTCCCTATTGGATAGTGAATCCTTTTTTGGGTAGTGATCCCTTAGCATTGAGCCTTTGTATTTAATTTTATAATCTTTTATATTGTGAGTTAACCCCGACTATGGTTTTTCCCTTATTGGGTTTTCCACATAAAAATATGGTGTTCATTGTGTTGATCTACTTTTTATTATTTGTGTTTCATGCTCCTACTTAATAACAAAATAGTGTGGTTGTGGAATTAATAAGTGTTGAAATTTTAAGTTTGAATTTTGTGATAACTGATTCACCCCCCCCCCTCTCAGTTGTTCTGCACCTATTTAACAATTGGTATCAGAGCTTTGGTTCCTTGGTGTAGAGCTTTGCCTCTTAAGGAAGATCCGATGGAAAATAAGTTAGCAATCCCTATGTGTGATGGAAGTGACTACAATGATTGGAAGGGACAAATGAAAGGATATATTATCTCTCTTAGCTTCAAGACCTAGAAGGCTATTGAGATAAAGTATACACCTCTGTCTAGTGGTCTGACTACTGCAGATGAGATTTTTTTCTTATGAAGAAAATGAGAAGGAAAAGTATGCTATTTGCAGTGGCTTATCTAAAAATGAGTGAGCTAAGGTTATCTCTTTACATACTGCACATGAAGTCTAGAAGAAGTTGGAAGACATGTATGAAGGAAATGAAAGACTGAAATTGACAAAGAAGCTGGTGGTGAAGTGTAGATTTGTAAATTTGAAAATGGAAGAAGGTGAAGAATTTACAAGTTTCTTTCAGAGGGTTGGATTGAATGAAAATGAAGTTATAAATAAAGGAGGAAAACTATCAAATGAATACATAATTGAGAATATCTTGATCACCCTACCAGACTACTACAACAAAAAGATTTCAATTATTGAAGAAATGTATGATCCTAAGAAGTACACCTTAGAACAGTTTTTTGGCACCTTGCAAGCATTTGAGATGAGAAAGGTCCAGAAAGAAGACAAGATGGAAGAGAAGATATAAATGGTATTTAAGGAAATGAAGATTGAAGATGAACCAGATAGTGACGGTGTTGATGAGTTGGAAGCAAAATTCACCAGGAAGTTGAAGAGAGGAACCGAAAAGTATAAAGGTATGTTTCACTTTAAATGTTTAAGTTGTGGTAATATTGGTCATTATGCTTCAAGATGTATGAATAGAGCTGCACATAACAAGAATAAGGATTATAAGGATAAGGATAGGAAGGATAAGAAATATAAGAAGTTGTACTATGTTAAAGAAGAAGTAGAAATTTCTAATAATGAATATGAGAATGATGTTGATGATAGTGAATGCTTATTCTTATATTTGGAAATTAAATTTGTATCCACTAACCCTAGAAAATGTGTAAGCAAGAAGGCTCCTGAGAATAAGAGAAATGGAATGGAAGGTACTTTGGTTACCACTTTTAATGCAACATAGGATGAAGGCTACTGGGTAATTGATAGTGGATGTTCTAATCACATGACTAGAGATAAGAGTAAGCTCACTAAACTTGAGAAATATGATGGTGGTTTAGTTATGTTCGGTGATGATTCAGGAGCTAAGTTTTGTGGGTAAGGTTCAATTAGTTTTGATGGAGTGCACAATACTGATGATGTATATTATGTAAAGGGTTTGAGGCATAACCTTTTGAGTGTTGGTAAAATGTGTAGTAATGGTTTTAAACTTGTGTTTCAGAATAATACCTATGAAATCAGAAAAGGATCCAAAAATTGAGATATGATTGCTACTAGAAGAAGAACTAATGGAAAAATCTATCAGCTGAAGGGAGTTGATTTTCATTGTCATGTATCTCAAATTAGTGAAAGTTGGTTATGGAATCAGAGAATGGGGCATGTAAATTTTGATAACCTGGTCAAAATTAGTTCAAAGGAGATTGTTTGAGGGCTACCTAGAATCACAAGACCTGCTAATTCCATTTGTAGAAGTTGTCAATTGCGGAAACAAACAAGATGAAGCTTTAAGGGAAATGAGCATTCTACTACCGAAATGTTGGAGTTAGTTCATACCGATCTCTGTGGTCTAACTAGGATTGGAAGCCTAAATGGTGATAGGTATTTCGTGCTACTTATTGATGATTATACTCGAATGACATGGGTTTATTTTATCAAAGAAAAGACTTAGGATCTGGATAGGTTAAGGTATTCAAGCAAGAGTGGAAAATGAAGTAAACTTGAAAATAAAGTGTTTGAGATCTGATAGAGGTGGAGAATTCACTTATGGTGAATTTAATGCATTATGTGAACAACATGGCATAAGGAGACAGTTTTTTCTTTGAGAACCCCTCAGTAGAATGGAGTAGTTGAAAGGAAAAATAGGACACTATAGGAAGTTGCTAGATTCGTGATGAAAGAATCATATGTACTAGATGTGTACTAGAGAGAAGCGATACACACTACTGTTTATGTTCTTAATAGATTTCATATCAGATACAATAACACAAAGACTCCTTTTGAGTTGTGGAATGATCCTAGAGAAGCACATGTTACAGCTGTAAAGAGGATATTTAGATACCTTAAAGGTACACTGGATTATGGATTATTGTATCCTAAGAGTGATGATTTCATCTTGAGTGCTTATACAGATGTTGATTGGGTCAGATGTGTAGATGACCAAAAGAGTACCAGTGGTGGTGCTTTCTTTCTTGGTGGAAGATTAGTTTCATGTTTGAGTAAAAAGAAAGATTCAATTTCTTTATCCACTATAGAGGCAGAATATATTGTTGCAGCATCTTGTTGCACACCAGTTTTGTGGATGAAGAAAAATTTGAAAGACATTGGAGTGATATGTGATGAGCCTATTTCTATTTTCTGTGACAACACAAGTGAAATAAACATTTCAAAGAACTCGATCATCCATTCAAGAAAAAAACACATATCTATCAAGTATCATTTCCTGAGAGAAAAAGTGTTGGAGAATGAAGTTAGATTGGAGTATATGACAACAAATGAACAAATTGCAGACATATTTACTAAGGATCTTCTGAAGGATAATTTTGAGCATCTTAGGGAGGGGTTGGGGGTCATTGGACCTCTAAAATAGGTGCACATGAGGGTGCATCAGTCTATTGAATTCACAAATTCCTTATTTATCTGGACTAATAAATGGGTCTACTCCACAAGGGGAGTAGAAAAGGTTTCCTTTGTTGCAATATGAGTGTACTAAGGGGGAGTGATCAATGTTGTCGATCTTTTCCATTGATGTCAAAGGGGGAGAGAAAGTCATGTGAAAAATAGTTGTAGAGGAAGAGAAGGTGTTTTCCCAGGGTATTGTGTAAATATTTGTTCTTTGATGGTTTTTCACATCATGTGTTTCCATCGATGACAAAGGGGGAGATTGTTGCAAGTATGAGCAAGTTTTGGTGGTGTTGTCATTAATGTTGTCATTGATGTCAACACAGTTCAATATGTTGCAAATTGTACATGTATAACTAAGATTCCAATGAGATGTTGTGAGTACATGGAGATATCTTTATGGTGTTGCAGATGTACTAGTTTGATGAGTTTCCAAGTGCTTTTGAGAAATAAAGAAAAACAGTCAGAATGATGAAAGTGTTTAGAATGTGATCCGGTATGTTCTCTGCATTTCTCCTCTATTGATCCTATGCTTGTGTGGATTTGAATGTTTTCTAATAGTGATCTTGTGGTGATATCTCTCTAGTTTTAGCATCTGGTTTGATGGTATGTGAAAGTTGTGTTCACTGGTATATGAACTGTTCTAGCATAGTTGGTCTTCTATGGATTGGGAGAAATATTTTTTCTCTGCAGTTCACCTCTATTTCATTTCAGATCTTGTGGACCTAGGATATGTCTTGTGAAAGTATTTTTTGTGCTCTGGCAAACAGGTTTGAAATTTGGTGATCTGGAAATCATGTTTCAGTGTTTCAATGTGAGTTTGTACAATCTGGATGGACTGGTGAAAGGTGTTCAATGTTTGAAGTTTGTTGCATTTATTCTGGATGTATCTGGAATATTCTATGTATTCTCATGTGTAATGAAGTGTGTTGTGGTGTACACATGTCATCTTCTTATTGGGAAGGGTGTACATCAATGTTCTTTTGTGTTTTCATTAGGTTTGGCTAACTTGGTGTTTACACTTCATTCAAAGAATAAAATTTAACTAAAGAAGCATGTGGTTGATTCAAGATATTATTTTTTGATCTCAAATTTTTTATTTATTGGTCCACTCTCATTCCTTTCCACTGCAGAAATGTTGAGTTGCCAACCCAATTGAATTTATGAAACAAGGTTGTGGCCGACATAGGTGAAAGTTTCTAAGGTTAAGGATGGTATAAAAGAAAGTCAAATTGTGAAGATTTGTATGATAGTGTGATGCAAAGTGATGAAAGTGAGCCACAAATCATAAGAGAACAAGTGTGTGTGTGTGTGTGTGAGTGAGTTGTGATAGTAGTTCTTCATTGTGTTGGATTCCTAAAGGTAGTGAGCTAAAGGTTTTTGCAATCTTATTCAAGTTGTGGATGTGTGTTAATTGCTATGGTGGATCTTTTATTCTCTCTTGTATCTGTAGGAAGTGAGCCTCCCTATTGGATAGTGAGTCCTTTTTATAGGAAGTGAGCCTTTGTACTTTCACAGTGAGTCCTCTTTTGGGTAGTGAGCCTTTCTATTTAGTTTTATAATCTTTTATATTGTGAGTTAACCCTCACCGTGGTTTTTCCCTTATTGGGTTTTCCATGTAAAAATATGGTGTTCATTGTGTTGTTTTACTTTCTCTTATTTGTGTTCCATGCTCCTACTTAATAACAAAATAGTGTGGTTGTGGAATTAATAAGTGTTGAATTTTTAAGTTTGAATTTTGTGACAACTGAATCACCCCCCCTCTCAGTTGTCTTGCACCTGTTTAACAGTAAAATATTGAATACCAACAAAAACTCCCACCAATGCCTTGTTAATGGCATATGATAGTTATGTGGAAAAATTATACTCCTAATTTAGCATCATGTTTTGTATATTAGCTAATACGAATATAAAATTCATAAGAATATTCTACAAAGGATTAAACATTAGAGCTTGACAAAGTGTGTAGTATGTTTTGACAAAAAACAATTCAAAACAATAAACATAAAAGGTTCTTGCTCTTTAGAGGGGATTCTCACCATTCCCCTATTTTTACCTTTCACCTAGAACATTGATAGTAGCATTACTCTAAATGTGCTCTTGTTTGTTTTATACTCCTTTCAATGCTTCAAGGTTGATAGGTTTGTTATCATTAAGGTTTATATTGAATACGTCAATGATGGACTATCCATCCAATTTCACCCTCAACATCATGGTATTGATGCAGGGGCATCTTTTGATGTAATTTTGTGAAACATTGAATTTTGGGTTGTTTGGGATTTTTTTGGGTTAATTTGGACAATTTAAGGTCATTTGGGGTCATACTAGATTAGTTTTGGGTGATTAAGTGCAATTTTTTCAAAAAAAGCAAAAGTTGTCAAATGTTGTCAATGTTGTAAAATGCAATTTTGCAAAATTGGTTTTGGAAGTTAGGAAATATTTTTGGGAAATTGAAATGAATGTAATGGCATAAATATTACATGTACACATGAGCACCACGGTTGGAGAAGGTTGGGCAAAGAATGGTAATGAAAGAAACTCATTTGGCACGTTCTTTTCTTTCCTTTTCTACATGAGACAACCTTTAACTTGATTGTATGGATTTGTATGGTAGAGTACGGACATGAAATCAATTAGAAAGGTTGAATATGTCTTTTAAGATTATAATGATTTATTTTAATCAATTTCATTAAGTTTTGAGTGAGATATGTAAATTTCATTGAGGGCAGGTCTGTAAAGTTTATTTTTTCTAAAAAGTTATAGTCTAAAACATGCATGGTACATATTTGTACGGTCTGGTATGGATCTGTACACACCTTGGGAAGTTGGTTCTATGTCCTACCTTATAAATTATTTTGGTTTCATACATTTTCATTAATTTTTGTGTGAGTTATGACATTTTTACTAAGAGTAGGTCCAAACCCTACCTAGGGTTTCCAAAAACACAAAAAAAATCATATCTTTATTTGCCACCATCAAAAACTCATGAAAATGGGTATAATTTTTTTTTTTAAGGAGATATAAAAACCATTTTGGGCTAAATCCTTTGAAAGTTGGCATGTGTGAGGAATCAATGACAGTGTGCTTTCATTTGTTTGAAAAAATAAAAATCCAAATTTAATCATGGGAAGAGTTTCCACCATCCAAAAATTTAGTGGAAAGCTTTGTCCCATGCCCAACCACATTCCTACAAGAGGACAATTCAAATTTTGCATGTGTGAAGAAGATATGCTTGGCCGTTTATGCAGATTTGCAAGGAGACAGTCCTAAACCCCTAGGTTCCATTGTTCTTTTGATAAATCCATGCATTGTTGGTTATTGGTGTGAGATGAGGATTGTTAGTGTGAGTTGATTACACTTAATCCATGATGAATTGAAGGATAATTTACCCAAATAAGCCTACATCTGCCAAACAAGATCATTCAAATTGAAAAGATTAAATTAAGCATTTGTACAAATTGAAAGTTACAAACTATAAAATAGTTCAATTCCTACTCTAACCCATTTGAAACTTATCCTGTTTTGGAATTGGTGTCACGTTGATGTGGAACAACGATCCTTTCCCAATCCCGTGATCAGTGAGCTTGTTTCAATTGATTCTATGGAAGAGAATCGATGAAACCATTGTGATAAATGGATGAAAACCTAGTTTATGCTAAAGTAAACATGATGCAAGCTAAGTTAACATGATTTTATGCTAAAAATGAACTAATTATTCTATTGCTAAGCTAATCTAAGATAATTCTAAGCTAAAAGATGGAAACCCTAATTCTTATACAAACTAAGATGGATGCATGGAAGCCATTAATGGATGCTCTATATTATGAAACTTAAAATTAACTAAAACAAGCTAAAAGTGAGTAAAATATGAGCATGGATGCAAGTGAGTTCAACAACATAAGTTTACAATTGAAAGATGGATCCATTTGTCTATAAATAGTGACCTATTTATAGGAAAGAAAATGAGGAATGAAGGGTTGAGATAAAAATGATTAATCAATGGTCAAAGATGAAGGAGATGAGAGGCATAGATCATGGATTCTCATCAATGGATGAGAATGCATGATGAGATTTAATCAAGGGTTCACATTTTCTCCAAACAAAAACACTTTTGACTTGCACACACAAGTCAAGGGTGACTTGTTCAAAAGGTTAAAGGTTAAAACTTGCTTAAGAAGCTAAGTGAAAATATCCCTTTCTCAAATGATGGAGGAATAAGAATATTCTTTTTGGAATATTCATTTGGGTGAAGGAAAAGGCATTTTGCAAATTTTTAAAAAACTTTGATTGTGCAAAAAAGGAGATAAGGAATATTCCAAGGGGATATTCCTTTTTAGAGGAAAATTAGCTTAATTTCTAATTAAATAAGTTTTAATCATGCAATTAGGAGATTTGGAGGAATAAAGTGATATTTATTAAATAATTTAATAAATGGGGGGAGAGAGATGAAATGATATTTAATTAAATAACTCAAGGTTATTTAATTAAATAAGATGACTTAAGGAATTAAATTAAATACTTTTATGTATTTAATTTAATGAGATGAAATGTTAGTGTGAAGAGGGATGAATTAACTCAATTTTGATGAATTAGGGTAATGGATGAAAATAATGCAATTAATTAAATTAGCTAGGTTAATTTAATTAATGAAGTAAAAAGATAATGGGTTTAAAGAGGAAATTATGTTAGTAAATCTTTTTCGAGTGTATGATATCATTTAGGACATTTTTTATTGTCTACATTTTTCCCCTCTTTGAAGCGAGGTGCCTATTGTTTCAGTTCAAAGAATAATGCTCTTCAGATCAAACCTACTACTTAAATCAAAAAATAAAAAATTTATGATTTTTTAGATACCCCACTATTGAAGGATAAAGCTGATTCCCTGCCCCCTTGAGAAATTAGGTGGGAATTTTGAATTTTGGGTTGATTTCTTGATAAAGGTTAAAATATGCTACAAGGGTCTAGAAAGGCTTTAGGATGCAAGAATTATGCCAAAAATGCAAAAAATGATGCAAAATTAGTTTTAGATTGGAAAAATTGGTGAAAATAATGATAAACCCTAGCTTGAAGGTGAAATTATGGAAAAAACCCCTAATTTTCTAGCATAAATAAGCCAAGAAGGGTCACTTTCAATTCATTTGTGCATTCACACTTAAGAGATTCTTGCTATTTTGAGCTCTGGCCCTCTGATGAAATGGCATGCTGAGAGCTTCCTAGGCACATCTTCGATTGTGTTCAAGAGTTCCAATTGCTTCTAGGCACATGACCATCGGTATGTAACTCCAAACTTGATTTGAAATTTGAATTTTGGATGCATTTATTATGCTTTGAAATTTAAACTTGGTTGCGTCGCTATATGGCAATGCCCAAATTGAAATCGGCGACACTTAAATGAATTATAGTGACACATATGTATATGGCGACTCTACGCGCGATTTAAAATTAGGGTTTCTAATTTTAAAATGCGACACATACTTGTATAGTAGTGCTTCTAACGATTTAGAAATTAGGGTTAGGGTTTGAAAAAGATTAAAACATGATTCCCTTGTGTTTGGAAACATATGTTATGATTTGTAATTTTAAATTCTTTTGGGCATTACAATTTGAAATTTGAATATAGTGACGCTATCACAGATAGTGACACTATTGTGATTTTTGAGCTATAAATTTCAAATTGAGTCAAATTTCCTTGATTTCTTGATGTCGTGCACTTCATGGATACATAAGGTCATTCCACCACTAATGTCAAAGGAGCACAGACCCACCATGTTGGAGAGATTGAGTGATTTGTCAAAGTTGTGCCAAGAGCACCTAGGAGAGATTGGCCTTCAGTATGTCATGTATGCACCCATCATCCAAACACATCTTGCTATGATGATTGCTCTGTGTGAGAGATGGAACAATGAGAAGTCTTTGTTCCACCTTCTAATAGGCGAGGTGATGGTGACCTTGGAGGATGTTTGGTGGATCCTTCATTTTTTGTTTCAAGGTGATCAAGTGATCTATGATGTTGATTATGGATTTGATGCCTCTCACAAGGTGATGGAGCTTGAGGAAATCGCCTTGGTGACATCACAAATTGACCTCAAGATGTATAGAGATCACGTGCCCACATTAAGATTGATCATTGCAACTATTATTTCAGGTATAGTTGCTCCTAATAGATGTAGTAGAGGGTTCAACCTAGGATGGGGCTTTGTGTGGCATCAAATGCTCTATAAGAGAAGACTCTTTGTGTGGGGACCTGTGATGTTGGCCTCTTTGTATCATGATATGCATGATTTTTTGTTTTGTGATGGGAGATCCATTGGTGTAGGGGTGACTCTGCTTCACATTTGGGAATGGGAGTATATGATCGTGTTCTAACCTATAGTTCAGATGGCAGACATTGAGCCAAATGATCCTGTGATCTGGTGATATAGAGGTGTTATTATTTTGAGGCAAACTAGATAGATTGGGCTCCCATATTGGTGATGAGTCATGATGATATGACAATTTTATGTTGCTGCCCGTGGCTATAGATGCCATCATGGTTTGATGATGTACATCAATTATACTTTGCTAGGCATAACCAATACATGTAGGGTCATGAGTACACCATTATTGAGTGATATTTACCAAATAGGGTGGCTCGGTAGTTCAAAGAGGTCCGGGATAGACCAAATGATGGTTATAGGGCCATTTTTGCTAGGTCTTCTAGAGAGGTTTCCACATGGGGACTGACCATTCCAGCTCTTGAGGCAGTCGATAGCTTCATACAATTAGCAACTTATCCTTGGGCCTATGATCAAGTTCAAGCGGTAGCACAAACTATGCCTACATATGATGCATGGTTCATACCTCCACGACAGTTGACATATCCAATAGATGCTCCTCCATGAGAGAGGCCTAGAGGCAAGGGGCTAGAGGTAGAGGAGAGGGTTCCCAAGATGGATAGGATGGTCAAATTCTAGGGGCTCCACTAATTGTATAATAACCTCCTTAGCAGCCTCCAGTTGTACATTAGATGAGACCATAGTAGCAAGAAACACCACCATTACCACCACCAGATGCCAAGGATGTGCAGATTTAACAACTACAGCAACAGGTGCAAACTTTGACTGGTGAGAGGGATTAGGCCCACCAACATATTTTGGTATTACTTCTAAGTGAACCAGGCATGACAACAAGTGGTTGCCATCATGACCAAGAGATATCAGGTGTTATAGTGGGTACATGTTGTGACCAGAGAGAGACTAGGTGATTTCCTGGCATCGACAGATAGAGGCTATGATGGTGGCCACTCATGGCAGGATAGTTTTGGTGAGGTTATATAGAGAGGTTATAGAGGTTGTGTATTATAGGAAGCATTACCACTGACATGTACCACATGCACTCAGACAACCTAATTTTTTACAGCGTAGTGATGCATGACTAAGAGCATAGGATCGACTTGAGAGGTAGGTCGGAGAGGGTATTAGCCATCAAGGCTAGCCTTCTATGTACATACACTTTTTTATTTTGTTTCCCCATTCTTTATTACAGATATACATTCATGGCTCCTTTTTGATAGCCTCATGGATATTGTACTTTTGATCATTATACATACACTGATCCAAATTTTGTACCATGAAATTCATTTTTTGGATATATATATGATATGGACATGGATGATTCATGGTGTGTTTATCTTATTTCATGTTTATGAATGCAAATGATATGAGATGCTTATATTATGCATGGATGTACTCTACTTATGTCTATATGATATGTGATGATCATGATATGATATGGATGCAATGTTATGTTCTTTTTCAGTATCTTTTCATGATATGCTATGTAATGAATGATATGTGATGCAAATGATATGGATGCAAATGACATGGATGCATTTATTTTTGTATATTTTTTTATGCAATTTCATGATAATGATGTATGCATATAGATGTATGGATGAAAATGCTCATGATATGAAATGATTTAAGATGCTTAGAATAACAAATCTATATTATTCATCACAACTCAAATGATAATGCATAATGTATGATGTGATATGCAATGATTATGCTGATGGATGCTATGATTATGCTATGATTATGAAATGTATGTATGTTGATGATTTGTGGATGCAGGGTGGATGGATTGATGATGTTTTTGTTGACTATCATGATACCAAGTTAGCATGGAGAGAAGATAAAAGAATGAATGACCTTTGATTTTGATGATTGCTTCAAAAGATCCAACAAGGCCTTGATCCATCGAGAATTTATTAGAGACAGTGATGAGACAATGCAAAATGAAGATGAAATGCAAGATGATGAGATGCTCACACTTCAGGATTGGGATTTCTATCAGGATGACGGTGTATCTAGTGTAATGGACTTTGACTCGGCAATCAGATAGGATATTTCTTGTTCACATCTTGACATACGGAAACCTCTGTGGAATGTAAGAAAATTTAGAATATACTGGACCAAAGCATACACAATATTCAACAATGTATTCCAAACAACTTTCCTACACATAACTAAGCAAGTATGCACCAAGATTATTTTACAAGAGTACCCACAAGAAAAATAAATGAAAGATAATGATTGATGCTCCATTCCTTTATCTCTAAATAGTTTTGATAGACATCATTGAGAGGTCCTTGGAATGGGCCATTAAGATAAATCATAAGAAAAGATCTAAGACAAACAGTTAGTGTTATCTATATCTCTTGCCTTGTTTAATTTAGCTAAGGTGATATCTGATACCCATGTCCATCACTAGAAGGATACATCCTAGGACATGTTGATTAGAGGTTTTTTGATGTTAGGATGATGATGCTAAGATGATCCTCCAATACAAACATCACTAATGCATTTACCCATGATCTAGACTTAATATTTTGACACTTAGGTTCACACTTTATGACTCGCGATACTTGTTTTCTACTTGTTTCGCCAAAGGGTGAAGGTAATGATCAATTTATCATGAGTGAAAGTGATATGGGATGGGTGGTTTTGGATTTTCTAGAATATTTCAATGTTTTTAGTATTTTTGAAAATATTTTGAGGCTATTTTTGGTCTTTTTGAAAGTTTATGTGAATGTTTAGGATTTTCAGATTTTCTGAAGCTGTTTAGGGTTTTTTGAGATATTTGAGGCTTTTTAGGTCTTTTGAAAAAAATTATATTGTTTTTTGTGTTTTTTGGTTTTTAAATGTTTTTATGTTCTCAAAATATTTGGATTTTTTAGGGTTTTTGAGAGCTTTACAAATGTTTTTGGAGTTTTTGAGTTATTTGGATGTTTTAGGGTTTTCAAAGTTATGTAGATGTTTTGGAGTTTTCAAGAGCTTTACAACCAAGAACCTAACCTAAGGACCTATCCTAGGGGTCTCGAGGATTGATCAAAGATAAGCCTTTCCTACGTTATACATGCAAAGACCAATATTTTGACTAACTCGACCCATTTACAAGATGAAGATATGAACAGATGAGAGATGTTAGTTTATTATGATGGGCTCCCAAAGGACTAACCTAGTGTGTCTCGAATTTCATTGGAATTGTCTCAAAAATAACTTCAATTTGATGCCATTTTTGATGAATTCTAAGATGATCATTTTTTTACTTTTTTTGGCCCCCTGGTTCACTAGTTTGACCAATCTTTGACTAAGCATAACTCTTGCATACGACCTCCTTTTGACGTGGTTCAAGTTGCATCAGGATTGTGTTTGTGAGCTTTATGTGATTAGGATGGTTTCATGAGGTTCTGAGACTATGAAATTTTTAGGTTTCCTAGATCCACCTAGATCATTCCTCCACATTAAGAAGCTTTTGGACCACCAAAAGTCTATTTTTACATAC
This sequence comes from Sequoia sempervirens, assembly GCA_007258455.2. Taxonomy (NCBI): domain Eukaryota; kingdom Viridiplantae; phylum Streptophyta; class Pinopsida; order Cupressales; family Cupressaceae; genus Sequoia; species Sequoia sempervirens. The sequence continues at coordinate 310,443,849 of VDFB02047230.1, read as the reverse complement.
AATTGAAGTGAGGGAATTTTTTTCTCACTTGCCCAATATCATCTATCCTTCCTTTTTGGAACCTATACATCTGACTCATCATAACAATAATCAAAACTACACTGATATTGTTAAGTACATTAGCCATATACACATCCACATTCAGTGTTGCCACTACCAACCATACACTATTGAAAAGTAGAATGTTGAATAACAAAACTAAATTTGTAGATGAGAAAAATAATGTACCAACATCATGCTTGTCTTTCATAACTAGAACAACCTTAAAATTAGATATGATTTTATGCAATGACACTTCTTGTGGTACATACATAAGTGCCAAATTATTGCTTGCATTAACTACCCTTTTCAATTGTCTTGTTGTCACAAAAAAGTTATCAGTCTTAATTGGACGAGAATGCACAATGTATTCAATACCTTCTTTAAATAAGTGATACTAATTATGTTCCCTGTAGAAGACTACTTTTCTATCATATAAGTATGGGCTACCCAACACATTCCCACAAATATCAAGTGGAACCACATCAAATTCAACCTCATCTATAAACTTAGATGTTATTGCAAATCTTAAATTGCATTGCTTAGTTACCCGCAATCTGTTATCATTGCACACCCAACCTAATGGACAAGGTTTCATATGTGGCTTTGTTTTCAATCCCAACTGTTTAATAACTTCTTCTAAAATTAGATTAACTTGGGACCTACTATCTATCAGTGTATCAATATTAGTGTTCTTAGAAACAACACAACTTTTAGAAGTAGAAGCACATGAAACATCAGTGGAAAAATCATTATCAAAAAAAGCTTTACCTTTCAAACCCACAACTATTATCTTTGTTTCATCATCAGAATCCAATCCAAGATCCTGATTAATAGTTATGGCCTTTTGATTTCCTTTATGATCCTCAAACCACTTTGGTTTCAATTCTGGATGCAATTTCCAACACTTTGCATCTTCGTGCCCTTTCTTCTAACAATGTGAAAAAGTAGGATTTTCACCTTCCTCTTTCTTCATAAAAGTTGCTTTCCTCTCCTTACCCTTCTTATTTCCTTCAGTTGGAGGAACAAATTCCTTCTTTGAACTAAAACTTGTGTTCCTTTCACCCGCTTCAATATGGGTTGCTTATACACACACTTCATCAAAGTTAGATGGATTAAACATCAAGATTGTATATTTCAAATATGAATGTAAACCACCTGTATACTTTAATAAAGTTTCTTTTATATAAAGATGAATTCCAAGAGTAAGTGCTTTCTTCCTAAACACTTGTGTATACTCTTGCACCATTTTTCCTTTACCCTATCTTAGATTTTTCCAGTCCATAACAACTTGTTGCATATAACCCAAAGGATAAAACTATTTCTTTAAAGAAAAAGTAAATTCATACCAAGATGAAATGAATTTACCATGTGTAGCAAGATCATCTTGAATATTACTCTCCCACCTAACCAATGTAGTGCCTCCCATTCTAAGAGTAGCTAGCTGGATTTTGGAAGAATCATCCAAGATCTGTTGAACCCTATAATACACTTCGATCTGCTTAAGCCAGTTAACCATTTTTTTGTATCCAATTCACCATTATATATAGGCAACTCAAATTTAGCATCCAGTTTTAACAAAGGTGTTTGCACAAGTTGTTTATTTTTAGAAGAATTAGACAAAGAAGAAGAAGAGGATGAAGAGGATGAAGAGGATAGGGATGGAGGTTCAGGAGGGTCACTACCACCTCCTACTCCTTTACCTTTGTCTTCTTTCAATGAGGATTCAAATTCCTTCTTCTTTACGTCCTTGTCTTCCTTTTTCCTCTTTCTTTCTTGCCTCTCTTAGAAAAGACTTCCACCATTGAATTCATCTCAAGAAAAGCTTTCTGGAAATATTTCTCATCAAGCTCTAAAGAACTTTGTTCAACTGCCATTTTTGATAATGGAAATGTCCTTCATTTTCCAATCTCTGGGTTGAACTCTGTAAGTGCACCTTCTCTTTGTTTCAATTTCAACCTGGTTAACATTCACCACTTGCAATTTTCCTATTAAACTGCTCTGATACCAAACTTGATCTATAATTGAAAAGCTAAAAATAATTTGCACTTTACTCTCAACTACAGATTTTACCTTGATCCAATAGAATTACATGGTTATGAATCTTAACCGTTGAAATAATGACAAATAGAATTCACTTATACTTTATCTAGATTTGAGAGACATAAACTAATTACTTAATTATCATAATCAGGAAACTCAAACAATCAAAATTCATAAAGAATGATAAGAAAAAGAGAAGAATAGAGAGATCACGCTTGATAATGGAGTTCGCTCAATTTGAGCTATGTCTCTAAGTCTGCTTCTCAATGTTGGACCTCTTTATTGATATTGCCAAGAAAATGCCTTCTTACAATATCAAGCTTCCAAAACCCGCATAAAAATCCTCACAATCTCTCACTATTACAATTTTACAATTTTTGGTGTACCAAAACACCTTGTAAATTCTCCTTCAAACACTCTCCAAATTTTTCTCACAAAAACATAAAAATTCCCTCAAACACCTGAATTATTTTCAAGCACCTACACCCCCCTTTTTATACATAAATTTTACAAATGGGGTTAAAAAAACCACCATCATAAGTAAAATAGAAAATAACCAAAAAATACCCCTTGTTTATAGAAAAATTTCATTTACTTCTAACCCCTTTAAGGAAAATTTAAACAATCTCTCTTATTTACAAAAAAAAAAAATAACAACAATTTTTAATTTGTTTATAATGCCCTTGTCGTTTCTCCATTTATAGGCTATATTGGTTTGGGTATTTGTTTTTATTCATTAGATTATTGTCTTTTATTTAATAATCATTAAAGGTTATTTTAGTTATTAATTTGGGCTTATTCATTTATTAAAGGGGTTAATTTTTTTTTAATTTTTATGGGATTTTGTTTTAATCCCATCAAATCCACTTAAGTTCCCACAAAATTTGATCCCACCAAATCCACTTGGGATCCCACAAAATCCGACCCCACCAAATGGATTTTGTGAGATAAAATAAGCCTCCACAACTTTATTTTCTCAAAATAAAGCATGGTATGTGAATTTTTACCACATCACTTGCACCAGCCACATCATCATCCAATCAACTACCACATCAACATCCATTCAACTACCATGTTAGCATCTAGTCAACCTTCAGCTTTGACTTGTGATATCTTCTGCATATGAGCTCAGATTTTGATGAAATGAACATTGTCAAAATTGTCTCGAAAAGCACTTTGATTTGACGCCATTTTCGATAAATTTTGAGGTTATCCTTTTTTTCCTTTTTCTAGCCTCCTGGTTCACCGGTTTGACCAATCTTTTACCGAGCATAACTCTTACATACAACCTCCTTTTGACGTGGCTCAAGTTGTGTCGGGATTGTGTTTCCGAGCTCTATGCGATGAGGCTAGTTTCATGAGGTTTTGAGACTGTGAAATTTTTAGGTTTCTTGAATCCACCTGGATCAAATTGTTCCTTTACAGCTCAAACCCCTGTACTTGTAGTGCCTTGCCAACATGTAAACAACATAGGAAGTCATTGTGAACTTTCATGCATCCTGGACTGCTCTCACCTGTCTATCCAAGCTATCACTAATTAATCCTACCCAATGATAATTGACACCCTTCTCAATTTGTGAAGTTACATAAAACATCTTGTCCTCAACTATAGAAGCCTTTTCCAACCCCATCACTCTACTGAGAAGAGTGATCATATCATTATACTCCAAGTTAAAGTCACTTCTATGCAGTAATTTGGGAAAATTTGAGTAGTGTGACCTAGGCTTATCAATCTAGGAAGAATTAATCATCTTCAATGCCTTTTCAACATTTTCTATATAGAACTTCTTTACTGTGTCAATCTGAAATTTCACTTATTGTGTGTCAAAATTTCAAAGGCCTCAACTAAGGATTCTTTAGTTAAGTTATCCAACACCCTAGCTTGAGGACTAACAATCACCTTCCTATCTAAATCATAGTGATTTGATCACTCTACTATTACTTATGGGCATTGGATGGATGGAGGAAACCCTGCTACCTGAGCCAATCCTGTGTGCACCAACTTCCTTGCAAACTTTGTAGGAGCATAATAGTTCATTCTTTTCTAGAAGTCCTCCAGGTCAACATGTCCCATGTTACTATCTCTAAATCTTTCCCAATAGGAAGTGATATTTGACTCAAGGAGCCTTCTCTTAAAGTCATACTTCATTTTATCCATCTTAGAGAGCTCCTCCTTTACTGGTTTAGTCTTAGCTTTGCTTGACTCTACCTGCATCTAGTTAGACCAAATACCATAATTAGGAAATGCCTTAAATATCTAAAACATAGTTAGCAAAGTCAAACATTCCATTGAAAACATTTAAGATCATACTTCTAGCAAAGAAACTTAAAGGAAATCACCTTAAAACCCCTAAATTAAGATATAACATTATCATGGGGTTTTTGAGATAGTCAAGCAATTCAGAAAATCCAAGAGCATGAGGATTTCGTGAAATCCATAGGTTCATGGAATTAGTGAAATACAAAATATTAGGGAATCCAAAGCTATAAGGAATTAGCGAGGCCACATAAATGTGAATCAATCATCTTAAATTTCATCATTTCAGCCCTTAATTATTTTAACTCCATAATCAAACATTGACCCCTAAGAAATTTAGTTCAAGAAATGACCACTTTAAAACATCAAGGAATCAAGCCATGGGTGAATTTCATGGAATCCATGACCTCAAGGAATTTTTAAGACACATACTTATTGAGAAATCTAGACAAGGATGGAATTAATGAAAATGGCATATTCGAGAAATCCAACACTCAATAGATTTTGTGATAAAGCAACATCGGGCTTTTTAGAAGCCCACAAATTTAATGACAAATAAGAAATTAGAGATTTCACTAACTAATGGATTCACCAAATACACCAAGGCTGAGTAATCCAAAGTGTTAAGGAATTTGTGAAAGGTGTGTTCATTGGGTTTTGTAAGTTTGAGAGGATTCCACAAAGGGATAAAATTTGAAAAAATAACTATTAAGTTCCACCCTACTAGAAAACTTCAAATTTTTTTGGATATTTTGAAAAAGCATAAAGAAACTATCAATCTCATGAATACCCATTAATTCTAGCATATTACTCATGCTAACACCCAACAAGCTCATATTATCGACAAACATTCAGATTCACAACATTTCATTCAACCACAGGCCAACTAGGGTTTGACATAGATGCATTCAACAACCTTCTTAACCAAAGGAAATGCAGAAATGATTTAATGCAGGCCCTAAAATACAACCAAATTGGAAAATATAAGTAGCCATTAGAAGGAAACCCTAGGTTTAATTTATCTACCCATGTCTCAATCGATAAATCCTATAGAGGATGCACTAAATACAATCATCAATGGATTCCCTAGCTTGATTTTATCATACTTCAACCTCATAATAATACATTCAAATCAAAGACCGACCATATGAACCCTAACTTTTTCAAACAAATGAACAAATGTGATGCCCTAGTTCAATTTATATTTTGAAGTAATTAAAAATAAATAATAATGATTGAAAATACAAAACAAAGTGTAATCAAGCTGACACGACACCAATTATCAATGAATTCATGCACAAATAATCATAAAATACAAGTTTAGGGGCATACCTTTAATTGCAAACCAGGACAATGGAGAATGAAGCAACAACCACAAACCCTAGACGTCAACAAAATAATTTGCATGTTCAATTCACCAAAACCCTATTTTAAACCACTTGACACACCCTACTCTTCAATTAATCAAGATCTAAAAGAAATGAGCAAACGATAAATAAAATTGATCATAAACTATTCGACTTATTCCCCATTAATGCTCTCGTATGTGCTATAAAACGTAGTTAATTCTCGACTTGACATTTGTGCAAAATTGGACAATCCAAAAACATTCAAAATTGATGATGGAGCGAGGAATTGGAAAATCCAAGCCCAAAGGAATCCGTGAAAACAAGCACTTTGAAGTTTTTAGAGGCACATGGATTAAGCGATAAGAACATGTTTGAGAAATTTGGGCAAGCATGGATTCCATAACCAAAGCACCTCAGGGATTCCGGACAAGCTTGGATTTCACGACAAAAAGGATCTCAAGGAATACAAGGTCTCATGGAATCCCCAAACCTACTCTAGACTTAGTTGTTTTAGGAACCCTAATGATATTTCAAAGGCTCAAATGCAGAATTCATCATTGAAAACATACTCACCCATAAATGGAAATGATCACTGAAATCTCAAGAGGTGAAACCAACAAAATTTAAAGGACCTATCCCTTAATGGGAAAAGGAAAACCTAAGGTGAAAAAAAAAAGGGGTCCCTGCTTTCAGCAGGGCATATGTGCAAAAAAGGCACAACACAACCCTTAGGTGATTCAAATCAATGAAGTGATGCAGAGCAAGGTGGAGGTATCAATACAATCACAAATCAATGAAACTTTGCAACTTAGAAACTCTAACTTGGTCCTTTTCTCCCAAAACCTTCAATTCTACTAGTAGCACTCAAAATAGGGTTTTTCCACCATAATCTTCAAACCAAACTAATACCCAGAAACTAATCTCTATTTTGGATACTCATTTTGAAATTTTAAAACATACTCAAAATTTAGGGGTGGTTGTTTTGCTGCTACACTTTGTAAGAGGCCTAATTAGGCTTGTTTGGAATGGTCAAAATAGGGATTTCAAAACCTAGACCACAAATCTGCATACCAATGGCTTAGACATGTCTCATAGGGTTTGTCTTAAAATTTCCAAGCAATTCAAACAACTTCCCAAGTGTTATTCTCCAAACCCTAACTCCTATGTGGTTCTAATGCCTAATTTTTTGACAAACTTAGTAGCAGCAATTTGATATTTTTTGGCCATAAATTTCAATGAAAACTTGATATCAAGAATGTAAATACATTTTTAGACACCCATTTGGGTTTTATACAACATATCTTGGAATTAAGGTAGGTTATTTTGTACGGAAGCCTTCAAAATTGACTTGTTTTCTCACTATTACCCTAACAAGGGTTTCAAACCTATTTGTAGTAGAATGGATACAACTCCCTAAAAACACAATAAAATTGAGTGACACAAAAATTGGTAGAAAGTAGATTCAATTATCCTTCAATCCCAATTAGTCTAGCATCAAGATATGGAATATCAAATTTGTACCACATGCTGCAACATGTTAGTTGTAGAAAAAATCTGGAAGTGGCAGTCATCAATTTGATCATAACTTTCACAAAACATGATGAAAATCAACCAAAAAAAAGAATTAGAAATTTGACAACATTCTACCACTTTTCCACCAACTTTCAGGTCTGTGCAAGCAATTAATAATTCATACAATACAAAGGAACATACTCACAATGTTAGAAATGCACATAAAATGATTGCTTACATTCACCCAAACAAAACCAAACAAAACCAACTACCTCCAACCAATTTTGGATTAGTTGACTAACAAAACACAAAACTGACGCTTTTTGTGAAAGTTGCTTGACAATTTTTTGAGCAACATTGACAACTTTTACAATTTTTAACCCATGACTCTATAACTCTCCAAAATGATCCCAAATGGTCATAAATTTTCTTATTAGACCAAACACATAAAAAAAAACATAAAACCAAAATTTGACTAAATTTGACCATATGGCCTAAAGGTGCCCCTACACCATGCGAGAAATCTATTGGTTTCCTTATGATTGAGTATGGGGGTAAATCAGCCTAAACAAAACTTTTGGGAGAAAAACTAAAAATAGAAAATCACCACAATCATGCCCATTCAAACTTGAATAATCAATTTAAAGCATAATACAGATAGAAACCACAAAGTTTTGGCAGATCTGAGAAGGTCTGAATATTGTGTACCTATCATAAAAAGCCTATTTTGGAGGTCTGTCAAGGACTCATTCACCCATGGGTGAATGGATCCCTATGTAGAGGCTTTAAATCTGATTTTACAGTCCTTAGGCCCTATGTTTGCACTCCTGATTCCCCTAGATCCCACTATCGAAAAGCTAGAAATAAATTCAAGATCGGAGTTTATGTGACTTGACAACAAAAGTGACAACAAATGCAACTTTACAAAATTACTCTTTTGAGATCTTCAAATATTCTTCAACTTATGAACTTGCACATGCACAAGAGGGGAAATTTTGTTTGTTTTTTGTGAATGGGGGTTTGCCTTGTCAAACCCCATTTTGGTAAGTAAACCTTGAACTAAAATAATGAAACATGAAAGGAATCATGAATAAAAAAGTGTGATGTTGCAACTCACTAAACCATTGATTTGAAACCCTTGGAGAACTGAAACTTAGTAGATTTTTTATGAAATGGATTTATTTTTTATGTGATCTTGATTTGATAGCTTGAATCTTGATTTGAAACTTAAAACCTACATCACAATGTTAGCTCCAAAAATATGCATGATGCTTGAGATCTTGAATGTTGTTGTAGATGAATCATAAATCTACCCTTGAATGATCTTGACAATAATATTTTTTTTTAGGATTGATTTCTCAAAAATCAAATGTTGATTTGATAAAATAATGTTGGTGCCTATCCTTAACTTCCTAAGAAAGTAAATATTACAAGTTGATGTTGAAATTTGAATTTGGGATTATAAAAATACCACCAATTTTTTTTTAAAAAAATGGGTTCAAAGGCTTAGAGATCACCCATTTTCCCATGGGTGAATGGGTCCCAAGTCCCTATTCCTGGAACATGCATTGCTCAAGATAATGTATTATGTTTTGGCATTAATTGTTGTCAGGTTTCCCTTTTGGAAAATGTAATTTATTAGGCTTGTAGATGTAAAATAGGGCTTATGAAGGCCTAATTAAGTCCAATTTAATTTAGGGGACCCAAGCAAAGTGTGAAAATGTAAAGGAGTACATTTTTTACACTGCAGTTGGGTCCTTACATAATCACTACAACATACAGATCTGGTGCATGTCAATTGGCTACTCCTAAAAATAAGCCATTGCCAAATCCTATTAATAGTGTGTACCTTCATAGATATTACACTCGATCCTTAGAGAATCCCATCAAAAGTTAAAAAATACAACAACAAAAAATTGCACAAAATAAAAAAAATTCACCCTGATGAAAACTTGGCAAACAGGTGTCTTGTGTGACCACAATTTTTTTTTTTTTGGAGAAAATAGTAAAGAGAAATAATCTATCCAATAGTGAAAACCACTTTGGTGGCACTTTGGATAAGTACCATGGTGAAAACCTAGAAACTAGGCACCATGTGTAGTCAATCTTTGCTCCATCCCCTACCAACATTCTATCTAATTTTCCACCTTCACCCATAATAATCCATGCATTCACCTTCATGCTTCTTAATTCATCCATAATAATACTTTTTTGTCATTCTCATGGCTTGTGAATGGTTGATATTTCATGATTTTCTCTTTCCATTCTCATTCCTAATAATTGGTTATGTACTTGACTGGGTGCAAATCCTAGACTTGTGTCTTCACATGATCCTAAACTTGGTATCACAGATTATTCCTAAGAATACAAAAAGATCAAAATATTCCAAAAATATAAAAACATCTAAATAATATTTCAAATATCAAGAAACATGGAAATATTCTCAAAATACAAAAAATAATTAAGCATGTCAAAAATCCAAAAAAAAAAATAGAAAACATCAAAATTTAAAAAAATAAAAAAATGTCAAAAACTCCAAAAACAATGTCAGTCTGATTCGGTCAAACTATGGTGTCTTTGTGCATGCTATGTAGGCAAGGACATCATTGATGATACCCCAAGGCACTAGGTCATTCCCTTAGGGTTTTTCGAGTTGAGTCAATCATGTTTCAGTCCATAATAAATTATCCATCATCAAGGTCAGTTGAACTATGATTTCTCTACTATTCTACATAGGAAATGTGATCTTCAATGAGCCCTTGAGTCACTAGATCAATCCCTTAGGTTTTTTCAAGTCTATTATGGTCCATCATTATCCATCTCATAATAATTTGTCCCTTGTTAAGGTAGACACTTTGATCAAACAAAAATAGATAATTGATCCTTAACCAAATCATAAATCAATAGACTAACTATCCAACTAGTCTTTAATCCAAACTGATCAATTTCCTAATCATCAATATCTATCAACACTTACCAACTATCAATGGTCTTGTACAAGAGGTGGCATTGTCAAAACCAGACTCGACATCTTATATGAATTTCCTCATTTCTTGAAACCAAACATCATCATTTATCAACCCTATCATTTTCCTTATATAGGTGGCCACATAGTCAAAACCAGATTTGGTGTCTTATACAACATGCTCATTTTCCTAAAACTAGGCATTATCACTCAATAAATCAATCTCATCAATCCTATCAGCAAACACTCACCAATTGGAAAAGGATCTATATGGTTGTTGACTCTATTGGTCTAATTTGTCATGTCTTTTGATTTATCTCAGGCCATTTTACTATCCACCTCAAGGATTTCCCAAGAAGGATTTAGAGGAGTGATGATGGATCATGACTTTTTTTCTCATTGATTATTATTTGTGGTTTGTTTTGGCAATATGACTAGGGAAACTGTTCCTTGCATGGGATTAGTATATCATTTGGCATAATCAAACATCTGATGAAAGTTAAAGGTCATCTAACACTTTCTTGTATTGGGATCAATATGCCTTTTGTTTGCTTATTTTACATGTTTTGACAAGGTTCTATTGTTACAAGTTTGATTCATGTCACTCCTTGTTTGTCATCTGCTTTTTTACAAGTGGTAACATTTCACACCCTGGTCTATGTCATACCACGGTGTTCATTATCCATTGCCATAATTCAACACCCAATGATGATAATCATGTGAGCCTAATATCTATCAAGAAAAATTTCAATCCCTCTTCATTCATCTAACCCCATACTAACACCCATCTCCTTTGTGCTAATGCTTCTATTTATCACTATAGTCATCTTGATGGTGTCCTATGAGACACAAAATATCTTGCATATATACTCATGTTAGAGAATCATATGCATAATCATGAACATATTAGATCATCCATATTGCATAAAATAAAATAAAAATGCATCGATAACATCCTATCATAAAGAATCATATGAGCATCCATATAAGTATCATATGTCATAACCGTATAATACCATCCTACATATAGACACATAAACATAAAGTAGATCATGTAAATTGTTCATCCATAATGGCCATACAATAAGATCAAGTGCATCCATCCATACATCATAACATAGAACATCATATATAAGCATAAACCATACATTATACATCCTTACATCATAACATATAGAATCACCTCATAATCATATAAATTCATAACACCATAACATAATAATCCATCACATAGACAAATGCATATAACATAAACATGCATCATATAGTTTCTTCCTAAATCATGTATCTCACACACACACACACACACACACACACACATATATATATTAATGGTGTCACGATACAATATCATGATGTATCTCGAAAATGAAGCTCACAATCTCAATCATAAATATCAGCGTCTAATACATCAAATATAGGTCTAGCCTATGTTTCCCCTATCTCCTTATGGAGATGTTCCTGGTGAAGGAGGCTTGTCCTGTCATGATTTTGATCTTGAGGCCCCATGTCCTGACCCTGTCGATTGCTGATAGGGAGAGAGTCTAGGCTATGAGACACCCCCACTACTATGTGATCACCTCGAGTGAGACCTACTCTAGCTCCAACTCTACACATAAATGGGTGCTCTCTTAGCTATTGACACCACACGCTCATACAAGTCCTAATAGTACTACCCCTCTTGGATGGCTCTATATAAAATTTATGTAAAATCTTCCATGGACCCACTTATAGTAGCCATGAAATTGATAGACTGCTACTCAGCCCTTTATTCCCTAATCATTACCATGTATCACTCAGTATTCAACCTAACCACCTCTACATATAGCCCCTATATCTGAGTGTCTACAACCTAAAGCTATGCCATAGAGCTATGGACTATGGATCCACTAGCCTATCTCCCACATCCTCCTCCATGGATTCTAAGATTGGCACATCTTGGAAGCCCTCACCTAGACCCTCGCCCATCACAACATCCTCTCGCTTTGCTCTCTCCTCCTCTCCCATATAATCCTCATCCACCCTTGGTCCCTGCTACTCTACCTCTACCCTAGGACCCTCGTGCTCTTTGTTTGGTCTGGGACCCTCCTCAACTACCTCCTCTTGATAGGTGAAAACTTTCTAGCTACTCTCTACACACCAAAATCCCTCTTGCATCGGCTCCTATCACCTTTGCATCCCCCACCACCATCTCCACCATCATCCCCTCAAAAACCCCAACCTATCTCATCTCCTCTCCCCCTTCCTTGGTCACAAAATATACATCATGGACCCTTTCCCATCCTCTCCACTAGGGCAGGTTGATTTGGATTTATATATGGTGTGGGCCTATGCTCACCTCATGATGCATCATACTCTTGGGTCATCTTAGTATCTGCAATATCTATTGTAGCCCCCCATTGAACTAGTTGTAGAGCATCAATATCCTAATTTTCCACCACTACACTAATCAAGGGTCCCCATTGAGGAACCTCTTGCATAGATCTAGCATGCTCTATTGTACCAATAGGAAGCCCTTTTCGCTCCCTAAACTAACACAACACCCACTCAAGAAGATAATTCTCAATGATATGTTATGACTGGAAGGTCCACCCAATCAAGTGTTGTGCCTATTGGCAATAGGGTAGGTGCTCTCTATCATCCTCCCATGGTTGAAACTGGCAGTACGGTCTCCATGTGAAAGAGTCTATTAGAAGTTTGGGATTCTATCTTCATTGATGCTTCCTGGCAACATGAGCATGAAGTGTACATACATAGGTTGATTTGAATGGCCCAATATTTTCATTGATGTCAGCATTGTAGGAAGCATATTTGGTGTACGGTACTATCTATACCAGAAGTTGATCTATCAGACATTTGGTGTTCCTTGTTGATTGTGTTGTGGTCTAGTGTGTTAATTTTTGGATCCACACTTCATTACAAGAAGAGATGTGACACTTCTCTCTTAATCATATCATTATGACTGATTTATACAACTATATTCAAGTTTTCAAGAAGTTTTGTGAAGTGTACTAGAAGTTATCAATGACAAAGTTCAACTTTGTATATTGTAGTCATCTCTCTGTTCAATATACCTATGTGGGAGACTCCGCATTTTCTTGAGAAGGTTGTTTTGATGCTATGGTTATGATGTTAGTCTCACATATGTCGATGTAAAGAGAAACTGAAGTAATATCAAACTTGGAAGGTGTTTATTTTGAGAAGTGTGTGTTTTATTGGAGTTTTTGTGATTAGGGCCTATTCTTGGATGTCTTAATGCACAATAAGTGTTGAGAAAATTAATTATACTTTGTAGATGTTAGTTGAATCTATTTTAGATCCTTTCCGAATTGAAATTGAGTACTACAAATTTTTCTTGGGTGAAAAGATGCTTTTAATCTTGTATGGTGCTGACAAGAGCTATTTTTGGATTGTTTTGTTTACATCTAATTAGGCCGACCTAATTAATGTATGCAATGTATTTGGGTATATATATGAGATATTTTGGAATTGAAATGGTGTGTGTGGAAGCATAAGAGATAAGTGGATGTGTGAACTTAAATTTCATATCAAATGTGGGTGGTGTTCAGTGGTAGAAGTTTAGAATCAAAGTAGAGTTATTGAGCAATTACTAAGCAAGATAGTACTTCATATTCATAGCTTCAATGGAACTAAAATACAACACAAGATAGGTGCACTTTATATTAGTTCATCCTTTTGGTAGTGAGTCGTACTCTTTTGTAATCATTACAGGCTATGAGCCTTTTAAGGACAGTGTGTCCTAGCAGTGATCCCCTATAATATACTATATTTTGATATAATGTATTGTGTGTTGGACTCAAGGAACACTGAGAGGGGGGTGAATCACTATTCAACAAATTTAAACTTTAAATACAAATCTTAAACCATTAACAACATTTCAACAAAAGAGAAGTTGTAAGCACAAGAAGAAGATAAACAGAACACCATAACACTAATATTTTTACGTGGAAACCCTATTAGGGAAAAAACCACAGTGGAGATTAGTCCACAATTATACTTTGTTAAAAGTATGAATAAAAGGGAATGCACATGCATTTAGGCACACTACCTAGAGCTCACTACTCAAGAAGCACACTGCTTACAGGAAGGCTCACTTCCTTAAAAAATGTTTGAGTTACAACAAAAGGTTGAACTGAGAGGATAACATCTCCAAATTCCTGGATTCAATTCTAGTGAAGCTCAATAGACGATCTTCAACCCTTCTAACTGATTTTGTATTTTTGCTCTGCTCTTCTCTATTTTTCTACCCTTTTCAAACTGTGCATAGATCACTCAATCACTCTTCTAATACTCACACACACATTTGTTCTACTCTTCACACACATTCACACACTTTAAAACACCTTTTTCTTTCACACAAAATGAATTACTGATCTCATATATTTATATCCACTAACAAAGATTTCATTGCTTCAAGTCAGCTTTAACAAAACATGAAATATCCTTCAATGGTCAGCTCAAATCACAAATTAAATTTAATGTGCACCCATCAAAGCCGGATAAGACATAGCTAGGACCAACCACAAATAACCAACACAAGAAACAATTAAACAATTACTCCTTATACATCCGCGACATGCAAAATTCACTAAGTCGGCCACAATGAGAAAAACATCCTGCCCTATCTGCAAACTCGTACACCGATTAATTCAACATCATAAATATTCAAAATGAGATAACATATATTATTAACAACCTATCTTGGGGATCCACAAAAAAAATGATAATTTGGTGAAGCATATCGATCAACTAACTGACCAGATACCCTATTCTTTCTGCTTTCTACCAGTAGAACACTATTCTCTACATTTCCTACTAGTATGAGAAAATTTTGATGTATAGATCGGAGCGATGACTTGGGTTGCCATCAATGACAACACTAGAAGCCAAATTCCATCAAACAAGCCATATGCCAACAATCTCCCCCTTTGGAACTGATGGCAACACTTAGTGAAAAATGACTAAGTGTCAGAATTCAAAATTTCAAAACTCAAACTCCCCCTTAGAATGATAAAGCATTTTTCACTACTCTCCTCCACCTTTGACATCAATGAAAAATATATTGTTCACTAAGCTCTCTCTCCCTTTCAAAAATTAAAAATTTGAAGTACAACTACTACTTAAGTTAGAAAATTGACTTGTACTTACCTTTGATACCCAAAAGAAATTTCTTCCATGCTTCTATAGAAATCCCAATGATTAAGATCATGCTATTATTCTTAGATGTCTTGTTAATAATTTGAATGAGGGATTCTAGGATTGTAATTGCTTCTTCTAGTTTTTATCCTTTCCTCAAAACCTCAATTAGCTACTCCAACCTACATTTAGTTAGATCCTTGACTTTCCAAAAGGTGTCTACAAGATTTTTTCTGGAAATGTGGACTTTAGCATGCTCATACTACAATTCCTGAATATTTTTCTTGACTGCTCCATCCTGGTCCTGAAACATACTGTAATCTTGACCAATTTTTATCAACTAAACTTCAATCTACTCCAAATTTTCCTTATACCTCCCAAAAACATGAGGCCACCAAAGATAATAGTTGTAGATGTTATTAGCTGAATTAATGCATTGCCTCAACTCATTCATTTTCTTTTTCAATTTGGTAAGGGATAGCCTAAACTTCTCCATCAGATGTAGAATTACTTCTTCCTCTTTCATGTCCAGAGACTCAAATACCATAGCTTCCTTGATGCATTCAATTAATTCTTCTAGAAAAACATTGTGCAAACTCTCCAAACCAATGTTATTATGCACAAAGTAAGAACTCAATGTGTTCTCAATCAGGTCCTACTCATATGAGGGTCTCTCCAACCATAGGTGAACAATTTTCTTCATCCCATATTTTTCTTAAACAAGTTGCAATATCTTAGCTTTGAATAAGGCATCATCTTCTTCACTTCCTTCTACCATCAACACATTTGGTTCAACTGATTCCAGTTCATCCCTAGGAGTGTACTCATCAGATTCCTCATCTGGTATATCTATAATTAATTGTTCTTTTCCCTTTTCTTCAATTCTTGGGAACTTATGTGTCAGAGGGGTGTACAAAACAATTTCGTGTGCTCTCTTCTTCCCAAAAACTTCACCAGAAGAAGATCCATCTTCAAGCATCTTTACCGAAAGGGGAATGTTAAATTCTTCAATCTTCCCTAGAAATTCCTTAAAGAAATTTGCATATACTTGCTCATAATTTCCCAAAGCATTAAAATGTTCAAAATTTTTCTTACAAATCAGTTCACTTTCCTTCCATACCACATTATCATTATGAGGCAAGCAATTCAAAAAATAAATCATGACACATATGATCAAAGTACCAAACCTAAAGGGGTAATCTACTTCTTTCATCAATTGCACATTTTCCATCAACTGATCCTTCAAAAATCCACACAGATCAAAGTATTCATCTTCCATTATCATTTTGTGAGTGATATAAACTATGCCTACTGAAGTTGTGCCTTCCCTATTTCTAAAGAAAAATTTGTATGAAATCCCATGTGCAATGTACCTTGTTATTGGATCTTTGATCATTGAAATTACTAGAGCCCTCTAATCTCCTGTCACTTTGGGTAGGGTTTCGACTTCCTTGTTCTAAATCAACTTATTTTTTGGAATATCCCCAACATTGCATAGACCAGTTAAATTTCTAGTCACATCCTTTGAAATAAGATAGGGTTTATCCAAGGTTAGAATATCCTCATTCAATTTTTTTAGGATAAACCTGACCACTTCTTTGTTGACGAAATAAGGCAACTCATTCCAAATGTCCAAACTTTTATGTTTCGCACCTTCAAGCCACTTCAATTCACTGGTTGGCAACAAATTTCTCATAGCCCTAATATTTCCACTACTATACCATCCAAATTCACCATTCCTTTGATTTGCTTCATTTTTTTTTCCATATGCAACAAGTTTTTCTATTGAGCACAAAATTCAAAATTCTACAAGAAACTGAAATACCTAATGAATTTGCCATTGAATTTGCTTTACTCCTTTGAAATTTCATTGTAGAGGCTTTCCTTCTATTCTTCTTCAATGCAAGATGACAAATAAGGGTTCAAAATACCCTTTTATAACTTTGCACACCTAACCTTTTTTCTGCATTAATAATTTTCCTTAGGAGTTACGGGTACCCTGTTTTCTTAGACAACAAAAGAAAAATGTGTCTGTAGACCTTCTACTTCTCATGTTTTTGCATAAGAGATCAATAATGAATTTTCAAACTTTTATCACAACTACTGATAATTTTCTACATTATGGTGCTAGCTATCAATAGGGGGACAAAGGATTTTTCTTGAAAGACTCTCCCTAGGCCAATGGCCTGAGATCAATTTTTGAAGGAATTACCAGAAGAAGATTTTGGTGCAGAATTATTCCCTTCATTAGAGTCACTCTTCCTTACCCATGATTTCTTCATTTTATCTCTAATCTCTTCCATAGTCACTTTCCCTTTTCCTTTTTATCTTTCTGTGAGATTTTTCCCTTGTATACTAGACCTCTTCTATCCATGGTTTTGTTCCTACATAATCTTGTAATGTGACCAAATCACTTGCAATTGTAACACACCAAATTTCTTTGTCTAGACCATTCATTCCATTTATTTCCCTTTGATCTACACTAATTAGCAATATTCCCAAGTTTTCCATAGGTATAGCATTTAACATTCCTTACATTGACAGACATGCTTCTGCATTCAATTGACTTATGACCAAACTTATTACAACTAAAACACTGAGTGAGAAATGATGGACTGCTTGAATTTATTTTACTTCTACACTAAGAATCCATATGATCAAATTTATTGCAAGCAAAGTAGTAACCATTAAACTTCTAAGCATTTGGTTGTCCTACTAGATACCTTCTGCCTTTGTTCATCTAATTCTTTGTTTGGAATCCTTTTGTTCAAATATAAAGCTTTCTTTCTTCTCATATCCAAGACCACCCTTATCATTTGCATCCTTTTGTCCTTTATTCAACTCATCAAGCGTAGTAGAACTAGTCCTAAACTTCTCCTTGTACTCATTTGCAGTAGTGAGTTCATCTTTGATAACAACTCTCTATCTTTCAAGCTCTTGTTCATTATTTCTAGATTGTTGTAGTTCATTCTCCAACTAAATGAATGATCCACTATTTACTCTGTTGCATTCTTTATATTTTTCTTTTAAATACTGGGGTAGATTCTCCTCATTCTTCTTCCTTCTTCAATCTCCTTAGTTAGATTCATTGCCACAAATTCCATCTCAAGATTTAGAGTAGCATTATTCCTAGCAAGTTTTTCATATTCTTTAGTTATCTCTTTTAGGGTCTGATTCAGGTGAACATCTTCCAACCTTCTATTTTCTTTCTGTTTCAGCTGATCAAAAAGTTCCTTCCTCTTTTCTCTTGACTCATTGATTTTATCCTTCAATGATTGAATGAATTTCTCAGCATCCACAAGATTTTCTTTTAATTCCATGACTTCTACTTTAGACTGATCAAGATCATCAAGTGCCACCATAAGCTACTGCTGAAGACCACCAGAGTCCATTGCAATCCAAGATCCATATCAAGCTATTAAAATTATAGAGACGAACTATGCTCTGATACTAATTGTTGGACTCAAGGAACACTAAGATAGGGGGTGAATCAGTGTTCAACAAATTTAAACTTTAAATCCAGATCTTAAACCATTAACAACATTTCAACAAAAGAGAAGTTTCAAGAGAAAGAAGAAGATAAACATAACACCATAACACCAATATTTTTACGTGGAAACCCTATTAGGGGAAAAACCATAGTGGATATTAGTCCACAATTATACTCTATTAAAAGCATGAATAAAAGGGAATGCACATGCATTCAGGCACACTGCTTATAGGAAGGATCATTACCTTACAAAATGTTTGAGTTACAAAAAAAGGTTGAACTAAGAGGATAACATCTCCAAATGCCTAGATTTAGTTCCAATGAAGCTCAGTAGATGATCTTTAGCCCTTCTGATTGATTCTATATTTCTGCTCTGCTTTGCTATGCTCTTCTCTATTTTTCTGCCCTTTTGAAACTCTGCATAGATCGCTCAATCACCCTTCTAATACTCGCACACACATCTATTCTACTCTTCACACACATTCACACACTTTCACACACCTTTTTCTTTCACACAAAGTGAACTACCAATCTCATATATATATATATATATATATCTGCTAACAAAGATTTCATCGCTTTAGGTCGGCTTTAACAAAACATGAAATATCCTTCAATGGTCAGCTCAAACCATAAATTAAATTTAATGCACACCCATCAAAGTTAGCTAAGACATAGCTAGGACCCAACACAAAATAACCAACACAAGAAACAATTAAAAAAATAATCCTTATACATCTACGACATGCGACATTCACTAAGTTGGCCACAATGAGAAAAACATCTTGTCGGATTTGCAAACTCGTACACCAATTAATGCAACATCACAAATCTTGAAAATGAGATAAAATATATTCTTAACAACCTATCCTGGGGATCCACAACATAAATGATGATCTGGTGAAGCATATTGATCGACTAACTGACTAGATACAATGTTCTTTCTGCTTTCTACCAGTAGAACACTGTTCTCTACATTTCCTGTTAGTATGAGCAAATTCTGATTTGTGGACTAGAGTGATGACTTTGGTTTCCATCCATGACAACACTAGAAGCCACATTGCATCAAACAAGCCATATTCCAACATTGTGAGCTAATTCTCACCGTGGTTTTTCCCATTTTGGGTTTTCCACATTAAAATATGGTGTTGTTGTGTCTTATGGCTTCATGTTCTTTTTCAATGTCTTCATTGTTGTTAGCAATTAAATATGCTTTAATAATTGGATGGTTCATAGCTAAATGGTTTAATGGAATACTGATTCACCCCCCTCTTAGTGTTTTGGGTAATAAACAATTGGTATAAGAGCTTGGTTCCTCTTAAAAAGTCTAAGAGCTTGGGGAAGGTCCTGAAATTTGAATACATGTAAGATAAAAAAATCTTATTCCTCTGGAAGAGATCTCTGCTAAACATACAGAGGAAAATAAAGATTTGAAGGATAGCCTAAAGGAAGCAAATGAGTGCATTAAGAAGCTAAAGGAAAAATATAGAGAATTCAATAATCAATTAAAGAAAGCATATGAGTACATCACCAGATTAAAGGAACAACTAGAATAAAAGATAAAAACTAAAGACTATTAGAAAGCTTAAATACAAAGGAAGATGGATGATTGTGCAAAGCTTGAACAAGAAGTGGAAATTTTGAACTCAGATCTAGAAAAAGCTAGAAGACATGAAGATAAATTTGTGACAAGCTCTACAATGTTGGATAAATTGATTGGGGGACAAAAACCCTCTAAGGACAAAAGTGGTTTGGGATTTGAAGAAGGACAAAGTTAAAAAGAAAATCAATCCCCTAACACGAAGACTCAAAGAAATGGTAGACAAATCAAAAACCAAAGAAGCAATACCAAAAGGAATCCTATTAGACAACCTAATGCTCAAAGGTATTTATCCTCTATTGATGTTTTCTATACTTGCAATTAGGTTTTGATATAGGGAAAAAGTTTGTAGAAATAAAATGGAACATGATGATGAAATGAATCAAAATACTTTGTCATTCTCCGGTTAGTGTTTTAAGTACAAGAGAATTGGACATAAAACTATATAATGCAGAAGTCAAAAGTTGAAAAAGATAATTTATCCATTCAATGGCTATTATTATCACTGTAATTCATTTGGACACAAGGCTAACCAGTGCAAATATAGATTGAGAAAAGGCAAATTTGGATGGAAGAATGTTGTTTTTTTATAATTGCAACAAACCAAGACACTTTGCTATAGACTACAAAATTAGATATATGAAAAATAACTATCCAGTAAAGAGATATGAACCAATCATTAAGATTGATCCGAAAAAGGTTGAGAAGGAAATGGAAAGGATTTGGAGAAAGGAAGGAGAATTTGAATTATATTTTTTATCTGTTTCATCCCCCAGTGCAGACAATCCCGTATGAAACTAAGCCCATGCAATGACTTAGGGGAGAAATAATACTAAATTCTAAAACCCCCTAAAATACCAGGTGTCAAATCATGACACAAAGATATGTCTTGGAAAAATGATTTCTAAAGCTATTGAAGAGAGTAGTGGAAGAAAGAATTACGATGCAGAAGTTTGCTCGAAGTTTCACAATTTTTCTCTGCAACATTTATTACTAACACATTTATTGATATGGGTCAAATCATGGAGTTTAAAAACATACTTGGAAAGACAAATTCATTTTATGTGAAGGAAATGCAAATTGAAGAAGAGGAAGTGGATTTGAGGTGTGCTCAAAAAGTTGAACATCAAAACCCTATTCTTCATTGGAGAAAATTCAAGAGGTATTCTACTTAATTCTTTTTCAGAATTCTCATTTTTAATGCAATGGATGGTTTGAAGGTAGTAAATTTTTTAGACAAACCACAAATTAAATTAAAGAAGTATTCTCTAAAAAAAAATTAGAAGATTTGGCAGGTGTATTTTCTATCATTACCCTTAGAATTTTTACTACTGAAGATATTTATGCTTACATTTACGAAAAATAGAGGAAATGTTGCTTATTTAATTAACTATTCTGTGGAAAAGTGAATTGGAAGAAAATTATGATGCATGCAAAACCCTAGTGGAAAACAACTCATTGTATGGAAGAAAAATCCACTATTTGAATTTAACAAGAAGTACATTTGAATTGCATTGCGTAGGATTCATGATGAGTCTATTTGGATTGATGTTGCATGCTTGATAACTAGAGAAGATATAAGGGATGTGACTGGTTTGTGGTCCTCTGGACCAATTCCAACGCAAAAATCTATCAATTTTCAAGAATTAATAGAAAAGACTAGTGCAACACTTGAAGGAAAATAAAATTTCTTGAGTATAATTGAAAATATAGCCATCCGATATGCCACAATGCTTATTAGACAAAATTTTCTTACCAAGTAATGACTATACAATCTCTATTGTTGTTGCATACATTAAATTTGACATGATTGAGAATGGTATGGACTATGATCTTTGTGAGCTACTTCAACATCACCTAAAGAAGAATTTTAAAGAAATAAAAAAGAATAAGAAAAGTACATTCCAGTATGGCACTTTAAAAGTTTTCTTACTCTTTTAATTTATGAAGGAGATACCAATTATTGGAAAGGTTGAATGGAAAAATACAGAGTTGATAGCACATTAGATAAGGAATCTCATGATGAATCTTGGTGGTTTGGATGCTCAAGAAACTACTCTTGTAGCATTCTTTGGAATGTTTTAGATGAGGATGAATAAGAGGAAAAGAATTCCAGAAAGTGTGGTGGAAAAATACTTCAGAGACATCAATTTTCTTGTCTCCATTTATTTTTGTTACTTGGAAGCAATTGATCATTATGTAAAAGTGCTTCTAGGAAGTAACTATGGAGGAAGTTGATCATTATGTAAAAGTGTTTCTAGGAAGTCCAAAGGACCCCAACATAACAAAGTCAGAATAAAATTCTATGACTGAAGCCTCCAGTAGTACAAAAGGAATATGAAAGAAGAGAAAAAGTGTTGCTATTAAGCAAGAGATCACAGAACAAGAAGGAAGTAAGCATGAGCATAAAATTGCAAACATACAAGACCTAAATGAAGCTTTAATAGATTTACAAGAAGTGATCCTTGATGCTATCTTTAATTCATCTATGTCCACTTTAGAAAATCTTAGGAGTATGATTGATTCATTGAAAGAATACATATCTATACTAAAAGAGAAAATAGGAAATGAGTCAAAACCAAGAACTATAGAAGAAAATATAGAAGGCATCATAAAGAAATGTGCAGATGCACACCATAGAGTCTTGAAGTAATTGAAGGATGTTCAAGATTGTGAAGAAGAAGCTCAGGAGTTAATATCTTTCTACCTAAATTGGTCTAACCAAACATTAGATGCAAAGAATAAAATAAGCCAGAATGAAATTTGATTGAGCATTCAAGTAGATGCTTATAGCTTGGAAAATGACAGGGACAATTAGGGATTTTCCTACATCATGCAACTGCAAGACAAATTTGTTAGCTTACAAAGTCAAAGAACAAAGGTGATCAGGCAATATGTGGCACTTAGATATTTAATAAAAATAAGGCACATTCTTATATCTAGTGCCCTTGCTAGTGCTGACAGTCTATCAGAAATTAATCTCAACTCCATCACTAAGGAAGAAGGTATAGAGTCTTTAAAAAAGCTTGAATTACTATACAAGACTCTTGCACATGTAGAAGGTTCTTGGGAAGAAGGTAAAGCTACATGATAGGATATCCTAAAGAATCTTAAGGGATCTTCATCTTTAGGTTAATAGGTTCATATCCTTTATGCATACGTACATATATTCAATGGAAATATACCAAACCCCTACATGACCTTTGTCATTGATGTCAAAGGGGTGGAAATAGATAGTGAGAAGAAAAACAATTTTTGAATGGTTGGAAAACCTTTTTGGAAGTTTTGAAAGTCAAGGTCAATTTTGTAAGGGAGAGTTTTAATTTTGAAAGAGGGAATATTTAGTTAGTATGAACAATGTTTTTGTTATGCATGTTTCCATCAATGAAAAAGGGGGGATTGTTGGAAGTTTGGGAGTTTGTCTTCATTTATGTTTCCTGCCAATATGAGCATGAGATGTTCATACATAGCTTGATTCAGCTGGCCTAGTGTTTTCAGTGATGTCAACATTGCAAGAAGCATATTTGGTGTGCAATACTATCTATATTAGAAGTTGATCTATCAAAGGTTTGGTGTTCCTTGTTGATTGTGTTGTGGTCTAATGCGTCAATTTTTTGGTATGCACTTCATTGCAAGAAGAGATGTAACTATGCTCTCTTAATCATATCATTCTAACTGATTCATACAGCTATATTCAAGTTTTTGAGAATTTTTTTGATGTGTACTAGAAGTTATCAATGGTAGAGTTCAACTCTATATATTACAGTCATCTCTCTGTTCAATATACATGTGTGGGAGACTCCACATTTTCTTGAGAAGGTTATTTTGATGATACTATTCTAATGGTAGTCTTACAAATGTCCATGTAAATAGAAAATAAAGTAATATCAAACATGGAAGGTGTTTATTTTGAGAAGTGTGTGTCTAATTGGAGTTTTTGTGATTAGGTCCTATTCCTAGCCAACCTAATGCATGATAAGTTTTGAGAAGATTAATTATAATTTGTAGATGTTAATTGAATCTATTTTAGATCCATGCCAACTTGAAATTGAGTACCACAAATTTTTCTTGGAAAAATCATGTTTTAAATCTTGTATGGTGTGAACAAGAGCTATTTTTGGATTGTTTTGTTTACATCTAATTCGGTTGACCGAATTGATGTATGCAATGTATTTGGGTATATATATGATATATTTTGGAATTGAAATGGTGTGTGTGGAATCATAAGAGATAAGTGGATGTGCGAACTTAAATGTCATATCAGATGTCAGTGATGTTCAATGGTAGAAGTTCAAAATCAAAGAAAAGTTGTTGAGTGACTACTAAGTAGGCAAGTACTTCATATTCAAAGCTTCAATGGAACTGAAATATAGCACAAGATAGGTGCACTTTGTATCAGTTCATCCTTTTGGAAGTGAGCCACACTCTTTTGTAATCATTATAGGTTGTGAGCCTTTTAGGGACAATGTGTGCTAGCAGTAAGCCCCTGTAATATACTATATCCAGATGTAATATATTGTGAGCTAATCCTCACTATGGTTTTTCCCATTTTAGGTTTTCCACGTGAAAATATAGTGTTGTGTTTTATGGAATCATGTTCTTTTCAATATCTTCATTCTTGTTAGAAGTTAAATATGCTTTAATAATTAGATGCTTTACAACTAAATGGTTTAATGAAATACTGATTCACCCCCCCTCTCAATATTTTGGGCAATCAATAGAGTCTAGAATATCAATGGCATGACACCAATACTTGACATCATCAAATTTGATCCGTGTGACAACTCCATAAAGGTACACATATGGTAATCCTGCTACAAGATGTCTCTAAATGGAAGGCCAAAACACTGCAATATGCTCTCATACCCATATCAAGTGTCAATGCATAAACTCAAATATAATGCACAAACACAATAACACCAGATTTATGTGGAAAACCCAATGAGGGAAAAACCATGGTAAGGATTAACTCACACTATAGAGATTATCAAAACTGATTAAAAAAAGGTTCATTGCCTAAGATAAGTTTCACTACCTGAGATAAGGCTCACTGCCTTAGATAAGGCTCATTGCCTCAAATAAGGCTCACTACCTAAGATAATGCTCACTGCCTACAATAAGGACTCGTTGTCTAACAAAGCTACAACCTAGAGGGCTCACTACCATAGAGATAAAAAGATGGCTAACTACCATAATACAAGAGTTAAGGCTTACTTCCAAAAGTGTGAACTAATAGATTACACCTTACTTTTGTAGAGTTTGGTTCTAGATGAAGCTCTATATAGATAGTACTGCATTTTAGTAATTGCTCAATAATTTTGATCTGATCATACACTTTATTTTCTTTGCCTGCTTCGCTTACTCTGCACTGTTATACTCTCTCTTTCTCTTTCTTACTATCATGCTCTTTTTGTCTCCTTTTTTTCTCTGAAGAGTCTCTATATATATGTATATATATCTTGTTTATCAATTAGGTCATCCTTATATCAACATAAAATATTGTACATGCTGAGTAAGCCAAGATCTTCAAATATTCGAATCATAGCTTGTCTTCACAATAGAAATTGAACCTAAAAACCAACACACTAGACCACTTATAACGGTTATCTTCTATAGGAAATAGCTTCTGGTAAATAACTCATACATTCAATACTATGTTGACATCAATGACAACCTAATGACATCAATGATAACCATTTGATGCAAGCTTCAACTTCTAACAATCTCCCCCTTTGTCATTGATGGCAACACAAGATGTGAAAAGCCAACAACAACATTTGTAATTGTGAATCCCTATCCAAATTCCTGCAAAACAAAGAGATTAAACACCCTAAGTTAGATATTGCAAGCATAAACAAGGATTCCCCATGGAATCCATTTACAATTCAAACTAGGAATGAAAATATGCAAGAAATAATACAAGAGATAAAACAAAGATGAAATCCTAATTCAAATAGCAAACTCTTGATCCCATGGGGGAATTGGTGCCAATTTGATGTGGAAATTTGGCCCTTTCCCAATTCCTATGCTAGCTTTGATGATTTGGTGAAGATTGTGATCCACTTTGATGAAGATTGATGAATACTCCAAGCTAAAATCTGCAAAAGAACCTAGCTAAGAACTCAATGGTGTGAAACTTGATAGATATTTGAGCATGGTAACTTTACTCAAATTGTGGATGATGAAATACAGATATAAGCTCTTTATTTATAGATTGATAAGTTGAAGAGATGTCCAAATTTGATCAATGTGGGACAAAGATTCAACCAATGATATGATGCCACTTGTCAACATGTGAATGGAGGAAGCTTGAGCACATTTTGATCCATGTGCAAGTTTGAAATTTGAATTTGATGAGATGACATGTTTAGGGGGGATGAAATATGAGTTAAATGCCAAGTGGGAGACATGTAAGAGACAATGTAAGAGCCTTAAATGCTTTGTTGGATGGACAAGTCCTTTTGGGGGAGATTTCAAATTTGAGGAATATTCCATCTTTGATGCCTTTTTTGAATGAAAATAGGTGATTTATAAAACAATTAAATTGATTTTCATGTGCAAGTTGCAAAATCTAGAGGATTTGAGTGATTAGGATTAGAATTGATCATGATTTGATTAATTTAAATGATGTTAGTTGATTTGACCATTTTGACTTAGATTTTAGGATTTAAATAAATCAAAAATGAGAGAAGAATGATTTAGACTTAGTCAAATAAATATTTTTGATTTATTTAATTAAAAAGGATGGTGTTAGATTTAAATTAAATAAAGATTAATTTATTTAATTTAAATGAGATGACTTTAGAGATTAATTAAATAAAATGAATTATTTAATTAACAAAATAGGAATATGAAATGACCTAGCTAATTACACAGAGATAATAATTTAATTAAATCGAGGGATTTATTTAATTAAAAGGAGAATTATGATGACTTTAATCAAATAAGGCTATTTGATTAAATAGTTAGAAAGAGGGATAATTTAGAATGAAGCAATGTTAGTAGATCAGGATCGAGTGTGTGATATCAATTTATATATTTTTGATGTCTACATTTTTCCCCTCTTTGAAGCGATGCACTTGTTGCATTGGTTCAAAGAATAATCTTGTTGAGATCAAAGTTCAAAATTCTCCGATTTTATGATGCCCCACTGTTGCCCCAACAAGAAGAATTATGTTGGTATACTGCCCCCTCGAGAGATCGGGTGAAGAGGTTCAATTTGAGGGTCGATCTCTCGACAAAGAGGTTCAAGATCATATCAACTCATGTGTTTGATGTAGATAGATTTGATGATGTAGACAGTCATCAACCATGGGTAGTCTCATGCCTATTTTGATATATTACACACACTTGATCTTGATTTGTAGCATGATAGTTACATTATTTATGATATAAATGAGATGATTATGATGTTTGGGTGATATGATGATGCATGGATGATATGGATGCACATGATATGATATGATGATGATTTTATGATTATGCAAATAGATGATAAATGTATGGTTTATGAGATGTTTAGAATAACTAATCTATATTATGTATGTGATGGGGATGAATGCATGTGGTATGATTAATGTTTTCTATATGGTATTATATGCATTATACAATATGTTGATGGTTTGTGGATGCAAGATGGATGCAATGGTGATGATTTATGATTAACTGTCATGGTACCATGTTAGCGTGATTAGTAAGAAAAGAAGTCATTTCAACAAGATGCATGATGACACAAATGTAGATGATGATGATGATGATGATGATGATTACCTGCCAAGGAATTGGGATTTTCAAAGGGCCAAATTTTCTTATGTTTGATAACACACGTAGGCACGATGCATCAAGGTATAAAGAACCAGGATGGCGTTGTACCTAATGCAATGGACTTTGACTGAACAAACAGTTAGGAGTATTCATGTTCACACCTGACATACGAAAACCTTGCTAAGACATACCTAACAAAACAAGTATTCACCAAGTTATTTTGCAAGAACGTCCAACAAGCACAGCAGACAAAAGATAATGATCGTTGCCCCATTCCTATCTCTCTAAATCCTTCATTTGGATATCATCGAGAGGTCCTTGGAATGAGCACAATAAGATAAATCAAAAGAAAAGATCAAGTACGCAACCAATCCAATGTTCTTCATACCTTCAGCCAAAGGGATGTGTTTTGATAGGATAAGAATCCAAGTGATACCCAAAATGATTCCCATTGTTAGAACGATATATCCTAGGACATGCATTGTATAGGATGATGATGGTTTGATAAATTGATTGATAGGCTATTGATATAAGGTTGATTGACATGTTTGTGACTGATCAAGAGTTTGATTTTGTTTTAAAGGTTTTTTGTTTCGATTTTGATTTTATGATTAAAGATTGATTTTGCTAACTACTATGATTGTTTCTATTTATGTTAACAAAGGATGAAGGTGATGATCAGTTTATTATGGATGATTGATTTATTGTGGGTGATAGTTAAACGGAATGGATGGATTTATTTTTTTTCAAATATTTGGATGTTTTTGATGTTTTGAAATGTTTTGAGGCTATTTTTGGTGTTTTTGGATTTTTCAAATATTTTTGGATTTTGGATTTTTTGAATGTTTTTGGATTTTGATGTGATTTTGGATGTTTTTGGATTTTGATGTTTTTTGAATGTTTTTGGATTTTGATGTCTCGGGGGCTGATCAAAGATTAGCCTTGCCTATGTTTAAGCTCAGAGACGACGTAGTTTGAATTTCAATGTTTTTGATGTTTTTTGGCTTTTATGAATGTTTTTAGATTTTTTCGATGTTTTGGATGTTTTTGGATTTTCTGATTTTATGATGTTTTTGGATTTTTGCATGATTTTGATGATTTGGATATGGACATGTGTGATGATATCAGTTCTCTATTTGGGATTTTGCTGAAAACCAAGCTAAGGTTGATCGATCGGGTCAATGAATTAATGATGATGATGATAACATTGTTGAGGATACACAACAATGCTAGGATTTGATTGATCAGGATTGATGACGATAACACTGTTGACGATGCACAACAATGCAAGGATAGTGTTAAGCAACACAAAGATCGGGAAGGATATCCCAAGATGGTGATGGATTGATGATGATGTTTTGATTGGATTTGATTGATCATAATTGATGAAGATTGATTTGGGAACAAAAGTTGTTCGAATGATTTGATGTGACGTTTGAAGGGTGCATTAGATGCGACTGATATTGATTGTTTGGATCAATTTTTGATGAAAGATGAAGACTGATAAGGAATTTCTTCTCGTCAAAATGTGCCATGGGCTAGTGGCTTGGATTTTGGATCACAAATGTTTTTGACCAATTTGATTTCACATTTTCCAATGTTCAGATTACCACATAAGTTGGAGGATATTGATCAAGGTTTGTTCCTGAAGCAAGATGTAAATATTTGCCCCTAGTGTCTAGCAATGTACGGAATGTCATGGGTGGATGCTTGGATAGGTGTATGGATGGATGGATATGCAAAGGATGCCAAGGATTATCTTGGGATAAGATAAGGTGTTTAGATAAAGAATGCCCATTTGGATAATGCTTCATGGCTTAGATAGCGTTGCATAGGATAGGATCAATGAAAAAGGCCCATGTCAAGATGTTCACCATAAGCAAGTGTAAAGTGTACACCCAATTTTCATCAAGATCAAGATAACTTGGATGATGGACGCAGATATATGTGAATGGATTGGATAAATGGTTCATGGATGACTGGATTTATTATGGCTAAGATGGATGAAATGTTGGCTTTATTACGGATAGGATGAGATGCTTTCAATTGAACTAGCACACATAGATGCTCGATTCCACACATGACGCTTGTTTTCCAGGTTTTCATCATGGTCTTGCCCAAAGTGCCACCGTAGTGGTTTTCACTAGAGGATGATTTTTTTCTCTTTACTGTTTTCAATCCTTTTTCTATTTTTTTTTGGATTTTTTGCTTTTTTGATTTTTTTGTAATTTTCTATGAAAAATTTAAAGCTCATGCTAAACCACAAGGTGTTGTTGATGTAGATGCCCCTGTCATAATGTACCATCGGTATCTTGCCTGAAGAAGTTGCTTTGCTAAGATACGTGCACTTGAATACAACTTTTGAGATTCTTGATCTGCTTTATTGATATTGGGGTTAACTCTGTCTTTATGCACACATCGTGATAGAGTGCCTTTGAAATCCTTATGATAAAGGGTCGTTTTCAATACATGGTTAATGTAAGAACTGAATATCATGCATGGAGATGGATTGGTTGACAGTTTGGAACCTTTGACTCTCCAAACTTGGGAAGATGAGCAATGATGGGTGGATACAGAAGTGTGCGTGGAATTAGGACCAACTACTTGATACACTTTGTACATCGCTTGAAAATCCTACTTTTTCTTTTGTGGACATCTTTGATGGATACTTTTCCCTTTTTGATTTTTCCCCATAGTTTCTTTGACTGATGGAGTTCGATAGGGATGATCTTTCTTTGTATTCTTTGGTATCCATTTGTATTTGATTTGTCCGATATGCTTCTTAGCTTCTTTTGCTTTGATAACGACCTTTGTGCTTTGATTCAAATCTTTATTTTGACATTGGTCCCAATTCATGGACGGGGTGATGGGTGGATGAAGATTCATGATGTGACTGGTTGTAGTATTGGCATCGGTTTCACCATAAGGACTCTTCGTGCTCCCTATGTTGACATTTTCTTTGAGATGAAGTTGCCCCCAGTATGGTGGTAGTAGTACCTTTATGCTTTGATTTTGCATGTTCTAAGATGTCTTGTTCAGTAAACATGCTCTGACAAATGACCATTGTAGATGACATTGTTTCAATTTTTTGCTTTGCTAACTTTGAATGATACTGTTCCATCTGACTTGCTTCTTTGAGTGGATAATGTTCAATATCTTTATTTATGATGTCCTTAGTCTGAGTTTGGGACATATTTGAACCTAATGTTGATAACTCAGTTTGACTGTAGGAGTTAATAATCTACTATTTTTGTGTAACAATGTCAGGAATAAAGGGATCCTGTTCTGAATAACGATAATCTATGTTTCCATCCAAAGAAAGCATCTCATGGGTAGATGGAGGAGTATGGATGTGATCATCTTGCATAGATAGGAGAGTATCCATTAGATTATTGTAGTATCTTGAAGATACAAATTCTTGATCTTGAGTGATTTCGGGGTTGCTTTCGACATGCTTTAGATCAAGTTCCTGACATGGATCAGTTTCAAAGGATGGATTGCTTATAAATGGTTCTTGGATGCCATTATTAGACATGGGGAATAGCTCAATATCCTCTTGATCTTTGAGTAGACTTAGATCAAGTGTCGAGTTGAGAATTCTTTCAGCATCTGTAACCATGAGGTCAAAGGGGGTCAACATGTCTTGGAAGGGACCATTGCTAGACCTTGGTGAAAGATTTTGATTATACTTTGGAATAAATTCTTGAGATATATCCTCTAACTCGTAAGGAAATGTAGAGACATTTTCAATATGATCATAGGTCAATGGATCATGCATTATGTCAATAGGATCAAATAATCTTAACACTCCTTGAAAGAGATCACTAAAGAGTGGCTCTTGATGTATGGTGAATTGATCATTGGATGGGGTAAAAACATCCTCAATGTGCACCTTAATTGAGAGATTTTGAACATTGTTTTCAATAATTGTGGTGGTGAGATTGCCAATGCCTTCAACCATAGGGTCAAGTGATGTTGACACTTCTTGAATTGGATCATTGTTGGATATCGTTGGTGGATTTTGATCATGATTGAAAAATGATTCTTGATGTATGTTAATTTGGTCATTCGATGAGGTGGAAACATCCTCAAGGTGTTCTGTGATGTATAAACCTTGATCATTGTTTTCAACAATTGTCATTTTTTGTGTTTGCGCTTGCGTTTGTTGGGTAGCTTGAGAGGCTTGTTGCACTTGTTGAGCTTGTCTTGCTTGTTGCATGGCTAGATATTGTTGGAATCCCTTTTGAAAAGCAGCTTGTAATGTCACATTGTATTGGCTTGATGTGGTGGAAGTTGGTGGTGGTGGGGATGGGGGTGGATTTAGAATCATGTTGGATGTAGTGACAAGTGTTTGAGATACACTCGGAGCGATCATGGTAGTGAGGGATTGAAATGTGATGGGTGTGATAGTGGTGGTTGGAATGATTGAAGGGATAGTGATGGTTGGAATGATCGAGGTGATAGGCCTTTGAGAGACCATATTTTGATTTGTTAGGATTGACTTTGTTATTTGCTTAGATACCATCTATTGGTGCGATGTCGATGGTATATTCAAAGGATTTGACGTGATGGTTTGATTGGTGTTAGGTAAAGGGGGAAGCCCTAAACCAAGGAATGATGTTGGTAATGGTGGTGGAGATTTCCCTTGGCGCAATGCCTCAACTATTTTGGAAAGTGCCACAATTTGATCTTGCCAAATTTGTTCTTGATTTTGATCTTCACTCCCTTGATATAGTTGATTTGGCTCTTGTTTAAGCAGATTTGGAGTTGTGTTTGATTTTGGGAAATGTTCTGATTTGGGATGATACTCAGATTTGGCATGATAGGTTGTGTAGACACTTAAAAATGACCTAGGCCTGCAAGCTTCTATTTTTACCACTTTCATCCTAACATAATTAATACATTTAATTATGTCCTTGGTCCACATTCGACTATTGATTAAATAATTCATAATTATTTAATTAATTCATGTCCTTTTATTCTTCATGATTATTAAATAAATAAATTCTATTTATTTATTAAATATGTCATTAATTGTCTAAGTCTTCCTTAATTAAATAAATTTCTTAATTTATTTAATTTCTTTATCATATATTTCTTCTTGATTATTAAATAAATAAGTTTTATTTATTTATTTAATATGTCACTAACTGTCATAATTAAATGAATTCATTAATTTATTTAATTAATTAATCTTATCTTCTAAGTTAAATAATTAAATTTAATTATTTAATTGTCAATTTAATATTCCTCTCATTTTAAATAAATCAATTATTTAAAATGTCATCACAATCTTAACTATCAGTCCATTTTGGTAAATAATCTGAAAAATTATTTATTGTCTCATAAAATCCATAATTTGAATTAATTTAATTCAAATTGGTAACTAATCTTCTAAAAATCAAGTAATCGGGCAGATTCTTGATTTTCCAAATCTAATCTCCAGTCCAAATCTTATCTTCTTGATTTTTTGAATCTCACAAATTAGACAATCTTTATCTTCTTGATTTTTGAAAATCTCTATTTTCTAATTAATATTATCTCATTTATTCTCCACCGTCGATCCGATTATCTGAGATTATTTTGACAGTTCGATTAATGATTTTTCCCTAACCCTAATTAGGGATTCTCAGACTTAATCTGGACCTCTTATTCTAGGCCTTTCTTAGAATTCAATCTCATCCGTCCGTTCAAAATTGTGTTTTCTATAAAAGACAATTTTGCTCATAATTTCGGGATCCGACAACTTCATTTTTGAATTTAGGCATTATTGTCATTTTGCATTATTAGTCATTATTTCATTTTAGCATACTGTCATAGACATAGGCATTATTCTATAAATCCTTCAACATTTGCATAAGACTTGGAAATTATCATAGGTTGCTCGTTTGAAATCTGAGGGCCTCATTCGATTTGCTGCAAACTAGAAGGTGCTATGAAGGTGAAGCATGGAAGGAAAGGAAGGTATAATTGTTCTTTATTTTGATTTTTCATTGTTCTTGATAGCCTCTTTGGATTTTTGATGTTTATTATCTAATAAGCTAACTCCATCTAATTTTCCATTGATTACATTGGTGAACCTGACATTTTGTAGAAAAAATTGTGCTTTCTTGTTTGTTTTCACTGTTTTACAGGTTACAGCTAGGAAGTCATATGAAATCCCGTCACCATCTTTTGAGCACAAAAAATAGGCGAATAGAATCATTTAAAAAAAAATTTGGGTTTTGTAGATCATGGTCTCAGCTTTCCAAAACTTCAAATGGTTTGAAATTTCATTAAGATTTGATAAAGTTATGGCCATTTTAGTGATCATAGTTTTTAAAGTTTTAACTGTTAAAACCCGAATCTTCTTTTGTCTATAACGTTTTCTTTGTGCAGAATCATGGAAAACGTTTTCTGGGTTTTTAAATTCTATCATTTAGCTTTCCATAGATATCTACGCTTTAAGTTTTCATTAAGTTTTGAGCAAGTTATCGTTGTTTTAATTTGCTGCTATCATTAAATTATTATTTTATTTTATTTTTGTTACTAATCAAGATTTGCAGCTTGTTGGTGGTTACTATTCATGGGTTGAAGAGAAATACTAAACTACTAACAGATTGTCTTATAGGTTCGATTGTCAAAGGCCAAACAATAAAATAATGTGTTTTCATTTTTAGTAGTGTAACTCACATTTTATTTGGTGCAATTAAAACGAACCTCTATT
This sequence comes from Sequoia sempervirens, assembly GCA_007258455.2. Lineage (NCBI taxonomy): Eukaryota > Viridiplantae > Streptophyta > Pinopsida > Cupressales > Cupressaceae > Sequoia > Sequoia sempervirens. Next base: position 310,408,967 of record VDFB02047230.1, on the reverse strand, counting down.
TGATCATGTTTGAATGTGTTTGCAAAATGGTAGGTGAGTATGCTCTCACCTTGTGAAAACTCGGTGATCAGAAAACCATACCCATTTTTATTTGTTTTTACCCTTCACGATTTGGTATATCAAAGTATCCTCTCCCCTTGCGCATTCGTGTGATCCTGGGTGTAAGAGAAATGATTACTGACTCTAGAACTGGGGCCTATTCTGGTGGAAAAAAGTACTCACCCTAGGACGACTCAGACCAGTAGCACCCTGACACTGAGGGACTTCCAGCCGGTATATAAAAGTGGGTTCTTGGAGAAAGCCCAAGAATCACGAGTGTGGTTCGATGAGGTGGATCTGAAGGGACTCATGGCATGGATCATGCCCATGGAGCGAGAATGCACGAATTAAATACCCCTTATTTTTAGTGTCAACCATTCTTTGGCCATTGTTTGGTATAGTGCAGGGCACAGTATCATGCCTGAAGACACTCACTACTTATCCCCTTGAGTAGAGATAGCAATTCTTGGGATGTCACTACCCAAAGAATCTGAATTTGGTGTGCTCAAATGACGTTAATGAGCTGTGGAGGGGAGCCAATGCCACCAAAATTCTAAGCTATCCGCTCTCGAGAAGGAAAGGTGTTTATCACCAATCCAGGGTATATCGATGGGCTATACCAAGTATACAAACCCTTAGCCTTTTGGCATTTTAGGATTGTACTTGTCTCATGTGTGCTTGCTTACAGTCAAAATATTGTGCTTGCAAGTGTTTTCTGGATACTGAAACAAACCAAACAACAGTCAAACATCTAGAAACAACTAAGTCAAACATTGGACCTTTTCTGATCCATTTCACAATATGAACATGCAATCTTCATCAAAAACATTTTTGAACCATTCATACAAAGAGACCAAAATGGATGAGTA